>CM048744.1:263180734-263780734 GCA_026315105.1 Locusta migratoria
TCGGGGGTTCGAATCCCCCCTCGGGCACGGATATTTGTGCCGTCTAAGTGCCGGCCGCGGTGGATGAGGTGACTGAGGTGCTCCAGTCACGGTCTGCACGGCCACTACGGTCGGGGGTTCGAATCCCCCCTCGGGCACGGATATTTGTGCCGTCCTAGTGCCGGCCGCGGCGGCCGAGGGACTGAGGCGCTCCAGTCACGGTCTGCACGGCCACTACGGTCGGGGGTTCGAATCCCCCCTCGGGCACGGATATTTGTGCCGTCCTAGTGCCGGCCGCGGTGGCTGAGGTGACTGAGGTGCTCCAGTCACGGTCTGCACGGCCACTACGGTCGGGGGTTCGAATCCCCCCTCGGGCACGGATATTTGTGCCGTCCTAGTGCCGGCCGCGGTGGCCGAGGTGACTGAGGCGCTCCAGTCACGGTCTGCACGGCCACTACTGTCGGGGGTTCGAATCCCCCCTCGGGCACGGATATTTGTGCCGTCCATGTGCGGGCCGCGGTGGCCGAGGTGACTGAGGCGCTCCAGTCACGGTCTGCACGGCCACTACGGTCGGGGGTTCGAATCCCCCCTCGGCATGGATATTTGTGCCGTCCTAGTTCGTAAGTAGTTCATAAGTAGTTTGCAAGTTTAGGGACTAATGACCCCTTAGTTAAGTCCCATAAAAAAGTATATTCCTAATATTTTAGTTTTACACTGGTTTTACCCTTTTCAAAACATTACGAGATCAGTAGAGATATCAAGGTTATGGAGCGTTCTCGTCAGGACAAAGAACTAAAATGGTTCCACATCCTTCTGCCAGTTCTACGGAGTGCAGATAACAGCATTACGGCTGTCCAGAAATTGGCAATAACAGAACGTTGCTGCAGAGTAGTCTTGTGTACTTCGCGAACGAACTAGTTTGGAAAACCGCCCCCACAGGCGAACTACGCGAACTACTTGGCAGATCCCTCGCCTCTTGATTGGATATGATTTTTTCAGGGAAGCCAAAACAGTCTTGGTCGAACCCGCCACTGCCCGCACCGAATCTAAGTTTATTGTGCAGAAAATAGAAAAAAAAAAAAAAAAGAAATGCTAGGCCAAGGAGCAGAGGAGCTAAAAGAGCTGCAGAGAGTGATAAGATGTTCAGATGTTTGTAAATCTATCGGACCAAACTGCGTGGTCATCAGTCTGTAGCTTACAAACTACTTAAACCTAGGTAAACTAACCTAAGGACAACACACACACCTATGCCCCAAGGAGGACTAGAACCTCCACGGCGAGCAACCGCGCGCCCCGCAGCGAGACGCTTTAGGCAGCTCGGGGGTTCGAATCCCCCCCCCCTTCGGATGTTTGTGCTGTCTTTAGTCTAAGGTAGTTCATAAGTATCTACATCTACATAGATACTATGCAAATCACATTCAAGTGCCTGGCAGAGGGTTCCTTAACCACTTTCGTAACTTTTCTCTACCGTTCCATTCTCTAATAGCGCGCGGGAAGAAAGAACACTTAAATCGTTCCGTTTTCGATCTGATTTCTCTTATTTTATTGGGATGGTCATGTCTCCCTAAGTAGGTGGGTGCTAGCAAAATATTTTCACATTCTTAAGTAACAGTCGGTGATCGAAACTTCGCAGACAGATCACGCCGCAATGAATAACGTCTTTCTTTTAATGATTTCCACCCCAATTCGTGCAACATTTCCGTGACGCTTTCCCCCCCCCCCCCCCCGTAACGTGATAGAACAAAACGAACTGCCCTTTCTGAACCTTCTCAATGTCTTCCGTCAGTCCCACCTGCTGAGGGTCCCACAAGGGGCAACAGTACTCCAGGAGAGGAAGCACTAGTGTGTTGTAGGCAGTCTTTTTGGTGGAGCTGGTGCATCTTCGAAGCGTGCTGCTACTGAAACGTAACCTTTGGTTCGCCTTCCCCACAATATTTTCTATGTGTTCTCTCCAGTCAAAGTTGTTCGTAATATTAACTCCTAGGTATTTGGTAGAATTTACGACCTTAAGGTTTGACTGATTTATCGCGTAATGAAGTTCAGCGGATTTCTTTTAGTGGTCATGTGTATTACTTCACACTTTTCTTTATTTAGTGTCAATTGCCAATTCTCGCACCATGCAGATATTTTGTATCAATGATGGATATCGCTATTGATGTCGGAAATGAAGCTGCATGTTATACAGACTGTTCTGTACAGTTGGAGTTGTAACATGACGTCCTGTGGCTGCTCTAAAATCATTGTTCAGCATGGTGGCATTCCTCTCAGCATTGCTCTGAGCTGAAACCCGTTAGTAGCGGTCATCAGCTGCTTTGTGGGTCTATGGGCAGTCAGAGCGAGGCGAGTCATCAACAGTTCCTGTATCTCTGTAGTTCCTCTATGTCCGAGCAACATCGCTTCGGTTCACTTGGACACATCTAGAAACTTCCCTTGATGAGAGTTCCTCCTGAAACACAGTAACTATACGATACGATCGCACCTCGGAATTAACATTCTATGTACGGCTAAACTACAGTCAAAACAAGCAGTGTACTTCCTTCCTGGTGTTATGACTGGAACCAATCGGCCGTCTTACCCACTCCGTCGCATTGACACTGTTCAGGAGTGGTTGTTTTCATCTTTGTGCGGGCTGATCCTCATCTGTGGTCTAACTAAGTTCAAATGTTCAAATGTTAGGGATTTCACAACGTTGGTCATCAGTCCGTAGGCTTACAAACTAGTTAACCTAGCTTATGCTAGGGACGACACAAGCACCCATGCCCAAGGGACGACTCGAACATACGATCGCGAGCAACCGCGCGCTCTGCAGCATCTACATCTACGTGGGATACCCCGCAAATCACATTTAAGTGCCTGGTAGAGGGTTCATTGAACCACCTTTATACTATTTATCTCCCACTCCATTCTCGAATAGCGCGCGGGAAGAAAGAACACTTGAATCTCTCCGTTCGAGCTCTGATTTGTCGTATTTTATTTTGATGATCTTTTCTACCTATTTAAGTGGGAGTCAACAATACATTTTCGCTTTCGGAGGAGAATGTTGGCGATTCGAGTTACGTAAATAGACCACGCCGCAGCGATAAGCGCCGTTGTTGTAATGATTCTCATCCCAGATCCTGTATCATTCCGTGATGCTGTCTCCCCTGTATCGTGACAATACAAAAGGAGCTGTCCTTCTTTATACTCTTTCGATATCCTCCATCAAGCGTTCTCACCGATAGAAAGAACTAAAATGGTTCCACGTCCTTCTATGGAATGGAGATCACAACATTACGGCCACCGAAAAAGTGGTAAAAATAGAACGTTGCCGCAGAGAGGGTTGCTTCGACTTGTGTTTACTCTACCGAACGAAGTACACAAGAAGTTAGGACCAGATAGTGTACATCTACATCCACATATATACTCCGAATCCACTGTAAGGAGCGTGGCCGAGGGTATACTGTACCACTACTAGACATTTCCTTTCCTAATCCACTCCCAAATAGAGCGAAGGAAAAAAATGAATGTCTATATGCCTCTGTACGAGCCGTAATTTATCTTATTTTTCTTTGTGATCCTTACGCGAAATGTAAGCAGGCGGCACCAACATCGTTCTACAGTCAGCTTCAAATTCCAGCCCTCTAACTTGCATCTACAGAATTTCTCGATAAGATCGTCGTCTTTCCTCCAGCGATTCCCATTTGATTTCCAGGAGCATTTCTGTAATACTCGCCCATTGGTCGAACCTACTCGCCTCTAAACTGCTTCCATGTCTTCCTTTAAACTGATTTACTGCGGGCTCAAAACACTTGAGAAATACTCAAGACGTGGTCGTACAAGCGTTTTATACGCGGTCTCCTTTACAGATGAAGCACATCTTCCCAAAATTCTCCCGATAAACCAAAGTCGTCTGTCAGCCTTACTCACAACTGTCCTTACATGTTCGTTCCATTTGATATCGCTGTGCAAGTTTACGCCTAGATATTTGAAGGACGCGACTGCATCAAGAAGCTTGCTACTAGTGCTGTATTCGAACATTATGGAATTCTTTTTCCTACTCATGTGCATCACCTTACTTTTTTTTTACTTCTAGACCTACCTGCCATTCTTCCCACTAACTAGCAATTTTGTGTAAGTGATCCTGTATGTTGTTACAGTCAATTAACGACGACACCCTTCCTTACTTCACAGCATCATCAGCAAACAGCCGTAAATTACTCTGTCCATCAGGTCATTTACATAGACAGAAAATAACAGTTGTCGTATCACTCTTCTCTCGGGCACTCCTGACGATACACTCGTCTCTCATGGACACTCGGCGCCGAGAACAACTTAGTGAGCAGGCAGTGCAATGCAACAACGTGGGCAGCCATAGGACGGTTGGTAGCGGGGAAGAGACATAGGGAGAGGCCTGCAGCTATTGCAGTGTCCAAAAATGCAATTTCAGACAACAGAAACCGATAAAAGAAGGCAAGGCCAAGATCGTCCACGGGTATCATCAGCAAGAGATGAGCGTTATCTCCGGTCTATACCCCGTCGAGACAGGACGCTGAATCCACCTCAGCTCCAACACACCCTGCAGCAACAGGACGTGCAATAGCAATACTAACAGTCCGAAATCGCCTCCGGGAATGTGGACTCTATGCATGGAGGCCTATGGCGCGTATCCCATTAAAACCATGACACCGTTTAGCCCGCAGAAACTGGGCGGAGAAACATCAGCATTGAATTTTGAGTTCAGCCGGGTAATCGTCGTTCCCTCAGCTGCCCGCTATGACGCAGTGGGTGTACCCCAGCGGCCGGCCAATCGGCTAGCGGTCGCGCTGGCTCGGAACTACCTTGCTTACGTTGCATGAAGTGCGCGTTCAGGCCTGTGACACAGTGACAATCATGTCATTACATACCACGTGCAGCTGTGCAGCGATGCGGGTGCAACGGGCACCAACAGAGGCTGCCACTGCCGCCGCACCACTTTACGCTTCCGCGCGAGGCAGCCAATCAAGACGAGGACAACCGGATTCCGCGCATCCAACGGTCGATGTGAGATCCCTCCGCCGCCCGCGATATAGGCGGGCGCCAATCCGATGCCAGGAGTCTACGGAGTCTACAGTCGGAAGTCGGAGTCTCAGCGTGCCCGTAAACCAGTCTTCGCACGTCCTCGATAGTTAGTCCGTGTCCGTTATCCACGTCTGTATGGGACAGGCAGTATTAAAAAAGTGACAGTCTGTAAGTGGCCGTCAGAAACAGTATTCCTGTCGGGATATCTTTACACCTGTCACAGTAACCTGCAGACAAGCTAGAGATATATTGGCATAGGTTTGTGGACTATGGAATGGTGACAGTATTGTATTCACAGAAGACTGCTTCGAGGCATTTGACATTGCTTGCTCAGAAACTACGAGCAAAGAAAGTTAAGTTGTGTTTATCTTTTGTATTGTCGATCGCGCCGGCTCGGAACTATCTTGCTTACGTGGCATGATGTGCGCGCTCAGGCCTGTATTTCCCGTTGGCCGCGCATTTCTGCCTGTGACGTCTTAAATCTCAGTAACTGTTTTTAACTATCAACAATGACTCAATTACCTGAGGCTTATATATGGTCTCGTCATCCATCGGCTTCCGTTAGCTGTGTGGTTACTGAGGGCCCTGGCTTGGCGCCAGATCAGCCCTCTGTAATAATAATAATAATAATAATAATAATAACAAAAAGTAAATAAATAAAATAAAATAAAAATAAAAAAAGCTGAGCGAAGAACATATCGAACAACAACGAACAAACACGAACGGAACTACCCATAAAAAAAGAGCAGTGTTTATTATTCGACATAGTCACCAAAAGAATTGAGAGAATTGTCATCTTCGTCAGACCAACTTCCATATTTCTGAGTAGTGTAAGTTTGTCGCCTGTGAATGGAACCAGCATGTGACAGTCATCATTCTCTTTCGCCATCTAGTGACGAGTTACGTTTTCATTTCTCTTATTTCACATAATTCTCCATTCCTGTTAGCACTCTTTCTCCATACATTTTAAGAGCTGCGTCAAAAGACTGTTCTGTGATAGATTTTTCTTTTTCGTCGTATTCATTTGTTACACGATTTCACTTGGACTGACTCATGTTCTAATATTGCGCCACAGCCTGTGAAAAGTTGATTGATTATTAAAACACGCCATGCCTAACGAAAAATAATTATGGTCAAGAGTTTCGTGTTTTAAATTGATAACTAAATGCGAGGTATGTCCACAAAGTCAGTTCAGTTTGGTTTTATAAAACAACCGTGTACAGATACAGAAAAAATATTTATTGTACAAAAATCTATCTTTAGAAATTTTGTAGGCACTTGTATAGCGCGACACAAGTTTTTGTTTGCCTTCTTCACAGAACTTTGCCACGTGTGTATTCAACCATGTGGTAACATGTTCTTTCAGCTCGTCATCATCGTTGAAGTGTTGACCACCAAGAACGGATCTTAGGTGTAAGAAGAGATGAAAGTCGCTGGAGCGAGATCCGGGCTGTACGGAGGATGGTCAAACACGTCTCAGTGAAATTCCCGTAAGAGCTGTTTGATCGCATTCGGCGTTGAGGTCGGGCATTATTTTGAAAAACCAACACATTTTGACAGTAATCCTCGACGACTGCGCGGCGCAAGTTTTTAATGGTCTCGCAGTACCATGTGCATTGATTGTTTGGCCTCGTGGTAAGAAAGCAATCGAAAAATGCCTTTTCTTCCCCCCCCCCCAAAAAAAAATAAAAAATAAAAAATAAAAAAATAAAAAAACAGTGCACATAACTTTTCAAGGTGTCAAATTTTGCTTAGGCTTAACCTTCGTTAGGGATGAATTGTGCCTCCATTCCATTGGTTAAAGTTTTGTTTCAGGAGTGTCGTATGGTACCAAAGTTTCATACCCCGTGACTATCCGAGAAAGAAAACCATCGCCTTCTGCACTGTAGCGTGTTAGAAACTGAAGTGCACTGCCCGGCCATTGTTTTCAGTGTTTTTCAGTAAGAACTTTGGGTACAGAACGTGACCAAAGTTTTCGAAATTTCACTTGTTCAGTAACAATTTCATGAATTAGTGACCGTGAGATTTGCGGAACTTCCATAGCAAGGACACTAAGTGTAAACTTAAGGTCGTGCTTAGTCTACTCTTCAATTGTGAGAACCAGTTCATCAGTAACCACAGACGGGCGTCCACTTCGTTCTTCATCGTGCACACTTGATCACATCCTTCATTGAACAGTCTGACCCATCTTCTAACCACTGAATCACTGACAGCATTTTGTCCGTAAAACTCGCAAATTTGCCGATGAATTTCCTTTGGTTTAACTTTCTTTGCATTTAGAAAACAAATCACAGATCTGACTTCACACGCGGCGGCATTTTCAGTTACGGCTGACATTATAAAGAGGCACTACAAAGCAAACGTCGGCAGCAGCGATCTGAAAATGGCGGTCGTGTCTTCTCCTTGAGTCAGAGTAACTGCCGCGCATACTTTGAACTGTGATCATAGAGCTGTCGCGGATAGAAATAGAAACGGAAATTACTTTGTGCACTACCCTTCTAATTCAGAAACAATGAAATTGACCAGCGCACCCTGTGAGACTTTGTTACATAAGTTTGTTTCTTGCGCCATATCCTGCTCAGACGTATCATTTCTCAGTTTCCAAATGAAAGGCGAGATGTAAGTCCCTGGCTTTGGCCTACTCGTGTTCCCGAGAAACACGTAGCCGCGCTTCTGGTGTGTCTGCTGCAGCAACTCGTTACCTGCGGCGAATCCAATTGGCGTTTAAATTTAGAAGCTAATGGCTTGCAAACTGCGTTGCCCGTGGCTCTGTGGAATGGAATTGCAGCTGTGATGGCCGCTAACGAGGTTACGGTAACGAGAAATTCCTAACTGTGTAATCACTTGTATTAGCTTTGCCGCGACCAGCGCAATGGGTGTAACAGGGAACGCGTCGAGAAGTGGGACTGATGGTCAGAGAGGGGAGGGAAAGCGGAGAGGCTGTAGGATTAACGGGTCTTCTGTCTTGTCATTGGCTAAGCATTTTCACAACGTTTTGGAGATGCTGTTGAGTGGAATTATGTCTGCATATCAAAACCTACACCAGATGTGGACCTGTAGTTGACCGAAGCCGGTTCTGAAATAAAACAATTGAGGTGATACGGCTGTTCGCGCAAATACAATGTTCCAGACGTTCCTGAAAGCTGTAGATATTCTCCAACTAAAAGTAAATGTAAAACAATAACTTCTAAGTAAGGTTATAACAGGTGAAGAAACACAGATTTGCAGGTATGGTACCAAGACCCATGGAACTGAAACTATCCAAAGAGACAAGATTGAAAAACGGTCGACATTTTCTATCAAATGTGAAGGTTCTTATGTTTTCTCCGATTACGAACGGGTAGTACATCACGAGTTCGTGCCTTGTAGTCGCACGATCAATATGGAATACTTGCGCCGACTGCATCAGGGACCAGAATGAAACGATCAGAATTGTGACAAAACTATTGGTGGAAATGGTATCATGATGATGATCCAAGTCGCAACTCAATGACTCTTCCTGGTTTAGTTAAAAAAAGGAAAGAGAAAAAAGAAGCGAAATATTTATTTTACCTCACGCCAAGTTTACACCTGGCATCTGGCATGGTCCCCTGGGACTTTTTTCTATTCTCGACGCCGCAGAGAAAAAAAAAATGACGTTCTTTTCCGCGTGGGGATGTCCATGCGGTCCGGTCTGAGGCTCTTTGCTACGATTTACATGGCTGCTCCCAGTCGGACGTTCCAGTCCACCGCCGACCGCGCCAGTCACGTTCTGCACGGCCACTACGGTCGGGGGTTCGAATCCCCCCTCGGGCATGGATATTTGTGTCGTCCTTAGTTTTAGTTAGTTAATAAGTAGTTTGTAAGTGTAGGGCCTGATGACCCTGTAGTTAAGTCCCATAAGCTATACAAACATTTGAACATTTCGAGTCCACCCTCGGGCATGGGTGTTGTGTTGTTCTTAGCATAAGTTAGTTTAAATAGTTTGTGAGACTAGGAACTGATGACCTCAGAAGTTTTATCCCATACATTTACGAACAAATGTACATTTTGACGTCGTAGCTTATCGTCATTGATATAAAATTGAATTGCCGAAGGAGCTGAACACCGTAACGAAACGTGAGTACCAAAAGTACTTCCAAGATTGGAAACGGCGCCGACACAAGCACATAATATTTCAGGGGATTGCTTTGAATGGGAAAAAGTTGACTATGATGAATAAGTAAAGACTAGTCAAGAAAAATCAAAATACCCATTCATTTTTGTATTACACTTCGTATGAAAAGTTCTGTGCCTAATCCACAGAGCTGCTGCTGACTATACCCATGTGGTTTCACGAAGTGCTTGCACGAGATAATTTTTTAAGCTGTTTACCGGCAGTTTTAGTGAGGTGAGATTCAAGAGGAAGTTTTTACATCTGCCGTGACACCCACATATGTTAACTAGTTATTGCAATTAATAAGTGATTGACCAATATAGACTTAGAGCTCTATTGAAAGCAAGTACATTTTGTCAGAGCTCTAAGACTCCGTTTTCGAGGTTTGGTACTAGTACAGACAACCCGATACCAGGTTTTCTTCCGTAGTTTCAAAACGAGTGTAATATGGCCCAGTCATCAGCAAATCAAACATCTTAAATACTGTTACTGACTTATCATCAATAAAGAGCAGTCGGGGTAGTAGCAAGCTAAGAGGAAAGCCATTTTATAAGAATTTCTGGCAAGTAACGGAGATAAGCTTAAATTATGCTGTCAGTTACGTTTGATATCGGTTTTACTTAGGATTCCCTTCATCAGTTCTTAGAGTAGTCCTTGTCTCCAGACTGTATCGTAGGCTTCTTATAAATCAACCTCTTTTGAAGGACCTCTTTACTGTAGCCAGGAATTGGTGAGCACAAAGGAAAGGAAGCTCATGGTTTAACATCCCGCCGACAACGGACTTTTTGGGTAAGGATGCGGAAGGAAATTGGCCGTGCCCTTTCAAAGAAACTATCCCGGCATTTAACTGGAATTGTTTAGGGGAAATACCTAAATCTGTCTGGCCAGGCCGAGGTGACTGAGGCGCTCCAGTCACGGTCAGCACGGCCACTGCGGTCGGGGGTTCGAATCCCCCCTCGGGCATGGATATTTGTGCCGTCGTAGTTAGTAAGTAGTTCATAAGTAGTTTGTAAGTTTAGGGACTGATGACCCCGTAGTTAAGTCCCATAAGCTTAACAAACATTTGAACATTTTTTGTCTGGCCAGAGGTGGTTTTGAACCACTGTCCTCCCGAATGTGAGTCCGTTGTCTTACCATTGTGCCACCTCGCTCGATTTTGGTCATTCCCTAGGATTATCGAATTTGAAAATAAGACGAAAGCTCTAAAATCAGATTGCTGCAAACAGAATTCAATTTTCTATTAAAATTTTCTGTTATAATAATGCTGTTAATAGATATTATTTTTGAGGTGAATGAATATGTTAAAGATTTGATTAATGCCTATTTTTAGAATGACATAGTTTATTTTTCTTGAATCATTTGGTCCCTGCTCATAACAAAGAAGTCAGTGAAGTGAATGAATACTTAAAGAAAAGGAAGTATTAGTGAAATATGTTTTCTTAAAAAAGAAAATGTTTAGATAAATAAATAATAATTGTAGATCGCCAAAGAAATACGTAACATCTTAATGCATAATGTAGCTGATCAGGTACATACCTTATTTTTTCCGTTGTCTCTCAAACTGCTCAACATTTTACCACAAATTGATTGTAGCTGTTTGTATACATAGTGTTAAATATGCTAGTAGCTTGCCCTAGAAATTATAAATTGCAGAGTGCTACTGAATCTTTTGGACAGTTTGCTGCATTGAGTTACTCCTAACATGTTGGTTTACATTAGTACTCCTCCTTTGCCATGTAAAAGTAGTCAATCACATACTGCTGTTGCATTATGAATTACTTTCTGGAAAGATGAGAGGCTAATACTGACATTTACTGCATCGGGTGCAACCTGGAGGCAATATATAGCTGATCAGCTATGAACTGTTTGTTGCTTACAGTGCATAATAATTTTAAGAATTTTTTTCAATATCTTTCTCAGTATGTACCCACTATACATTAATCGTGGTAGTTTTTATAGCTTCAAATAAAAAGTCATGCATTAAACGGTTAATTTTTTATTTTCGTCATGATTTGTCCACCACAAGCGGAGATTTAAATTTGAAGTAGTTATTGTGTTAAATGTCTTATGAACAAAAGTAAACACTAGTACGTCTCAAAAAGTTATCAGGGTAAACGCCGAAGGATTCCATCACTTTTTTGGCCCACTTTATGTTACGGTAGTAACACTAAAAGTGGGCCTTTGCGATCGTTTTTTTACAGCTCGAAATTTAAATAATAATAACGGCTTAACCATTCACCTGACACGAAAATTGAATAACCGAATTTGTGGAGGAGAAAATTCTCTACAACTTTGCTCTCTTATTTATATATATATATATATATATATATATATATTTTCATATCTCGTATCGTTTCAGAGATATTTGCAAAAATAACGGCGATTTTGGGATGTCTGTCTGCCCGTAACGTGTTCCCCGTTTTTAAGACGAACCGTTCAACCGATCAACACCAAATTTTACAGACATAATTGTAGGCCGACAGAGACCAGAACCTCCCTTTTTCAAATTTTTCAGACAAAAAATATGGTAGTAACGCCAAAAAAAGCAGTTTGTAATATAATTGTAATTCCAAACGACCGTTCATCTGACACGAAAATTGAATAACCTAATTGCTAGAGGGGAAAATTCTCTACAACTTCGCTCTATTATGGTTATTTTTTTTTCATATCTTGCATCGTTGCAGAGATATTTGCAAAAGTAACGGCGATTTGACGATGTCTGTCTGGCTGTAACATGTTCCCACTTTTTAGGTCGAACCGTTAAACCGATCGGCACCAAATTTTGCAGAGACTTAGAACTTCACTTTTTGAAATATTTCGGACAAGAAATACGTTAGTAATACCAAAAAAGCCGTTTATAATGTAATTTTAATTGCAATTAAACCGTTAATCTGACGTGAAAATTGAATAAACGAATTTGTAGAGGAGAAAATTATCTACAAATTTGTTCCATTATTTTTTTCATATCTCACATCGTTTGAGAGATATTTGCAAAAATAACGGAGTTTTGACACCCTCCATTAAATTAACGAAAACCAGCCGTTCGCAGACGTCACGTGACATTCCTCGCTCAGAAATGTCTCTGGCATACGCCATCTTGCGTTGCTTATTTGGTGATTTTCTTATTGTAACTTATACATTGTCATTTCAAAGCAATGGCGCACTGAATAATTAACAAAAAGACGTCGTTCTTCGTACGATAAATGATAATCTAGTGTCTACAAATGCCATATTATCATCAGCTTACAACGGCCATTAATAGTATGAGATTAAAGAACACAATTCGTAACTGTTTGCTGTAGCGTAGTGGGAAATGTATGGGAATGTGACGCTGAAGGTCAGTGCTTCGGAACCCGCCAGTACCTAAAATACTTTTTTTTCCCTACAAGGGTTTCAGACATTCTTATTAAGTAATTTTTAATTATTTAGATTATTATTTTGGTACGAAATGTTTGCAAAAACTTATAAAACTACAAATCTAAAGTGGGCCGTAAAACACGTCAGTGCGATTTTTTTATTCACTTTAACAGTAGCGATAGGAGTAGAAGGCGGGGATTTCCATAGATGCGCCCCAGATTTACGTTCCATTAACGAGCGCACGCTTGCGTCAGTGAAACAGCTTTTGCAAACTTTAATTAGTGTCTGACCTGAAAGATACTGAACCCTCGAAGGGAAATCGAGTTTACTGGTAACGTGAAGCGTTATCCAGTTTCACCCTCTTAGCTACTCCGACGCAAAGTCGTAGCTTCATTAAATTATAATTACTGGGGAGGCGTCTGCGCACGTCACGTAGATAGCTCGCCCTGAGGATGCCAGCCGCCCACAAAGCCCGTAAATTATTCCCGCGGGCCGCGCCGGCAGGGTATCGATTTTCATGTCCATTAATCGGGCTGATAGCTGGCGCGCAGGCGGCGGCGTCAGGTTTCATCAAAATTTATGCGTTTACCGTGGAGACGGCTGTCGGAAGCCGCCGATGTTTGTGGCGAGGTATGACATGGGGGAGAGAGAGATAGAGAGTGTGTGAGAGAGAGAGAGAGAGAGAGAGAGAGAGAGAGAGGGTGAGGGAGGAAGAAAGGGAGAGGGAGGAAGAGAGGGAGAGGGAGGAAGAGGGAGGAAGAGAGGGAGAGGGACAGGGAGGAAGAGAGGGAGAGAGGGAGGAAGAGAGAGAGAGGGAGGGGGAGGAAGAGAGGGAGAGGGAGGAAGAGAGGGAGAGGGAGGAAGAGAAGAAGAGGAAGGAAGGGGGAGAGGGAGAGGGAGGAAGAGAGAGAGAGGGAGGAAGAGAGGGAGAGGCAGGAGGAGGGAGAGAGAGAGGAAGAGAGGGAGGGGGAGGAAGAGAGGGAGAGGGAGGAAGAGAGGGAGAGGGAGGAAGAGAAGAAGAGGAAGGAAGAGGGAGAGGGAGAGGGAGGAAGAGAGAGAGAGGGAGGAAGAGAGGGAGGAAGAGAGGGAGAGGGAGGAAGAGAGTGAGAGGGAGAGGGAGGAAGAGAGGGAGAGGGAGGAAGAGAGGGAGAGGGAGGAGGAGGGAGGAAGAGAGGGAGGGGGAGGAAGAGAGGGAGAGGGAGGAAGAGAGCGAGGGAGAGAGGGAGAGGGAGGAAGAGAGGGAGAGGGAGGAAGAGAGGGAGAGGGAGGAAGAGGGAGAGGGATGATTACTTTTAAACCATTGAGATCGTGGCAAAAAGACTTATTTGTGTGTCTAAGGGAATTTGTAATGCGGGTGACACATTTTTTAGAGAAACCTATACAGGGCATGTGAAAATCTTTGCATCATACAATAATTATCACAGCCATACCTTACCAAATGATCTTTCCGAGAACCCGAAAAAAATTCTGGTCCTATGTAAAATCGATAAGCGGGTCAAAGCCCACTGTCCAGTCACTCGTTGATCATTCCGTGGCAGTAATAGAAGGAATAATAGAAGGAATTAGATTAGGAAACGAAGCAATAAAGGAGGTAGATGAGTTTTGTTACTCGGGCAGTAAAATAACCAATGATGGTCGCAGTACAGAGGATATAAAATGCAGAATGGCAATGGGTAGAAAAGCGTTCTTGAAAAAGGGAAATTTGTTAACATCGAATATTGATTTAAGCCTAAGGAACTCCTTTCTGAAGGCATTTGTACGGAGTGTTGCCTTGTATGGGAGTGAGACATGGACGATAAACCGTGCGGACAGGAAGAGGATTGAGGCTTTTGAAATATGGTGCTACAGAAGAATGCTGAAGATTAGGTGGGTGGATCGCGTAACTAATGAGGAGGTACTGAACAGAATTGGGGAGAAAAGAAATTTCTTGCATACCTTGACTAAAAGAAGGGATAGATTGGTAGGGCACATTCTTAGACATCAAGGAAATTGTGAATTTAGCGTTGGAGGTAAGTGTGTGATGTAAAAACCGCAGAGGAAGACCAAGAGATGGATACAGTAAGCAGATTCAGACAGATATAGGTTGCCGTTCTTATGTGGAGATAAAGAGGCTTGCTCAGGATGCTCATCATCGGTCAATAATCGTCTGCTTCTTGTGTCTGCTGCTCGACGACAGAGCGTCCATGCACGTGGTCGCCTGTCTCCGTCGCGGCCAGATGTCAGTCTGCTTCCAGCCGCCGTCGCGCGCACGTGGCTCTCCATCACTGACGCCGTCACCGCCAGCCGTGGCGCCGGCGACACCTGCTACACCAGCCGGGCCCTCACACCTTCTGTCCGCAGGTCATTTGCCGCACTTACCACAACTCACCTCCCCTGCTTTCATCGTTTCCAAAAGTCTGATATATAAAAAGGAAATCATATTCACAGAATTTACGACATTAACTATGAGTGGGTAAAGTTCAAAATGTGTACCGAACCAGGATTCGAACCCGGGTCTCTTGCTTTCTAGGCAGTTGTGCTGATAATTTTTTCTGGCCTTCTGGTAGATTTATTCTTTGCGGTCGTTTGTTCAGATCGTTGTCAGTCGTTTGTTGAGTCTTGGCTGAGCTTTTTTCTATTACAGAAGGTGTTTAGCCCTCTGACCAGGCGCACTGAGCTACAGCGCCCGGTAATCCTACGCCACTGGGCACACAGCTATGATCACAACTGTGCGGAGTACTCTAGCTTGCCTCTCGTCTGATAAAAATTGGTAAATTTTCCTATCCACTAATACTGAAACTCGATATCTTGTCAAATCCATTCCCGTCATAGTGAAGGGCTGGGAGTGCTTCTGCACTGAAGGATGGATCGTTGTCCGTCATCGGCTTATTATACTCGTCATGCTTATGTGGTCTCTGTAAATGTTCGTTGTTCGTTTTTCCGTATTCTGTGGGCTGCCGTACCGTTCATCCGATTGCGATGAAACTTTGCGTACTTGATCTTCTAAACAAGAGTAAAAGTTTTATTGGTGCGCGCCAGAGGGCACTTTACTTACGAACTTCGACAAAATGTTCTGTTTTATTCCGATCTTGATGAAATTTTGCACATTTAACCATCAAAATAAGAAGAACATCACCGTCTATCTAAGATCTCGTAGATGGCGTAAAATAATATGCAATAAACGTAGACAAAAAAGTTGTATGATTTTCCATATACGGAGGAGGTAATGGACTGAGGATGCAGAAGGGGTCCGACACAGAGACGAGGTGGTGACTGGTGAAGAAAGGGGAAGTTGGAGATGAACAGAGTTATAGGGGGAGATGAACAGATAGAGGGGAGATCAAATGAACGCAGAGAAGGAAAGTGAGATGCACAGAGAGAGGGGATGGTAGGGTGAGCGAAGGTGGTGGACAGAGAGAGAAGGAAAGAGAAGATGGACAGAGAGAGAAAAAGGAAGAAGAGATGGGCTAACTTAACACTGGAATAAATAAGTACCTGGTAGAAGCCTGGTTTTCAGCTAGACGATCGTCGCAGACAAGAAGTAAAACAAAACAGCTATAGCTCCAGCCTCACCGTTTACAGCCGTTGTATGCATTTAACTGAAAGGTAATGTAGTCATCAACCCAAATTGTGGTTTTATAAACCAAAGAACTTTATTAGTCAAGGATCTACAAAGATGCTGTTGTAAGCCTAAAACAAGCTAACTAAATAAAAATAAACTTGCACAACATATACAAAATTGTGGTTTTTAATTCAATGTAATGATGTTCTGCCTCGAACCGACGGAAAAATCAATGGAAACTTTATCTTTTGGCTCCTTCAAGTTCTTTTGGGTTACATACTAACAAGGAGACCACCTGGGTATGGGAAGTTAGAAATTCTTTACATTTATGGTACGTGAAATTCAGAACGTAAATAACAATCAAGCAAAAGCCATTCGACGCAACTCTTAAAAATTTTCGAGAAAATCGACTGTAAAATTTCGCAAAGTACACGTAAGTAGTAAGTACCAATAATTAAAACGGTTCCTGCATCTGTACGTATAGCTCAAGTAAAGCCGGGCGCCGTGGCTCAGCGCGCCCGGTCAGAAGGCTCAACGCCCTCTGTAATAAAAAAGCTGAGCCAAGAACTCACCGAACAAACACGATCAGCGTCCGCAACGAATAAAACTAGCCATAGAAAAAAAAAAGTGGTAGCGTTCTGGCCTTCTAGTCTCAGGGTATGTGGTTCGAATTCTGTCATGGTAACATGGTAAATTTATTTTATTTTTTCCCGTTGTGTTCGAATACTTACACAATTTTGATATGTGATGGTAATTTTTACGAAAAGTGCACGTGTTTTTGTTTATTCGTAATTTTCTATATTTTATGGATGGTTGTTAATAATGATGGTCAATCAAAAAAAGTTACATTTTTTACAGTACTGGCTTCACTATTAGTTGACGACGGTAGTATTTGATTGTTCATTTTGTGAAGAGCTATTGCACTCTATTTGGAAAGTCATGTCCTTAAATACTAATTGCTTTCCAAGAAGGTACCCCTCTCAGACACGGTTTTACATGACGACAACGTTTTCGACTCGTCTACATACACATAAACAAAAACTGACACAACACGTGGAATTAGAGATACGAAAATATTTTATATAATTGCTTGCCAAAAGGGGAAAAAATCTCACGGGCGTGTTTTACGGCCCACTTTAGATTTGTAGTTTTATAAGTTTTTGCAAACATTTTGGACCAAAATAATAATCTAAATTATAAGAAATGATTTTGTAGATTTATAAGTTTTTGCAACCATTTTGGACCAAAATAATAATCTAAATAATAAGTAATCAATTAATGAGAGTGTCTGAAACCCTTTTAAGAAATAAAAAAATTAAGTAGTGGCGGGTTCCGAAACACTGACCTTCAGCGTCACAGTCCTACGCATTGCCCACTACGCTGCAGCAAATATGGCATTTTTAGACATAAGATTATCATTTGTCATACGAAGAACGACGTCTTTTTGTTAATTCTTCAGTGCGCCATTGCTTTGAAATGAAAACGTGTAAGTTATAATAAGAAAATCATCAAATACGCAACGCAAGATGGCGTACGCTAGAGATTTCTGGGCGAGGAATGTCACGTGACATCTGCGAACGGCTGGTTTTCGTTAATCCAATGGAGGGTGTCAAAACTCTGTTATTTTTATAAATATCTCTCAAACGAAACGAGATATGAAAAAAAAAACATAAGGGAACAAAGTTGTAGAGAATTTTCTCCTCTACAAATTCGGTTATTGCATTTTCGTGTTAGATGAACGGTTAAGCCGTTATTTTCATTAAAATTTCGAACTGTCAAAAGACGATCGCAAAGGCCTACTTTTAGTGTTACTACCGTAACTTAAAGTGGACCAATATATGTCCCAGTGGGATTCGAACCTCCGACTCTATGGTTGAAACGCCAGGACGCTACCACCTGAACTAAACCGACAACGCAGCAACCGTTATAATTACTGATACTTAAGTGCACTTAGCAAAATTTCAAAGTCGATTTTCTCAAGGATTCTTGAGAGTTGCGTCGAATGGCTTTGGCTGATTGTTATTTAAGTTCTGAACTTCACGTACCATAAATATAATAAAATTCTAAAATCCGATGGCCATGTGGCCTCGTACGAGTAGCATCTCTATACTCAATAAAAATTGGATACCAGTTACATGACACCTTTACTGCAATTCGTCCATAATAAAACCTCCTAAAATATCTAATATTCATCCTGAAACAATAGGTATGTGTGGCAAATAATTATAGTGCTTGTCCTACAAGGAAAGTACATGGGCTCGAACAAACATATCTGTATGAAGTTTGCTTACAGGATCTCTACGTGCACCTAAATGTGCTGGTGGATGTCATTTTTATGCAAACCTCTGCAGTCATGCTCCAATAACACTGTAGATGGAATTGTAGACACCATACGTAATGCAGATATCTGTACTATAACTTATGTAATAATCATCGTACATGTTCTCTAGCGTATTGTCATCAAAAGCCGTGTTGAAAGTTACGACTTTAACCTTCTTCTCAGAAGACGGTTGATATTCACCGTCGCTGCTTACATCTCCTATTCTCGCACTTGCCGTAGCACTACCGCTTGCAATGTGTTGTTCGTCATTATGATTCCTATTATCGTCATTATTTGTTAGTATTACAACAGTATCTAACTTATGCTCATATTTCTGTACCATAAAATATGCGAGAAAACATGGAAATGATTCATCTTCTACACTAATAGCATCTTCACGAAGAAGGGTTCTTCGTAACTTCATCTCAACTAATCACAATACATCAGCAGGATTGATTAGCAATCGCCGCCCCATCTGACGCTTCACCACACAAATAACATCACAAAACGCAACTTCGAAGGCACACTGCACCGTCCCTACTGGCGAACCGACAGGTCAAAGTGCACTGCGGCATGGCACACGCAGAGGCCTCTAACGGACGACTGCAGAGTTTTGCAGATGCGGGAGTATCACTAGTGCAATAAGAGATCTTTACATTATCTCTCACACGATTTTAGTGTCTATGCGTTTGTTCGAGCCCAAGTACATTCCTTGTTAGTTGTGGCCGTTGGTAGACGAAGCGTGCAGGTAAAGTAAGTAAGAACGGAAGCAGTATCGGCCATATTCTACGCGTCTCTCCTTTTTCTTGTGAGGAGGGAATAAGGTGCGCCGCTGCAGGCAGCAGCTGGAGTGCTTTTTAAATTTTAAAGCGCCTCCCTAGCGGGCAGCCGCCCCAGGATAAGCAAGAGGCAGGCCTGGTATGGAACGCCATCCCTGAGGAGGGAGCTCACTGCTGCTACCTCTCTAGTGCAGGGGACGCCCTGACTTTCCTTATTTACAGGAAGGCGCACTTTCTCAAGGCGGACAGCGTATTCTCCCTATGGCAGCCAACAGGAAAAAACGTAAACATTATAACAGATACCTTAACTAAATAATACGTTTACACTGACCTAACGCCAATTTTTTCGTGTATCTGTCGCTTCTTAAAACGGCCGATACTTAACCCTTCGCTGCCTGGTGTTGCCGTTTGGCAACGACAATTTTTGTTACATTTTCAGTCGTACTTCCTGTTGCCAGATGGCAACATCATGCATACTGTATACATTTAGTTGATCGTTCCTCCACATATTGCAGCGCAGTCATAAACAGAGGAAAAATGCAACAAAGAGCGTTCCAGTGGATTTTACTCACTGTTGAGCATTAAATTGTGTTTAAAAATTGACAAGACGTAGCCAAATATATATATATATATATATATATATATATATATATATATATATATATATATATATATATATATATATATATATATATCATGTTACTGATTTCTCAGTGGAGTAGAAAACATGTTAGGCACCAATATTTTCCTTCAAAGAAAGTTTCTGTGCATGATGCTGCCAAATGGCAACAGATACTAATAATGACTTTCCCATTGTTAAATGAGTTATATAATTTTTTCAATAATTTTCGCCTGCATTGGTATATATATATTGCTCTGGAATAAAAATTCATACAGTGTAGGGTTAAGTGGTTCGGAAAATTCGGCCCTGAAGCCAAACAGACGAACTTTATACCCACATGCGAAGCGGTATTTTGCGTTACTTGACTGAACGTGGTTTCCAGCGAACCTCATTGATTCGTATTGTGTACGCCAGTTGAATATCACGGTATGTGCGCCTGCTGTATTGTCACACTAAAAAAAAAAAAAAAAATAATAAAAAAAATAATAAAAAAAAAACTATTGCAAAACTGGTCATGATATCTGCGTCAGCAAAACGTCAGAGCTACAGAATAGCCGTATTTACGAACAATTGCCCAACTGTGCATAACGTTCATTCGCAATGGTAATGCTACAAAAGCCGGCCGCGGTGGCCGAGGGGACTGAGGCGCCCCTGCCGCGGTGGCCGAGGAGACTGAGGCGCTGCAGTCACGGTCTACACGGCCACTACGGTCGGGGGTTCGAATCACCCCCTCGGGCATGGATATTTGTGCCGTCCTTACTCTTAGCTAGTTCATAAGTAGTTTGTAAGTTTAGAGATTGATGACCCAGTAGTTAAGTCCCATAAGCTATACAAATATTTGAACATTTTTTCTGAGCCGCTCCAGTTACGGTCTGCACGGCCACTACGGTCGGGGGGTTCTAATCCCCCCTCGGGCATGGATATTTGTGCCGTCCTTACTCTTAGCTAGTTCATAAGTAGTTTGTAAGTTTAGAGATTGATGACCCCGTAGTTAAGTCCCATAAGTTCTACAAACATTTGAACATTTTTTTGAATGCTACAAAACAGAAAGTTTAGATTTAGGTCTGAAATTATGCTAAATGTTAGGAGATTTTTATACATCTACGTAAATACTATGCAAATTACATTGAAGTCCATGGCAGAGGATTCATCGAACCGAAAAAAAAAAAAAATTAATCTAAGGGACTCAAGTACGTTGGTCATCAGTCCCTAGGCATACAATCTACTTACACTAACTTAAAGTAACTTGTGCCAAAGAGATCACAAACACCCATGTTTGAGGGACGACTCGACTCGACGTCGAAGAGCCGCGCGCACCGTAGCTAGGCGTCTCTCTGCGCACGGTTATACTGTCACGGCGAACAGCTTTTATGATATTCTTCTACACTTCCATTTTGCAATAGCTCGCGGGAAAACGGAACACCTAAATCTTTCCGTTTTTTATCCGATTTCTCTTATTTTATTTTGATAAGCACGTCTTCATATGTAGGTGGGTACTAACAAAATATGTTCGCATTCGGAAGAGAAAGTTGGCGAAAGAAATTTCTCAAATAGATATCGTCGCAACAAAAAACGCCTTTCTTGTAATGATTTCCACGCTAACTCATGCATCATTTCGGTGACTCCCTTTCTCAAATGTTTCAAATGTTTGTAGAGCTTATGGGACTTAACTACGGGGTCATCAGTCCCTAAACTTACAAACTACTTATGAACTAGCTAACACTAAGGACGGCACAAATATCCACGTCCGAGGGGGGATCCGAACCTCCGACCGTAGTGGCCGTGCAGACCGTGACTGGAGCGCCTCAGACCCCTCGGCCACCGCGGCCGGCACTCTCTTCCTCCCTCGCCCCCTATATCGCGACAATACAAAACGAGCTTCTTTTCTCTGAATTTTCTCTAAATCATCTGTCAGTCCCACTTGCTGGGGACACGGTTTGCACAGCCGCTGCGGTCGAGGGTTCGAATTCCCCCTCAGGCATGGGTGTTTGTGTTGTCTTTAGTATAAGCTAGTTCATAAGTAGTTTGTAAGTTTAGGGACTGATGACCCCGTAGTTAAGTGCTGTAAGTTATGCAAACACTTGAACATTTTGAACTTGGTGGGGATCCCACAACGAGTTGCAACACTCCAATATAGGGTACACAAGTTGGTGTAGGCAGTTTCTTTAGTGAAACTGTTGCATCTTTTAAGTGTTCTGCCAACGAAGTGTAGTTTTTCTTCGCTTTCCCTAAAATATTTTCTATGTGTTGTTTTCAGTTTTTATGATTGTATTTTATTGACTTCACAAACTATCAACACAAACCGAAATTTGTTTTGCGAAAGTATAAAAACGTTGCAGGCTACGTGCCTCGTAGAAGTAAGTTACAGAGTTATTACTACAGCAGTTTCGTTGCTAAGCAAGGGGATGAAACCGTGTTAAATTTTAGAAAGATTGGATTAACATAAAGCCACGGTGGAGTAGCCGAGCGGTCTAAGGCGCCTCGCTGCGGAGCGCGCGGTCACTCGCCGTCGGAGGTTCGAGTCCTCCATGGGGCATAGTTGTGTGTGTTTGTCCTTAGGTTAATTTACCTTAGTTTAAGTAGTTTGTAAGCTACGGACTGATGACCACGCAGTTTGGTCCGATAGATTTACAAACATTTAAACATTTGATTAACCAAAAAGGCAGAGGAAGTTAGAATAGGATCAGTTCAGAACTCATAATCCACTCATGGTTGCCGTTTCAAAAATTCTACAAGTCTAAATTTCCGAAATATTTAACTGAAAATTTAATTTAATTCAATTTAATTTCAATGCGTGGTATAACTAGAAAAATCAGAAACTCTGAAAGTTTTCAACGTACAGCACTATCAGTACTTTCGTAACATAAAAAGGCCTGCTGTAACAACGTACACGGCCAGTAAGTGGGTGCCTGTTGGGCGGGCCGAACCGCTCGTAGATAAGGAAGTTCGGATAAACTCTAGTCTCCGATACCGCTTTGGCCAATGACGTCACATATGACGTCATACATAATCGAGAGATACTCGAACACATGTTTACCACAACACGGTATCGGTAGTTAGATTTCACCTAAATAGGTCAAATCTAGAAAGCTTACACTCGAAGTTGAACGGCGTGAAATGATATATTTATGTCTAACAACTGAAAAACGATTGAGTGTTTCTGAACCGCAGATTCGGGCGCTACGCGCCCTCACCTACTAAAAAAAAATTCTTGTTTAACCTATACCTAACCTTCTTAGGGCTACACTATAGGTAACTTTTTGAAAAGTGAAAGTTAGGGTGTCTTCAAAAATATTAGACACGGAAACAGTCGGTACCTGTATTGAAACCACGCGCGGGACGGAATGACGTAAAACATGACGTCATTGGTCAGAGCAGTATCGGAAGTTATGCGCGTATCCGATGCACTGCGAGGTATATACATGCAGTAATAATAACAATTTCGTGTGGCTCATTGGCCTGGTCTTTCAATTGGACGCCACTTCGGCGACTTGCGTGCCCCTAGTCTACCCCAGGTATCCAACTGGGGAAAGAGGACCCACAGCTTAACGTGGAATCCGAACCACGTGTCGTTATGGCGACTTCTCACATCGTTGAGAAGTGAAGAATGAGTTAAAACGCAGAGTGAAAATCCGAGGACCGACCGGGTTTTGAACCCGCGACCCTTCGGTTTCCAGTCGAGAGCTTTACCCTTGTTTTTTAATTAAAAATAATTTTTTTATTACTAGGCAGACGCGCTGACCAGTCCGCCACTTTTTTATTTTTTGTTTGTTTTAGATCCACCGTGAAAATAAGTAACTAAAATTTTTCTTCTTCGAAAATCACAACAAAACAAAATTTTTTCATGATTGATGCACAGTACCTCTCGAAGATGAACATGGAACGCATTGTCCTCGGTAGAGTGATAGTAACAAAAGTGATAAATGAAACACAGTGCATTACACATCTGAGTAGACGAAGCCATATTTAAAAAAAATGTTCAAATGTTTGTATAGCTTATGGGACTTAACTACGGGGTCATCAGTCCCTAAACTTACGAACTACTTATGAACTAGCTAACAGTAAGGACGGCACAAATATCCACGTCCGAGGGGGGATTCGGACCCCCGACCGTAGTGGCCGTGCAGACCGTGACTGGCGCGCCGCAGTCTCCTCGGCTACCGCGGCCAGCCCATATTTCAGAATGCGTCCCTCGGCGACTGCAGTAAGAAACTTTACTTTAAAATAGTCTGTTCGTCTTTCTATATTCTAAAAATAAAAATAAACATATATCAGTGTGTGTCTTCTCTCCACACTTGCAAATAAAACATTGATCAAACTCATATGCTTAACTTTGGTTAAATCATTTCGTGGGAATAAAAATTATGAAATAAAATATTGAAAGCAGGCACTGCAACGAAAAAGCACTTCAATGTGCTTTAAGTCCTGCCCTGAGGCCTTCCGTCCTGTCAGGGTTTCACAACGAAAATAAAAACACACGAAACCATCTCACTGAACACAAGAAACAAGATCCTCTTGACTGTTCTTCCGTCTATTTATGTTCGTGCTTTCCTTTTCGTTTTCTTTTCGTTCTTATTATCCGGCTGCCAAGTCGTTATAAGATTACATCGTATATGATCTGTCAAAAGATGCATGTCCGAGAGAAACGTACAAATGTGTATTTCATATGATAAGTAGGTCGCAATTGTGCCTGTGCAGAGATTCGTTACAAATTCTGGGAATCATTCAAAGTTAGAGAAAATGCTCCAAGATCAATCACAGAAGTTTTTTTACTAAAATTTTCCGGGCTGTTATGCCGTGGTCTAGTGGAGTTATTATTAAAAGCCAACGTTTCGTCCCCGACTGCGGAGGACATTCTCAAGGGGGATCGTGGCACTTTTGGATGTCCGATTCACACCCTGGCTCGCTACTGACTGAACCCAAATTCCGTTTACAAGGGCTCGCGCGCAGTGGTGTGACGTCAGATGTTTTTGACATGCGCGCGCAATTCGTCGTTGCCGATTGCCTCCGTCCGTTAATGTCGGCCCATGGTGGAAGACTGCTACATTTCTTCTTCAAAACCGGAATCCAGATATCATTCAGATTCACGCCCTCCTCCATCCTACTGAAATTATTGGGGTGTTTTACAATTTCTATAGCCTTTCTATACAGTCTTTCCTGGTATCCATTTGTGGCTGCTAAAACCTGAGTCTTATCAAATTGAATAAGGTGGTCCCCTGGTTGAAAACATGTTCAGCAACAGCTGATCTGTCAATCTCTCCCCTTCTACAGTTCCTCTTGTGCTCATCTAGTCGTTTTTTGACTGTTATTTTTGTGGTACCAACGTATACGTCTCCACAGCTACATGGAATCCTATAAATTCCTCTTTTTCCAGCGGTTTGCGAGCATACTTTGTCGATTTCAGGTGATCCTGTATCTTGCGAGTAGGTTTGCAATTTTACCGATGCGGTCGGTGATGTCCTCAATAAAAGGTAGGAAGACTTTAGATTTCACAGGAACCCTTTCATCGTTTTCAACTGTATGTGTCGGTCTCAAAGCTCTCCTTATCTCTGTAGACGAATAGCCATTCTTAAGTAAAGCATTACTCAGGTGTTTCAATTCCGCGTCGAGTAATTCCGGGCCGGCCGCGGTGGCCGGGGAGACTGAGGCACTCCAGTCACGGTCTGCACGGCCACTACGGTCGGGAGTTCGAATCCCCCCTCGCCCCACTCGGGCATTGATATTTGTGCCGTCCTTAGTATAAGGTAGTCGATAAGTAGTTTGTAAGTTTAGGGACTGATGACCCCGTAGTTAAGTCCCATAAGCTTAACAAACATTTCAACATTTAGTAATTCCGGTTCGCAGATGTTCCTTGCTCTGTCTGCCAACGTCTTTTTATAATGCCCCGCTTTTGCTGTGGGTGAAGAAGAAATGTAACAGTCTTTCACCATGGGACGACATTAACGGACGGAGGCAACTGCGCGCGCATGTCAAAAACATCTGATGTCACACCACTGCGCGCGAGCCCTTGTAAACGGAATTTGGGTTCAGTCAGTAGCGAGCCAGGGTGTGAATCGGACATCCAAAAGTGCCACGATACCCCTTGAGAATGTCCTCCGCAGTCGGGGACGAAACGTTGGGTTTTAATAATAAATCCACTAGACCACGGCATAACAGCCCGGAAATTTTTAGTAAAAAAACTTATGTGATTGATCTGTCTTGGCTGCGCACTGCATGTATAGTCGCGCCCGGTGGTCTTGGGGCATTTTCTCTAACTTTGAATGATTCCCAGAATTAGTAACGAATCTCTGGACAGGCACAATTGCGACCTACTTATCATATGAAATACACATTTGTACGTTTCTCTCGGACATGCATCTTTTGACAGATCATATATGATGTATTCTTATAGCGACTTGGCAGCCGGATAATATGAACAAAAAGAAAACGAAAAGGAAAGCACGAACATAAATAGACGGAAGAACAGTCAAGAGGATCTTGTTTGTTGTGTTCAGTGAGATGGTTTCGTGTGTTTTTATTTTCTTTGTGAAACCCTGACAGGACGGAAGGGCTCAGGGCAGTGCCTGCTTTCAATATTTTATTTCATAATTTCTATTCGCACGAAATGATTTAACCAAAGTTAAACATTTCAGTTTGATTAATGTTTTATTTGCAAGTGTGGAGAGAAGACACACACTGATATCTGTTTATTTTTATTTTTAGAATATACAAAGACGAGCAGATTATTTTAAAGTAAAGTTTCTTACTGCAGTCGCCGAGGGACGCCTTCTGAAATATGGCTTCGTCTACTCAGACGTGTAATGTACTGTGTTTCATTTATCACTTTTGCTACTATCACTCTACCGAGGACAATGCGTTCCACGTTCATCTTCGAGAGGTACTGTGCACCAATCATGAAAAAATTTTGTTTTGTTGTGATTTCGAAGAAGAAAAATTTTAGTTACTAATTTTCGCGGTGGATCAGAAGGGGAAAAAAATAAATAAAAAAATGTAAATATAAATAAAAACAAGACAAAAAATAAATAAAAAAGTGGCGGACTGGTCAACGCGTCAATTTTGACCATTCCGGCCGTGAAAGTTTACATTTTACAGAAGCTTTTTTTACACTGTAATAAGGCCGATGAGTGAAGATGGTTGTCAGAGCAGAGAAAGCGCACGGAGAAGCTAACCGCCGCAAAAGCAGTGCCCGCCTACGCTTCCCCCCGAGCACTTCCGAGAATTCGAGCGCTTGCACGCCGCAGCTACGCTCTGCGACTGCTGCTGTACGCCTTGCAAATCCGACGCGCCGCCTCGCCTTATTGTTCCCGGGAATTCGGCCGCCGCCCTCGCTTCGCAGAACGCTCCCCGCCTGCGCCCTCCTGCTCTCGCTTCCTCTGTCGCCTGCATTTCTTTGTGCCCGTCTCGTACGGAACAGGTGACAACGACCTAACGCCCTTCCCACCCCCTGCCCCATTCTTTCCACGAAGCGACGTTGCGGAAGAATAATAGCCAGGATCAGCTCTGAAGGGAAAGGAGGGTGGGGAGGCCCAGCGTGTCTCCGGCTGTGGCGGTAGGGTTTAGGCGCCGACACAATTTTACGACGGTGGACAGCATTTTCTTTTTTCTTCTCTCTTCGCAAGACAGTTTTGCGGAAACGTAACTTTACTTATGAATTACAATCTTGGAGAAAAATTATACAATCCTAGCCATTAAAACTGCTACACCACGAAGATGACTTGCTACAGTCGCGAAATTTAGCCAACAGGAAAAAGACGCTGTGATACGCGAATCATTAGCTTTTCAGAGCATTCACACAAGGCTGGCGCCGGAGGCGACACCTACAAGGTGTGAGGATACAGGGTTTTAGCTTAGTAACCTCGTTGGTACGTTTTGGTCGAACAGTAGTTATCGTTGGCGTGCAGTGATAACTGCTGAGCGACAATGCCTAGATTGGAACATTTCTTGTTTGTTGACCGCAGAGCGAGGCTGTAGCACGTTGATAGTGAGTACGCAATCCGCGTTTAGCGGTGTCTACGTTTTGTCCATCAGTCGCATCGCATATGTGTTTCGGTTGCAGTTGCGTAGTGAAATGTTTCAGTGTGGACTTATAGACATTTATCGTAGTGGCACACGGTTATTTAATCAGTGTATTTAAAGAAAGAGTTATTAACATTTGTCGTTTCGTAATAAAGGAAGTTAACAAAGTTTATTGTTATGGGTCAAACCAGTAATTGTCCGCATCCTATACCGTCATACCACTGGAACAATGATTAATGATTAATTAAACAGCATATAGAATATAACGGTACCTTCGCCCATCGAGGATTAATTAGGTGGACGCAGCTGTGACGTTATAAAGGTGCTCACATGAAGAAAGTTTCCAACCGATTTCTCATACACCAACAGCAGATGACCGGCGTTGCCTGGTGAGATATTATTGAGATGCCTCGTGTTAGGAGGAGAAATGCGTACCATCACGTTTCCGACTTTGATAAAGGTCGGATTGTAGCCTATAGCGATTGCGGTTTATCGTGCCGCGACATTGTTGCTCGCGTTGGTCGCGATCCAATGACTGTTAGCAGAATATGGAATCGGTGGGTTCAGTAGGGGCAATACAGAACGCCGTGCTGGATACCAACGGCCTCGTATCACTAGCAGTCGAGATGACAGGCATTTTATCCGTACGGCTGTAACGGATCGTGCAGCCATCTCTCGATCTCTGAGTCAACAAATTGGGACGTTTGCAAGACAACAACCATCTGCACGAACTGTTCGACGACATTTCCAGCAGCATGTACTGCCAGCTCGGAGACCATGGCTGCGGTTGCCCTTGACGCTGCATCACAGACAGGAGCGCCTGCGATAGTGTACGTAACAACGAACCTGGGTACACAAATGGTAAAAGTCATTTTTTCGGTTGAATCCAGATTCTATTTACATCATCATGATGGTCGCATCCGAGTTCGGCGACATGGCGGTGAACGCACGTTGCAAGCGTGTATTCCTCTTCGCCATACTGGTTTATCACCTGGCGTGATGGTATGGGGCTCCACTGGTGACACGTCTCGGTTACCTCTTGTTCGCGTCGATTGCACTTTGACAGTGGCCATTATATTTCAGATGTGTTACGACCCGTGGCTCTACCCTTCATTCGATCCATTCGAAACCCTACATTTCAGCCGGATAATGTATGACCGCATGTTGCAGGTCCTGTAAGGGCCTTTCTGGATACGGAAAATGTTCGTCTGCTGCCCTGGCCAAGACATTCTCCAGATCTATCACCAATTGAAAACGTCTGGCCAGTGTTGGCCGAGCAGCTGGCTCGTCACAATACGCCAGTCACTACTCGTCATGAACTGTGGTATCGTGCTGAAGCTGCGTGGGCATCTGTACCTGTACACGCCTTACAAACTCTGTTTGACTCAATGCCCAGGCGTGTCAGGGCCGTTATTGCGTGAAAATGTAATCATATGTCAGTTCTAACAAGGGCGGCAATAGAGACTATGATACTAACATGCATTCGATCATTCGGACGGCAAATGCTGTCTTTAGATACATTATTCCGCCCGTGCTAATCCTGTCACGTAGTTCTTCAAGACCTGAGCGTTGTCGAGTGGCATTATACCCCACACGTGCTCCATTGGGGACAAGTCCAGCACGTCGAGTCTTTTCTTATTTTTTCCATCTTTTCTGTAACAAGACACAGCAACGCGTTACCGTGTTCACCTAGTCAATAAACAAAACTGCTGGCAAACTTACTGGTTATTGTGCTAGCAAAATATCGTGTTTCGCGCAGTGCCATGTCACGGCGTTTGTACAAAGAGTTAAGCCATGTGCGAGCACAGCCATAGCATTATTGACTTCTATAGTCAGCCGCCAACTTCCTCGCTTTACGAGCCAGCATGTTAATATTTCAGTTTTTAATTAATACTTCAATATCACTCTACGCACACTGTTTTGTACTTTCAAAGTTAGCCGTCGTCAAAATAAATAAAAAAAAGTTAGTTCATTTCTAAAGCGCTTCCTACCGCGCTCAACGGTCCACGCGTAAATGAAGATACACCGTATTCGCGGGAAAATTTCCGACCTCGGCAAACGCCCTAATTAATTCACCACGGGAGGCGAGGCTTGCGCCTTGCGAGTGTTCGAGGCAGCGCGACCGTACTTTCCTCTCGGCTAATGTAAAAATATGAATGGGGGCGAGTGACGCTGAAGAATTTATCGCGCCGGTTTTAATTGCAAACTCGTGGCTATAAATAGCGGGTGCCATTCTGCGGCCGCACGACATAACAGGCAGGGCACATGCTAATGAAAGAGTCAGCGGCAAGTGGCACGGCCTCCGCACTTATTCGCAGCCCAGGGGTGAAACCGCGACGCTGCGAATGCACGCTGGCTGCCTGAGAAGTGCGCTTAGTTGCTCGGATCGTCAAACTGCGAAGTGCGTGCTACTAATTGGCGTCGAGGTGCTTTGTCTACTCTAGTCACGTGCGTATGTTCGGACATGGCGAGAAGCCGAAGAAAGAAATACAATCCTGCCAGAACGTAATGGACCGTGTACAATGTATCGACACTGTCACCAAAAGTGCTTTGTAGTCACTAGTGCTGGTGACTCTAGGTATGATGTTGCCCTTCGTCTGCTGAAGTTTATATGCAGCTTTCGTCTCCGTTCAGTCTCGGCTACGATCTGACTAGAATTAAACAGACGACTGCTGAAGTTTATGAACAAATTTTGTCTCCATACACTCCTGGCGACGATCTGACTAGAAGTGAACAGCCGACTGCTGACGTTTATGAACACACTTTGTCTCCCTACAGTCCCGGTGACGATCTAACCAGAAGTAATCAGTCAGCTACTTTTTTGTCTCCGTACAGTCCCTGCTACGCTTTGATTATGAGTAAACAGTCATCTTTCCTGAGAAGTTCTACGGAGCTGAGAGTACGTCTTTCCTCAAACTCTGGGGGTTAGACTGTATAAAGTTTTAGCTCGTGGTGTGAGAAAAGGCCTCTGGGATATTGAAGATCACCAAATACTATATTGTTCTCGGAAAGATTTGGAAAATTACGAGTGAACGTCGGGAAATTCTGACAAACTGCAAAAATCAACTTTGAATACAACCTCGATCATAACTCATAATAGGAATGACATATTTCGCAGAATATATATATGGAGAAGTTTAAGACATCCATATACTGGATGGCAATGGCTATCTTCCTCATTATTCGACCGATCACCAAGAAAGTTGGTCAGCATTTATAATTTCCCATGGATGATAAGGGAGAGAAGAAGATGTATAGAGGGAGCAGGAGGAGGAAGAAGAAGAGGAGATTAACGTAGAGATGGTGACTCTGTGATAAGTGAAGAAAGGAACATGGGGCTGGTGTTGGGATTGGCAGAGAAAGGGGACAGTAGGGGACTGATAGCGGGTAGTAGGTGATGGACATGTGAGAGAAAGAGATGAAATGAGAGAGGAACAGAGAGCCAGCAAGAGGAAAAGATAGTTAGGTGGGAGGAGTAGGTGGCAGACAGACGGGCAAGAAGGTCGTGGACTGAAGGAAATGTGAGTAAATAAATAATTTACGAAATGTTACACGTACCATCGTTTATATCAGGCGGAGGAGGTGATGGACAACGAGTAGATGGACTAACAGAAGACAGAAATAAATAAATGCCGGAATAGAGAGACAAAAGAATTTTTTAATCAGCAAAATTTGTTATGAATGCATTAAAAACACCAACAAATGACTGCCAGAACCATGAATTCCAGTTTCATTCCATGGTAAATAATTCATACGTGTAATAAATCTCTGTTGCAACATAGATTGCTCACTAATTTAAAATCGTATTTATTTCGATGCAGTAAATGCATGTTCGTATTGAAATTGTTTTGTTTCAACTCAAATTTTAGGAAAGATTCGGTTGGATGAATCTGTTCTTGATGAACTGACTGACTTAATGACAGATAAGGCACAGCCTGAACTACTGGAGATATACGCATGTTATGAAATAATATTATTAATATTTTTTCATCAATAAATTTCACCTGTGTAAAGCCAGTGTGGGTCACTATTTTATCGGAGATATGATGATGGTAGAAGATAGTGTACTGTTGTAGAATCGTAAGGTTTGCGGATATCCGATCTCTTCTTGGTGAAGTAGACTGCCACCGTCTTCTCTGGATTGGTTTTCATCATATCAAATAATAAATCCATGTCCAGAGACATATTTTTCTCGATATAAATGAGAGATACTATGTTGAAAGAGAGACATTGAATTAAAACTTGTACTGCTGCTGGGAGTTGAACCCAGAACCTCTTGCTTACTGGGAAAGCGTTATAACCACCGCCGCGACCTAATAGATATGAAGATTGCAGGGACTGTGTTAAAGCACGTCTCCCCCCACAATACAAACTTCAGTTCTGCCACATATTCCCTATATAAATACATATCAACGTTGGCGATGTTCTTCACTAGCGGGTTAGCGCCCCAACGACGAACAAACTTCTTCTTCTCTATGACGATGTTCCCGCACATGTAGGGTCGGCTCATTGTTAAATCCGGATATGGTGTGTGTTAATATTTAGCGTAGCCGGATGCCCTTCCTGTCACCACCCCATGCCCCCGGGAAGAAATGTGTACCCCAAATGTCTGTGTATAGTGTTATATGAGTGAAAGTGTAAAGTGTTATGAAATGTTTGCGAATCGTGTAACTGAGGCAGGATTTAGGGAACAGCCCAATATTCACTTAGGGAGATGTGGAAAATTGCCTAAAAACCACATCCAGACTGGCCGGCACTGTGACCCTCACGTTAATCTGCCAGACGGATTCGAACCGGGGCCAGTACGCCTCCCCATCACAGAAAGCCGTGCTATAGACCACACGGCTAACCAAGAGGGTCCCAGCAATGAACGTTAATGGGACAAAATATGTGTGTGGACATAGATTTATTATTTGATATTTGTATCTCCTGTGCCTGAGGTACAAGGCAGGATCGCTCCCACAAACGTTCATTGCTGGCGTCCTATACCACCTTCAGAGAGCCTTGGCAACAATGTTCAAATGTTTGTAAATCTATCGGACCAAAGTGCGTGGTCATCAGTCCGTAGCTTACAAACTACTTAAACCTAGGTAAACTAACCTAAGGACAGACAAACACACCCATGCCCCAGGGAGGACTCGAACCTCCACCGCGAGCAACCGCGCGCTCTGCAGCGAGACGCTTTAGACCGCTCGGCTACTCCACCGCGGCTTGTCAACAATGATACGTATTTATAAAAATGTTCAAATGTTTATTTAGCTTAAGGGACTTAACTGCGGGGTCATCAGTCCATAAACTTAGAAACTACTTATGTAATAACTTATACTACAGATGACACAAACATCCTTGCCCGAGGGGGGATTCGAACCCCCGACCGTAGCGGCCGTGCAGACTGTGACTGGCGCGCCGCAGGCCGCTCGGCCACTGCGGCCGACATACGTATTTATATAGGGGAACATGAGGTAGTATTGAAGTATGTGTTGTAGAGGAAGACGTGCTTTAATACAGTACATGCTATCGCCACATTTATTAAGTCGTAGTGGCTTGGTGGGTATGGTGCTTGGCTAATAAGCAGCAGGTCCTGGGTTCGAATCCTGGCCGTGGTTCAAATCTTAATTCAATGCCTCTCTTTCAATTTAATATCTTTGATAGACATCTTGTTGCGCCGGCTACATCGCACTGGACAGTTCAGTTGGGCCTGAAGTCTACTGATGTTTATTTCGTGGTGATGGCCTCCGGTAAAGGTCTTATCGTCCGCGAATCGAGCAAGTTGGGCAGTTGTTAGTTTTGTCATGTCGTTTACGTACAAGGCATACGCCGGCCGCGGTGGCCGAGGGGACTGAGGCGCTCCAGTCACGGTCTGCACGGCCACTACGGTCGGGGCTTCGAATCCCCCCTCGGGCATGGATATTTGTGCCCTCTTTAGTATAAGATAGTTGATAAGTAGTTTGTAAGTTTAGGGACTGATGACCCCGTAGTTAAGTCCCATAAGCTTAACAAACATTTGAACAAGGTATACAGTCGGGAGGAGAGCACTAAGCCCTGCGGGACTCCAGCCTGTGTCTTCAGGGGACCAGATCGAGAGCCATCAACCCATGTCTGGATGCTACAATTGATTAAGAAACTGGCCAAAAATTTGATGTAGCCCAGTGAAATCTGGGTTTGGCGTCGCAGCTTCTGTAAGACGTTCGCAATATTATGTCGTAGGCTTTTTCTGTATCCACAAACACCGCGGCTGTCGATTACGTTAGGTTGAAACCGACGGTGATGTATTCCGTCAGTCGGAGGACCTCCATTTCACTAGACTCCTTCTTTTGAAAGACATATTGTCGCGTTGAAATGGGAGCAGGCTTGACTTCTAAGGCAACTGAACACAGCACTTATACTCAAAGCACGTTTATTACGAACTCAACATACACGCAGCACTGACTGCCTCTCAGGCAGAGTGCTCTGCTATTTATACACAGACAGAATTTACCAGAAATTAGAAGAACAGTTAACATAAGAAACAGGTAGAATTTACAAGTGAACATAAGAAAGATGTAGAAACTTCTGGAATTGTTAATTACAAGGAAATAAATTTCTGCCGGTGGGCAGGATTGAAGCGCAGTCCGTGACTCTATCCCCTGCGCCACGCCAGCATTCGGTGTTCGTGGTCTCTCGCGGCAATATTACTTTGGTCAAATGACGTCGTCTCTAATGAGTGCTTCGTAGATCCTCTTCTTGATAAGTCGTTCAAATACTTTCCCTACTGAACAGCCGTGCACATGTATCTCTCTTTTTATACCTTCTGTAGGAGGGTGACAGCCATAGACCATAGATAATATAGACTGTGCGTGACGTCACTATACTGAAACCAACATCTATGTCACGTGACTCGGGGCAGGGAACCCTGTTCATCATTACAAGCAATGTGAAGTGCAGCCGAGAGTCGCAGTTCTTCTCCTCCCTAGTGTAAATTAAGCGTAGATTTCAACAATAAAACGTCTTATTGTATTCTTATTACATATTCAGTAGTACAATGGGCGTTAGTTATCCGTAATTCGCAATATCAATGCAGCAGTTACAGTTTTTACTTGTGCCTAGATGAAATGTATTCACAGTTCTTTTTATAAGCAGCAGAACTGCAATTCTTAAGTGAATGCTTGTTTTTGTTCTGCCGTAAATATTTTAGTTTGTAGCTTACAGAGGAGACGAAATTTTAGTTTGACAAGCAGCATCAGTTTTCATACGATTCCTCAAGAATACATGTGATGTTTCGTCATGCTCTGACATATATCTGAAATCGGTTTGCATCTATAATGACCTATTTTAATATAATACAAGCGTTTATTTTTTATGACTTTTTCCACATACAGTGAAGCCAAAACGTAAAAGAAGAAAAATATTGACTATTTACATAAAATAACAATGTAATCAAACAATTATTGATGTTCGTCACAAGAACTGGTTTTGTAGGGATAATAAAAAGTCTGTGTTCACCTTCATCGTTGTGAAACGCTATTAATGACACATCTGCACCAGAAATTACTTACTTGCTGACATGTACACTCAGTCAAGACACGTTGAAATAATCTTTCATTAAAAAATCACCTAGGTCAGTTGGGAAAAAGTCAAAATTCATAGTGCAACACAAACATTGAGGATCTGTAATTCTTTTGCTTGTAAAAGCAATTGAAAATAATTTTCCCCTGGTCACATGTAAAAACGATACTCACCGCATTAATGTCAGTAATACGGAGAAATCACGATACTTTTATATATTAAATGTGTCATAGGAATGCGAGAAGTCGTTTTATTGTTAAAATCAACGCTTGACTTCACCTGCAAAATTGAAACGCTGGTTTTCGTAATTACGAAGCCTAAGTCACGTGACTCGGGGCAATTAGATGTTGGTTTCAAACTACAACACAGCAGAGATAGGGACGTGAGCAGTCTATGTTATCTTTGGTCTATGGGTGACAGCCGTGTGTATCTGTGCATATCGCTGGCCCAGGGCTCCGGCTGCCGCAGTGTAGGGAGGGAGCGGCCTTTGAGCGGGCAGCAGTTGCGCCGCGGTTCTTATCGAGCTGCAGGTGTCCGCGCGTTCAATTATTCAGGCTGCGTGTGGAACCGCCTGGCCTCACTGCCTGGGCGTGTGCCCAACTGGAAGCGCTCTAATGCGCCCACCGCGCCACGTGCATCACAGTGCGTGGGCGCAGAAAGTGGTCCGCAGTTCTACGACATATTGGCGTTATCGACTAAGGCCTAACACTTTGCCCTCTGTCCTACTACCTGTTTCGAAAGCAGGAAAGACTCGTGTGTGTTTGTTTTTCCGTCGCTAGGTACCCACCATTGTTCCGTCGACCCACGACGAAGATTAAGGCGAAGGAAGTCAAGGGATAGGCACACGCACAGGTGGAGATGGCGCGGTGCCTCGTACACAAGGTGTTAAAAGGGCCAAGCAGTGGAAGAGCAGACACTTGTTCTGTGTAAAACCGTGGGCTACTCAGGTAAAAAAAAAAAAAAAAAAAAAAAAAAAAAAAAAAAAAAAAAAAAAATGTTCAAATGTTTGTATAACTTATGGGACTTAACTACGGGGTCATCAGTCCCTAAACTTACAAACTACTTACGAACTAGCTAAGGACAGCACAAATTTCCATGCCCGAGGGGGGATTCGAACCCCGACCCTTGTGGCCGTGCAGACCGTGACTGAGCGCCTCAGTTCCCTCGGCCACCGCTGCCGGCTTACTCAGGTAAGTCCCGATTTTAACCCATTTCTTCCCAGTGTTGCGTACACGCAACACAAAATTTAGCCTTACAAAATGCAGTAGAAATGGACTTACTATACAAAACTCACCACACGCGTTAAAAGGCATTCACGAGATCTCTGTATATGTGTTAAAGTTTCACAATTACCTTAACACTTTGTAAAAAGATGCAAGATTTACAAAAGTCAGACGATCTACATACACAAGAAATGTCAAGTTCAGCTTCACACAGAGTGTTTTTCAATATTTCATGAGTGATACCATCAATGTAAGTCAGAGTTATCATATAATAGACAATATTGCACAGTTTGAACAAATAGAACAATGTGATCACAGAAACTAAATTTTTCTATTTTTTTTACTAGAAAACAGCGCAACATTATGGGTGGTGCAAATTACAACACATACTGCTAGTTTGTAATATTTATAATGTTATTTCAATTATTTTAAAGAGAACCTGATGACTAAATATAACACTTTTTCACAATTTCTATTTTTGGGAAGAAATGGGTTAATCAGTAAGAGCTGATGGTGCGATTCGAGTATGGCACAGAACCTAGGAAATTAGAATCTCTGGAGATGCCCTAACTTGCGAATAAAGACGTTGATGTTGTGTGTTGTTGTGTTTGTTAAGCTTATGGGAGTTAACTACGGGTTCATCAGTCACTAAACTTACAAACTACTTATGAACTAGCTGTCATCAAGGCTAAGGGTGCCATGAATTTCACCATTACCGATGTGGGGTGCCACGAACTGGTAAGCCATTTTCAGCCAGGTGCCGGGATACTTTTGATTACACAGTGTACCTTGTGAATCGGATGGTACTGCCATCTATATCTGTATCTGTGCTTATCGCCATCCTTCGCCTTTTCTCACTTCAGGAACAGATCGTCGTTCTCATCAGCTAGATGTAGGTGTGTGTGTGTGTGTGTGTTGTGTACGGCAGCGGCGCGCGGCCACACTTCCGTCGCCGCCTATTTATAAAGCCGTTTTGATGCCGCTCTGTTTCTATCCCGCAGCTTGTTCACAAAGCGCCGGCCTCCCTCGTTCCGTACGAGAGCATTTCACTGTTGCATCAAAAATGTTTGTAAAGTCTATGGGACTTAACTACGGGGTCATCAGTCCCTAAACTTACAAACTACTTATGAACTACTAACGAACTAGAACGGCACAAATATCTATGCCCGAGGGGGATTCGAACCCCCGAAAGTAGTGGCCGTGCAGACTGTGACTGGAGCGCCTTAGTCTCCTCGGCCACCGCGGCCGGCTCTAGTGCAATACTGCTGCGAGGCATACGTATATTTACTATTAGTCCAGTCAGTAAATGCTTTGTAGAGTGCATCGAATATGCGTGAATTTTTCACTTCAGGTCTTTGTTAGGGATAGTTAGGAGGCAAACATACTAAAAGTCTCCGCCCCTGGGGCGTGAGCTAAAGCGGGAAAGGGGGTGGAAAGGTACCATTTTTTGGTTTTTCCATTATATCTCGAAAACGGTTCACTTTAGGAAGAAAACGTTCAAAATAAAAATGATAGATAGTAGAATTTGCTACAAAATTGTTTCGATACATAAAAGTCGAATTCCTAACGGTTTTCGAGATATACGTTATTGAAAATCGATTATTTCGAAAAAAAAGTCATTTTTACCTCACTAATTTTGTCAAACATTTACTGCTAGCGACTCACTCGATCGTTTCTCACAAAATTTGTCAGAAAGGAAGTTGTAGAGCATTAAATTTACTTCAATTTGATATCCAAATTTGCTGCCTTACCTTCAGGCAATCGGAAGTTACATAATTTATAAGATGTGCGCTCAGTTCCGATGTCCTTCAAGAAATGTGTGTTGAGTGGCTTTGACGTTTTTATCTTATGAAACGTGCTAGCATGGTAAATAACAACACTTTAATAACAACGACCATAAGGTAATTGCAATTGAAACAGAACACCTTTTTATAATTATAGCTTTTATTATAATATTATGAATCATACCTGTCAATATTGGTGATAAGAGGGTTCTTAGCCTGACAACTGATGTGATGACATGTCCAATAGCAACGCGCTTCCTCCTGATTCCTCACTTTTCTTACTTTTTTTCCGACATAACCGCCTCAAGAAAGGTTTGGAGGGAATCCTTCGACAAATCGCCTGTTGAGCGAGACTGTGCAGGTGGTATTGATGTGTTGACCCGTTGGCATTCAAGCGCCGTATAGGATAGCGTTCTTCTCGGTACGTCGAGAAAGTCTCAACCAAGTTAATAGTCATCAGGGTGTGTAACATATCGTTGTATATAGGGTAATGTATTTGCTATGCAGAGTCACGATTGTAATATCGCTGGTATGCAGCAGCAAATGTTCAAGAGTTTGTGAAGCTTAAGGGACTTAACTGCGGGGTCGTCAGTCCCTAAAGTTACAAATTAAACTAAAACTACAAACTAAAGACAACACAAACATCTATTCCCGAGGGGGGACTCGAACCCCCGACGGGGAGCGGCCTTGCGCATCGGAGCATAGCGCCTCAATGTGCTTGGCCACTCCGCCGCGACTATGCAGCAAGAGCAGGGGAGCTCAGTAGTCGATATTTTGCAGTCGAATCGTTGGCCAGTGAGGTCAACCTAACCAGCGCAGGTTTTGAATAACGCTGTAAGGCCGATTGATTTATTTGTAGTGGTACACGGTAATTTGGTATCATTGTGAAATTCATGTTTATGCTTATGCCCAGTCATTGTTGAAAGGAATGTGTAGTACAGTTGAAGTCATTATAAAGGAAGTGATTAACAGCAATTAAATACTGCATTATTTGTGATTTCCTTACCTCGCTTCACGAGTAAGGCAGGTAGTGAGCTTGCTGGTGGAGAATATCCCAACGCTATTCTATATGACGTTATAATTTATTACTTCGACACTAATAACTGTATTAAAAAGACAGATTATAGACAGTGTGAACTTAACAGCACTGAAGTACCTTGGAAATCATGTCACAGTACGAAACATAGTTCAAGAGATATGACGTCATAAACACTGACATGCATGAAAAACCACCTCATCTCACATCAGCTTTTCGTTTATAACGTCGTTACTACTAACTCCATTCTCAACAGAATTCTCAGACAGTTTCCTAACATTCCTCTGCGCGTAACTGCAAAGATATATTATTTTAAGAATAATTATGCAGGGCAATGAGACCATAAAGATTCAGCTGCGTGAAAACAAACCAGACGAACGGAGGAGGAAGAAGATGGAAAAACATGTGAATGGAATAAATAAATATCCGGGAACCGTCGAGAACTAACGATGTCTATGACAAAATATGTAGCAGTGCTGCGGTGGAATAGCCGAGCGGTCTAATGCGCCTCTCTGCGGAGCGCGCGGTTGCTCGCCGTTGGAGGTTCGAGTCCTCCGTAGGATATGGGTGTGTGTGTGTGTGTGTGTGTGTGTGTGTGTGTGTGTGTTGTCCTTAGCTTAGTTTACCTTAGTATAAGTAGTCTGTAAGCTACGGACTGATGACCACGCAGTTTGGTCCGATAGATTTACAAACATTTGAACATTTGAAATCTATAGCGGTATACCTGCAAAACAAATGGATCAAGGTCATAGAGGTTGCGGCGTATGTTACGAGAGAAACAGGAGCAGCGCGAGCTGAAGAAGAAGTTCTTGAAGGAAACATTGGGTAGAAAAGCTAATTCGACATTCTAAGTTCGGGCACAGATTATGATAATGACGATCATGATGAAAATGAGTCAATATGTGATTCTGAAGAGTATGATAATTAGTGCTACAGTTTGTTCATTTTGAGTACACACATTTTTAAAATGCATTTAAAAAATGAGCAACTGCAAAGCGCCTGCACACGCACTGTTACGGCTTTTACCAAAACAAGGGGAAAGGGGGGGGGGGGGGTGCGCAGTCTGTACCGCATGCGGCAACCCTACCAGTCTTACAACACATACATGGAAATAAAAATTGCGACTGATTGCATTAAAAATGTTGGTACAATTGGCTTAGATATTCGTATTCTTATACGAAGGCTTACTCAGATTTTTGCGTTTGTCTCCTTGAGATACGATTATGGCGCTTCTAACTTTGGGACACAAATAGTGGCTTGTCCGTTTTTTATTTCTTCCCACTGTAATGACAATGGGTTTATTATTTGAGATGATGCTCTAGTTACTGACCACAGCCTTGACATAACGGCTAAAAGTAGCGCCTCTCTAATAGCTGAATGGCGAAATCTGGCTGTCAACCACCCAATTGTTTCGGAAAGAAAACGACTCGATTCTTCTGCTTTCTATCGCCTTCTGTGCTGAAAGGGGAAGACAAAGGCTTGTCCCTGTTGAAATATTACGAACTCACTTGTACACAATAGTTTGGTACGTTAACTGCGCTGGTAAAACACAGTATATGTCCAGATAAAGTGGGGAAACTTTGTGACGACTATGAAAAGTTTATTAATTGTAGCTGCGATACTCAAACCATTCTTCAGGATAGAAAGGTTTACTACGTATCAGTGTAAACAGCAATTAAGAAAGGGAAAGAGGTTGATCGAACCGAAGCGAAATCTTATGAGTAACTAGCTGAAAACCCGGCGTTGCCAGGGTATTTATTTATTTATTCGAACCTTGAAATAGTACTTTTCCTATCCACTCTCTCTCTCTCTGTCCATCTCCTTTTTTCTAAAAACATGTTACATTTATCAGAGAATATATAAGAAATCACAAGTCAAAACGCACTCGTTTCGAACAATCCAATCACGAAATTCAACAATAATGATTGTAAAAATATAACAAATGGATCAATTGATGTAATACGCGAAACGTCAAATCGATTGTTTTAAAGAGATGTATTAAAAGAAGTTTCTTTTTTACTGCTTTATTTATTTATTCGTATATTTCCTTATTCGTATGCTTATCCTTACCGAGAAAAGGCTGAAGACCTTGTTGCACGCATTGACCAAAGATATGGTCTGTGGCATTACGTTTCCCTGTATGGAACCTCCATGCTATAGAGTCGCAAACGTTATCGCTGGCCTTCAGTCCGAATTTTTTTATAATTTGACGACTTTCAACCACCATACCTTCCACCCCGTTATAGCTGTCGGCATGGAACTGCTATGGTGTACAACGGGAGACTTCGGACAAGAATTACACACACACCATTCGTTTGCTTTCTGTAGATTTCGCGGCAGAGCGAAATATTAACACACACACACGTAGAATTTTATATACACCGATAACTTTCCATCCCAATATACTCCACTCTTTTATCATTATCAACCCTCAAGCAACAATGCAACCAATAAAACCATTTTCAAAGAGTAAATATAATTTTCAAAGAGAGATTATTGTTCCGCATTTCGCGTTATATTCTTCAAATTACTAAATATCTATCAGATCACTATAAACCGTGCCTAAAACCTTCCTCAGGTATAAATTAGCAACTGTACAAATATTTAAGTCTTTGCGTCTTGTCGTTTGGACGTGATAAGCATACACCGAACAGACATTCACATTAATATATATAGATAAATAGCTATCTGATCGCCATAAAACCGTGCCTAAAGCATTCCCGGGGTAGGCATTAGTAACTGTACAAATTTTTAGCTCTTTATTTCTTGTGGTTCACACGTGATAAACGTACACCGAACAGACATTCACATTTATAGATGTAGATTAACTAACGGAGTTTAGAAATAATGAGAACGAGAGGTAGAGAAAGAGAGTGGGGTGGATAGGAGGGGGAATGAAGGTGATGGTGTCTATAAGGAGGAGATTTCTTTGTGCATTCAATCTATTTGGAGCGCGGTATTTTTGACCGGTATGTGGAAGCTGTGTTAATAGCCTGAGGGTTCAGGAAGCGTGACCATGCAGCGTACAAAAACCAGAGTTCCTGGACACGAAACCAACGTCTCTTCTAACAGTTCAAAACTTGAAGTTCATAGTTCAGAAGTCAGACACTCACAACTGGCGAGTGCACAACGGCCAGTGCTTTGGCCTAGACCTCCCTACATTCACTGTTGCTCATTCAGCAGCTGGCTACCATTCGTTTGGTTATGCGGCGCGCGTCGGTTGTTAGGGAACACATCTCGTCTCTATTTTCGTTCTGTCTTAATTTACCCCTGAGAGGCTTCATTGTGGCAGTTACGAGGCACACTTGTCAGAAGCGCGATGTTGTCGCGCTTTCAAACAGGGACGGAGTGGGGGAAGAAGGAGCTTAAGGTCTCTTGGTTTCCAAGGACTCTTTCAGCTTTTTTTCTAAGTTGAACGCACACGATTTGGAACGGACCCAACTTTATAAACTGAGATACGACGTATCGCTGCTTTGTAGGGTATTATCGTGGCGCCAGTTGGGGCAGCAAACTACTCGGATGCTAGCGTTAGCGCTGATTTCTAGAAGCGTTTGTTCTTCCAGCGGGGTGACGAAGGAAGCAATTACATTAACTAACTTTTTTATCACTAAGCATTTCAGATATTAAAATAAGAATGTCACGTAAAAATCTCTCCAGTTTTGGGAATTTCACAAATAATGGTATCCAGTAAGCAACTAATTCTTTTCCTGTGATGTAAGGCTATTACTTAAATAACCGACATTTTTGCCAACGTTACAGTGGCCTTCATCTGGGTATACTGATGTGAGCTGGTTGTTACTACACTTTATATTACTTTCATTTAGACATTACGTCATAATTTTAAAAAATAAGCGATGTTATTGGTGAATTTTTGGCGGAGGAATGGAACTTTATTTTGATAGGATGCTGAGGTGGAGGGAGTGGGGGTTAGCAGTCGCCTATTGCTTCTTGCATAGCGAGACATGATTGGTGTTCATCGGCGAATGGGGTGAGGGCTTCCGTTTCTCTCCTGCTGGCCTCTCGCTATGCTAGAAGCAACGGCTAACCCCCACTCCCTCCACCTCAGCATCCTATCAAAACAAAGTTCCATTCTTCCGCCAAAAATTCACCAATAACATCGCTTATTTTTTAAAAATTATGACGTAATGTCTAAATGAAAGTAATATAAAGTGTAGTAACAACCAGCTCACATCAGTATACCCAGATGAAGGCCACTGTAACGTTGGCCGAAACGTCGGTTACTTAAGTAATAGCGTTACATCATGACGCGTTACAACACCCAGAAAACTTTTATGTCATCTGACTCTGGCCGCGGAAGCCTACGTAATTATATAATTCTTTTCCTGTTTCACCTTACTCCGTCTCATCTATTTCCTAGCCTGATTTGAACTGTAACCTCGTCATAGGTCTCCATTTTCTTACAAGCTTTCTGCCAAGGTGCAAGGAGAAAAATTCGTAATAACAATCTCAGATAGGAAACTAGATGCTCAAACACAGAGTAAATAACGGGCCTTCCATCCTTCAATAATTCTAATATTATTAATAATAGAATCACACATTGTGTATTTTTAATTTCCTTTTATTTCCGCATTTCCAATGTCAGAATATAGTAATCAACTTTAGACTCTATGGAATCATTTTACAGAATGTGAATCTCGCTCAAAACGAGAGCACCTGTCTCTACTAAAAACAAAAGCGCCACATAGGCTTTTCAGTAAGATGAATTGAACCGTGTTACGCATCACAAGACCAAGCGCCGTAACTTTATATTTCTGATGTGAGCCCAATTAGTGCTGTTTCGTAGTTATTTACAGTGAGATTTCACTACTAGGTTAAAGAACACCAACCCTTCTTTGGTACGAAAAGTTGAGAAACATTCATAAATAAATATATTTTAAGAACATGTAAAATTTAGGTTCCATTATGTCAGTTATGACATATGGCGCTTGGACTAGTAATGCATAACACCATCCAATTAGAGTACATAAAGGTGCATAGAACCTCTAGTGTTAAGTGTGGAAGCCTGTTCGTCACGGAATGGCCACGCCACATTAAGTAATACCGTCACCAGCCAAAAAATGGTGCTGTCGAATCGCATAAAAAGGCATGTGTGTCCGTTTAAAAGACTCTACAGGAAGGTGGGGAACCAACTGCCTTAGCTCTGTTTCTGCCCTCCTCACAAAACATTTTGCCTACCAACGTATTCACCTTCTTTTAAAACAGAACATGCTAAATTGCTGTCTGCACGGCACTACGGTCAGGGGTTCTAATTCCCCCTCGGGCATGGAAATTTGTGCCGTCCTTAGTCTTAGTTAGTTCGTAAGTAGTTTGTAAGTTTAGGGACTGATGACCCCGTAGTTAAGTCCCATAAGCTATACAGACATTTGAAACATACTTTTTGCTAAATTGCTTCACACAGTGTCTCCTCGTTGTATTCGTACACAGCAGCTCTCTCTTACTGAGTCTACACACAGGGGCTGGGCAGTAAGTACACTGCTGAAAACAAGTAGGAATCAAGTGAGATTTCATACACAATATTCATATGGCAACGTATTTTATTCAGATATGGTTTACAACTGTAACTTGTGTGATACAGAAAGATATTTTGCTGTCTCAATTCTGTACTTGAGGTTGACATGGCGCTTACTTAGAGCGAGGCACCATGGGGCTACCACAATAGTGAGAAAGTCATTCTCTTTGGCCTTTAATACGGTGTGATCACCTTTAACGACCAATACAGTTCCACACATGCGGGGCATGGACGGTGTGAGGTTATCAACCAGCTCTTGAGGGATATTTGGCCATTCTTCCAGGAGTGCAATATCTAGCTCTGCTATCGCTGTGCCGGCCGCGGTGGCCAAGCGGTCTGCGGCGTGACAGTCACGGTCTGCACGGCCGCTGCGATCGCGGATTCGAATCCCCCCTCGGGCATGGATGTTTGTGCCGTCTTTAGTATAAGCTAAGTAGTTTGTAAGTTTAGGGACTGATGACCTCGCAGTTAAGTCCCATAAGCTCTACAAACATTTGAACATTTGATTTGCAACCGTTGTGGGAGGTGTTGGACTGGCTGAAGTGCGTTTGACAAGTGCATTCCAGACATGCTCAATCGGTTTTAACTCCGGTAAACAAGCTGGCCACTCCGTTGGTTTAGTTCCCTTAGCATCAAGCCTGTCCGCCAGTACAAATCAAAAGTTCAAATGTTTGTCAAGCTTATGGGACTTAACTGCGGGGTCATCAGTCCCTAAACTTACAAACTACTTATGAACTAGTTTATACTAAAGTCAGCACGTACATCCATGCTCGAGGGAAAATTTGAACGGGGAACGGCTTCGCGCATCGGAGCATAGCGTCACAATGCACTCCGTCGCGGCTCCACCAGTGCAGCTCTGTGGGGGCGAACGTTATCTCCTATGGCAAAACAAAAGGTCGAAGGATCTCTAAACGTCTGAGAGTCAAAGCGTCATTCTGAACGACATAGATGTCGGTACGTCTGCCATTACTAATTCCTGCCGACACCATTCGTCCACCACCATGATATGGCTAAAGTAGGAGTTTTCAGCGTTCCACGTTCTCTTCAGATGAAGGAACGACGATTGTCCTACTGAACACAAAATCTTGTTTCATCTGTGAATAGAAACCGACGCCATTCGTTACGACTCCAATCCTCCGCTAAATGGTGTGGTGGTTTTATCAAATGTTCAAATGTTTGTATAGCTTATGGGACTTAACTACGGGGTCGTCAGTCCCTAAACTTACAAACTAGTTATGAACTAGTTTATACTAAAGACTGCACAAACATCCATGCCAGAGGGGATTCGAACCCCCGACGGGGAACGGCCGCACGCATCATAGCATAGCGCCTCAATGCGCTCGGCCACTCCGCCGCGGCTAATGGGAGACACATATAGGCCCCCGTGCGAAGAGCCCACATTCCCGAAGGCGATTTCGGACTTTTTGTGTTGATATTGCGCGTCCTGTTGCTGCTTGGGGGTGCGTTAACGCTTCTGTCTGAACGGCCTGTTACGCGGAGATTTCTTGTTGATGTTACCCGTTGACACCTTTGGCCTTGCCTTATTTTAACGGTTCCCGTTAGCTGCAATCGCGTCTATGTCCTGGCAACGACACTTTGGAACGCTCCAATAGCTGCAGCCACCTTCTTCCGTGTCTGTCCCTCTTCCCTATGGCTCTCCATGCCGTACCTTCAGATAAGTCACGTTGTTGCATTGCAGTACCTGCTCACTGCACTATCTGAACCCAACTGCTTGTGTAATTTGTTTGGAAGAGTAAACGCAAGTCATCACCAACCGCTCTGCAGCAACTTTCTGTTATTACCAATATCTGGGTTGCCCTAATGTTGTTGTCTCGACTTCGCACAACCGCCAGGAAGACGTCGAACAATTTTAGTTCATTCTGCCGATGACAGTACTCCAGAACCTAAACATTTCAACTGATCCTCCAATTGTTTTGCCTATGAAACATGAACACCTTGCAGTATACTACACCTTATGCAGGCTGGCATCTCTGCGTACGTGTTAACACTGAGACGCGACCGCAGTAGTCAACTGACTTACCAAGTCTTGAACGTTACCATGCAGTGCATTATACGTTTTGTTCTGCGACGCTCAATACAAATCATCGGTGAAATGCGCGATCTGCCAGAGTTCCAAAGAGCCAAACTGGAACGTAGGGGATTTATGACGAAAACGGCCGTATTGTTCAACTTTGCTCTAGCAACTGTCTCGTCAATAATAGCATCGTGCACAAAAAAAATTTCGTATTTTTTTCCGCCAACCACATGACATATGTGAATTTTATATGGCTACTCAAATAACTTTTTATTTATATAACACACCTTATCATATTTCACAGTCGTTTGGAAGCAACGCTGTGTTACGTGAGTTTACAGCGAAGTCCCGAAAGGAAAAGGGCAGTGTTGAAAGCGTTAAGTGTGCGAATTGGTTCTTGCAGCAAGGAGAGTCTCTGCTTTGGAGCAAGGTCGTGTGGCGTCAACGTGGCGTGAGTAAGTGGCAAATTCCGCGCACTCTGCTTGTGAAGCAAGCTTCAACCAAGGCGCGCAAACTGGTCAGAATAGCTCAGGAAGGAAACTGACGTTTCTGTCTTCATCATTATCAATGGTCTTCATTAAAGAAGCTATAGCACAAACATTGTAGATCCACGCTATTGATTGTTACCCTTTGTGGTAAAATTATTGTACTTACCATGACAAGCGCTTTTAATTAAATGAACAGTTGCATTGCAACCTAACTGTAGTCTCTGGCTACACTACAGTTTAGACTCGTACCACAACAGTAGTGCACCAAATTCACTAGATGGTCGTTATGAGGGTCATCGGCAACCTTGCTGTCGCCTTCGTCATGGACAATGCGTATTTCGTAGCGATCTATTGGATTTGAGTTTAAATGATGTTCAAGTTGAAATTACTAAACATGACTTTCAACTGACGTACTTCATGTAGATTCTGCTCGACATTCTTTAGTTATTACTTTAAAGAAGTCATTCCTCTTCGCATGTAGGACCGTTGTAGTTACTGAATGTGGTACGGATAATTCTGGCAGCTTTTATTTCATGTGTGTCGGCATAACGTACGTGTAAATTGCCGATAGACGATTTAAATTTTGTTTTTGTAAGAGGTTATGATATATTTATGAAATTATATTTGCTTGGATTGTACTACCATAAATAAACGGCAATTCTAAATGAATGTAGTGACTGCAGTCGTTTACAGCTATACCAAATTGAGATAATCTAGAATAGTCTGTAATCCTTGGGTCCTGCAGCGCTATAAACGATATTTAACGAAATAATATTAAATAATATCATTGCCCAACTACATCAAATTACTGCACAAGCAAACTGTAGAAAAACTCCTGGTGTGACAATAAGTAACGATATTCAATGGAAAACACACAATTCAGAGAATAACCTGATAATGGCAATATAGCCGAAATGGCCATTGTATAAAATAAATATATATTATAGCAGCTATCTGGTAATAATAATAATTATTATTACCAGATAACAGCTATGATATATATTTATTTTATACAATGGCCATTTCGGCTATAATGCCTCTCTACAGCGACAGTAATATGTTATTTTACTGCCCATGTAACAAAACTCACCTATCTCCTTTATTGATTCGTGACCTAATTTAATTCCTTCAGCATCGTCTGATTTTCTAAGACTTCAGTCCATTACCCTTGTTTTGCTGTTGTTAATGTTCATCTTATATGCTCCATTCAACACACTGTCCATTCCGTTCAATTGCTCCTCGAGGTCCTTTGCTGTATCTGACGGATTTACAATGTCATCAGCAAGACGCAAAGTTTTTATTTCTTCACCCTGAACTTTAATTTCTTCTCCAAATTTCACCGCGCTTACCTTTATAGCTTGCTCAATGTTCAACCCTGTCTTACACTCTTCCCAACCTCTATATCCCTTTCATGTCCTTCAACTCTGAAAACTGCTATCTGGTTTTTGTGCAAGTTGTAAACAACCTTCCGTTCTCTATATTTTACTCCTGCTGATTTCAGAATTTGAAAGAGTGTACTCCAATCAACATTGTCAAAAGCTTTCTCCAAATCTACAAAAGCTAAAAATGTAGGTTTGCCTTACCTTAATCTATCTTCTAAGATAAGCCGTAAAGTCAGGATTGCCTCCCGAGTTCCTACATTTCTCCTGATCCAAACTGGTCTCCCCCAAGGTCGGCTTCTATCAGCTTTTCCATTCTCCTGTAGATAATTCGTGTTAAAATTTTGCAACCGTGACTGATTAAACTGATGGTTCTGTAATTTTCACACGTGTCTGCACCTGCTTTCTTTGGAATGGGGATTATTAAATTTTTCTTAAAGTCTGAGGGTATTTCCCCGGTCTCACACATCTTTCACACCAGGTGAAATAGTTTTGTCATGGCTTGCTCTTCCAGAGACTTCAGTAGCTCTGAAGGAATGTCATCTACTCAAAGGGCCTTGTTTCGACTTAGGTCTTTCAGTGCTCTGTCAAATTGTTATCTCAGTATAGTATCCCCTATTTCATATTCATCTACATCCTCTTTTCTTCCTACAATATTGTCTCTAAGTTCCGACCGCGGGTATTAATAGAAATCATCAGACATCAGTAGAAATCATTGAAAGAATTCACGTTTTTCAGATGTCACAACCGGTTAGCGTGTTTCTTAAGGAATCTTAAAATGAATCTTTACTTAGTTCGATGTTCGTTGGGACTGAAGGAGAAACATTAAGATAAATCTACGAGTAACGCTACAATAATGCTGAGATCCACTGAGGAAGAAAGATATACAGGACGTTACACGTTTAGCGATGAGGCAAACTTCTGTGTGGGCCTCCTTTGCCGAGCACAGTTTCAGAACTCGAAAACGTTCATTTTGAATGTGTTCGCTTCGTTGCCTGCACATATGTTTCAGATTGTAGGGTATGAAATGCATTATCGCTCACAAGCTTTCCTGTAGCCAACTGAATTACCTAGAGTACCTATAAGGGAGGTAAAAAAAATTAACTTTCTATTGCAGTTATTAGAAATGTTTCGTTATGCAGTATACGAATCCGTTTGTAGTAGAAAAAAAAAACAATAAGTTCAAATGTTTGTAAAGCTATAGGACTAAACTGCAGTGGTCATCAATCCCTAGACTTACAAACTACTTAAACTAACTTACACTAAGGAAAACCCACGCACTCACGCACAAAGGAGGACTCGAACCTCCGATGGGTATAAGCCTTGCACTCCACAGCAAGAAGCCTTAGAACGCACGGCCATTCTCGCGCGGCGTGTAGTAGACATTTTCAGTTTGCATTGGCCTGTAAAACGAGATGTTATCGGCTGTTTCCTCACCAGTCACATATGGCAAAGCATTCAGATACAGATAAATATATTTTATAAACAACAAATAAATATTTCTAAAATAAATGTAAGCGAAAGGAAGGAGTAATATAAGGGTCTTATGTTCCGTTGACAAAGATAGTGTTGGAAATGGTGAACGATCGCGGGTAGGACAATGGCATGGAAACGAATCCACCCTTCCTTTCCATCTTCATTAGATTTTAGGAAACACGGAAAAGTTAAAACTGGATGTCGAGATGGGGGCGTGAAGCCGCCTCCAAAATGAGTAAGCAAATTAGTTTTGGATCATTATCTACTTAAAGTTGCTTGTTAACTAAGTGAACCCCTGATTAATGGCCGTGGATTGGAACGACGAGCATACCTGAAATGGACATAAGTTGATAAATACCTACTCACGATATTCATTTTACAGAGTTACACTTTAAACTTTCATAGTCAAGTAAACAACTTTTTCGTAAGAGTTACTTTTGGTAGACCATGCGTAGTGGTACAGAGATACTGTATTCACTTAATACAGAATTCAGTGCTGCTTCCTGGGAGCCTGAATTGTAAATAGATTAAAGAGTACACTTTTGAACTGCATTAATGATGCAGTAAGTATGTAATCTCATCCCACAGTGTCTCCAATGACGTGTGACCCATTATTAGAGCTCCTAAATACCAAGGCTGAATCTTTCGCCATGTTTTCCCCAACATGGTTGGAATCGAGCTAAACTAAGAGCGTAGAGGCGCATGCCCTGCCATCTTTCACAAACGATTTCGCAAAAACTGATTGGTAGAAATATTTAATTTTTTCGCTACTTAAATCTTTATATGTCAGCATTGTGACGAAATGCTCGTCATTTCGTTAATAGTCACAGTTAATAAGATATTGGCTTCGAAATAAGAGACTGCGCTACATTAGGAAAAGTTTGCAGTAAAAAATTAAGGCTGCTATGATATTCCGTTTGGTACATGTTGCACCATATGTTGCTGCGGATGGAACTTTCCTAATGGATTGAATTTTATTTTCGACTTAGGAGGAGATATTTACCTTTCACTCATACCGCTAAACTTTATTTTATTTAGCGCACTCATTTCCGATGGCGATAAGGCCAGAATGAATCATTGCGTATCTCATACAGGGTTAGAGGTATCAAAATGATATTTTGACAAATGATAACATACAAAGAGGGGAGTATTTTGCCACTTGGGTACTACGCAAAACTTCATTAACTGTCGCGTTATTCAAGGAAATACATAGTTGTAGAATGAAAAAGACTGAAGTTAGTGATTTATCATTCGATTTGCAGATATTCCTTCGTCACTCACAAATGTTTATTTCTTTGCTTCTTGTCCATTGTGTATCAGAGCTACTACTCAGTGTCCAAAACCTGATAGCAGTTACATTTCCTTCAGTTTGAAGCCTAGCAGTAACAGAACGGAAGTTACTAGATCTAATGAGGATTTTTTGTGAGAATACTTGAAAATGACAGAAAACAAGGATCTCTCCACTAGCTAACGAACTGACGTGTTCTCATTTTCTCACATAATAAAGCACCCAATATTGACGTATTTAGAATATCCTTTTCATACAACTGAAAAATTGAAATTGCATATTACATAGAGACACAGCACTTTTGTAGTGTGCAACTATTAAATTTAATGGGTTAAAAGAAGTCAATACCAGTATCTTCAAGTATGGATGGTATGCAGTAACAACATGTGCCTAATTATTAGGAGCTCTGATACGGAAGACGTGTTACTACTAGACGGGCTGGCAGATCCCAGTGTGTCATATTTAACTGACATTATCTCAAGTTATACATTTCTCACGGAGTTGCTGTTTGGAGAGGATGAAAATGTGATGTATTTTGAAAATTTCATTCGCTTAATGTGTTCACCTAACTTCAACAGAAAAAAAAGTACCTCGCATGTCGAAAATTCCGTAACGTCGTCAGGAAGTGCATGGTCGTAAGCTATCAGTATATGCTGTTTATAAATTATTGCCATAATTAAAAATAAAGAGAAAATGTAGTGTAGTTCTTAACGAAGACGTTGATGAAAATTCCATGTTCATACAGTGAGTAGTTTGCGAGTGTGAGCGAGTTGAATGAAACGCGAGGTAACGCGTGAGCTCGTCCGGAACGTGGCAACTCCTATAGCTTGGGGAAAAATGGCGGGTAGTTCAGCTCGGGTGTATAGGAGCCTTACCCATTATGATTTGTTCTTATAACTCGGGATTGCAAGATCTCTGCAGTCTGAGTAGCTATGAGAAATAGGTTATACAAAGGTACTGCGTATAAACCTTGAAAAGGACGAGGAAGGTATACTGGAGGAAATTAGTTTCGATCGGGAGAGAGCGCCTCCATTACGAGGGATGTTTTATTCAAAGCACGTGCGGAATTGCAGGCTTTAGTCTTTCGCCCCGTTTAAACGTTTACTTGGAAAGTAGTTTGCCACCGAACACTCGATTAAAGCGGCGGTGGTTTCCAGAGAGGTTTAGCTGCAGACTGTGTTTTTGCGCAGTTGCTGTGAAACAAGAAAAAATACTGCATGTCACTTGAGCGCGCTCTAAATACTTTATTCTGCACAACAGTAGTTCTCGGATTGCGCATTTCTGTGTTGCATTTCTCTGGAAAATTATCTGGTTGCATGTGCAAACGCCAGGAACAAGAATGTGGCACGTATTGATATTCATCATGTTTATTTTATCAGTTCGGAGCCTGATATCGACTTCACTCTGTTACTAAACGACATATTGTTGCAGCAATAACTTAAAAACCTGCGATTCCAACTAATGTTTCCGGTGGACTTAGCTTCCTTGCATTGAACATTCCGGAACTGTGCCTCTTCTATCGGTTTAGACGGCATTAAGTTTTCTTCATTACAGTTGTACAGTTGGACACCTCTACTCATTCACTTTCAATGCAGTGAGCACAGAACAATTAGCATCATCCTGGTGGAGTGGCCGAGCGCTCTAGAACGCCTTCCTGCGGAGCGAACTGCTGCTCCTCGTCGGAGGTTCGAGTCCCCCCTCGGGCATGGATGTGTGTGTTGTCCGTAAGTTAGTTTACTAGCTGGTAAGCCTAGGGACTGGTAACCGCAGTAGTTAAGTCTCATCGATTTTCAAACATTTGAACATTGAACAATTAGTCTCATTTCACACGTTGCCAAAATTATATTAAAAATCCCGAATGAAAGACTGGAAAGGATAATGAAGGAGAATCTGTGTGAAGAGCAATTTGGTTTTAGACGGAATACAGGGACAAGAGATGCAATCATACTCTTGCGAATTTTGGGGGAAATATTTACTGAAAAGGGAAGGGAGTTATACATGTATTTTACAGATCTGGAAAAGTCCTTTGACAATGTGAACAGGGATAAGCTTGCTTGAGGGAAAAGAGAGTTGATTGGAAAACTAGAAGACTGTCAAATTCTTTATTTTAAATCTTAAAGCTTCAGTGAAAGTTAGAGGTGAAAGTACAAACTGGTTGGAACTAGGTAAAGGAGTAAGACAAGGCTGCTCTCTGTCTCCTTCCCTTTCCAATCTACAACTGTAAGATGTGATTGACCACTGCCGACTAAGAGGACAAGTGGGTGGTATCTGAGATTTTCAGACGACATGGTCCTTTTAGCAAAAGATGAAAAAGAATTGCAGAACATAGTGGATACCATTAAAAATAAAGGAAGTAATTATGGATTGCAAATCAATTCAGTGGAAACAAAAGTAAAGATAATGCTGAGTGGAGAGGAATTAGAATAAGCGCAGGCTTAAAATATCTTGGAAGTAGAACGGAAACGGACTGGAAGGGAGCACAGCGTCTGAAAACAGCGGTTTATGCTGTTTTTCTCTGTTACTTTTGGGTTATACGGTCGTTCCTATACTAAAATGTATTTAAGTTCTCTATACCAGGCGCATTCAAATTATACCACCACCATTTGTTTCTTTCAGAACTGGCTACTAATAGATAAATATCGTTTGTTTTAAAATAGCGCGCTCTCATTGTGAATGCGTGTTAAATATGGCAGCACTGTACGGCACATAAACCATAGACCAAAGATAACTGACTACGCGTGACGTCATTATACTGAAACCAACATCTAAGTCACATGACTCGGGGCAGGAAGCCGCTTTTGTCATTAGGAACAAAGTGGAGCTCACAATTGTAGTTTTTCTCACTTTTAGCTCAAATGAAGCAATGACTAACAATACCTCTTCTAAAATTGTTATTGCACATTTAGTATTACAGTTAACGTTATTTCTCATCAGTTATTAATATTAATGCAATCATTACTGTATATCTTTTGCATGTGCCTAAATAAAACGTAAAGAAAGTTCTCTTTCAGAAGCGGTGGAATTGCGGTTTATAATGAATACTTGCTTTTGTGTGACCGCGAGTCTTTTAGTTTGCCGGAGTAGAGACGAAATATCACTTTGACAAGTAGCATAAGTTTTTTTACGATTCCTCAGAAATACATTGAAATGTTTTGTTATGCTTTTATAAGAAATGAAATCGGTTTGTATCCATTATGTCAGATTTCGACAAAACACAAGAGTTCACATTTCATATCTTTGCCAGGTACAATGATGCCAATAAGTAAAACAAGCAACATATTGTCTATTTACATTAACATAATGTGATGTCGAAAAATTACCAAGGACCTCGACAAGTAGAACAGGTTTCAAGGCTGTAATCAGTCGTCTCTATTCACCTTTAACAGTGTATGACGCTATTACAAGCAGATATGCACCAGAAATGACTTAATTACTGACTTATAAACTTAGACGAAACCAGCAGAAATAGATTTCACGTCGATGAACGCACTAATCAGTTCAAAAAGTAAAATATTCATAGTGTAACATAAACACACACACAAAAAAAAAAAAAAAAAAAAAAAAAAAAAAAATCCCTTGTCAATACTTTTTATCTGAAAGCACCACATTAATATGAGTATTGTTGGAAAAATTACGTTACCTTTACTACTACATCTGTTATAGACATACGAGAAATCGCTTTATTGTTAGAACAAAATATCAATTTCAGCTGCAAATAAGAAAATCTGTTGCTTACAATCACGTCAACTCAGTCACGTGAATCAGAGCAGAAACATCAGAAGTTCGTTTCGAACTTCAACACAGCAGAGATAGGGACATACGCAGTTTATGTTATCCAGGGTCTCCTAGCGGCAGCGGAGAGAGTTGGGATTGTTACTTAAACTTAAAATGGTGCCGTTCTCAGTACAACAACAGCGTGTAATCACTCGTTTTCTCCAATTGAGTGGTGTGACACCGATTGAAATTCATTGTCAGTTTGATTTGACATGTGTTGATGGTGTCCCGGATGTGTCTAATGTGCATTCAAATACGACAGAACGTCTTGACACAGCGGATCAAGATAAAGTCGGCCTCGCACCAGCCGATCTGAGGTTGAGATAGATCGTGTGGAGAGAATAGTTTTGGAGGATCGCAGGAGGACTGCGGAACACATCCTCTCCAACGTCGACATTTGCGTGGGAGCTGTGTACACAATCCTGTGTGGAAGTACTCCAAGTGAACGTCGCGAATGCTGACGAATGATCACCAAGCTGCGCAGGTTGGCATGTTGTCAGGAAATGTCCACACTTGATGACAGCACGAATGGGACTTTCTTTTCATCGATAGCGGCAATGGATGAGTCGTGAATGCCGTTTTTCAATCCTGAAACGAAGAGCCAGTCAGCTCAATGGTAGCCCACAGACTCACCGTCACTAACAAAATTTCCAGTAAGCGTCAGTGCTGAAATAATGGTGGTCGCCATGTTCTGAGAGACCGATGGCGTAATCCTTATTCATTGCGTTTCAAAGGGCGCAACGGTGACAGATGCATCCGACCGAGATATTTTGCGTAAAAAATTCGTTCAGCATTGCGTGAAAAATGGCACGTGTGATCTTTCACCAACAAAACGCGCGAGCACTTCGGACGAATGCTACGCAGCAGTTTTTTCGTGACAACTATTTTGAAGTGACCTCTCATAGTCCCTATTCACCTGACCTGACTCCTAGCGACTTTTGGATTTTTCCAAACGATGAAAAGAATCTCTTCGTAATCCCATATTCACTAGCGATTTTTCACCAGCGATTTTTCAGTCGTGACAGCTGACCACTTAAGAAGCCTTCACGGCGGCCATGGAATCATCGTCGTTGTGAGAGAAGTTTACAGCTTGTAACGTACCGGGTCGTAGGTCTTTGCTTCTATCAGTTTTTGTAGATTGGCGCTTTCGGTAACGGCTGGCTGAAATTTGATGGGACAAAACTAATCTGCCTTTAGCCAACACGTAGAATTACAGTTCATTCACACATTAATGATTCATTTGTACCTCGTGTCCCCATTAATTACAATCACTACAATCCAGTACGTACATTACACACATCATTCATACAAATTTACACAGATCGTGTGTGGAATACAGGAGTTCGAGGTATACGTTTGAATGTGGCACAAATATGAAGGACTAATCACTGAAGATATACTTTCTACACTCCTAACATTGAAGAACTTTTACATAATTGTTCAAAATTAAAGTTAAAAGTGACATGGAGTATGCCTCAGATCAATGATGACACCAGATTCCCTACTGGCGAGATTTTGTGCCTCCTAACAAAGATGTAACAAAACTCGTTTACATGGCGCGAAAGCATCCTATTTATATCATCCATTAAATGACACTGAAAATTATTGATTGTTAATTATGTACATTAAATTAATTATAATGGAGAAGTTAACAATTACATTCAACTGTCTGTAGTAAAAGGCAACGTAAATAATACTGACTAAATTGATATATAAATCTCAGTTATGTTAAATGTGTTTCATTTATGTATTTAATGAAATAGGTTTGTCAACAATACTCACGTAATTAACGTTAATTATACAGAAATAATGAGGACAAAGCTTTTCTAACATTAATTGTGAAACATAATAATACCTACTTCAATATTATAAGACAAGAATTTCCTTAGTTTTATCAGAAATACTAATTAGCATACTATCTAAGCTCTAACAATACGCCTCTGTCATGAACCAACCAACATTTGCTAATTAAACAAACCCCTGCGACACCAAACAATAGAAAACGACCTCAGCCAGTCACGCAGGAAAAAGAACAACAAAAGGTTTGGGAAAGAAAGTGAGCCGGCCGCGGTGGCCGAGGAGACTGAGGCGCTCCAGTCACGGTCTGCACGGCCACTACGGCCGGGGGTTCGAATCCCCCCTCGGGCATGGATATTTGTGCCGTCTTTAGTATAAGGTAATTGATAAGTCGTTTGTAAGTTTAGGGACTGATGACCCCGTAGTTAAGTCCCATAAGCTTAACAAACATTTTTGAAAGAAAGTGATAACAGACCAACCACCCTCGCATCCATCACCATGCAACAGCGGTATCGAGAGTCTCAGCAATGCAAACAGATGGGAACAAATCCCAACATTCTTCGTTACAAGCTGCAGGCCGATTAAGTCGAGAAGTGACAGTAGTTTCACAATTTGCACGTGATTAGTTTGCGAGGGAAAAATGGGGTGTGTTATAACGCTCAGCGTATTTGCCTCCTTTTCTCTCGCAGTCATGGAGTCGGCGTAGGACGGATGGCGGTAGGATGTGCCGACAGTGCCGACAGTGCCGCAAAATTACGCAAACATTGTAATTTGAATCACACGATGAATCTAAAAACACGATAGGAACTGATTACAAATGGTAACTTTTATAACGAAGTTTTTTTATTATTTTTTTTTTTTTGAGTAAAATAATGAGTTCTCCACTGTTTTTCCTTAACTATATAGCATAAATAAATTCCCTGTTCCATTATGAAGTTCCTGGGAGTTAAAACGAGAAACTCTGCAATGCTGTTGTGCTTCCAGAAACTTCATACGTGGGGAGATTACGAGACGCCGTTGCATATCTCATCTGAAACCGTCCGACGGCTGCATGCCATTACACATGCAAATAGGAATTTCTCAGGCGAATGAATGAAACCTCCACATACATCTTGACTTTATAATGACCGTGTTCCGTTCTCAGGTCACGAAGAGTTATTTCGTGGTTGTGTTCACGTAATCATTGTATCTTGGAAACGAGTAGGGTTTACTTCTATAACTACTTATTTACACTGCAAATTAGACTGAAGTGCATGGCAGAAAGTTCATCGAACCGATTTCGTGATATTTCTCTACCATTCAATTCTTTAATAGCGCACAGGAAAAAGGAACATCCAAATCTTTCCGTTTTCGATCTGATTCCTCATATTTTATTTTGATGATCATGTCTCACTATACAGGTGGCTGCTAACAAAATATGTTCGGGGGGAAAAAATTGGTGAAAGAAATTTCGCAAATAGATCTCGCCATAAGGAAATACGCCTTTCTTATAATGCTTTGCACCCTAGCTCGTGCATCCATCCCGTGACTCTCTCCCCCTATATCGCCGTATTACAAAACGAGCTGCTCTTATCTGCACTATCTCTATATCCTCCGTCATTTTCACTCGATAGGGATCCCACACTGGACAGCGATACTCCAAAATAGGACGCGCAAGTGTAGTGTAGGCAGTTTCATTAGCAGACCTGTTGCAAGTTGTTAGTGTTCGGCCATTGAAACATAGCCTTTCCTTCGGCTTCCCTACGGTATATTCTCTGTTTTTTCCAATTAAAGATGTCCGTAATTGTAATTCCTATGTATTTAGTTGAGTTTACGGCATGTAAATTTGACTGATTTATCTTGTAACGGATTTTTTATAGCTTGTATGGATGATTTCACACTTTTCATTATATAGGGTCAATTGCCAATTTTTTCACCGTGCAGATATTTTTTTCTAAATCATTTTGCAGCTGCTTTTGATCTTCTGGTGACTTTACTAACCGATAAACGACAGCATCATTCATGATCAGTCTAAGAGGGCTGCTCAGACTGTCTCCAAAATCGTTTATAAAGATAAGGAACGGCATGAGCCCTATAATAATATTTCCCTGGGGAATACCCATGCCAGACAGATGATGGAGGGAGAGCGTTTTAAATCACAGCGAGTTTAATGACAGTCCACAAAAGTGGCAAGTGCAGAGCGAAAGGAATAGTTTTAGTGTCTGGTAGTAACAGCAATAGCAGAGGTACACAGTACAGTTTCTGGTCGTGTGACTTCTAATAGAATTCTAACACAGATTATATACGATCTTTTGATTCGTATATACAAGTTGTGAACAGAATTATAGGAATACTTAACGTAGATACAATATTTATTTATTAGTAAGAAGATGGCCCACCAATGGCTTTGACAACTCTTCCAGCAACATAATCATAAAATGTTTTTATATTTTCCAACAGAATGTTATCCATTCTCGTACCAAAACAGGTTAGTTGCTTGGAAAGCTATTAATAACTATGGAGATAACTTTCCAAAAACAAAATTGTAGCTCTTCACAAACTGAACAATCAAAGACAACCGTCGTCAACTAATAGTGTCTTTTTGATTGAAACCATCATCAAACGATGATGGAGCTGCAAATGTTGCTCTCACTCTCTGCTCGAACGGTTGAGTTGTGTTGAGGCATATCGATTCTGCTGCCCCAATAAACTGTGTCGTGGGGTATTTACATACGCCGCATTATTATCGCAGTTTCTAGACAAACATCTGAATATAAATATAATGAATACAGACTATACCTACTGCTATTTTGTTTTTATTGACATCAAAACAACTTAACAAAACTTAAACATAACAATGGCCTGTCTAGCCGGCCGCGGTGGCCGAGGGGACTGAGGCGCTCCAGTCACGGTCTGCACGGCCAGTACGGTCGGGGGTTCGAATCCGCCCTCGGGCATGGATATTTGTGCCGTCCTAGTTCGTAAGTAGTTCATAAGTAGTTTGTAAGTTTAGGGACTGAGGACCCCGTAGTTAAGTCCCATAAGCTTAACAAACATTTGAACATTTTGAATTTGAATGGCCTGTCTAAATATTAATATCTCTTTAGCGCTCCAGCTTCAAATTCCAATGTATTTCTTAATTACTGAAAAATATTTAAAACTTTAATTTGGTAATTAACAGCATTTCAGCTATGTGCATTAGTGTCCAAAATATAAAACAGAGATTAATTAGGTAAAGTACAATTTAACGCAATTTTACAAACCATGAACCTGAGGAAATTTTCATTCATTACCACACTAGAAAGAGGTTTAGTGCCTGGTGGATCGAAAAATATATTCTTTGCAGTTGATACAGAACATTTTCGTCTTCTTATCAGACGATAGACGGCACAGGAAACACCTATTCCGTTTCAATGGACTGACGTTTCGCAGTGGAAGAGGGTAATGGCTTACTGATAAAAGGTCCCGAAGAACCACTGTGTTCTCTAGTTAATTTTGTATTGACCAACCTATCAGTTATAACATCTCACACATTTGCCTTGAAAGGTCCTTTATGTAATAGAATCTTGAGTATCCAGTATCTTGTCCACTTTTGCGATCACGATTACTTTCACCGGCAGTTTCAGCATCACTGTCTTCAATATCTTCCACCTCATACAACCACTGAGTCATAAGAGCCCGAAAATATGGATCAGAAACACGACTCTGTCGTTGTTATCCATGCTGAGTGATATTTCTATAAACAATACAAAATATAAAGCGGTTTAAACTTCTGTGGTCGTTACGTGAACTGTGTGGTGGGGTTCCATCATACCGCAAGCAAGTTATTCTGCTTACCAAGTCAAAATAATAGCAGCTCACAACAACAATCGCTGAGTACAATTGCTCATGACAATCTCAAAGAAAGCTACCGAAGAGCCGAAGTCCGCAGTACACAAAATTCCGTTGTTATGCGCATTGGAATGTTACAAGGGGTATCCTCATACCCCACAACACCGATTGAGGGTTAAATGTGTAATGGGTTATGGAAAATCATCCGTTAGAAGGTCGTACTTCCAGAATCGGTATGCCAATCAGGTACTGTCCCCTTGAAAACGTTAATTAAGTGGATAGAGACTGGAAGAGAAGGAGATGGTAAGTGAGTAAAGAAGGTGTTGGACCAATATAAGAATGTGATACATATAGACCCAGACAACGTCGGGATGTGACGCTAGTACATTAGTAATGTATCGTCAACTTAGGATTTTCGGTCCCTCTGACATCACTCTCGGTGTGCCGTTACTGGTCCATCAACACAAGAAACTATCTGAGAAAATTCTGAACGCCACCATCAGGAGTCTGTAGTCTGGGCTGGCGAAACTATGGAGTAAGTTGAGTAGATTTTCTCTTTTACGTTTCGATTTAATCAACGTAAATTGGCATATGTTAACAGATTATTACACGACACCCAAAAGTTTTTACGCGATGTCTACAGAAAACTTCTAACTCTAAATGATTTATTAATCGAAGACTACAATTTTGTAATTGACTCGGTCATTTGGAAAAGGCCATATGGTCAGGCCATGGATTACGGTATGCACGCTGCATTGTCAGTACTGCGATTTTAGCCCACGTGTGTCAAAGACAGCATGAATACGCAAGCGTTGAATCACGTGGAAACCATTTTCAACACATACTGCAAGGCCGTCCGCACACGGGTCGATTCGCTCTCGTCGCAGCTACGACTCGTCCTCGACGCGATTCCGTCCCCACGCGACTGCCCACGTAAGTAAATGGGAGCCCACCAACGGGGCGATTTGCACGCGCCTCGTAATCGTCTTGAAGTCGTTACGAGCGACGCTCGTCTCCTGCGACCTTCAGTGCCCGGGAAGGAGGTATTTTAACACGAGTTTTTCTGTATTTCCAGTGCATAAAACACTTTAGAGCCTATGTGATCCACATGCAATCACTGTAATGAACTTGTAATTAATAAATAAGGTCATAATATATAAATATTTTTAGTTAGTCGTGTCTTGCAGCTCGCAAATATCCAAGAACAGACCTTTTTTTTAATATCTCAACCAGAGCTGATGATGTTTATTTACTATTTTAGTGGCGACTAGTTTCGGGCATAAGCCACGTAACTTATATCCTGTAGAATGCTAAAAAAAATTGCATCAGTCTCTTGCAGTTCTCTAGCACGAACAAACAACCGATGCTGAAAATTCCGCGGTATGTACGGATGCACCCATAACACCGTGTCTTCCTTTTCTTGCGTCGGTACCAGTAAAACATCACATCGTCCCCCTCAGCACTAGAACTGTTCATTGTAGGGTAATTAGTGGAGGATATAACCTACTCCGTTTTGTAGCTCCCTGTTGGAAGTCGCAAGCTGAGTGTAGGAAAATCGCGCCCGTGTCGAGTGCCAATCGACCCGTGTGCGGACGGCCGTCGCTGGCATCGCGAGATTTGCACTAGTCGCGCGTGACGGACGAGACGCGAGTTGCGCCCACGACGAGTGAGAAACGACCAGAGAGAAGTTAGGCTGAGAAGAGAAGTTAGGCTGCAAACCCGCTCGGCTATCCGTGCGGTCTAACGAACCACTTTCTGAGACGGGGAGGCGTACCGACCCCGGTTCCAATCCACCCGGCGGATCAACGAAGGGGTCGGAGTGCCGGCCAGCCTGGGTGTGGTTTTTAGACGGTTTTCCACCTCCTCCTAGTTGAATACAGGGCTGGTACCCAAGTCCCGCCTCAGTTATACGATTCGCAAACATTTCGTAACACTTTACACTTTCTTATATCTGACACTGTACGCAGACATTTGGTGTACACATTTCCTTCTGGGGGCAGGGGGTGTCGGCTGGAAGGGCATCCGGCCAACCAGTAAATATTAACAAGCAAAGTCAGGTTTTTAACAAAGCTGATTCTGCATGTGCGGGAACATGGCCAAAGAGAAAGAAACAAAGACTGTAAGTTTGTCTGCATTGTACAGGTCGTATTAGACCGCAGGTTCTGTAACAAAGTATGGCTGAATAAATGGTCTCTAGCACGGAAACCATGCGTTTCCCGACATAAATTCATTACAACTTTTTGTTCTGGATCCTCTCCTTGATGAATCGCTAGAGTTTGTTCGCATTGGAAAAATCATCCAGTAAAGATAACGTCCGAGACTCGGTACATCAATTCTGCGCTGCGGTCACGTCTCAGTATTAATACGTAACGCAGTGGTGTCGTACTCCAACAAGATGTAGAGTACTACATGGCGTTATTCCGTCCAGCCGTACAAATTATGGCGTAGCTAATTTAGCGAGAAACCGGGTGGCCTATTCGACTAACGAGACTGCAGAGACGCAGCCGCGCTGACCCGATGACCTGGCCCTGCACTTGGACTGCCGCCAGGTGGCAGCGCACGCGGGATTTAAGACGTGCTGGACCAGAGCCACTGGAGGAGAGGCCGCGCCCCTCTAGTGGGGCGTCGTCACAGCCGTACCTTAACCAGGCTGGCAATGCCCTGTGCAGTACCACTGGTGCCTCTGAAGCGGTCGTCGCCATATTACTGCCGTAAAGGGCTTGTAAACAACTACTGACAAGGACGGCACCTGGATTCCGGATTTTACATTTTCTTTTCTTTTCTATTTTGTATATATGGGACGTGAATAACAATCGTCCAAAGCCATTCCACGCAACTCTCAACAATACTCGAGAAGATCGACTTTGAAGTTTTGCAAGTACACGCAAGTACCAATAAATAAGCCAGTTGCAACAGCTCAGGTCCACTGACGCCCTCTGTAATAAAAAAAAGCGGAGCAAAGAACTCGTCGAACACGAACGAACAAACAAGATCAGCGTCCGCATCGAATAGAACTACCCAAAGAGAGAAAGAAAAAAAAAAAACAAAAGGGCCTGGAGCGCCACATTGCGGATCATGCGGCCTTCCGCGTCGGAGGTTCGAATCCTTCCTCGGGCATGGATGTTTGTGTCGTCTTTAGTATAAGTCTGTTCATAAGTAGTTTGTATGTTTACGGGCTGATGACCCCGGAGTTAAGTCCCATAAGCTTTACAAACATTTGAACATTTTTTTTATTCATCAACAACAAAGACTGTAAATTTTTAAAGAAAATCCCTAAATGGTAAACAAGAAAGGGAAAATAATGAACCTCCTCGAAGAAATTGATGAAAACAAACTGTAATTACGCCCCCCAGAATGAAACTTTCACTCTGCATCGGAGTGTGCACTGATATGAAACTTATTGTCAGATTAAAATTGTGTGCCGGAGCCGGGACTCGAACGTGGTACCGTTGCCTTTCGCGGGCAAGTGCTCTACCGACTTAGCTATCCCGACACGACATACGATGCCGCCTCTCCCGCCGCTGCAGAGTGAAAGTTTCATTCTGGAAACATCCCTTAGGCTGTGGCTAAGTCATGTCTCCACCATATCCTTTCTTTCAGGTGTGCTAGTCTTGCATGTTTCGCAGGAAAGCTTCTGTGAAGTTTGAAAAGTAGGAGGCGAGGTACTGGCGGAAGTAAAGTTGTGAGGCGGCTTCGTGAGTCGCGTCGGATAGCTCAGTCGAACGATCGACTTCAGGACAATCACCAACAAGAAGAACTTTCCTCTTCATAAGGAAGAAGATACGATATCCACAAAGTGTACTTAAAAAGAAATATTAACATAAAGAGAAAACGAGATCCGCAGAGACACTCACGACGATGTGGAGTTTTCAACGAATGATGCGACGGAGTTACAAGAAGACAAAAATTTAGACAATAAAGTATGCGAAACGAACCGTAAGGAAAAAACGAATCGGAAACGGACTAAACTGCTAAAGTAACCTCGAGAAGACGAACTTCGATGCTGTCACGCAGTTGAGACTCTTCCCAACTGTCGAGGTTCGTCCTGCAAGAACAATGTTACGTTTATTTTCACACGAAACTATTAATTTGGTTCCCAGAGGATAGATCGAAGAAGATCCAATCGCATCCTCATATTTATCTTCATTTTTATTTTCATTTTTCGTTCACAGCAAGGGAAAAATTTTATTTCTAGAAGCCATCGTTTTCTTACTCCATACCAAGGAAAAAAATGTCGTTAGAAAGGTTGCCTACGAAAGACAAAGGTCCCAGGTTCGAGTCCCGGTACCGGCACACAATTTTAATCTGACAGGAAGTACCGTTTTGTAATTATGCCAATTGAAGACGGGCGAAGAAGGAAGGAAGCTTGGAGTTTAACGGAAAATGGGCGAAAACCCGAAACGCGTCTTGGCTGAATAAAACGTATTAAAAAGTGGCTGGTTGCTGAATTTATTAAAGTAAAATAATCGGACAAACATGGTTGTTTTGCGGTTCGAAAAAGGGGGTCGCGAGCAAATTTTTATTTGAAAAGGGGTCGCATATTGAAAAAGGTTGAAAATACACTGACTACGGCAATGTGGAGGTCCTCCCTGCGAGCCTCTTGTAGGGAGTCCGTTCTACTCTGCCGACTGCGCATTGGCCATACGTGGTTAACACACGGCCACCTCTTGCGTCGAGAGGGCCCACCAGTTTGCCGTTGTGGCGCCCAGCTGACCGTGGTCCACATACTGTCTGTTGTATTGTCCGTTTTTAGCCGCTTTGCGGCTGTCCTTTAGCCTACCAGATTCGCTGCCATCAGTTTTAGGTGACGACGCCTCCTTAGCTACAACTGTTAGAATAAGTTACTTTCTTTTCGGTGTTGTGTTCACAATTAGTTGACGACAGTTGTCTTTTTATTGTTCAGTTTGTGAAGAGCTACGACTTTGTTTTTGGAAAGTCTTCTCCAAAGTTACTAATAGCTTTCCAAGCAACTAACCTTCTCACCGTGATTCCACACATGCTAGCCCTAAAAACAAAATGTCTGCCACAAAATTTCATCATGTCCATATTCCTGGCAGTAAATGGTCGTCGAAGATTGATATGGGTGTGTGTCCCATACGTCAGAGTGTTTCAGAATTACCTACTACACCAACAAACTTCTAGGGGGTGTGGGAGGTGTCTTGAGGAACAAAGTGAGCGTAGAAACCCATGCCCGGAAACGTCATCAAATGACGCTACAGAGCGTCGAAGTTGCTGGAGGGGATGTCTAGCGGCAGGAGCTGGTGCCTGTAACTTGGACTCTCCGTAGCGCCATTGAATGGCGTTTCCGGGCATGGGTTTCCATGCTCGTTTTGTTCCTCAAGAGGCCTAATACATCCCTTACAAGTTTGTTGGTGTAATTATGAAACACACTGACGTATGGAACACACAGCCATCTCAGTCTTTGACGTCCATTTACTGGCGGAAATATGCGCAGGGTGAAATTTTGTGGCAGCATTTTTCATTTGTTGGCAGGGTGAGGACTCGCTCTGCGAAGCTCGAGTGCGCGAATTTATATTGACCCTGTATATAGAACTATGATATAGTATCGAAGGAACATTCAGTGGTATGTATGTGTACTGCCTGTGAATTGTCTCGCGGATACAATTTACAGTATGGAAGTAATAACTTGTAACGTGGTGGCAAATGCCGTAGATACACATCATGAACATCGGGAAAGTAGTAAGCGATAAACTTTTTTCCTTTCATCATGTCGTTGGGGTTGTCAGCGAGATAAAGCTTAGTAAAGATTTGAAATTATGTGCAAACTTTACAGCAAGTCGCTAAGTGTCAAATAGTTGACGAATAAAATTACGCTATCACGCGCCGCAAGATGGGGCAGTTTCCTTTGTTTACGAGGTGATATCGTATGGACTATGTATCGTAGGTAGTTTTTGCAACCATAGCAAGTGATTCCTGACCTTAAAGAATATATGTACCAAATTTGGTTCGCTCGAGTGCGCGAATTTAGATTCGCGCATCTGATTTCTACTCTTCCATTTAATGGAAGGTGCTTCTGCCTGATTCAAAGACCCTCATTTTGACACTGTTTTTAAGTTATCTGATAGCCTCTACCTTTTCGGTTGGGGGTTTTATTTTATTTTATTTTATTTTATTTATTTATTTATTTTTGTACGACATGGCTCGCTCATCTGCTTTTATCCTAGTGATCAGCCAGCCATTGCATTTTGCTGTGAAATTGTACTTTTATCCCTTTTGTGCACTCCTCTGTGTATCAGTGAAGTGTTTCTCTTCGTTTTACACTCAAGTAATTCTCTCATCCTTGTTCTCTCCGTGTTTTCGTCCCGTCACATGTTACATCACTGCTTGGAACAGGGGACTGATGACCTTGGTGGAGTAGCCGAGCGGTCTAAAGCACATCGCTGCGGAGCGCGCGGTTGCTCGCCGTGGAGCTTCGAGTCCTCCCTGGGGCATGGGTGTGTGTGTTTGACCGTAGGTTAGTTTACCTAGGTTTAAATAGTTTGTAAGCTACGGACTGATGACCACGCAGTTTGGTCCGATAGATTTACAGACATTAGAACATTTTTTTTGACATTGTAGTTTGGTCCCCTATAAACAACAACAACAAGTAGTCCGCGATCGCGTAGTTTTCTTTCTGTGCGCTGGAGCACAGCGCACTATGCCGTAGCGCACAGCCATTCGGCTACCCGCTCGCGACGTACTGTGCGTATAGGGAGAAGAGAGCGGCGGGGCCCTTGCTGGTGTGTCGGTGGTGGTCCGCGGCGCGCACAGTGGTCCTGCGCTGCCGCCGCCTGCACTTCCACTTCCACTTCACGGCCGCTGGGCACAGAGTCGACATCGACCCGCGGCGCGACCTTTGCGCGACCCGCGTCTGCGGCTCTTTGTGCCCGCCTGGGGCGCTCGACCACACAGACGCTCTTTCTCTCTCGCTGGCGGCGGAGCTCAGCTTTCTCTCGCTACCCGGCCGTGTCACACGTCAAACAGCTCGCTTCCAGTCTGCTGCGGTTTCCTGCCAGAAAATTCACGGTTGACACTAACATTGATACTGACGGGAAGACATCTCTTAGAACCCGGGACACGTCTCATTTACCCACCCACCCACCCCCCCCCCCCACACACACACAAACACACTCATCGTCAAGGGAGGACTCGAACCTCCAACGCGAGCGCCCGCGCGATCCGTAACGTGATGCTCCAGACCGCACAGCCACTCCCACGTGGCTTCACATTTTGGATATCGGAATATTGTACACTAATGGCTATTAAAATTGCTACACCAAGAAGAAATGCAGATGATAAACGGGTATTCATTGGACAAATATATTATACTTCAACTGACATGTGATTACATTTTCATGCAATTTGGGTGCATAGACCCTGAGAAATCAGTACCCAGAACCACCACTTCTGGCCGCAATAACGGCCTGGATACGCCTGGGCATTGAGTCAAACAGAGCTTGGATGGCGTGTACAGGTACAGATGCCCATGCAGCTTCAACACGATACCACAGTTCATCAAGAGTAGTGACTGGCGTATTGTGACGAGCCAGTTGCTCGGCCACCATTGACCAGACGTTTTCGCCGCGGTGGAGTAGCCGAGCGGTCTAAAGCGTCTCGCTGCGGAGCGCGCGGTTGCTCGCCGTGGAGGTTCGAGTCCTCCCTGGGGCATGGGTTTGTGTGTTTGCCCTTAGTTTATGTCGGTTTTTTTTATGGGACTTAACTACGGGGTCATCAGTCCCTAAACATACAAACTAGTTATCCACTAGCTTATCCTAAGGACGTCACAAGTATCCATGCCCGAGGGGGGTTAGAACCCCCGACCGTAGTGGCCGTGCAGACCGCGACTGGAGCGCCTCAGTCCCCTCGGCCACCGCGGCTAAGTAGGTTTAAGTAGTTTGTAAAAGACGGACTGATGACCACGCAGTTTGGTCCGATTGATTTATAAACATTTGAACATTTGAACCAGACGTTTTCAATTGGCGAGACATCTGGAGAATGTGCTGGCCAGGACAGCAGTCAAACATTTTCCGGATCCAGAAAGGCCCGTACAGGACCTGCAACATGCGGTCGTGCATTATCCTGCTGAAATGTAGGGTTTCGCAGGGATCGAATGAAGGGTAGAGCCACGGGTCGGCCACTGTTCAGAGTGCCGTCGATGCGAACAAGAGGTGACCGAGACGTGTAACAATGGCATCCCATACCATCACGCCGAGTGATACGCCAGTATGTTGATGACGAATACATGCTTCCAATGTGCGTTCACCGCGATGTATCCAAACACGGATGCGACCATCACGATGCTGTAAACAGAACCAGCTTCATCCGAAAAAAAAATGACGTTTTGCCATTTGTGCACCCAGGTTCGTCGTTGCGTACACCATTGCAGACGCTCCTGTCTGTGATGCAGCGTCAAGGGTAATCGCCGTCATGGTCTCCGAACTGATAGTCCATGTTGCTGCAAACGTCATCGAACTGTTCGTGCAGATGGTTGTTGTCTTGCAAACGTCCCCAACTGTTGACTCGGGGATCGAGACGTGGCTGCACGCTCCGTTACAGCCATGCGGATAAGATGCCTGTCATCTCGACTACTAGTGATACGAGGCCGTTGGGATCCAGCACGGCGTTCCGTATTGCCATCCTGAATACACTGATTCCATATTCTGTTAACAGTCATTGGATCGCGACCAACGCGAGCAGCAGTGTCGCGATACGATAAACCGCAATCTCGAAAGGCTACAATCCGACCTTTATAAAATGTAAACTTTCATACTTCATACTTTCACGGCCGGAATGGTCAAAATTACTAAAAATTTTCGGGCTGTTATGCCAAATAAGGAACAGCAGAGGGCCAATAATATTACCCTGTGGAATGCCCGATATCTCCTCTGTTTTAGTCGATGCCTTACCACCGATTATTACGAACTGTGTCCTCTCTGACAAGAAATACCCTATCCAATCGCAAATTTGGGGCGATGTACCCTAACCATGTAATTTGATTAAAAGCCGTTTGTGAGGTACGGTGTTACAAGCCTTCTGGAAATCAAGAAATACGGAATCGATTTTCGAACCCTTGTCGATAGCACCCATCACTTCTTGTGAATAAAGAGCTAGTTGTGATCGCACGAAGGATATTTTCTAAATCCGTGTTGACCTTGTTGCAATAGTGTTTTCCGAATGCAGACTTTTTTTGTTTGCACCCACCTACATAGGGAGACATGATCATCGTAATAAAATAAGAGGAATCACACGGAAAACGGATAGATTTAAGTGTTCCTTTTCGTAAGCAATATTAGACAATATACCAGCGGAGTATTGTTGTAAATGTAGGCATTGCGAAGAGTCTTTTGTTACTTATATATATGTAAAATCAATTCTTACTGGAAAATATTCTTAGCTTCATTTTACATTATTCGTGTAGCAGAGATGAAATGGCCGATACGAAAGCAATAAAGAAATGACTTTTAACGTTTTGTCAGTAGCATGTTCTATTTTAGCTTTATTCAAAAAACGAAGTTTGTTTTGATTAATTTTTCTGTCTTAGTACAGCTGTAAAATTTTTCACCGATATGCGGAACTGAAGTGATTGTGTACCCCGCTCAACGTTGTTTAAATACTTTTATTGATTACTGGAAGAAGTAAAATAATGTAGAAAGCCTGACAAGCTCACTATGACAAGCGTTGTGGGCTTTTTCAGGCAATGTAATTGCAAATCTAAAGAATTCTGCACTATATCATGCCACTGGACAAATTAATGACGCAAACAACAACGTCGTTCGCCGATGAAATATTTAAGTATTTCAGTCGTTAATAGTATCAATTTTATTCAATGCTTTCTTGTGCATTTATGCAGAATTCATATCATGGGTGTTTCATTTTTCCTTTAGCATTTTTACTCACTCGGAGAATACATCGTTATTTTTAATATATAATACAATATCTAAGTACGCTAATTATTATTTTTATTTAGGTAATCAGTTCGGCAGGTTATACCGCCATCATCGGAACCATAAGCCGACATACAAAATCGTGCTCAGCTGGATGTAGTAACAAACAGAGAAATAAAAATCCTTATTACCCATTTCAATCCTATTAAACCTATCTAGTTAAGCAATGTCGATAAATTTCGAATCCCCCCTCGAGCATGGATATTTGTACCGTCCTTCGTTGTAAGTAGTTCATAAGTAGTTTGTAAGTTTAGGGACTGATGATCCCGTAGTTAAGTCCCATAAGCTTAACAAACATTTGAACATTTGTTTCATACTGAAATTTTATGTCTATAAACGCCATATGTTGGTATGTTGTGATGTTGGACGGTTACCTTCGTCAATATTTGTTTTAGCTTGACGTAAACTGTATCACATTGTGGTAATATGTGGGAAACAGTTTATTTGCATAACGAAATGCCAATGAGAGCATTGGTGAAAAACTTCATTTTTGCTAAGTTTCCTATGTGATGTGGCGTATGTGAAAAACAGGTTTAATAGGACTGGAATGCATATTAAGGATATGTATTTCTCTGATTATTGTTATAACAGGTTGAAAACCATTTTGCATGTCTACTTTCAGATCCGCTTATGGCAGTATGAGCTGCCCAAACTGGTATCAAAATGAAAAAAATAAAAAATTACATACACTTATGGAACATCGTCATTTAACTGCTAACGCGATTATAGCTTATTTGTTCGTATAATATGAAAGACAGACATCTTTGCCGTGTTAACAATATTATTAAGTGTAAGTAGAATTACATTTAATGTTGTTGTGGTCTTCAGTCCGGAGACTGGTTTGATGCAGCTCTCCACAATACCCTATCCTGAGCAAGCCTCTTCAACTCCACATAAAAACGGCAACCTACATCTGTCTGAATCTGCTTACTGTATCCATCTCTTGGTCCTCCTCTGCGGTTTTCACCCCACACACTTCCCTCTAACGCTAAATTCACCATTCCTTGATGTCTAAGAATGTGTCCTACCAATCTATCCCTTCTTTTAGTCAAGGTATGCTAAAAAATCCTTTTCTCCACAATTCTGTTCAGTACCTCCTCATTAGTTACGCGATCCATCCACCTAATCTTCAGCATTCTTCTGTAGCACCACATTTCAAAAGCCTCTATCCTCTTCCTGTCCGCACTGTTTGTCGTCCACGTTTCACTCCCATACAAGGCAACACTCCACACAGATGCCTTCAGAAAGGACTTCCTTAGGCTTAAATCAATATTCGATGTTAACAAATTTCTCTTTTTCAAGAAAGCCTTTCTACCCATTGCCATTCTGCATTTTATATCCTCTGTACTGCGACCATAATTTGTTATGTTACTGCCCAAGTAACAAAACTTATCTACTTTCTTTATTGTTTCGTTACCTAATCTAATTCCTTCACCATCACCTGATTTTCTTAGACTGCACTGCATTACCCTAGTTTTGCTCTTGTTAATCTTCATCTTATATGCACCTTTCAACACACTGTCTATTCCATTCAATTGCTCTTCCAGGTCCTTTGCTGTATCTGACGGAATTACTACGTCGTCGGCAAAACGCAATGTCTTTAATTCTTCCCCCTGAACTTTAATTCCTTCGCCAAATTTCTCCTTGCTTTCCTTTATAGCTTGCTCAGTGTACAAATTAAATAACATTGGAGAAAGGCTACAACCCTGTCTTACTCCCTTCGCAACTACTGCGTCCCTTTCATGCTCTTCAACTCTGACAACCGCTGTCTGGTTTTTGTACAAGTTGTAAATAACCTTGCACTCCATATATTTTACTCCTGTTTGCTGCAGAACTTGAAAGAGTTTATTCCAATCAACACTGTCAAAAGCCTTCTCCAAATCTACAAAAGCTAGAAATGTAGGTTTGCCTTTTCTTAATCTATCTTCTAGGATAAGCCGTAAAGTGAGTATTGCCTCCCGTGAACCCAAATTGATCTCCCCCGAGGTCGGCTTCTTCCACCTTTTACATACTTCTGTAAATAATTCGTGTTAATATTTTGCAACCATGACTTATTAAACTGATGGATCTGTAGTTTTCACACCTGTCGTGTTAATATTTTGCAACCATGACTTATTAAACTGATGGATCTGTAGTTTTCACACCTGTCTGCGACTGCTTACTTTGGAATGGGGATTATTACATTTTTCTTAAAGTCTGAGGGTACTTTGCCTGTCTCATACATCTTACATTAAATATGAACTAGAAAAGAAACCATTTAAAGCAACGATGAATGCTAATTATGATGATGATGGAGACGACGATGAAGAAAAAAATATGATTTCAGTAACACAGATTTTTTTCGACGCGTTCCTTAATGTACTACGTTTGACACTTCTAAACACACTGATTATTCATTTAGGCTGCTCTTGTGTGCAGTATATCGCTATTGGCCCCAGACGAGGAGTTGGTAAACAGAAGGGAAAGAGCGTCACCTGTAAAGAAGCTTACCGTTAAACAAAAACAGGAGAGTCCGGCCTGAACCAGTAGGGCGCGTGTGTTATATTTAGAACCTGTCCGCCGCCGTCTCAAATAACTCTAAAGTCAAGTGCAGCTGCTTCCTACGTACGCAATTAATAGTGATGCCCTGTTACCAAAACAAATTTCAAATGGTACACTTTATCCAGTTATTTCGGTACTGTACCTTGTGAAGCGTGTCGCTCTTTCTGTGACGTAGTTCGTCCGATACTTGTTTACATGGTGTACATACTGCCCCGCCTGCTGCCGTAAAAAAAGAAGTTAAACGTGTTTACACACACTGTCGTTACCTTGTATTAGATATATCACTTTTTTTTGTTTCCTATTGACTCTAAATTTGCGGATTGCAATGAAAGCCGTATACAGTGGCGGCGCTAGAAGAAAACTGGGTGTCGGCGAATTCGTCTTTGCGAGGCCCCTTTCATTTTTTCAGTAATGAAGAAAATGTTAAATAAAATGAGCTGAATTATACATCAATAATCATTATACTAAAATTATATTAGTATAATATACAAGTATTGTTGACATGACAAATATTACAATAAACAAACACAAATTAGAGAAACGTTTTACCTTTTCGCCTCACTGAATTTTTTTTAATATGACATATTAATTAGTACTAGCCGCTATTTCGGCTTCAGTTGATAGTACTGACAACGCAGACAGCCTTTCTTGGCTCATTGTGCTTCTCAAATAATTCTTCATCAATTTTAACTTTGTGAAGCGTCTCTCGGTCGAAGCTGTACTGACGGGAACTGTGAGTATGATTCTCATTGTTACATAATTATTAGGATATACTTCTTCCAAATCCTTTTCGAAAATGTACTGAAGAAGTTGCTTTGCAAGTATTTAACTAAAAATTGCATCAGTGCTGCACTGATACGGAAAGAAATAGGACAACTAAGTAGCTACCGGCCGGGAATTGCCGAGCGCACTAAGGCGACATACCACGGTGAGCGAGATCGTTCTTGTCGGGGGTCGAATCTCACCCCTGGGTACGGATGTTGTGTTCGTCCATTGGTTAAGCTAGTGTAAGTTAGATGTACATCGTTGCTACTTAACCTAGCAGTTGAGAAAAAGAAGAAAAAGGCTAAAATTTGACGATGTTTTGCGAGGCCCCCACAGGCGCGAGGCCGTCGGCGGTCGCCGACTTCGCCGCCGCCACTGGCCGTATATAATTGTTATTTGCTGTTTTTCCGAATACTTTCGAACTGAAATGCGAAAATTTTTGATCCGAAGCCAGGTAAATGTGTGTCACGTCAGGGCGGTCTCTCGCTCTACGAACGAACAAAGCAATTTCAGTGTATCTTTTTAGTTTCATGCATGAAGAGAATTATTTGGAAGTGATTTATGTTTAATCCCATTATGACGCATGCTTCTTTATGTCCATAAAAACACCGTATTTGGATGTGTAACTGAATTTAGATAAAATGTAAGTGTACTTGTGGCTGTTACAGTACCAAATCCCTGCAATTAATTTTTAGAATAGTAAATGCGTGATACTTGTATATCTTATCTTGGAAACGTGTACTGCAAACACTTCTCGTTTGCATTTTTGCACAAAGCAAGTCCTACGAATGTAGATGTAGTTTTAGTATGTAGTAATGGATCAGAATAATTTTTTATACATTTATCTGAAGACAACCTCAGCTGTAGAAGTCAAATTTAGAAGGACAGCTATAAATATTATACAGATATCGTCCTAATTACAATTAGTAGACATGGCAAGAACGTAATATGTCCTTGTATCCTGAAAATTCTTAATTTGGTGCATCTAGGGTTCCTGTAGGTTTTCCCAAACATTTCCAATTGTTTATCTTTGGAAACTCTAAGAGTTTCACGGAAAACGCCCTTCATATAACAGATACGGTGATGTGACTAAACTAAGAAATGCACTAGTGGTCTGTTGTCTTCCACCGCTATTTAATCGAAATGTCTTTAAAAATATATTATTTATATTGGGAAAAGACAGGGAACAAGTATTTGTTCGCAGTTTCGTTGAATACAGAGTTTAATTGTTGTTTCTGAACCTGTTATATCGTAACTGATATGATATGTCCATATTTAATGATTTATCCAATGTACTGCCCTTCAGACATAACTTTAGATCTGAATACAAGAAATATATTCGCAGTTGCGACTATCATTAACGCTCAGCTGTCAGCTGCCTAACTTGTTGGTGAAATATTAAAATTTGTCCTTGACCGGGACTCGAACCCGGATTTCTAACTTTTCCAACAAAATCATAAATCTGATAAAATTTAAATAAATCGGCAGATCTTAGGGACATGATAAATTATGAATGGTTATTTCTGTTTTATATTCCCTGAACGGAATCGGATTTAGAACCGTACGCATTTCCAACAATTGGATCCGTTCCGCGCCAAGATGGAGGTCAGAGTATTGGTGAAATAGAACATCACGTAATATTATAATTTTTGTAAAATTATGAAAAGAAGATCAATGTTTGAGAGATATTTGCAAAAATAACGGAGTTTTGACACTCTCCATTGAATTAACGAAAACCAGCCGTTCGCGGAAGTCACGTGACATTCCTCACCCGGAACTCTCTCCGGCAGATGCCATCTTGCTTTGTGTATTTGATGATTTTTCTTATTCTAACTTACACGTTGTCATTTCAAAACAATGGCGCACTGAACCATTAACAAAAACACGTCGTTCTTCGTACGATAAATGATAATCTAGTGTCTACAAATGCCATATTAGCATCAGTTAACAAGGGCCATCAATAGTATGAAATTAAAGAACGCAAGTTATGACTGTTATCCGTAGCGTTGCAGGCAATGCGTTGGACTGTAACGCCGAAGGCCAGTGATTCGAAACCCACCACTACCTAAAATTTTTTCCTAAAATCGTTTCAGACACACTAATAAATTTTTTATTATTTTTGTCCAAAATGTTTGCAAAAACTTATAAAACTACAAATCTAAAGTGGAACGTAAAACACGTCAGTGCGATTTTTTTTTAATAATCCCGTCAAAGCTAAAAGAGAACATGCTACTGACAAAACGTTAGAAGTCATTTCTTTATTGCTTTCTTATGGCCCATTTCATCTCTGCTACACGAAATGACTGTTCGCAATGCCTACATCTACAACAATACTCCGCTGGTATATTGTCTAATATTGCAAAGGAAAAGGAACACTTTAAAATAAGAGTTACAAAAGACTCTACAGGAAACTGTATCATCTTCGTGTGCTAGACGGGTGATGTTCCTATTTGCTACCTGTATACCCTGTTGGTTGAAACTATCCATTTCTCTAATGATATTATCAAGCTTTAGACTGAATAATGTCGGAGAGAGACTATCCCCTTGCCTTAGTCCTGTGGTTACCTGAAAACTACCCGTGGTTCTATTCCCCAGTTTAATCTTTGCTCTTGTATCATCCAGACATAGTGATACAAATCTGACCAGTTAAATAACAATATAATTTGCTGTTAATCTGCCATAGTTTTTGCATTTATAGTTCGTGTTAAACTTAATTCTTTCTAAATCATTTCTTAATCCCCGTAATTTATAACACAAAGGCCGAAACCGGTAGTGTGGGCTTAAATGAAGCACCAATAAAGGCAACTGGAACTGGACATTCATTTCAATCTTATAACACTTCCCGAGCACGGATGATAGGGAAAACCTTTCTAATTAGGCGGCTGAACCTGCCGTTCGGTGTCTCCCAGCCATTCATACCATACGACTTTACTTTGCTTTTTATATCTACATCTACTGGAGTTATGTAAGGAATATTCTTTAGATGTTCATACAAGAAACAGTCAGCAGAGACTAAATTGGAGACAGAGGGGGTCAAAGCTCGTATTGATATAGGTTGCACACGGTATTCAAATGTTTGCAAAGTTAATTGACCTAACTGCAGTAGTTATCGGTCCCTAAACTAACAAACTGCTAAAACTAATTTGTGATAAGAGGAATACACACACCCATGACAGTCGGGGGACTCGAACCTCCGACGGCGAACGGCTGCGCGCAGCGTAGCAAGGCGCCTTAGTGCGCACGGCTATTCTGCGGCGGCGAAGTCGTGGTATTTTGGCTGTATGAGCCGTAGGGCTGCCCTGCTGAAACCATATGTGCTGTAGCTACTCATTGCGTATACTGTTTACAAATGGTTTCACCGTAAGTATACAGCACTCTCTGTTCACTCTGCCTTGGAAAAAGGTGACAAAGTTTTGTCTACGTGACATTACCTACCAATCATACGCTTCCTGCTCATTCTGAGTGTGGAATTATGTATCTTTGATATTAACAAACAATTTAGCGATAAGTCAAACCATACTGTAAACCATCAGCTGTTTATTATTTATCAATCTTCTACCGGTTTCGGTTATAAACCATCTTCACGGAAGAGAGCTACACAGACTGATCAAAGAGGTGCATTATTTGCGTCCTTATGCATACTGGCATGCATGTCACACAATAAAAATAAATAAGACGTCACTAAGCGTCAAGTCTTAATTAAAAACATAAAATCAATGCCAGGCTGTGTGATGGTGAACCAAGGTCTATTGTAAGAGAACCTAACGCAACTATTGAACACATCAGTCAAATGAGTTAAAATTAGCGATTAATCGCTAAGTTTGTTTTTATCAAGTTTTATTTTCCACCTGTCCTTGCTTTATCAGTTAGGAATTCTATATTTGCCACGTAATGGCGGCGGTTGATGCTATCTGTGTCGTTAGCTTCTTGCTGAAACAAATGCTAATGGTGTCCATTAGCATTTCATATAAATGATCAGGGTATTACTAATTAAAGTTCGTACACTAATTTCATTTAATACATATATTTTAAGATTTAAAAAAAATGTTCAAACACATTTACAGACCTCATTACAACGTTTCCTTCGTTTTAATCAAAGACAATCTCGTCACAATGCGTGAATCGACCAGAGCAGACAAGAGGCAAGATGCAACCACATACAACAAGATACAACAGGAGACAACCAGATTACTTTTTATTATTACATACATTTATAGATTTTAATTGTACATAGATAATAACACACATTAAAATAATTATTCCATGTTACGAGTGTATACACAGACACATTTTGTTACGTGATGCGTCTATATTAGTGGTACCACTAAACTTTCCAATCGTCGATTTCGGTAAAAATTGGAAGGACATTACAAGCTTTGCCACTCACGTAACTGGAGGTCTGGTTAGTGCAGCTTCACTACGCCACCATCTAGTGGCGCTAGCAGACAGGTGCTGCGTTTTGCGTGGAAAGGACGCACACCACTGTTTTGGAGCTGTTCAGAGCGCTCGAGGTCAAAGGTGCCCCTTGTTAGAACGGCTCCACATATCGAATCCACTTGTTTTCACTTTTGTGTGTACTTTACTTGTATATAAGGAGAATAGCGGTACTGTTGTTGGCCTACTTTATTAACTTCAGAGACATCAACCTCTACATGGGATACTCTGCAAATCACATTTAAATGCCTCGCAGAGGGTTCATCGAACCACCTTTATACTATTCATCTACCATTCCATTCTCAAATAGCAAAACGTGGTGCCCTTCTTTGGACTCTTTCGATGGCTTCCGTCAAACACACTTGATAAGGAACCCACACTGGGCAGCAATACTCCGGACCAATACTCCAAATGCGGACGAACAAGCATGGTGTATGCAGTCTCTTAAGTAGTTCTGTTGCATCTTTTAAAGGTTCTCCCAATAAAACGCAGTCTCTGGTTCGCCTTTCCCACGTTATTATCTACGTGTTCTTCCCAGTTTAAGTCTGATGTAATAGTATTTCCTAGGTATTTAGTGGAGTGTTGGCCTTCACATTTGATTGATTTATCTTGTAAACAAAGTTTAACGGATTTCTTTTCGTACTCATGTGGACGACTTCACGTTTCTCATTATTTAGAGTCAATTGCCGATTTTTACATCATACTCCTATCTTATTTATATCGTTCTGCCTTGCTTTTGATCTTCAGATGACTTTACTAGACGATAAATGACGGCGTCATCTGCAAACAACCTAAAAGAGCTTCTCAGATTTTCTCTCAAATCGTAAAGGAACAGCAGAGGACCAATAAAAGTACCCTGTGGAACGCCCGGTATTACCTCTGTTTTAGTCAATGCCTTGCCATCGATTACTACAAATTGTGTCCTCGCTGACAGGAAATGCCCTATCCAATCGCAAATTGTGTAGATGTACCATAACCACGCAATTTGATTAAAAGCCATTTGTGAGGTACGGTGTCAAAAGCCTTCTGGAAATCAAGAAATAAGGAATCAATTTGAAATATCTTGTCGATAGCACTCGTCACATCGTGTGAATAAAGAGCTAGTTGTGTTTCGCATGAACGATATTTTCTAAATCCGTGTTGACCTTGGGTCAATAGATCATTCTGTTCGAGGTAATTCATAATATTTGATTACAGGATATGTTCCATAACCCTGCTGGTAATTACGTCAATGAAATACGCCTGTAGCTTATTGGGTTACTCCTACAGCCTTTCTTGAATATAGGTGTGACCTGTGCAACTTTCCAATCTTTTGGTACAGATCCTTCTTTGAGAGAGCACTTGTATATGACTGTTAAGGGCCGTAACGAAGCGTGTGTCCCGAATATGACGCAGGTGCGTTTATCTGCAGGTGTGGGAAGTGAGCGGGTGCTATCTGCCTCGCGGCGGCCGCACGCACGTGCTATCTCGGCACCCATGTCCGGACCACTTTCCTATCGCCTCCAGTTGACGTCGTAATGAACAGTTTCCGCTGGCGGTCCCCTTTATCTTAGCAACCGTCTCGTGTACGACACCATTAATGAAATATTTTGTTTTCAGTCCGAAGATTAATGATCCAAACACATACGTCTTCCGTCCGAAAACTTCCGAGACCTTCTTTGTTTTCGGCGTATGAGCGACGCCATTGCAGCACCTACGCCGGCTGCTTGAACTATCAACCGTAAACAACGGACGTGCATTCCACCGGTCAGTTGTTAACAAATGATTATATAAATACGCTAACACGAAAATTGTGGTACAGATTACTAATTTAGTCGTACAAGAAGGCCAATGAAAGTTACATAATTCGAAAGATTGTTTGTCGTAGATTTCACGAATATAAATATTATGTGCACATTTAGCCATTAAAAGTGGTAAAAGCAAGTAGAAATTTTCCTATCTACAGCTTTGATCAAGTTCTACATTCTCCAACAATGAGCTCACTGATTGGCTATTCGCTTCGACCAAAGACGCTGTAATGCAGCGCATCTTCAGTATTAAAATAACGTATTAAAATAAGTGAATATCGAAACATTGAGTGCTCCCAACTAACTTTCTTGTGCCGTTCCAATGCTTCATTTTCGCAGTGATCAAGAGTGGTTAAAGGAAATGGATGTTTTCATATGAATGCCGATATAAATGATGATGCGCCGGGAGAGGCATGTAGCGGTGCACGAGTGGAACTACGAAGTCGACATGTTGTCAGCTCTGGAATTCTGAATACCGTAGTATCGAAATAACATTAATTCTTGGCGTTGTATAAATAAACGAACACCGAAATTGTAGTTCCTTTTCAAATATTAGTCTAAAGAAAGTTATATAATTCGAAATTGGCATGATAAGTATATACTTCCGTTTTTGTTATTGTATCAGGTATTTTCCTTAACACATAAAAGATACCGTTTCATACCTCCCAGTGCCGGTTAAATTTTACCAAATATCCCAGCGGCAAAAGATGCTGAATAGTGAGAATCATGTGACTCTCCATTTTAGCCAATCGCTTGACAACGCTGATGTTTTCTCATGGAATCTTCGCTTTACGAGGGCAATTATTTTTACTGAGGGTACATAGAACTAGTCAACCATATAGCAGCAACGGAATTGTTTGTTCACTTCATGGTCTGTAGGATACACTAAGGGAGTCATTCTATGTGGTTGGAACAAATGGGAAAAGATGTTCTATCGTGTTGTTGATGCCAACATAATCACGCGAGGCCGCCGACATGATACGCAAAATGTAACCCCTAGTGACCATTGGAAACACAATTGGTCGATTTTCGACCACAGGCAATACTAGTATTTGTAAATCTATGGGACTTAAGTACTGCGGTTATCAGTTCATAGGCTTACAGACTACTTATACTAACTTAAGAACAACACACGCACCTACGCCCGGGGGGAGCACTGTAACCTAAGATGCGGAACAACCGCGCGCTCCTTAGCAAGGCGCCTTAGAGCGTTTGGCCATTCGACTGTGGCGCGGTTATAATGTTGAGAACAAGATTCAGTCTTCACAATGGCTCAAAAAAGTACTGCAAGAGCAAAATAATGTCATCAGGTGAGGTCAATTGTCAACGATATACCGATATATTCACGGAATGTATGACATTAACTGCGAATGGGCATAGTTGAAAATGTGTTCCCAGCCTGGATTCGAACCAGGGTCTTGTGGTTTCTAGGCAGTTGCGCTGACCCCTACACCACTAGGGACATAGTGATCACCCCTCCACGGAATTACTCAAGTACAGACATGTCCGAAAGAACAGAAACCACGTATATATACCTTACACAATATGCCGATGACGAGCAATGATCCTTTCTTTTGGGCACTCCTAGGCCCTTACACTTAATGGAATTAGCGTACAAAAACTAAGAGTTTGAGTGCTAGTTGACAGGGTAAAGCTGAGAATTTGTATCTGGCGAGAGCCTTACTTGAGTAATTCTGTGCAGATGTGATTACTATGTTCCCAGTGTGTAGGTATCAGCACACCTGCCTAGAAAGCAGGAGACATTGATTCGAATCCCGGCTGGGTACACATTTTCAACTTTATCCATTCGTAGTGAATATCATACATTTCGTGAATATGAATAGATAATAACTGAAGGATCAAAAGTGGCGTCTGTTCTTTCGGACATACGGTATGTTGTTGTTGTTGTGGTCTTGATCCGCAGACTGGTTTGATGCAGCTCTCCACGCTACCATGTCATATGCAAGTCTCTTAATCTGAGAATGAGTTCGGCAACCTACATCCTTTTGAATCTGCTTACTGTATTCGTTCCTTTTTCACTCTACGATTTTTACTGTACGCGCTTCCTTCTAATGCTAAGTTGACAATGCCTTGATGTCTCAGAATGTGTCCAGCCAATCTATCCCTTCTCTTAGTCAGGATATGCCAGAAACTCCTTCTCCCCAATTCGATTAAGCACCTCCTCATTAGTTACATGATTTACTCATCTAATTTCCACCATTCGTCTGTAGCACCACATTTCGAAAGCTTGTACGATCGTTTTGTCTGAACTCCTTATCGTCCATGTTTCACTCCCACACAATGCTACACTCCAGACAAATGCTTTCAGAAAGGACTTCCTAACGTTTAAATTAATTTTGGATGTTAACAAGTTTTGCTTCTTTACAAACGCTTTTCTTCCCATAGCCAATCTGCGTTTCATATCTTCTATACTTCCGCAATCAAGTTATTTTGCTAAGCAAATAAGAAAACTCATCCACCACTTTTATTATCTCATTAACTAATCTAATTCCTTCAGCATCACCGGATTTTTTGACATTACATTCCATTACCCTCGTTTTACTCTTGTTAATGTTCATCTTACATCTTTCTTTCAAGACACTGTCCTTCCATTCAACTGCTCTTCCAGATCCATTGCAGTCTGACAAAATTACTATGTCGTCGGAAAACCGAGAAGTTTTCATTTCTTCTCCATGAATTTTATTCCCCCTCGAAATTTCTCCTTGCATTACTTCACTGCTTGCTCTGTATACAGATTGAACAACACTGGGGAAAGGCATACGATATACTGATAGTTTTCTTTGACTATGAAGGGATAGTTCAGTATAAATTCATCCCACGGGGACATAGTGTTAATAGATAGTACTATGGGGACGTGTTGCGACACCAGCTAGAACATGTGACTAGAAAGCGGCGGGGCGAGACAATTCACGGTTATTCCATCACGATAACACTGCCAAACATTCGTCCGTGTTGGTGCGTGGCTATTGAACAGCTGCGGTGGAATGGGCGGGCGCTCTAAGACCTCTTACGGCGGAGCGCGCTCATCGGGATTAGATTAGAATGGCCAGCATGTTCTCCAGACATCGACGCTAGCGAACATGCCTGGCATACATTGAACATGGCTGTTTATGGACGGGACGACCCATCAACCAATCTGAGAGGTCTAGTGGGCAGTGTGGCACGACGAATATAGACATACATCAGGAAGACGACGTGTTGCCGGGTGTTGGGGATACTGGTGTATACTGTATTCCGGAGCTCAAATTGAGAATGTCTAGGTATTTTCTGACTGGTTGTCAATTTCTGTTTTTGTGAGCAATAAAGAAAACTGAAATGTTGTTTCTCTATATCTCTATCCCGTTTTTATGTAACGTGTCATGAACCACTAGAATCGTTGTGATGCAACACTTTTTTATGTGCGGTAAACTTTTTTTGAATCACTGTGAATATTTCTATCAAATATAATTACGTATAAGAAACAACAACTAGGTGGACATAAGTGCGGTCTTTGCGCGTTAGCAACATTTTGAATAGCAGGGTACTGGTGTTACTGACCCTGCGTTTTGCACGTTTCGCCAGGTTGCTAACACTGAACGCCGAGCTAACGCGGAGCAGCAAAAATTACACGGAGCGAAATGTAGCGTGAGGAAGGTTACGAGAGAGGCGTTCAACGAATCAAAAGAAAACTTTTATGTACTGACTTGGCTGAAAATCCTAAGAAGTTTGGGCTTATGTCAAAACGGTAGGTGGATCAAGACAAAATGTCCAGATACTCTATGAGGAAAATGGTATTGAAACAGAGGATGTAAAGGTAGAAATACTAAATGTCTTTTTCCGAAGCTGTTTCACAGAGGAAGACCTCACTATAGTTTCTTCTCTAGAGTGTCGCACAGATGACAAAATAGCAGATATGGAAATAATTGACAGAGAGATAGAAAAACAATTAAAATCGCTCAAAACGAGGAATGGCCGCTGGACCTGATGGGATCAGTTCGATTTTCCATAGAGTACGTGAAGGAACTTGGCCCCCTTCTTGCAGCGGTGTACCGTAGGTTTGTAGAATTGCGGAGAGAATTGACAGAGAGATAGAAAAACAATTAAAATCGCTCAAAACGAGGAATGGCCGCTGGACCTGATGGGATCAGTTCGATTTTCCATAGAGTACGTGAAGGAACTTGGCCCCCTTCTTGCAGCGGTGTACCGTAGGTTTGTAGAATTGCGGAGCGTTCCAAAAGATTGGAAAATGACGTAGGGCATATACGTTTTTAAGATGAGGCGTCGAACAGATGTACAGGACTATAGGCCTACATCTCTAACGTCGTTCAGTTGTATAAATTGGAACACATATTAAGTTAGAGTATAATACCTTTCTGGAGACTAGAAATCAGCTCTGTAGGAATCAGCATGGGTTTCCGAAAAAGGCGATCGTGTGAAACCGAGCTTGCGCTATTCGTCCACGAGACTCAGAGGGCCATAGACACGGGTTCTCAGGTAGATGGCGTGTTTCTTGACTTCCACACGGCGTTTGATACAGTTCCCCACTGTCGTTTAATGAACAAAGTAAGAGCATACGGTCTATCTGACCAATTGTGCCATAGGATTGAAGAGTTCCTTGATAACAGAACGCAAAATGCCATTCTCAATGGAGAGAAGTCTTCCGAAGTAAGTGACGTCAGGTGTACCACAGGGGAGTGTGGTGGGACCGTTGCTATTCACAATATATATAAATGACCTTGTGGATAACACCGAAAGTTCACTGAGGCTTTTTGCGGATGACGCTGTAGTATATAGAGAGGCTGTAACAACGGAAAATTTTATTGAAATGCAGGAGAATCTGCAACGAATTGACGCATGGTGCAGGAAATGGCAATTGAATCTCATTGTAGACAACTGTAATGTGCCAAAAATACAGAGAAAGAAAGATCCTTTATCATTTAGCTACACTATAGCAGGTCAGCAACTGGAAGCAGTTAATTCTATAAATGATATGGGAGTAGGCACAATGAGTGATTTAACATGGAACGAGCAGATAAAATTAATCGTTGGTAAATCAGATGCCAGTCTGATGTTCATTGGAAGAATTCTAATGAAATGCAGTCCGTAAACAAAGGAAGTAGGTTACAGTTGTTCGCCCACTGCTTAAATACTGCTCATCGGTGTGGGATCCGTACCAGGTGGGGTTGATAGAGGAGGTAGCGCGCTTTGTTACAGGATAATTTAGTAATCGTGAAAGCATTACGTAGATGATCGATTAACTGCAGTGAAAGACTCTGCAGGAGAGACGCTCTTTTGCTCGGTACGGGCTTTTGTCGAAGTTTCGAGAATATACCTTTACCGAGGAGGCAAGCAGTATACTGCTCCCTCCTACGTATGTCTCGCGAAGAGATCATGAGAATAAAATCAGGGAGATTAGAGCCCACACAGAGGCATACCGACAATCTTTCTTTCCACGAACAATACGAGACTGGAACAGAAGGGCGAACCGATAGTGATACTCAACGTATCCTCCGCCACACACCATCAGGTGGTTACGAAGTATGGGTGTAGAGCAGAGCTTTCCTAACTTGGTGTTGCGACACCCTGGGGTGTTGCGCAGTAGTATCAAGGATGTCGTAAGACTAACAAATTTAGGCTTAAAAAAAAAAAAATAAATAAATAAATAAATAATAAAAAAAAATCCTTTTCTTCATTCAGTGCACCACAGAAGATCACGTATTAAAGGAATGATCGGTGCACATTAATTGCATGCTCAGCCGCTAGGCGGCAGCTCTGCTTCAGCAGCAGTAGACAGGCTTCGTCCAAGCAGCTGCCAGTTGCCAGATTCCAGCAAACTGCGCATGCGCAGAGCTGCTGAGGATACTCGATAACAGCTCTTCCCACTTCCCACTCGCAGTTTGATGGAACTGGCAGCTGCTTGAACGAACCTTCACTGTAGTCTGCTTTCCTTTTCAAAAAGCTGCACCTGGGCGTTTTTAAATGGATTTATCAAAGCCACGTCACTCTCGGTAGCGTTCCTTACAATTAAATTTCAATCAATGACACAGTGGCTGTAAAAGCTGTCACGGATTGTAAAAGCAGTCACATTTGTCCACTGACTAAAGCTATTCAGTAGCGATGTTTAGTATGGAGTATGGCCGGGTGATTAACGGAGAGTAGTATTTTAAATGGAGTGATCGTTGGTTCAAACCCCGGTATGCGCTAATATTTTTTTTCTCTCAGTTTCCTGTATGTAACACATTCTAGGACCAGAAATGACATTCATATTGTTACTTGTCACAAATATTTATCCATTTTTCCGAATATGTCGGGACTTCCGTGGTCGTGGTGAAGCAAGAACCTAACAATAGAACTTAAATAATAATTCATCACTTGTCATAAATGCATCCTCTTTATTTCTGAAAATAACGTGATAATATTGAACTGAAAGGGAACAGCCACTGTGCTGTCTAAATCAGAAATCCGAGCAGATAATTTCCAGATGTCGTTTTCAATCGATCCAGCAAAACCGTATCTGGCCCTGACACGTACGCACGACAGCGAAAAACGGTTTCCGAAATTCAGTTTTCGTGTATTACAAGTTGGGTTGTATGTAGAAGAAGCAAGTATTACTGTGTGAGTTGGGCATTGTTGTATGCGGTGTTACTCTGTTGTACATCTCCGTAGTTCCTAATGTTTCCTTTTCTTGGGATGAGTGTACATAATTGCTGCAGTCAGTGTGGTGTCGCACAAGCATGAAGTGCGCGCCACGTACTTACGCCGCGCGCCGCCATGCACGCAAGGCGCGGCGTTCTTACGACGTCAGCCACGAGCGCCCTCTGCTGCAACTCCGCTCGTGGCCACGACTGCTGCATCGTTCACTTGGGACTGAGATAGGCACCAGTTAAGACTTGGCTAACGGATAGGCACTAGGACTCATCTGTAGGCAGGCCTCTATCTAATCTATGTATCAGCATTCTGCAGTCAAGAACTATGTAAAAGTTAAGTATTAATAAGTCTCTATGAAATATATATCTCGATCTAATTTACTCTAGTGTTTCTAGTTTCTGCTGTCCCACTGGCTGCTCACCTCCCTACCTGCACACGCGTGCATCCTTTATACCTGTGTCGGTCTCTTTCTACTCGGCCACCGACACCTGCGACAACCGGCGGACTAGACACAAAAGCGGCGACGAGGCAGGGACACAAAAATATTCTCTTTATTTCTGAAAATCTGATAATATTGAACTGAAAGAGAACAGCCACTTTGCGGTCTAAATAAGATATCCGAGCAGATAATTTCCAGATGTCGTTTTCAATCGATCCAGGAAAACCGTATCTGTCCCTGACACGTACACACGACAGCGAAAAACGGTTTCCGAAATTCAGTTTTCGCGTTTTACAAGTTGGGTTGCACTCTGTTGTACATCTCCGTGGTTTCTAATGCTTCCTTTTCTTGCGATGAGTGTACGTAATTGCTGCAGTTAGAATCAACATTCAACATGTCAGTGCGTACGAGGATTTCAGTTTCGTTTACAAAGCCGGCAGCGGTGGCCGAGGGGACTGAGGCGCTCCAGTCAGGGTCTGCATTGCCACTACGGTCGGGGGTTCGAATCCCCCCTCGGGCATGGATATTTGTGCCGTCCTTAGGATTAGCTAGTTCGTAAGTAGTTTGTAAGTTTAGGGACTGATGACCCCGTAGTTAAGTCCCATAGACTTTACAAACATTTGAACATTCGTTTACAAACTACATTTAAGCGTTACTTTATTTCCGCCCCCCAGCAAGAACCATCTAAATTGTACCATATGTATTTATATTAGTGAAAGGGTGTCGCGCAAAACTGTAAGCTATAAAAGGGTGTCGCCACGAGGGAAAGTTTGGAAAGCACTGGTGTAGATGTAGAACCGACCTCCGGAAAGGATCCTGGAATGTGCCTCATTGTAGTTATCCGATGTCATCGCGGCGATGTGACCGCCGTCATTATAGCGAAAAATCAAATGTTTGTATAGCTTATGGCACTTAACTACGGGGTCATCAGTCCCTAAACTTACATACTACTTATGAACTAGCTAATACTAAGGACGGCACAAATATCCATGCCCGAAGGGGGGATTCGAACCCCCGACCGTAGTGGCCGTGCAGACCGTGACTGAAGCGCCTCAGTCTCCTTGGCAGTTGATAAGTAGTTTGTAAGTTTAGGGACTGATGACCACGTAGTTAAGTCCCATAAGCTTAAACTTTTTTTTCACATAATAACGTAAAAGTACATCACATCCATTTTACATAACAAGATTTCAAACATTATAAACGTACTGTAGGTATGTTTCACAAGCTGCAGTTTAAATTCAAGTGGTACAAGTTTACGCTGGTAAACAGTAGCGCTACAGTTGGTTCATAAATACAATGGCGCCCACTATATGGGGGAATTAAGAATACATTAAGAGTTTATTATTAAGCAAATTTGTCAAATATAAATATATATAAAAGGGTATTCATTTATAGTTCAGTTGTAAATATATAGTTACAGAAGTGATACAAATTTTATTTTATTTAATGATAAAGTGGATGGCATAATAGAATGCTTGTAGAGATAAAAACAGTTATGGAATAACTTAATACGCCGCGGTGGAATAGCCGTGCGCGCTGAGACGCCGTCCTGCGGTGCACGCGGCCGATCGCCGCCCGGGGTTCGAGTCCTCCCTCGGGCATGGTTGTGTGTGTGTTGTCCTTAGGTTAGTTGAACTTAGTTCAAGTAGTTCGTAAGACTAGGGACTAATAACCAAGCAGTTAAGTCCCATACATTTAGAAACATTTGAACTTAAGATGTGTACTTAATATGTGTACACGCAAAATGTTCAAATGTTTGTAGAATTTATGGGACTTAACTGTGGGGTCATCAGTGCCTAAGCTTACAAACTACTTATGAACTAGCTAACACTAAGGACGGCACAAATATCCATGATCGAAGGGGGGACTCGAACCCCCGACCGTAGTGGCCGTGCAGACCGTGACTGGAGCGCCTCAGGCCCCTTTTCTTTATAGGTAGTTCCGTCCGTTGCGGACGTTTTTCGTGTTTGTTCGTTCTTGTTCAATGTGTTGTTGGCTCAGCTTTTTTATTACAGAGGGCGTTGAGCCCTCTGACCGCGCGCGCTGAGCCACGGCGCCCGGCTGCCCTCGGCCACTGAGGCCGGCTCATTATAGCATTCGTTTCAAATAGCCCTAAGGGAGTAGGGGAGCGCTGGGACGTTAGTGCAGTTCTCGCTGGGGGAACGAGTTGGTTGACAGTGTGTCTGGAGGCAGCTAGCTGGCGGCGACGTGTTAAGGGCGGCGGCAGTGACGTGTCTCCGTCGGCCGGCCAGCCGGGCGTGACGCTGGGCTCAGCTATTTCGGCCGTGCGTGCGTCGCAGCGCGCCGCTCCGTGGCGTGGCGTGCACAGACTGACCGGCAGCGGCAGGGAGCCCAAACGCCGCTTCCTGTGGCGCGCGCCAGCAGGCCGCACGCTAGAGGTCTGCACCTCGCTCGGTTGCTCGCTCGAATCGCGTGATACATGTCGTTCTATGATAGTCCGGAAGATGTCGGTACTGCAGCTTGCGGCAAGGCGTGTGGCCGCGCTCGACTTCCTGCACGCTCGTTCGAGCGGAGCACGCTCGACCGACCCGACCGTCCACACTGCCCGCTCGCCACTCGGTCGCCCACCGCAGTGCCACTCGAGTCCAAGGCGAGTGTCGGGAGCAAACTAGACGCCTGAGAATAAATCCCGACTGCGAAATTTGGTATTGTTTCCTTTCCCCGGTGCTTCGAAAGCTGTTCTCTCGATCCGCTTGAACTAGCCATGCAATTTCGCATTTTGTACTTTACCATACAAGTTATTATACGTGATTAATATAAAGTTTCTGTGCTAAGATCATTTACTAAATGAGTTATCCATGATCTTTCTTTCTTTCTCTCTTGTTCCCATTTTGTGGACTGTTAGTGCCTGTTTAGTGGTAGGTGTAACTTGCCTTCTTAACGAGGAAATGATTGTATTTAATGTCCATTCCTCTCATTACTCTCAAGTCCAGGAATACATTGTGCGTCTTTTATATTGATATTAAATACTCCTATATTGATGTACACCCGTTAGGTTAGGTTTGTGCATCTCTCTCTCTGTTGCACCTCGTTAACACATATTCTGTGTGGTTGCTGCGCCTCTACCTTTTCCAAGTTAGTCCTTAACGAGAATTTTTCCAATTGCAACATTCATATAACCCCACTGCCACTGTCGTCTTTCTTATCTACATAATAAAGAACGCATGCAAGCTTTTGTACAATATATAGGATCCGCCCTTTCTTCTGTCGTCAGGGTCATATGCTGGTCTATTGCTCATATACCCTGTACCTGTACCTGTTTTAAATCCTCTTTTTCCAATTGTTTAGTTTACACAGCTGTACGAATTTATGGTGCTCCTTGTGTTTCAGTGATATCTGTTTATATTTATTTAGGGCCATCTGAAGAATGTCACCCGGGTGCACCAGCCAAAAGAATGAACTGCATGTTTTCGGAATGGCGGGATAAGAGATCGGCCTGGGTACATTGCAGGGGAAGTGAAAGTTAGGGGGGCAGCTACCCCTAAAGTGACCAATTTTTGTGCTCAAAAATTGTTTTGATTTAATCGAAGTTGAATCTATGACATTTGTCTTTTATCAAATGGTACTTTCTTACCAAAAATCATTAAAATCGCTTCACTAATCTCTAACTTATTGCCATTTTTCTATTTTAGCCCCAAATTTGGAGGGACCGTTTCACCCCTTAAATATGTTTTTCCACCGCTAAAAAAAATTACGTGTCCCATATTTTTTCATGTATTACATGCAAATTTTATAAAAATCGGAGAGTGACTTGGGTAGGTTTCCTTTTGAGTACAGAGGCAGCAATACGCTCTGCGGCGTCTGTCCGCCCCGCCCCACGCAGCCTCGTTCGAGTGTCAACACGCTCGCTGCGAGCGTACACACTCGCCGCGCCACCGCCGAGCGTTGCGCACTCGAGCGAATACGACCGAGCGAAACCGGCGATTTGCAGACCTCTACCGCACACCTCACTCACAAGGAGCGTACTTGGGCACCAACAAACACATATACACCAACATCGTATGAGAGATCATGTAAAGGTCCCTTATTGCACTAGTCATACTCCCGCATCTGCAAAACTCTGCAGTCGTCCGTTACAGGCCTCTGCGTGTGCCATGCTGCATTGCACTTTGACCTGTCGGTTCGCCAGTACGGACGGTGCAGTGTGCCTCCGAAGTTGCGTTTTGTGACGTTATTTGTGTGGTGAAGCGTCAGATGGGGCGGCGATTGGTAATCAATCCATCTCAAGTCTTTCCTTGGCGGTCATCACTTCACCAATGACGACGAGCTGAAAGAAACTGTTTCCAACTGGTTGAAGACGCAGGCGGCAGATTTCTATGAAGAAGGTATACAAAACCTGGTGCCACGCTATGACGAATGCTTGCAAAGTTGCGGCAGTTATGTGGAAAAGTATTTTAAGAGTTGTAGAATTTTGTGCAATAAAAATTTCTTCTGTATCTGTGTAAAATTTTTCATATTATTACCAAACGGAACTTACTTTCTGGGCGCGCCTCGTATTTAACTGAATATTTTCGTTTAAATGCGTGGAATAACTAGAAAAATCAGCAACTCTGAAAGTTTCAAACGTACAGCAATATCAGTACTTTCGCAACATAAAAAATGCTTCTGTAACAACGTAAGTACCGCTCGCAGATAAGGAAGTTTCACGCGTATCTGGTGCACTGCGAGGAATATAGATGCAGTGCACAGCCAAGATAGACCAGACTCACAAGGAAAGTACTTGGGCTCGAACAAATACATATACACCAAAATCGTATGAGAGATAGTGTAAAGATCCCTTATTGCACTAATGATACTCTGCAGTCGGTTCACCAGTAGGGACGGTGCAGTATGCCTCCGAAGTTGCGTGTTGTGATGTTATTTGTGTAGTGAAGCGTCAGATCGGGCGGCGATTGCTAATCAATCCTGCTAATGTATTGCGATTGGTTGAGATGAAGTTACGAAGAACCCTTCTTCGTGAAGATGATATTAGTGTAGAAGATGAATCATTTGCATGCTTTCTCGTATCTGTTATGGTACAGAAATATGAGCATAAGTTAGGTACTTTTGTTACAAACTTATAATTATGATAATAGGGATGATAATGACGGACAACTCATTGCTAGCGGTAGTGCTACGGTAAGTGCGGGAAGAGGCGATGGAAGCAGTGGCAGTGAATACCAACAGTCTTTCGGGAAGAAGGTTAAAGTTGCAACTATTACTACGGCTTTTGATGACAATTCGCTACGGAACATGTTCGATGATTATTATTACATAAGTTATAGTTAAGATATCTGCATTGCATATGGCGTCTACAATTACATCTACAGTGCTATCTAGAGCATGGTTGCAGAGCTTTGCAGAAAAACGACACCCACTAGCTCATTGAGGTGTACGTAGAGATCCTGTAACCAAACGTTCATACAGATACGTTTGTTCGAGCCCATGTACTTTCCTTGTGAGACTCGGGTCTGCCCTGGGGAAGCGCGAGGTCGCATCCTGCCCCGGCCATTCACCCTATCACCCACACGTTCACTCTCTCATGCAGGGTACATTCGTGTACTCCGTTACAACACACTTTGAAAACCCGGCGGTACCGACAGAAAATAATTACTATACTCTCGCTGCAGGATTTCACGGCAGGTATTTGCATTCTCGATGCTCTTTTGTTTATAATTTTCTTCATATTTCTTGTGTGGTATCCGAGTTAGCCATAGTCCCACCCACCATGACACCGCTACCGAATGCCATCGCAGTCACAACATCTACATCTACATGGGATACTCTGCAAACCACATTTAAGTGCCTGGCAGAGGGTTCATCGAACCACCGCTATACTATTTTATTTCCCATTCCATTCTCGAATAGCGCGCGGGAAGAATGAACACCTTAATCTCTCCGTTCGGGCTCTGATTTCTCGTATTTTATTCTGGTGATCATTTCTACCTATGTAAGTGGTAGTCAACAATATATTTTCGCATTCGGAGGAGAATGTTGGCCATTTTGAAGTTTCATAAGTAGCCCACGCCACAGCGATAAGCGCCGTTGTTGTAATGATTCCCATCCCAGATCCTGTATCATATTCGTAATGCTGTCTCCCCTGTATCGTGACAATACGAAACGAGCTGCGCTTCTTTGGACTCTTTCGATGTCCTCCGTCAAACCCATCTGATAAGGATCCCACACTGGTTAGCAATAATAATAATAATAAAAAGAAATGGGACGGACAAGCGTAGTGTATGCAGTTTCTTTAGTACTTCTGTTGCATGTTTTAAGGGTTCTGCCAATAAAACGCAGTCTCTGGTTAGCCTTTCCCACTATATTATCTACGTGTTCTTTCCAATTTAAGTCAGAAATAATTGTAATTCCTAGGTATTTTGTGGAGTTTACGGCCTTCACATTTGATTGATTTATCATGTAAACAAAGTTTAACGGATTTCTTTTCGTACTCATGTGGACGATTTCACACTTATCATTATTTAGACTCAATTGCCAATTTTTACACCCAACTGTAGTCGGGATTCATGTAACAGAGATAATGTTTTCCAATCGTCTAGGATCCAACCGATATCGTCACGAAAACAGTAGAAGAGCATCAGGCGATGTCGTGCTGTTGGCAAAGCATATGGAGTCGGTCGTCCGCTGCCGTAGCTCAGTAACCCCACACTGCACTTGCAATGTCCTGTCTGATACGCTCCCACATTGATTTATGCAGTTATTTCACACAACGTTGCCTGTCTATCAGCGCTGACAACTCTAGGCTAACTCCGTTGCTCTCGGTCATTCAGTACAGGTCATCGGTCAGCTCATGTTCCGCTGCTGCGTTCCACAAGAACATGTTAATGCTTCTCTTAGTTGAGGCCTTTGCACACCTGACCATATATTCAACGATTCTTCTTGGGTGTGCTATGGCTTGTGGCAAGTAGTGTCATATTCACGTAACTTTAATGTCGGTTTAACCACTGTATCAACAGCGTGTCTGCCTAGCACCCTGATCATGCGATTTTTAATTATTATTACGAATGGCAATAAATCTTACCCTTCAGTTGTTCCTTTTTCGCTATAAGCCCAATTTTACTATTTATATCTATTCCAGAGAATCCATTTCTTCCCAACCAAATTCTCAAATGGAGCTCGTGTTTTACTGTCTCTCACAGCTACCTCTTACGCATCATTGCTCTGATCAATCTTGTTTTCTGCAGAAGGTTATGACTGAAATTTTTGTGAAGGTGTCTTTCCGAGCGAGTGGGTTTTCTGGAGACTTAGAGTGCTAAAGTTCCAGTTGTTACCATGCTATGATATAGAAATAGACCGCAGAAAATAAAATACTTAAAAATCGCGTTAATACAAAAGCAGAAATATTAATATTTCATATTTTGTGGCAATTGATAAGTTCCACATCAAAAAGTTTATTGTCAATGTGGAATGTGGAACAACAAAGTAACCAAATAATTTAGTGCCAAAAAGCCGGATCTTCGCCACTACAGGCTTAACAATAAACGTCGACGTAACTCCGCGCAGCACAACCTGACTGTTTCATAAATGCTTTCCATATAGTTCATTTTAATGGGGTTGTTTTAGTTTGTAGCTACTGAGTCTTCCAATGAGGAAGCAAAACGATAAAAACACAAACATGCGACAGACCAATAACGAATGTCCAGGCAACGGAAATTAACAAGAATACCATCTTTCTCCTAGCAGTTACTCTCCGTCATATGGAGTCAGCAGTTTTAATGGCCTTGCGGTCTTAAGCGCCGTGCTGCGGAGTGAGAAGTCGCACCCTGTCGGAGGTTCGAGTCCTCCCTCTGGCACGAGTGAGTGTGTGTGTTGTTCAAAAATGTTCAAATGTCTGTAAATCTATCGGACCAAACTGCGTGGTCATCAGTCCGTAGCTTAAAAACTACTTAAACCTATGTAAACTAACCTACGGACAAAAACACACACCCATGCCCCAGGGAGGACTCGAACCTCCACGGCGAGCAACCGCGCGCTCCGAAGCGAGATGCTTTAGACCGCTCGGCTGCTCCACCGCGGTGTGTGTGTTGTTCTTAACGTAATTTATTGTAAGTAGTTAGTTAGTCCTGGAACCGATGGCTACCGCAGTTTGGTCTCATAGCTCTACAAACATTTGAATATTTGGAGTTTTCACGCCGCGGCGGAATGGCCAAGCACATTGAGGCGATATGCTCCGATGCGCGAGGTCGCTTCCTGTCGGGGATTCGAGTCCTCCTTCGGGTATGGATGTTTGTGCTGTCTTTAGTATAAGTTAGTTCATAAGTAGTTTGTAACTTTAAGGAGTGGTGACCCTGCAGTTAATGCCCATAAGCTTCAAAAACATTTGAACATTTTTGGAGTTTTCATGATATGTTAAAACTTAGTGGCCGGTGTCCGTTTTATGCCCAGAGTACCAAAGAACAGAAAGGAGACTAACAGTATGCGCCATCTGTCCGTGATTCATGTAAACTACGTTCCCTGTCACATCGTATTGCCGCGGTGGAGTGGCCGAATATGGCGCCTTGCTACGGAGCGAGCGGTTACTCGCCTTCGGAGGTTCGAGTTCTCCCTCTGGCATGAGTGTGAGTGTGTTGTCCTTAGTGTACGCCAGTTTAAGTACTTTGTAAGTATAGCTGTTTGGTCCTATAGGTTTACAAACGTTTGAACATTTTTTACACCGTATTTTCTGGGACGTAGTTCGGAGACCTGCACAGTATTTGCGTAAACAAGCGTGGGGAACCGCCTAACACAACACTCATACTAGCCATTGTGCCAGACCAACTATCGGTAATCCACGACAGATTAGATTCGGGAATGACGCATGCTCCCTTACGAGATCAAGTTAGCACGCTGCTCGTTAAGATATATGAGAAACTAAAAGAACAGTAAAACTGTGTATAATATAGTATTTTGCAAAGGTCGAAATTAATCAGCAAAACGTTTTGAATGTGGGAGTTTATTTGCTACACGTGACCTATTTTTTTGACAGACATTAATGCTGTCTAAATGTTCCAATGTTTGTACAGCTTATGGGACTTAACTACGGGGCCATCAGTCCCTAAACTTACAAACTACTTAAGAACTAGCTAACACTAAGAACGTCAGAAATATCCATGCCCGAGGGGGGATTCGAACCCCCGCCCGTAGTGGGCGTGCAGACCGTGACTGGAGCACCTCAGTCCCCTCGGCCACTGCGGCCGGCGTTTTAATGCTGTCTTCCTCAAGAGAATTTTTTTTATTTCAAATATTGGGTAACAGTGGATTAATAGACCCCTTTGGATCTTGTGTCGGAAAACAAAAATGTCAGGCAGTAAATAAGGCTGTTGTTACAAACATTTTTTTCAGTAAGCTTCACTGACGTCATATTCCAACCGTCGACCCCGGACCCTCTCGTCTATGTTAACCCGGTCTTACCTGTTATGTGAAATAACCAGGATTTATTGTCGGTCAAAATCTCGGTCAAGTGTAGCAAATTAATCCATAATATGCAACTGGTTAGGCTGAGTAATTTCAATCAGCCGGCCCCGGTGGCCGAGGGGACTGAGGCGCTCCAGTCACGGTCTGCACGGCCCCTACGGTCGGGGGATCGAATCCCCCCTCGGGCATGGATATTTGTGCCGTCCTTAGTGTTAGCTAGTTCATAAGTAGTTTGTAAGTTTAGGGACTGATGACCCCGTAGTTAAGTCCCATAAGCTATACAAACATTTGAACATTTTTTTGAATTTCAACCAGTGCAAAATGACAATTAGCAATAGCTGAACACAGCCATGTTTAAAATTATAATACAGTGAATAAGTACTAAATACGTTTCAGGTAGCCTTCAGCCTGGTGCAAAACATTCAATCCAACGCCTCTTCGGTACCTATCATGTGTCTTTGCATATTTATTGAAACAAATTCTCATTATAGATCAAGGAACGTAAAGGACATCGAAATAAGTTACCAGGATGAGTTTCTTCTCATTATTCCAATTTCAGTATGCACTGCACATTTAGTTTATGTAACTAGAATTTAACATGTTTATCACGCGATCCGCACGGAAATTGGCTTAAAGAAATGTCTGAAACTATGCCTAACGAAGAAATGGACACTTTTCCCGTCTCGGCAACGACAGACTTCCTCTGCTGCCTTCATGTAATCGCGCAAATGTTTCGGTACCCTTTTGTTTGGCGATGGCAAGTCCTTGATCTCTAACCTACCTTCCTCTGACGTGCAGCGTGGTAGCTGCAGCATAATAATGAACAGCGTGGTAGAGATCTATAGTGGATTACGTGGCTCACAAGGAAATTATTAAAAGCGAAATCCGAAAACCTAACATGTCCATTTGGATTTGAGTTTCTGTAGGTTTATCTAAACCATGTAGGTCAAGAGTCGGAACGTTCTTATATCTTTCCAAATCTTTCCAGATTATGATGTTGTGCTACGTCTCTAATGACCATGTTTTGAGAGTAATACGTTAACGTTAATTTCCTCACCTCCCAGTCGCAACTGACACGGAAAATGCGTATGGAATTCGTCATTTGCAGGTTTTTAATTCCTATAAATGAAAACATTCCACATTTAATAACAAGCAGTGAACAAATAGGACCATTAGGAGCGTACAAGCGAGTGAAAACAAACTCATTCTCTCTGTCGTCTCTCCCTGCTCCCCTCTCTGCTATATATTTATTTATTAAGAGAGAGAGAGAGAGAGAGAGAGAGAGAGAGAGAGAGAATGGTATTCGGCTGGCGCGGTTTGCTCGCCTCTCGCATTGCCACTTGCAACTCTCGCTTTCGTCCGCTCGACATCTAATAATGCCGCCCTCGAGACTTAAAAGCAATTTTAACTTCGGCACCGACTCTGTGATTAAAACTCGACCTGGCGCGAAGTAGGCGAAAAAAGCGCCTCTCAAATAATAATGAACACAGCTTAACGCGAAAACATTTTCTTTCCGGGCCAATGCAAATGCTGGAGCTCGCGAAAATATTTCTCTCCTGTTGCAAAAGCGCCTGGTCTGAACTTCGGTAGATATAAAACATGTTTTCTCCCTCTTGCTTCATCCAACTTAAATTAGTTAAATTCAGAGACGCTCGTTTCCAGGATCTCAGAAACGACACCAGACAATATTTGATTTTATGTGAGGAGCAGAGGTTGTTTTCCAGTTGGAGGCAAAAGCAAGCATTAAAGCTAATTACAGCGGAAATTTGTATGTCTGCCTTACTGTCGGATGTCATTACTACAGTGCGTCTACCACGTCAGGCTGTTATTACCTGCCGTATCATCTGTGGCCGGAAACCGTCGAGTCCTTGCCGTAGCTGCATGTAGAGGTCTTCAGAATGAGGGGCCAGATTTCAAATGGGCACACATTCGTATAACGTAGACAGATTGTGTTACATGCGGAAAGCAGAGCCGTCTTTCTTAGCTTGTGTCGTTTTCGCAGAAAAGGATGAATCGAAAAATTTACGTCAGTGACAGGTAAAGAAACGACATTTTGGCTGTAACTGCTGCCTAATTTTGACCTGAGAATCTAGTGAAATAAATCGCAATTTGCGAGCACTTATGGCATCACTGTACTAGGTTTAGATGGAATACCAAAGGGCGGCGAATGAAAATAGTACCCCGCCGGGATACGAACCTGGGATCGCCTGCATACTAGGCAGACGCGTTAACCACTCCGCCACCGAGGACACAGTGACCAGCCCCACTGCAGAGGACTCTTCCCTGCACGTCTCCCGCCTTGGTCTGTGATCATAGATGTTTGCGTTTCTTTTACTTAAACCATCCTTCACATTATGCCGATGTTATACAGGATGAAGCGAAATTGGCGCACTTGGGTTCCGCAGCGCGACTCCTCAGATGCCAGAAACAGAAAATGCCTCTCACAAAATTTCGTCCCGCGCATAATTCCGATAGTAAATGTATGTCGAAGACTTAGTTGGGTGTGTGTTCCATACATAAGTGTGTTTTGTAATTACGAAATTACAACAACAAACTTCTAGGATATGTAGAAGGCGTCTTGATAAATAAAATGAACATAGAAACCCGCGGCCGCGGTGTCCGAGCAGTCTGCGGCGCGCCAGTCACGGTCTGCACGGCCACTGCGGACGGGGGTTCGAATCCCCCCCTCGGGCATGGATAGTTGTGCCGCCCTTAGTATTAGCTAGTTCGTAAGTAGTTTGTAAGTTTAGGGACTGATGACCCCGTAGTTAAGTCCCATAAGCTCTACAAACATTTGAACATTTAGAAACCCATACCCGGAAACTTCATCCTACGACGCTACAGAGCGTCGAAGTTACTGGAGGAGATGTCTAGCGGCACTCCGGGGTTGAGAATGTTCACCGACCATTGCAAGCAGCATCGTTGCACATTCAGCTCCGAAGGTACCATAGCGCCACTCGGAAGGTCATAATTTGTCCTCTTTCAAAGTTGACTGTAGGAAGTACGAGTTCTGCGAGTTCGTCTCCGTGATATGGCGCCTATTTGCTTCACACATTGATATCACACTGAGCCTTATGACTATAAATATTCCCTATTGTAGGGTAAACAAGAAGGACTTCCGTCACTATGGTCACTATGCTATCTTTGGCGTTGAAAGGGTTATCAGTTCATTTGCTATCCTCCAAGTGGCATCTGCCGTCATTAGATGAAAATCTACGTCTTCTTTCCAGGCTTACTATTTTTTCGGCTGTATACTGCATTTTCATTACTTCTGAGTAATTTCATTACAGTTTAAATAACCCACAAGACATGAAAGTGTAAAATACAACCTCTGACAATAAAATTTGTTGAACAGTCCTGTAACATTAACGTATAAGAACTATCAACTACAGTTACCTTATCGTCCTTCGAAATAGTCACCTCCCATAACTATGCACAACTGAGCTCTGCGATACATGTCCTTGAAACTTTGCACGAAGTCTTCCTTTGGGATGGTGTTAAAAAGCCTCGTCGCGTTTCGTTGGATGTCAGTAATATCGTCAAATCTCTTTCCTTCCAAAGCGAGTTTGAGTCGAGGGAACAGGAGGAAGTCTGGAGGCTTGAGATCCGGAGAGTACGTTGGATGTTTAAGCTGCATCACCTCCTTTTTTGTCAATAACGTTGCCGTGCACTTTGAACATCCACCAAATGACTCAAACTCGCTTTGAAAAGAAACAAATTTTACGATATTCTTAATGTTACAGGAATATTCATCGAACTTTATTTTCAGAGGTTGTGTATTGTAAATAGGGAGAGTTTTATAGATGTTCAGCAGACGAAACTATTGCCACAACTTTTTCACATAGTTGAATAATAACATAAAATATGTATGTAGAACGAAGGTTACAACACTAACTGGTAATTGCAGAAGCTCATTTTTGGACGAATTAGTCCACTGAACACGTCACAATTTTTTTTTAATCCATTGTGTTGCCAGCGCGTCGTCGTGTTCTATAGGTGCAATGTAGAAATGTTAGATAAATGTCGAAACACAATCGTGCGATTGGCAGTGGAAACGAGAAAATAAAATTGCAGCCGTTTAGACAGTACGCTCTATTCTGTTAAAAAAGTTTCACTGACTAGCAGCGCAGACAAAGCAGAGAAGTAGAATCAAGGCTGAGGGATATGCACGACTTGATGCAGTGACATTTACGGAAGGAATCTGCGGTGACCTGTGTAGAAAAATTATGCGGGTGTTTTTGCAGTAAAACTGCGGCGTTAGAGCTGCAATATCTTTGTACATATTTACGACGAATAAAACTCACACCCATCAGCATCCTAGCAGTAAAGGCAAAAATTGTAGCTGTGTTACGTGCGCCTCGTCTTGTTCTACGACTTCTGGGAATATAGTACTATTTATTCAAGTAACATTGAGTCAGTCGGAGTACACAGTTCCTCAACTCATGCGTGTTTACATTTGCCCTACTCTCGGTATAAATGCAAGGTGCAGGCCACGTCATCTGCTTCTACAAACAGCACTCGACGAAACAGTCATATCTAAAAACAGCACGGACCCTACGTGCTTGCTTCGAGAACACTCCAAAGGACTGTAACAAATCGCGTGTATGACCTCCTTTCATCTTCTCGCTGAAACTGGACTGGTAGAATTATTTCAAACTATGTTAAACTAGTAAAATGTATTTCAAGCCCTATGAGGTTACTACGAGTACATCTTCACAATTTTTCCCCTTGTTTTCTAAAACATCGCCATTTAGATGAATATTATTGTCGTCCAAGGATAACATAAAACAAATGCAGCCGCGGTGGAGTATCCGAGCGGTCTAAAGCGTCTCGCTGCGGGCGCGCGGTTGCTCGCCGTGGAGGTTCGAGTCCTCCCTGGAGCATGGGTGTGTGTGTTGTCCTTAGGATAGTTTACCTAGGTTTAAGTAGTTTGTAAGCTACGGACTGATGACCACGCAGTTTGGTCCGATAGATTTACAAACATTTAAACATTTTTGAAAACAAAATCAAAATATTTCTTGCGCAAATAATACATATCACAATGCAAATTTACATAAATCTCAGGAAATTTTATTTTTATTTCAGTAAAAAAATACGTACTATTTTTTAGTTTCTCAAATATTGTAGATTATTTTCAATATACGAGGTATGTCCACAAAGTATGTTCCGTTTGGTTATATAAAACAAACGTGTACAGATACAGGAAAAAATATTTATTGTACAAAAATACACAACTATTTAACTACTTTTCTACATAGCTTCCGAAATTTTGTAGGCATTTGTCATAGCGTGGCAGAATTCTTTGGATGCCTTCTTCGTAGAATGTTGCCGCCTGCGTATTCAACCATGTGGTAACATGTTCTTTCAGCTCGTCATCATCGCTGAAGTGTTGACCACCATGGACAGGTTTTGGGTGTAAGAAGAAAGTCGCTAGGAGCGAGACTGTGCGGAGGATGATCAAACACGTCCCAGTGAAATACCCGTAAGAGTTGCTTGCTCACATTCGCCTTGTGAGGTCGGGCGGCAACGTGAAGGGAAGAAGAAGACTCCTTTCATCTCTTCTTACACCTAAAATCTGTCCTTGGTGGTCAACACTTCAACGATGATGAGCTGAAAGAACATGTTTGCCACATGGTTGAATACACAAGCGGCAACCTTCTACGAAGAAGGCACAGAAAAACGCGTTCCTCGCTATGACAAGTGCCTACAAAATTTTGGAAATTATGTAGAAAAGTAGTTGAACAGTTGCAGATTTTTATACAATAAATATTTTTTCTGTATCTGTTATAAACCTAACGGAACTTACTTTATGGACATACCTCGTAGTATTAATTTAAAAAAATACTATTTATGTCGGAAATTATTTTACTTTGCGACCCTCCAGTCATTTACGACCTAGTGACGTCATAGTGACGTACTGGAGGTAAATTAGAATTTGAATTGCCGTGTACGAAGGGTAGAGGTTGCTGTTCAAAGCCGGTCGCAGTCAATAAAAGCACCAATTGCAGTGGCTCCCTGCTGTATAATTCATGTATTGTATTGGCCTTTCGGCAACTAGTACCAATGAATACCAATGAACTGTCAACCCGAATCGAAGCTGCTTTAATGTTAATACCCCCAACGCGTAGCTGAAACAGCTTTTAAATAACGCTCCACGGTAGCTGTCAAGACGTTTCGCGACGGTTTTTGGCAGAGTATATGTAGTGTTTTAGCTACCTGTTTGTATGAAAAGTAATTTGCATCACTGTTCAACGCGTTCGTTAACTTCGCGAATTTCTCCTAAAATCTGCCTGTGTTGTCTTTTCACATTGATCTCTGTAATAGCTGTGTGGTTGAATTACTGTCCAATTTTCAATTTTGGTAACTAACATACTACTTGCTAAATAGTATTGTTCAAATTTAATAAATTTTTTAAATAAAATTCTTATTTTTTTGTTTCAGGTAAGTTCAACCATCTGAGCAGTTTCTGAAAGGCCGCATATTTCAGTGAGTAGTTATTACTTATAACAGTAAAACATAGTTTTTTAGGTTGCTTTTTTGAAAACTAGTAACTTATAAAAGTTTTGTAACGTGGTTTTCATTATTCGTTTCACATAACTGAATGTAATGTTGTATGTTTTGGAATATACATTTCTTGTGATTTTTTTTTTTTTTTTTTTTTTTTTTTTTTTTTTTTTTTTTTTTGCGGAGAGTATGATATGGAGTTTTGTAAGGATTATTCTTAAGATATTCATACAAGAAACAGTCAGCAGAGACTAAAGTGGAGGCAGAGGGGGTCACAGCCCGTATTGATATAGGTTGCACATAAATAAAATTGAACCAATGAAGTCACGGTATTCAAATGTTTGTAAAGTTAAGGGTCTAACTGCAGTAGTTATCGGTCCCTAAACTTACAAACTACTTAAACTAACTTGTCCTAAGAAGAATACACTCACTCATGATCGTCAGAGGACTCGAACCTCTGACGGCGAACGGCTGCGCGCAGCGGAGCAAGGTGCCTTAGTGCGAACGGCTATTCTGCGGCGCCGAAGTCGTGGTACTGTTGGTTGTATGAGCCATAGGGCTGCCCTGCTGAAACCGTATGTCCTGCAGCTACTCATTGCGTGTACTGCTTACACCGTAAGTATATAGCACCCACTGTTCACTCTTCCTTGGAAAAAGGTGCCAAAGTTTTGTCTACGTGACATTACCTACCAATCATACGCTTCCATCTCATTCTGAGTGTGGAATTACGTATCTTTGATGTTAACAAACAATTTAGCGATAAGTCAAAACATTTATTGAACACACAAGATTTATTAGTAACACCACAATTTACAAAGCTATCGTCCGTGTTTTTTTCACGATTGCTAACTTACTTTGGTAAGCTATCGCGAAAATATAGTACTGGAGGTGTTGACGACCTACTTCCACGTCAAGCCAGAGTTGTGATGCATAAGGCAATACTGCATCTTGAAAGGTCTATTTATGTGGGTGTGTTGAAAATATACACGGTAAGGTAGGGGAGAGAAAGGACGGTATGCAAATGGTTAGTTCACTTGATGTTGTCACGTTGCAATGGAAGTAGGCTTGACTTCGAAGGCAACTAAACACAGAACTCATACTGAAAGCACGTTTATTACGAACTTAACATACACGCAGCACTGACTGCCTCTCAGGCAGAGTGCTCTGCTATTTATACACAGACAGAATTTACCAGAAATTAGAAGAACACTTAACATAAGAAACAAGTAGAATTTACAAGTGAACATAAGAAAAATGTAGAACCTTCTGGAATTGTGAATTACAAACAAATAAATTTTTGCCCGTGAGCGGGATTGAACCGGCGACCTTCTGCTCCGCAGTCCGTGACGCTATCCCCTGCGCCACGCCGACATTTGGTGTTCGTGGACTCTCGCGGCAATATTAAAGAATCGGCGTGGCTGACCCACCATCGAACATTTAATTAAATTATCCTCTAGTTTCCAAGTAATAAAACCCATCCAAAATTGTGTAAAAGGGGTAACTAATTTTAATGGTTTGAGTAAAGAAATCTGTTTTGTCTCGTTTTATTCTCTGTAGTAAAATGAACGTCAGAGTTGAAAGCAAGGTACACATACTATTGAAAACAGAAAAAATTATACGAATTTACAAAACATAATATACACTCCTACAGCAAATGAATGGTATGTCGAAAATAAATGTATTTGATTCTAAACACTTGTGACAACCCACGTTTAACTGGAAACCTTGGCGTAATCGATAGGAATATTCCAATACCAGATTACTGTGAGTTTACCTAACGTTTTCAACAGTCCGAAAACGTGAATACCCCTTGAAACACTAGCAAATGCACGCTGTTGTTGTTGTTGTTGTGGTCTTCAGTCCGGAGACTGGTTTGATGCAGCTCTCCACAATACCCTATCCTGAGCAAGCCTCTTCATATCCACATAAGAACGGCAACCTACATCTGTCTGAATCTGCTTACTGTATCCATCTCTTGGTCTTCCTCTGCGATTTTTACCCCACACACTTCCCTCTAATGCTAAATTCGCGATTCCTTTATGTCTAAGAATGTGTCCTACCAATCTATCCCTTCTTTTAGTCAAGGTATGCCAGAAATTTCTTTTCTCCCCAATCCTGTTCACTACGTCCTCATTAGTTACGCGATCCACCCATCTAATCTTCAGCATTCTTCTGTAGCACCATTTTTCAAAAGCCTCTATCCTCTTCCTGTCCGCACTGTTTATCGTCCATGTCTCACTCCCATACAAGGCAACACTCCATACAAATGCCTTCAGAAAGGACTTCCTTAGGCTTAAATCAATATTCGATGTTAACAAATTTCTCTTCTTCAAAAACGCTTTTCTACCCATTGCCATTCTGCGTTTTATATCCTCTGTACTACGACCATCATTTGTTATTTTACTGCCCAAGTAACAAAACTCATCTACCTCCTTTATTGCTTCGTTTCCCAATCTAATTCCTTCAGCATCACCTGATTTCCTTACACTGCACTCCATTACCCTAGTTTTGCTCTTGTTGATGTTAATCTTATATGCAACTTTCAGGACACTGTCCATTCCGTTCAATTGCTCTTCCAGGTCCTTTGCTGTATCTGACAGAATTACTATGTCGTCGGCAAAACGCAAGGTTTTCAATTCTTCACCCTGAACTTTAATTCCTTCTCCAAATTTCTCCTTGCTTTCCTTTATAGCTTGCTCAATGTACAAATTGAATAACATTGGAGAAAGGCTACAACCCTGTCTTACCCCCTTTCCAACCACTGCATCCCTTTCATGCCCTTCAACTCTGACAACCGCTGTCTGGTTTTTGTACAAGTTGTAAATAACCTTACGCTCCCTATATTTTACTCCTGCTTGCTTCAGAACTTGAAAGAGTTTATTCCAATCAACATTGTCAAAAGCCTTCTCCAAATCTACAAAAGCTAGAAATGTGGGTTTGCCTTTTCTTAATCTATCTTCTAGAATAAGCCGTAAAGTGAGTATTGCCTCCCGAGTTCCTACATTTCTCCTGAACCCAAACTGATCTTCCCCGAGGTCGGCTTCTACAAGTTTTTCCATCCTTCTGTATATAATTCGTGTTAATATTTTGCAACCATGACTTATTAAACTGATGGTTCTGTAGTTTTCACACCTGTCTGCGCCTGCTTTCTTTGGAATGGGGATTATAACATTTTTCTTGAAGTCTGAGGGTACTTCGCCTGTCTCATACATCTTACACACCAGGTGAAACAGGTTTGTCATGGCTGGTTCTCCCAGAGACTTTAGTAGTTCTGAGGGAATATCATCTACTCCAGGGGCCATGTTTCGACTTAGGTCTTTCAGGGCTCTGTCAAATTCTTCTCTCAGTACAGTATCTCCTATTTCATCTTCATCTACATCCTCTTCCCTTCCTACAATATTGTCTCGAAGTTCATTTCCTTTGTAGAGCCCCTCTATATACTCTTTCCACCTTTCAGCTTTCCCTTCTTTCCTGAGAACTGGTTTTCCATCAGTGTCCTTGATATTCATAGAGCTGTTTTTCTTATCTCCAAATGTTTCTTTTATTTTCCTGTAGGCTGTATCTATTTTTCCCCTATTTATACATTCTTCTACATCCTTGCATTTGCCTTCAAGCCACTCCTGCTTAGCTACTTTGCACCTCCTGTCAATCTCATTTCTTAGTCGTCTATACTCCATTTTGCCTGTTTCATTGACTGCATTTTTATATTTTCTCCTTTCATCGATTAAATTTAGTATCTCCTGTGATATCCAAGGATTCTTTGTAGGTCTTGCCTTCCTACCTATTTGGTCCTCTGCTACCTGCACTATTTCGTCTCTCAATTTTACCCATTCCTCCTCTACTGTTTTATTTTCCCCTGTTTCTGTCAATTGTTGCCTAAAGCTCCCTCTGAAATTCTTAAGAACCTCAGGTTCCTTCAATTTATCCAGGTCCCATCTCCTTATTTTCCTACCTTTTTGTAGTTTCTTTAGTTTCAGCCTACAGTTCATAACCAACAAGTTATGGTCAGAGTCTATATCTGCCCCTGGGTATGTCTTACTCTGTAAAACCTGGTTCCGAAATCTATGTCTTACCATTATAAAATCTATCTGGTATCTCCCGGTGTCTCCTGGTCTCTTCCACGTATACAACCTTCTTTTATGATTCTTGAACCAGGTGTTTGTTATAACTAAATTATGTTCCGTGCAAAATTCTACCAGGCGGCTTCCTCTTTCATTCCTTTTGCCCAGTCCATATTCACCTACTATCTTCCCTTCCCTTCCTTGTCCTACTACCGAATTCCAGTCTCCCATAACAATTAAGTTTTCCTCTCCCTTAATTGTCTGAATAATTTCCTTTAGCTCCTCATATATTTCTTCGATTTCCTCATCATCGGCAGAGCTAGTTGGCATATAAACCTGTACTACTGTTGTCGGTGTTGGCTTCGTATCTATCTTGACAATGATAATGCGATCACTGTGCTGCTCATAGTAGTTTACCCGCATTCCTATTTTCTTATTCATTATCAATCCTACTCCTGTGATACCCCCAATTGATTTTGTATTTATAATCCTGTACTCACCTGACCAGAAATCCTGTTCATCCTGCCACCGAACTTCACTAATCCCCACTATATCTAACCTCAACCTATCCATTTCCCTTTTTAAATTTTCTAATTTTCCTACTCTATTAAGGGATCTAACATTCCACGCTCCGACCCGTAGAATGCCAGTATTGTCTTTCCTGATGATCGCATCCTCCTGAGTAGTCCCCGCCCGGAGATCCGAATGGGGGACTATTTTACTTCCGGAATATTTTACCCGAGAGGATGCCATCATCATATGTTCATACAGTAGAGCTGCATGTCCTCGGGAAAGATAACGGCTGTAGTTTCCCCTTGCTTTCAGCCGTTCGCAGTAGCTTTGTGGCAAAGCCACATTAGCTGATGTTACAAGGCCAGCTCAGTCAATCATACAGACTGTTGCCCCTGTAACTACTGAAAAGTCTGCTGCCCCTCTTCAGGAACCACACGTTTGTCTGGCCTCTCCACAGAAACCCCTCCGCTGTGGTTGCACCTACGGTACGGCTATCTGTATCGTTGAGGCTTGCAAGCCACCCCACCTCGGCAATGTCTGTGGTTCATGGGAGTGGAATGCACGCTATATTGTACCAAACTGTACTGGCTGGCAATGTCAGTAACACGACGGCTAGGCGGCGGCTGCGAGTGTCCGAAGCGATATTTAACTAATATTAGCCATCTGCGACCCCGGTGGAATCTTAGTGCCTACGATCTCAATCGTTCGGCTATGTCGTGCCACTAAAAACAATTTACATGTGAAACACGAATGTTCCGTAGGTAGAGATGACACCAGAACTATGCCAATCGCAATTAGCGCGTCCGTGCGTCTAATATCAGGCAGGCTGACCTTCCTCTCGGCTTTCCAATACTCAGCGCTATTAGTACAAGTTTTGGAGCAACTCCAAAAATTGTACTCGAAACTCCAAGTACCTCTACTCGAAGACAAGTATAAAACTGAGGGCAGAAGAGAAACGTCTGCTCTCCTCGGCTGCTCAACACCATTCTTCTTCTCTCCACTTCTAAAATCTCCGTCTCCTCTCTGCAAAACCTCCAGGCTCCGACTGTCTCTACTGAAACGCCAATCCACAGCTAGGCGCCAAAGTACGGCCAATCACGGCTTGCGTTCGGGAGTCAGACGGCTGAACCCCCTTACTTTAAAACAGCAGCCAATGGCCAGCTCTCCCGCTTTTTCACCAGTCGGGCCTCGCCCTTACATCCAGCGTTCTCACGGTAGCGGCGGATGGCCTTCAGGCACCTTGGAAAACACGGCCACCAAGTTGTTCCCAGCAAACGGCCAAACTCCCTCGCTATTGTATAATTGCGGCGCCCGCCAGCTTGGCGCCAGAGACGTACAATGTCCTAGCGGGTGCCACCCTGGCGTTCGCCTACTCGGCGCCAGACATCTCAGCGCACACTGCCCATGGAGATGTATTGTATTGCCCCAGACGCTCCCGCCTAGACGACGCCAGCGTCGGTGGTGCCAGCCAGATACTTGGAAGGCTCACGCCTCAGTCCTACCTGCTGTGGCCTTCGGCCGTAAAATAAGGCGTCTTCCGGAAACCGCTGACCCTCCGAATAGCAGAGCCACCCTCGTGCTCGCCACTGGTCGCCGTTAGCTGTGAATGCGTGTTTTTCTTCTCCGCTACAGGCCTCACAAAACCAAGTAACAGAATATTTCTCTTTCGCCACAAGTTATTAAATCGACAACCTACGAATAATATAATAAAATTAACAAGGTTATTTTGTCCTTTTACTGTTGGAAAGTAACGTGGCAGTACTGAAATCTCTCAATCTCCCCACTGTAACGATACTGTTTTTCCCAAAGTATCGCGATCCTGCCGGCACGTCCAAGAAAATCAAATGTTTGTAATTCTATGGGACTACTCTGGCCAACAGTCCCTAGGCTTACAAACTACTTAAACTAACTTATGCTAAGGACAACAAATACACCGCTGCCCGAGCGAGGACTAGCACCTCCGGCGGCGAGCAGCAGCGCGCTTTGCCGCTAGGCGCCTTGAAACGCTCGGCCACTCCCATGCGGCACACCTCCAATATTGTAGCAGGTAATAAAATAAAAAGTGGTGCCATGGTTTAGGCGAAATCAGGTCACAGACAACAGCTCCCCTACGAAATCGCACTCACTCTAACCTGCCCAAAACCCATTAACTATTCGTTCAAATATCTCGCCAATTTTGTCCATACGTTTGACGAGACATAAACGGTCATTTGACTCTAGGCAGATCGTGTTTCAGGTTCATCCACAGAAAACTATCCACAGAAAATTACAGCTGACGATTCCCATACAAACTAACAACTTTTTCGATTAGTGTGATAAGACGAGCGAGAATGTACGGAAAAGTTTTGAAAACAAGAATAGAGAAAGAGTTTTATGAGATGGAAGAGCAAAATGGTTTTAGTAGCAGGAAGATACTGCACACTATATTTACTTTAAAAATCTTGGCAGAAAAATTTTTTTAAAGGGAAGTTCTACATGTAACTTTTGTAGACCTGCGAAAGGCCTTTGAAACAGTCCCACTCCAAAAATTTTGGCCTGTTTTAGAGAAATCTAGAATAAGTAGAAGTTACAGAAATGCAAGAAAAAAGTGTGTATAGTGATAAGACCGTAGTTCAATAGGGAAGTTGTACCTCTCACCCATTTTTAACGACGATGTTGGTGAAGCAGGATGCTGGCTTTCACTCAATTTATTCAAAATTTACTTTAGTGCGGCTATGGAACAATGGATTATAAAATGCAGACCGATGGGAATACATTTCTTTTTTTCTTTTTTCAGGAGTTAATGTAACATAGTTACAAAGAAAATAAAAAAAATCATTTATCCACCCGTTTGTGAGGGCTGTATTCGATTAGTTAAGTACATTGTAAGTGCTAAAAGACACCTACTGCCGACTGCTGCCTAGAACAGGGTTGCTATAGATTACAGAGATCCACCTATCGATATTCGCGTGATCAGTTTAACAACTACCTAGATTAAAATACGCAAAACAACATTCATATAAGTAAAATAAATCGTACGGTATTATAGTAAGAACGCAACTTTACTTATAAAAGAAGAAAAAAACCTTTTAAAATATATTAAATTGGCTGTAAAAGATATTACGTGTTAAAGAAGCCGAAAGGTGACTACAAAGGTTATGGTGTATGCAGTAAAGACATCAGAGGTGTGTAATTATACACACACTATTTTGTGCGTCTTCATGTTAACGGTTGTTCAGATGATCACGTGCGAAACTCTTTAGTAACTCACAGTGGCGTAGCTGTATCACCAAGGGCCCCGGGGCAAAAATGACATTGGGGCCCTCTTTAAACTAAAACCGTATACGGATGCAAAACTACATCATCAGCTTATTACCGCCCACTGGAAGACATAATAAAGCAAACCTAAATACTACTAAGCAAAGTATTACGTGCCATTCACCAGATAATTTTTAATCGTACGCCCTAATATAACTGTGTAAGTTTGTTTGTTGCGCTTTCAAGCAAAAATTAATGGGTGGATTTGGATGAAATTTTGCAGAGAAATAGAGTTCGACCTGGGTAGGACACACAGATAAAATGACCCCATGAGATAGATTTGGAAGTTGCTCCAAACTAGGCTAACGAAGATGCAGGCAGAAGCTTCACTGATGACGCGCCGATCAGTAATACAATCCACCTATCCACTATCCATATTTTCTCTTCTTCTTGCACAAATTTAAGAATGCAATTGGTTACAGCACTTAATTTGGATTTATGATTGAGGAGCACTCCCTTGGAGGTATTCACTACACAAAGAGGAGTTAGTTTAACAGTACTGTTCTGTAATAACACACTATAACCGTGTATTGTCAAACACACTGCTCGTAATTCAGCGTCATTGACTGTTATTTCGCAACTCCCGATTTCAACAGACAACACGAAAATGTTCAAATGTCTGTAAATCTATCGGACCAAACTGCGTGGTCATCAGTCCGTAGCTTACAAACTACTTAAACCTAGGTAAACTAACCAAAGGACAACACACACACCCATGCCCCAGGGAGGACTCGAACCTCCACGGCGAGCAACCGCGCGCTTCGCAGCGAGGCGCTTTAGATCGCTCGGCTACTCCACCGCGGCCCGACAACAGGCTAATAGTGACACTGTACACATCTTAGCGGACAAGCAATAGACCTTATTATGGTTATATACTGAGGTGGGAATAATTTTGGATTTCACTTCGTGCCTTTGAGGTTTGTTAGTCTAGAGTAAAGTCGAAAATCCTACATTCAATTAAAATATAGAGTAAAACGTTGATTATCCAAAGTAATTGGGAGACATGGATGTTCGAAAAACCGGTTTATACAGATATTCGTACTATACACTTCTATTTACCAATAAGAAGTTTATATAGTATCTGGAAACGTGCGATCCTTCACACTGCTCCAAGCGGCACGGCGCAACACTTGGAAGTCTCAGCTGTTGCTGTGAGCAGCTCTGATGCTGCCGCTACTTCTGCTGCTACGCCGACTGAAGTGTGCCGGTTGTTGTACACAGCGAGTGGCGGCTTGGCCAGTCAGCTGCGCCACCGAATGGCGTCGTGTGAAGTGAAGGCCCCAATAGGAAGCTTTGTCCGCCACGCGGTGGTCCAATGCGGTTACTATTGAAACTTGGTGGGAGGGGAGGGAGAGGTGATAGACATTAGGGCGGGAGAGTAAAGAAAAAAAAATTAAAAAAATCGAAGCTCTATTGTAACTTTTTTCCGGAGGCAACTCACGAAGGCCGAGGGGCCCCTTAAGCTCGGGGGCCCCGGGGCACTGCCCCGTCCAGCCCTATGATAGCTACGCCACTGGTAACTCGTAGCTTCCCCATGCTGAGCAGCGACGGCAGGTGTCTTCTTATCATTTACGAGGGACACCTTTCACATCTAACGCTGGAAACCGCATAAAACCATGCTTCGAATAACAGGCAACCTTAAACAGCATAGTGGTGTGCATCATTTCCATGCAAAACGTAACATTTTAACAGAAAGAAACAACGTAACACGACATCAGTACCATAGAAAGTTTCCAAGCTTTGCCCCTGCGGGCGGCATTGTGTCTCGGACACTCAGATTGGAACACGTGTTTGGAGCGCGGAACAAAGCTGGTATGCCCCCGCCACAGCGTGGCTTCCGCTTGCTTTTAAAATTAACGGCTACAGGAAATTCTCCACTTTGAGCAATTTCTACATTAACCAAACGGGTAATATAGAAATTACTCTGTCCCTTCGTTTCGATTCTCCTTGACGTAAGCAATCATTCTGTGGTGCTCCTTGGTTGGTAAAAATTAATAAAACTTCCTAAATTCATTAATTTAATTTTGCTACTTTTCTATTAAGGATCCGTCCGGTCTGTTATTGCCATCGAGGAGTTCGTAATTTCACTGGCAACTCGAATCTGTGGTCGGAATAACATATGAATTTTATTTTGCTCTGTTTCTTTGTTATCATGGGACAGCCGCTGCGACCGCGCATTGCGTGCCCCAAAAAAGCCCGTGCGTTACAGCTTCTGGAGTACTGGTGTGAGCAGGGCCGTAGCGTTGAGCGGCCGTCAGCGAGCAGGCAGGTGGACACGCAGGACGCATTAGACAGATTGGTAGCGCCGAGTGCTCGCCGCAGATTAACCTCCTTTCATGCGGCCGGTGGGCGGTAGGCGACCGACACAGCGGCGCTTCCACCGATTAGCAGCGCACTGACACGCCGACTCACCGCTAGTTAGCTGGCCAGGGCCTACTTCCAAGTCGCTTTCACGTGTCATTATTCAGGAAATACTAAGCGTCACACTCCTTGGAATTACTTCTTTATAAGGAAAACTTCTCATCGCTACCTCCCCCCGCCCCCTCTTCAGATTTCTCCTATTTAGAACTAAAATGTTCAAATGTTTGTAGAGTCTATGGGACTTAACTACGGGGTCATCAGTCCATAAACTTACAAACTACTTATCAACTAGCTAATACTAAGGACGACACAAATATCCATGCCCGAGGGGGGGATTCGAACCCCCGACCGTAGTGGCCATGCAGACCGTGACTGGAGCGGCTCAGTCCCCTCGGCCACCGCGGCCGGCTATTTACAACTAAACTGAATACAGATCGGGTCTGCAGACAGATAGAAGCTACACGAAACGCTGAAAAAAGAAGCAAAATAAGAACAATGAACGGTCCAAACAGAAGATATCCGATATAAATCGCACTTGCTTGTTTTACGGCCAACTTTAGCTTTTCCTGTAGTTTTATTATTATTATTGTGGCCGAGGGGACTGAGGCGCTCCAGTCACGGTCTGCACGGCCACTACGGTCGGGGATTCGAATCCCTCCCTCAGGCATGGATATTTGTGCCGTCCTTTGTAATTTGTAAGTTTAGGGAATGATGACCCCGTATTTAAGTCCCATAAGCTATACAAACATTTGATTTTTGACGATACGATTACGACTCTATAATTGTGATAATATCTATGTACTCAATACGTAATATTGTCTCTGACCGTATTTTAACAAACAGCCAAATTTAGTTGATATTTGAGTTTATCTTTGACAAACATACGGTTAAAAAAATAAAACATTGCCTCTTTAACTATTATATAATGATTATTTTCTCAAATTTTCATTATCTTTGTCTGTTAATACTTTACCCTCCATAAGTTTCGAAACACCTACTAATTATAAACAATAGACAGGAAATACAGTATAAAATGCATTTTGTTGTTTTCCAAATGTTTATTAAGCTCAAATAATAAACAGGAAGAAACTGCTCGGCAGATTAAAATTGTGTGCCGCAACCGGGACTCGAACGTGGGACCTTTGCCTTTCGCGGGCAAGCGCTCTACCGACTGACCTATCCCGACACGACTCACGAAGCCGCCTCACAACTTTATTTCGGCCAGTACTTCGCCTCCTACTTTCCAAACTGGCGGAAGTAAAGTTGTGAGGCGGCATCGTGAGTCGTGTCTGGATAGCTCAGTCGATGCCTGGCGCCGTGGCTCAGCGCGCCCGGTCAGAGGACTGAACATCCTCTGTAACAAAAAAAGCTGAGCCTAATGATCAACGAACGGACAAGCACGAACTATAAAAACGACTGCAGATCATAGATCTACATGAAAAATCGGTAGAGCGCTTGCTCGCGAAAGACAAAGGTCCTAGGTTCGAGTCCCAGTTCCGGCACACAATTTTAATCCGCCAGGAAGTTTCATATCATCGCACACTCCGCTGCAGAGTGAAAGTTTTATTCAATAAACAGGGATATGCAACAATTAAATTTTAGATTCCTCATAATATCCACCCTTTGCTTTCATCACTGCCTTGCGCACTCTCGGAATGCGTCGCGTCAGTTATGCCAAGGTTTCAGTTGGAATTAATCTCCATTCTTTCTGCAGGACCTCCCACAATAATGTGTTCCACTCATGATTTCCCGTTTTCGGATCCTTCTGTCCAGTTCATCCCACAGCAGCTCGATTGCGTTACAATCATGGGATTGGGTCAGCCATTCCAAGTTATTTTTTACGAACCTCTAGAGACTTCACATAGTTCGGACACAAGCGAGACGTATGTGTCGGATTGTTATCTTGCTACAAGACAAACGCTTTCCCAATCAGACGCAAAGCAGATGTCTCAGAATGCCCCTGGAGAATGGTATGATATTCCTTTAGGTCCATTTTTCCTCCTATTTTCGCCAAATGTCAGACTTTGTTCCCTCCAAAGGATCCCCATACCATGACAGAACCCCGTCAATGATTTACAGTTGGAATTACGCACTGAAGATTCAAGCGTTCATGGGGTAAACGGCGTACAAATTGACGGAGTTTACTTCCAAATACTTCAAACTTGGATTCATCAGTGACTAAAATACTCTTTCCTAATCCCTCGCTGTCCATTGTTGGTGTGTCTTAACCCACTGAAGCCTTTTCTTCTCGTTAACACGGCAGAACAGTGGTTTCCTTGTTGCTACATTAACGTCGGTTAACGTCTCGGTTGTTGTCTGCCAGAGGCGTTGTCTCACTGTTGACTCACTCACCGGTGTATCCCACGTTGCGTTTAGTTCAGCAGTCAATTCACGGACAGTTTTTAATCTGTTACGTTACTGGTCACTACCAAATACGTTTCCTGGCGTTCTAATATTTTCCTGGGTGCTCGTGAGTGAGGACGATCTTCATAGGAGCCTGTTTCTCGATGCCGGTGTATGATTTTGAGAACTCAAATGTCTAAATGTTTGTGAAGCTTATAGGACTTAACTGCGGGGTCATCAGTCTCTAAAGTTACAAACTACTTATGAACTACCTTATACTAAAGACAGCACAAACATCCATTCCCTAGGAGGATTCGAACCCTTCACGGGGAACGGCCTCGCGCATCGCAGCATAGCGCCTCAATGCGCTCGGTCGCTCCGCTGCCTTCTTGGTGCAAAGTGATTCATAAGGAATCTGGCACTTTGGGGCCATTTTCAGTCACTGTCGGGGCGTGTTATACCTTTATGCAAATGCAACTACAAGTGAACAGGCCGCGGTGGAGTTACCGAGCGGGCTAAGGCGCCTCGCTGCGGAGCTCGCGGTCGCTCGCCGTCGGAGGTTCGAGTCCTCCCGGGGCATGGGCGTGTGTGTGTTGTCCTTAGGTTAGTTTACCTTAGTTTGAGTAGTTTGTAAGCTACGGACTGATGACCATGCAGTTTGGTCCAATAGTTTTACAAACATTTGAACATATTTTTTTTTAAACAAGTGAACAGAATTGTATACAACGTACCTCTACATAGCCATGCGGTCTACTCGCGCATCCTGTCGTGTTTAGTAGAACTGCTTGGTCAGGTAACATTGGTTTGCATAAAAGGAAGCAATACTAGTATTTTACAATATGTATGTATATGGACAATAATTAAGTGTACAATACTGTAAATATCATTATTAACCTTTGTTTGAGCTTGCTATAACGTGTTCTAACCAATAGCTCACGTACATCACTTGCATCTTGCTGCGTTTTATTACGCAGCATGGTGTTTCCAAACTTATGGAGGGCAGTGCATATTATCACCTGTCTTGCCTTCGTATTTGGTCCTCGTTTTCAAGTTTATTTTCTTTTCCTGTACTGGTTTACGTAAAATCAAGTGAAAGTGTCAAATCGCCGACATTTTTGCAAATACCGCTGAAACGGTGCGTGTTATGGAAATAACATTAGAGAGAAAAGTTGTTGGGAATTTTTTCCTCCACAAATACATTTATTCAGTTTTCGTCTCAGATGAAGGAATTATTTGTAATTAAATTTTCTGTTGTCAAAAGGCCATAGAAAAACGGCCTATTTTTAGTGTTACTAACCTATTTTTTTCTCAGAAATATTTGAAGAAGGGAGCTTCTGGTCGCTGTCGGCCAACAGTTACGTCTGTAAAATTTGGTACCGGTCGGTGGAACAGCGCAACCTAAAAAGTGGGAACACGTTGCAGACAGACAGACGGAAAGTGTCAAATCGCCGTTATTTTTGCAAATGTATCTGAAACACTGTGAGATCTTTAAAAAAAAAAAAAAAAAAAAAAAAAAAAAAAAAAAAAAAAAAAAAAAAAAAAAAACCATAGGAAAGTTGTAGAGAATTTTCTCCGCTACAAATTCGCGTATTCAATTTTCGTGTCTACGTAGATACTCTGCAAATCACATTCAAGTGCCTGGCAGAGGGTTCATTAACCACTTTCATACCGTTCCATTCTCTAATAGCGCGCGGGAAGAAAGAACACTTAAATCGTTCCGTTTTCGATCTGATTTCTCTTATTTTATTGGGATTGTCATGTCTCCCTATGCAGATGGGTGCTAGCAAAATATTTTCACATTCAGAAGTAAAAGTCGGTGATTGAAATTTCGCAAATAGATCTCGCCGTAACGAATAACGTTCTTTTAATGATTTCCACCTCAAACCGTGCAACATTTCCGTGACGGTTTCCCCTCTGTAACGGGATAAAACAAAACGAGCTGCCCTTCTTTGAACTTTCTCAATGTCTTCCGTCAGTCCCACCTGGTGAGTGTCCCACAAGGGGCAACAGTACTCCAGGAGAGGACGCACACGTGTGATGTACGCAGTCTCTTTGGTGGAGCTGTTGCATCCTCGAGGCGTTCTGCCAATGAAACGTAGCGTTTGGTTCGCCTTCCCCACAATATTTCCTATGTGTTCTCTCCAGTCTAAGTTGTTAGTAATTGTAGCTCCTAGGTATTTGGTAGAATTTACGATCTTAAGGTTTGACTGATTTATCGTGTAATTGAAGTTCAGCGGATTTCTTTTAGAGGTCATGTGTATTACTTCACACTTTTCATTATTTACTGTCATCTGCCAGTTTTCGCACCACGTAGAAATTTTGTCTAAATCGCCTTGCAGCTGCTTTTGATCCTCTGTTGACTTCACTAACCGATAAACCACAGCATCATCCGCGAACAGTCTAAGGGAGCTATTCAGATTGTCTCCTAAATCGTTTATAAACACAAGGAAGAGTAGGGGACCTATAACGCTTCCCTGGGTAACGCCAGATATCACTACTACGAACCGTGTTCTTTCTAACAGGAAATCGCGAATCTAATCGCACAAGTTGGGGCGATGTTTCATAAGCGTGCAAGCAAGATGAACGGTTAAGCGGTTATTTTCATTTAAATTTCGAGCTCTCAAAAGGCGATCGCAAAGGCCCAATTTTATTGTTACTACCGTAACCTGAAGTGGGCCAATAGCAAGCGATAAGAGGCGTGCCGTCGTGTTCATCTTGTCAAGGTATTGGCAGAGGGGCCTTCTGTTTCTCGGCTGACTTGCCCCACCACGTCGCTGTGCTGTCTTGAGCGCAAACAACGCAGGCATGAACTGCAGAGTCTTCGCTTGGACGGAAGAACAGTCTCTCAGGAACTGAAGAGCGGCTTGGATACTGCAAGGTTTCATATTTTGCCCTATTAGGAAACTGGAAACAGTACTTAGCGTGTCAAGAGTACGTTTTTTTTTTATTTTGATTTTCATTTATTTTTATTTATTTATTTATTTTTTGTAGTATGAAAGAGAGTGAAAATCAATTTTCTGTTGACTCGTTACGAACGTTACATTTGCATCAGTGGTGCCTTATAATAAGGGTTTTAACAGAAAATGAGGATAAAAAAAGGAAAAAACCCATACGATGCTTTTTAACACAATACGCACTGCTGTTCGTAGTTTGACGAAGGGAAAAGTAACAAGAAAAGCAGTCATGTTGCTTAATGTATCCGGACTGGAAGCTAAAAAACGTTTGATAAAGACAGAACTTATAGCGTTGCCATGTAATCTAAATGGCAAGTTAGTTCCTACGGAACAGCCGACTGGACTGTTTTTTTCTGATTTTTGCCAGAGAATTATAATACGATTAGTTCATTATTTTCCTATCTCTTTCAAAAATTTTGTTTCACGTAGAGATACTGTTACACCAGCGAATTCGAATTCCGCATTTTGCACCATTGAGTAACACTCCTGTTGTCTCACATTGAACGGTTCCAAGCATTTTTGGCTGCTTTCAACCTATTGTGTGAATTTGAACTAAGATTAGAAAGCTACCGCTTGTTGTCTTTTCTACCCAGGCGAGCTGCCTAAGTTTGGATGCACTTCCCATCGACATGATCTTTCACCTATTTAAGTGCGCTAAGTAATATTCCTGAAATACAATTTGCTACTTACTGGTGAAACTGCCTCCTATTCAGAACTATTGTGATCTTGCTTGTCACATTTCATTGGACTGTGAAAGCTGACAGATATTCGGAGGACAACATGGAGGCTCAAAACTGGGCGTAAAGAATTGCAGTTCGTGGTGTTGTGTGTTTATTCAGTGCGAGGAAGGTGTATTGAAAATCGGCGATAGCGCTCTGCACAATCGATAAAGAAAAGTCTTCTTTAAACCAGAAGTTTTTCTTATTTTTCAACATCTAAATGTTCAAATGTTGTATAGTCTATGGGACTTAACTACGGGGTCATCAGTCCCTAAACTTACAAACTACTTATGAACTACTTACGAACTAGGACGGCACAAATATCCATACCCGAGGGGGCATTCGAACCCCCGACCGTAGTGGCCGTGCAGACCGTGACTGAAGCGCCTCAGTCCCCTCGGCCACCGCGGCCGCCTTTCCAAATCTCCTTATGAAATCAGTTAGCCTTTACCGATAAAGTAAATACCTGAAAGGAACGAATTCAGTTGCTGGAAGGAGATATGAAACGCAGTAACCGGAAAGTAATAAATAAATAATTAAATAAATAAAATAATAAAAAAAGGTTTTCAACATCAAACACTCATCAGTAACAATTAGACATCATTTATTCAGATATTATATTTAAAAGGCCAGTAAATGAACATCCGAGACTTGCTGCTTGAGCGCCCGCCCGGCCGCAGTGGCCGAGCGGCCTGCGGCGCATCGGTCTCGTTCTGCGCGGTCACTACGGTCGGGGGTTGGAATCCCCCATCGGGCATGGATATTTAGAACATCTTTAGTATTAGCTAGTTAATAAGTAGTTTGTAAGTTTAGGGGCTGATGACCCCGTAGTTAAGTCCCATAAGCTCTACATAACATTTGAACATTTGAGCGCCCACTGTAAACAGTACTGCATCGTTAATCCACAATACAATCCATGACTCTGGTGACAACTGAAACATTGTAGGAACGCGAAAAAGCATGCCGCTCAGGCGACCACTGATGGCATAGCTCTCGATCACTGATCACACAACACAAACACAAACCTGCCGCCCGGACGACCACTAGAAACTCAGCACTTGTCCACTCGAGACGTAACACTTGTTACAGCAACACATCTCGTCAGTTGCTTGTGCGACCATTTGAGACACAGTTTGGAACCAGTACTAAGAATGGCCTGTGCCTCTTAGGTTTGATACATATAGGGAGGCCTACAGAGGTTAGCAGCGTGTTGAAATGCCATCTAGTATAACCACCCTACCACTCGACGCAGACCTCACTTCAGTTCCACTGACAACGTTTCTGTAGCCCTGGTAGAACTTTTGCGTCACTGGCGGAAACATTACGTCGCACGTAGGACTGCGGCGGCAAGGGGTCGTAGATTCTAGATATAAGAGAGATTGCAACTGGAAAATTTCACGAAAAGGCGGCGGTGAAAAACGGCGCCGTTCGATTGTCCGAAGGCCGTCGATATGTATCCTGCCTGCTGTGCTGCCGACTCCGGAAAACGCTCGTCGGTCACGCCACGCTGCGGCAGACACCCAGCACTGACCGCCGCGTTAAACCGCCTGAAGTCACCAGGTCCTTCTCACCCCCCACCCCCGGCAGCATCGCCCTACAAGTTCGTAATATTGATACGTGAACGCGAAAACTGGAGTTTCTATTTTGAATATTAATTTTTATGATGTAACTTCCTGGAAGATTAAAATTGTGTGCCGGAACCAGGACTCGAACCTGGGACCTTTGACTTTCGCGGGCAAGCGCACTACCGACTGAGCTATCCCGACACGCGTCACGATGCCACCTCACAACTTTACTTCCGCCAGTATCTCGCCTCCTACTTTCCAAACTTCACTGGCGGAAGTAAAGTTGTGAGGCGGCATCGTGAGTCGTGTCGGGATAGCTCAGTCGGTAGAGCGCTTGCCCGCTAAAGGCAAAGGTCCCAGGTTCGAGTCCCGGTTCCGGCACACAATTTTAATCTGCCAGGAAGTTTCATATCAGGGCACACTCCGCTGCAGAGTGAAAAGTTTCATTGTGGAATTTTTATGATGATTGTTGAGTTCTCCTCCGCCTAACGTTCAAAAAAAATGTTCAAATATTTGTTAAGCTTATGGGACTTAACTACGGGGTCATCAGTCCCTAAACTTACAAACTACTTATGAACTACTTACGAACTAGGACGGCACAAATATCCATGCCCGAGGGGGGATTCGAACCCCCGACCGTAGTGGCCGTGCTGACCGTGACTGAAGCGCCTCAGTCACCTCGGCCACCGCGGCCGGCTAACGTTCAAAGAACACCTGCATGACGTCAGCCAAAAACTCAGAGGCAGAGTCAATATCACTCAGAAACTCGCAGGCTCTACCTGGGGAAGCAATGCTACGACACTTCGCACTTCCTCCATGGCTCTAATCTACAGCGTTGCAGAATACTGCGCACCTGAATTGGCTAACGGTTCGCACGTCAACAAAGTAAATGTTCGCCTAAATGACACCTTGCAAACAATAACTGGATCGTTGATATCTACTCCTACACCATGGCTCTCTGTGCTGGCAAATATTGAACCTCCGTCGCTCCGCAGACAACACGCAATCCAAAGAGAAATGGAAAAAAATTGGGGGCTAATATCACACTTCCCATACACGCTGATCCAGATGGCCCGACACGATTAGTGTCTAGAAATCCCTTCTTGAACCACTCGTCGAACAATCGGAACACCGTAACAGAATGGAACCACCTATGGCAACAAGCAAATGTTCACAATGGACACCTCTTTAAGAACCCGGCTGATCGTGTTCCTGATTTCAACCTCCCTCGAAAAACCTGGGTGACATTAAACAGAATGAGAACCGGCGTTGGACGGTGCAACGAGCTGATGGCCAAGTGGGGCTACGTGGACGATCCTCACTGTGACTGCGGCAAAATACAGACGATGCAGCACATATTTGATTGTAAAATTCATGGTTTTCGGGACGGTTCGCTGGAGGATCTGCATAGACTTACAGACACTGCCATTTCTTGGCTTTGTAATTTAAGAGTTACCGTGTAGTTGTAAATTATTTTGACAAATTTGTGTTCCCTTTAATTCTTAATTTATAAGCATTGTAATAAGTATAACTCATTTCATAATGAATAATGTTTTGATAGATTTGTATGTTAATTTAGTTTCTCGTTTTGAATGTGTTTAGTACTGTAAGGCATCTGGCATATCGAACGCAAAATAAATAAATAAGTTCTCCTCCCAGTCTAATTGTCAGGAAAGGTACGGTGCATAGACAGCTAGAACAACTATTCAGATTAATAACACAAGTTTTATTTTCTGAAGAATACAATACTCAACTTCTATCTGTTCTCCTCTCTTCTCGCGGCGTCGTCTTCTGAGACCTAGTTACTGCCAACTTCTTAGCCGAGTTCTGACGGGCCGTCTAGACGCATGTCGGCCTAGATATAGCAGCTTGTAGATGGCGCGCATCTACGCTTCCTCCCTCCAAGAGACGCGGCGCCGGCGTGTGATAGGCAGTCGGACGTCATCCACTGCCTTCTCCGCGATCGTTCTCTTGCGTCTGGCGTGTGGCGCTGACTTCACGCCACAACAATGATTGTGAACATTGCTCTTCTGAACCAGCAACTGTATCAGCGTAATTAACTATATAAGAAAGCCGGTCGTCCTTAGTATTAGCTAGTTCGTAAGTAGTTTGTAAGTTTAGGGACTGATGACTCCATAGTTAAGTCCCATAAGCTATACAAACATTATGTAAGAAAATGCAGCCCCGCAAGTTGCTTTAAAATACGAGGGGGGGGGATTGGAAAATAAGTTTCTCCTGTCCACTGTGAGTCAGAGTTGCGTATATAAGGGGGAAAAATAGAACGAGGCATTAAAGATAAGATACATCTTTACTTTTCTACATAATTTCCAAGTACATTGAGACATTTGTCATAACGCTTTATAACCTTCAAAAAGTTTTCCAGGAAAAAATCAGGGCGTTGCATACGGAAGAAGCGTTGAACAACTTGTTCAATGTCAGCATTGCTTTCAAAGCGCCTTCCCTAGAGAGTCTTCTTCGAAGTTGGAAACAGATAGAAGTGCCTTAGTGCGAGATCAGGACTGTATGGCGGATGATGTAGGCGCTCCCAACGAAAAGTTGTCATCCAACAGCAAAACGCCAGATCTGAGAAGGAGAGGCCGCTGTTTCCGAATCACCTCTTTCAGTTTCGACAGAGTGGCACAGTACCGCGCAGCACTGATGGTTGTATCCTGCAAAAAGTCCAACAACAGAACTCAGAAAACGGTGAGTAGCGCTTAATCTGCAGACAGTGCTTTTAAACTTCTTTCGGAAAGGTGATGACGGATGTTTCCACTCCATGGATGCGACCTTTGATTCGGGCGTGTTATGGTAGACACTTGTTTCATCCCTCGTCACAATCCGAAACAGGAAGTAATATGCTAAAATGTTCAAATATTTGTAGAGCTTATGGGACTTAACTACGGGGTCATCAGTCCCTAAGCTTACAAACTACTTATGAACTAGCTACGACTAAGGACGGCACAAATATCCATGCCCGAGGGGCGATTCGAACCCCCGCCCGTAGTGGCCGTGCAGACTGCGACTGGCGCGCCGCAGAACGCTCGGCCACCGCGGCCGGCCAAGTAATATGCTTGATCGCGGTCGACCTCTACCCATTGATGTACCTGAGTCTTGCACGTGCGCGTTCACCTGCTGTGTCGTCTTTCGCCCATAGCCGTTCAACGATTCTTTCGAATGCAAAGATCTGATTTTTCCTGGACTCCTTTTTGAAGCTTATAAAGCGGCTTGACTAATGTCTCAATGCACTTGGAAATTTTGTAGAAAAATATAGATATGGTTATTTTTAATGCCTCATTCTATTTTTTTCCGTTCATACACACAGTCGACATGGGGAAATTATTTTCCAAATCCCCCTCGTAATTGTACTTGATCCAGATTTCGACACCTCTATGAGGGTCTTCTTCAGAAAATCGAACTATAACCTGGAAATGAATCACAAATAGTGCATTAGAAATTATTGCGTCGAAATTTATAACATAAAAATTAATAATGACAATGGTCGAATCACGTACTTACACGAGACGTTTACACTTAGAGGTAAATATGCACATACCGAATAAAGTTAGTCTAGTTAAGAACTAGCTGTCTGGAGAAATAATAATAATTTCGTGTGGCTCATTGGCCTAAAATGCAGTGACTGGCCGCTATGGGCTGCCGACGTATCGGCTATCAGTAGCGGCATCAGACTGTAGTGGGGTATATGCAGGCACTGGTCCCGCCGAACACGACGCCATCTCGTAGCGGCTACATGAAGTAGACGCTTAACGCAGACGGTTGTAAACATAATACGAAACATTGTATGACAAATACGTTCACAAAACCATATGAAATGCCATATATTTTCTGATGTAGATAGAGAACAATTCTTATAATAACTTTATACGACATAAGTAGTTTGTAAGTTTAGGGACTAATGACCCCGCAGTTAAGTCCCATAAGCTTTACAAACATTTGAACATTTGAACACACACACACACACACACACACACACACACACACACACACACACACACGTGTGAGGACTCCAACCTCCGGCGGCGAGCACCCGCGCGCAGTGCAGCAAGGTGCCTAGAACGCTCAGCCACTTCACCGCGGCAACATGTTTCTAGGAAACCAGTACACTCCCACACACTACTGGCTATTAAAATTGCAGCAACACGACGGCAATTTACAACCATCATCAAAAGGAAATCATTAGCTTCTTGGTGTCAACAGAGGACCATGTTTTCATTCATTAGATACGCTGTAGATCCCCCCCCCCTCCCCCCAAAAATAAAAAACCTCTTAGAGCTTTTCTTTATTGTCTTTGAACTTGAACTCCTTAATCAAATTTCCGTGGTTTGCTGCACCACAGTCAAGAAGTTGGCGGATAGGCTACATATTAGTATCACTCCTTTCTAAAAGAATGTTCAAATGTTTGTTAACCCGCGAGTAGTCGCGCGTGAGCACTTTGCTCACAGTGAGTTTAAAACAATCGGTATTTAACCAATTTTAAACAGTCAAATATGTGTGTTTTCTTATAAACACAACTAGAAATGCCGGCCGCGGTGGCCGAGGTGACTGAGGCGCTCCAGTCACGGTCAGCACGGCCACTACGGTAGGGGGTTCGAATACCCCCTCGGGCATGGATATTTGTGCTGTCCTAGTTCGTAAGTAGTTCATAAGTAGTTTGTAAGTTTAGGGACTGATGACCCCGTAGTTAAGTCCCATAAGCTTAACCAACATTTGAACATTTCAACTAGAAATACTTATTGAAACATATTAACAATATGTTCGTTGACTGTCAGAAACATGTTATACACGCGATCGATAGCGTAACTTTTAAAGGCACGAGTTCTCGCGGATTACGCTTATGGGGCTTAATTGCGGGGTCATCAGTCCCTATACTTACAAACTACTTAAACAAACTTACACTAGGGACAACATACACGCCCATGCCCGAGGGAGGAGTCGAACCTCCGGCGGGAACATCCCTATCTGCCTTTCGACTCTTATACATGCGGTCTGGTTGTTCTGAAGGATCTCAAGGATGTCATGCTATTTTTCCCCACTGCCATCAGAATTCCAAAGTGTATTTTAGTCAACATTGTGGGGACCACTGCTGTTTTGGGACCACTGCTGTTTCTTATTTATATAAAGGATATGCCTTGGAGTATAACAGGTTATTGTAAAATATTTTGGACGGGGGGTGGGGGGGTAACTCGACTGATACAATAAGGATGTTTTGGCTCAGAAACGGGTGGTTCGAGCAATATGTGGCGTACGTTCACGAACGTCATGTCGACACCTTTTCATTAGTCTGAGAATTATGACACTGCGTCACAATAAGTATTTTCTTTAATGTCGTTTGTTGTTAATAATATCAGCTTATTTCCACGTGTTAGTAGCTTTCACTCGGTGAATACTAGACAGAAGTGGAATCTGCATTTGCACCACCTTGACACTTATGCAGAAAGGTGTGCAGGAATTTGCAGCATCCATTTTCAATAAGCTGCCACAAGAACTCAAGAATCTTAGTACTAACCCACGCGCTTTCAAATCTAAATTTTGAAGGGCTGCCTCATGGCTCATTCCTTTTATTCTGTTGAGGAACTCGTAGAAAAATTGAACAATTAAGCTAATTCCTTTTTTTTCGTTATTGAATCTTTTCACTTAGTCTTAAGATTGTCGTGTGCTTAGGACTACTTGAAGTTTTTCTGTTACCATAATTGTGTTAAAATTCATGTACTGACTTGTTCCATGACTAGTGTTCTGAAGACGTTTAAAACCACGTCGGTATATTTCGTATAATACAACCTTGGTTTTAAACCGTTTAATACCAGGTAGTATTGCTATCATGGGTTATATTGGTATATTCAATGTGCAAACCGAAACTTTAGACATCCGAAATGTTACAATGGATATTTTATTTCTTACATACATTTCATAGTCCACAATATAGAAATATTGTACATTTTTATTCCATATGTGACTCGAAATTGTGTGTAAAGCACACTTGACATTGCGAAACGTAATTACACTACATGAAAACATTATCAAATGTCTTCTTCATGTATGCCACTGTACATGACTGCAAAATATCAATAACAACTTTGCATTACAAACAACAACAACAACAGTAATAATAATAATACAAATAATAATGATAATTATTATTATTAAAGAAAATTTCTGTGAAACAAACACTTCCCGTCATACAAATAAACATTCCGGTAGCCTCTTATCATAATATTTATCAGATTCATCCTCCCAGGATGACATCAATGTATCGATGTCTTGTGAGTCACCCATGTGCCTGAGGCTCCATTGTATGTTGTTGTTGTTGTGGTCTTCAGTCCGGAGACTGGTTTGATGCAGCTCTCCACAATACCCTATCCTGAGCAAGCCTCTTCATCTCCACATAAGAACGGCAACATACATCTGTCTGAATCTGGTTACTGTATCCATCTCTTGGTCTTCCTCTGCGGTTTTTACCCCACACACTTCCCTCCAACGCTAAATTCACAATTCCTTGATGTCTAAGAATGTGTCCTACCAATCTATCCCTTCTTTTAGTCAAGATATGCCAGAAATTTCTTTTCTCCCCAATTCTGATCAGTACCTCCTCATTAGTTACGCGATCCACCCACCTAATCTTCAGCATTCTTCTGTAGCACCATATTTCAAAAGCCTCAATCCTCTTCCTGTCCGCACTGTTTATCGTCCATGTCTCACTCCCATACAAGGCAACACTCCATACAAATGCCCTCAGAAAGGACTTCCTTAGGCTTGTATTGTATATACACTAGTTTTTCGGTTGTATCTGGAGACAGTCAGTTCCGTAATGGTGTGTAAATTCGTCCATGGCTCACTTGCCGCTGAGGAAGGTGGTACATTCGAAATTCTGGAAGCAAGTGAACACAAGGGTTGTATCGTACAAAAGCCTTTCCACCATTCCGTTCATTCCAGAATGGTAACGCCTGATGTTTATGCAGTTCATACTGTCGCATGGTACTGCGGGTTGCCTCACAACCAGGATGAAATGAACCTCTCTCCGGAAAAACCTCTTCAGTCCCAAGGAAAATTTTTCTATTCATTCAAATATTTTATTATAAGAGCATTTCATACGGGTGTCATGAATGAGCATTGTTATGGTAAGTTTTTGTTACTGTTCATTCTGAAGGAGATTTTCCTATGTCCAGCCGGCTGGACACTGGGACTTAAAGTTACTATTGATGATATATGGTCATCCAAAGAAGAAGACAAGTTTTATACATTTATTTTTCATTAAAAAGCATTACTTACAGAGTGTTACAAAATTACGACACAAGAAAAGCAGTTTTGTGACAAATATTTCTGTAATTGTGGTAGTCCATCACAATCGACTTCAGTTGTGAAAGTCAAAGAAACATTTTCTGTCATTACTAATACATAAATATAGTCTGCATTCTGAGCATAAGAACTTGGTTTTAGCTTTGCAGCCTTTGTTTCGGCACCTCATCCATTTATTTTGTCTGAAATTGTGCAGCAGTCGCAGCCGAACTCAGTGATTCACCAATGAAAATCTTAAAATCCAATAAATCCATCATTGATTTCTTGCTAGCAACTGGTGCCTGCTTATCCTTTCTGTACTCAATCCACGAGTTCACAATTTCCATGTCAACTAAATGGAAGAAGACTGTTACAGGCCACTTCTTCGTGCTTGTGGATATTCGATAGTACGAAATCATTTTGTCACAAAGATCCACACCTCCCATTGATTTGTTGTAACCACTGATACATTTGGGTTGAGGTACTCCAATGAACTCTTTTGCCTTTCTGTCCCATCTCTTTATTACGTTAGTAGGAGAAGCACAAGAGAATGTTAATGCTACTGTTACAGAACGATTATCCATCCATTTCAAAACAGAATTTTTCCCATCTTCTCTGACGAACTTGTCGAATGAACCTCTCTTCATCAATTCCTTGTCTGCAGTGAGTTTGGATTTGAGAGCAGATGGAATACGATTAACTAAAATCGTTCCTATTGCATATACTTTTCTTTCCATCAAGTATTGTGATAGTGGAACTGATGTGAAATATCACTAAGTAATGAGAAGCACAAGCATCAGTGATACTAGTCAGTGATCAACTACAGTAATAGCAAAGCTGCAACCATCTGTCCAGCCGGCTGGACTTCATTATTTACTCTTTGAAATAATAAGAACTAACGGTTTTAGGTTACTAAACAGATTGTAATATAATTTTCTGATATATTTACCACAACAACAATGATAAATAATAATTGGAAACTGAGTATGACATTCGTACTTACGTTTCCTTCTGGAAGACATCGCAGAGGTATTGCCAGAAGCGGCGGCCATGACGCACTGAGCAGATCCTCTAGTGTAGCCAACAGCAGAAAGTAAATATCACCAACAAAAAAATTCCGGAGGCAGCTTAACTGCCCAGCATACTGGACATGTGGTTACAGTAGAGAAAAAAACTGTAATTTCTCTTAAACAAAAATAGAGAAATAGCGTCCAGCCCGCTGGACGTGGGGACCGAAGAGGATAATACATGGTTTTGAACGGTTTAAAACGACACGTTTCTGAATTCAACCGTATGAAACCGTATTTTTAAATCTCTATCCATGACCATGGAGTCTCACTCCTCAATTACGTCGTGCGGAACAGAAAACCATATTATTATTATTACCAGTGTCCCTTATCTGAAGAGAAGAGCAGTGGGACGGTGGCGGCGGCTAGTCCAGGAGACGGGGTGAGCCTCGTGCTCGGTGGTCGGGGTCATCGCTGGCTCAGCAGCAGCAGCAGCGGCGGCGGCGGCTGACCGCCAGGTAATTGGCTTTGCGGCTAGCGCCGAACTCGTTACCGGCGAGCACGTCCGCTCTTGCGGGCCGCTTACTCCCTACCTTCAGCCTGCAACTCGCGCCCCCTATTACCGCGCTGACACACTCAGCACTGTGCTCGCTGCCATTGTGCTGTTACCAGGGATGGAGTGTTGAGGTATCAGAACAGTAAGAAGCGAATTTCTATCTTAATTTTCTATTACTATTATTAAAAAAGGAGAGAGAGAAAATTATTATTAATAATAACAATAATAGACAATTATTAATTAATGTTGTGAAAAAATCATCTGTGGAACTAAAAGAAAAAAGGTGGAAGAGCAGTATCTTTGCTTTTTAATTAGCAGTCAGTCTTGTTTTGACTTCTCGAGCAGTTAGAAGTGATGAGCTGTCTCGTTTTTTTCTTCTGTGTAAACTTTCAGTTGAGATGTAAATGTTTTTAGAAAAATACAAATCCTTTTCAAGAGTGAAAAGTTTCGTCTTAGTTCATTACTTCGGCCTTAAAGTGAACCACTTAATGACCCTGAGATGTGATGAAGCAATCAACAATAACAAGACATTTTGAAAACTGTCGGTACTTTTTTTTTCACATGAGTTTATTCTACGGTTTCTCTGAAGTTTATTAATATTGACTGCAGTTCTTCTTTGCTAAGTTTCATTAACAATTAACAATTTTTTAAAAAATACACACACACACACACACACACACACACACACACACACACACACACACACATATATATATATATATATATATATATAATGATATTTCACAATATAAAGATGTTCCACCATGTGCCCTAGCCTATACATACGTTCCCGAAGCGGTCCTTGTCGGCACAGGGCAATCACGGCACGTGCAGAAGATAATACACTGAGTCGCAACAATTAGGGGATCCGCTGAGATATCTAGGTTCTGTCATCGCCAGAATGCACTAAAGCGGTTCGACGTCTTTCTGTTCGTTCTACGGAGTGGAGACAATAACATTACGCCAACAGAGAGAGTGGTAAAATGTTCAAATGTTTGTTAAGCTTATTGGACTTAACTGCGGGGTCATCAGTCCCTAAACTTACAAACTACTTATGAACTACCTTATACTAAAGACGACATAAACATCCTTGTCCAAGCGGGGATTCCAACCACAGACCGTAGCGGCCGTGCAGACCGTGACTGGCGCGCCGCAGATCGCGCGGCCACTACGGTCGGCAGAGGGTGGTAACAACATAAACTGACTGCAGAGGAGGTTGGAGTTGGCTTGTGTTTACGAAAGGAATTACACAAGCAGTTGGGTTCAGATAGTGTAGTGAGCAGGTAGTGCAATGCAACAAGAACGTGACTTACCAAAAGCTACGACATGGAGATCCATAGAAATGTTGGAAGCGGGACAGACATAGAGGGAGGCGGCGTCAGCTATTGGAGTGTCCCGAAGTTTAATTTCCAGGAGCGGAATGCGGTTTCGGACAACAGGAACCGTTAAAAGAAGGCAAGGCCAAAGACGGCCACGGGTAACATCTGCAAGAGTTGACCGTTGTCTCCATTTAACAGATGAATTCAATTCAGAAAGTGGAAGAAAGTACCAGAAGCTGTATGAATGTTATTTATTCCATTACGCGACCGGTTTCGGTGTTACAATCACACCATCTTCAGACCCTCGTTGAGCAACTGTGAGTACTAGCACATTCAAAAAGGGCAGCCGTTAACAGCAGTAGCCGTAAATTTCTTAATCCATTCATATCCTGAAGATCGTGTGATTGTAACACGGAACCGGGAGCATAATTGAATAAATACCATTTATACAGCTGCTGGTACCTTTCTTCCACCTTCAAATGTATCAGCTGTAGTTCAAACTCATTGATTATGACGAGAGTTAAACTTTGAATTCAGATCAGTTGCACCCTGCAGGGAGCAGCAGGACGCTCCGTATCAACACTAACAGTCCGAAATCGCCTTCGGCAATATGACCTCTACGCACAAAAGTCTGTGGTGTCTGTTCCATTAAAAGCACGACACCGTTTATCCCGCAGATCTTGGGCGGAGGAACATCAGGATTGGAGTCGTAATTATTGGCTCCGAATCCTCTTCACAGATATTCAAGATTTTGTGTTCAGCCGGACAATCGTTGTTCCCTCATCCGGAGACAACGTGGATATCGGAATTATCCTGCTTATGTGCAGGAAACATTACCATAGCATGGTGGTGGACGAACGTTGTGCTAAGACGTATTGGCGGGCGTACAGAACTCTTCGTCGTTCAGAATGGTGCTTTGATTACTTAGGGTATAGAGACGAGAGCCTGCGATCTTTCGTTGTGCACTACTTCGGTACCATAGGTGATGGGTTCTTTCTGATGTACGATAACGCTCGTCCCCACAGAGCTACACTGATGAACAACACGCTTGAAACTCAGAAAATCGAACGAATATATTGGCCAATTTGTTCAGCGGACTTGAAACCGATTCAGCATTTCTGGGATGCACTTGGCAGACGCACTGCAGCCAGACTAGCACTCTTAAAACGGCTGCAGAGCCGGATATTTCACTCGTGGATAAATGGTCGAATTACACCTCAAGAACTGAATGAGAGAGCTTCTGTGAAGTTTAGACAGTAGGAGGCGAGGTACTGGCTGAAGTGAAGTTGTGGGGCGGCAACGTGAGTCGTGTCGGGATAGCTCAGTCGGTAGTGCGCTTGCCCGCTAAAGGCAAGGGTCCGAGGTTCGAGTCCCGGTTCCGGCACACAATTTTAATCTGCCAGGAAGTTTCACCTCAAGAACTGGTTGACAACGTCATACTGCCATGCCACGCAGGTGTGCAACTGTACTGGCCGTCCGAGGTGATCACACACCATATCACACGGCAACGAGAATGACTCTTTCACTATTACGGTATCTCATAGTGCTTCGCTCTAAGTAAACTCTATGTAAAACTTTATTAAGGAGTAGATACAGTAAAATATCATACTGAATCACACACAAAATACAATTGTAACCAATATCTGAATAAAATACCTTAGGTATTTTGTTCATAATATCTCACCTTATCGCCCTAATTTCTTTGAGCAGTGTCCATTAACAAGATATGAATCAATTTTATCCTTCATTTTAACTGTGGTCTATTTAGACTCAGTTGCTGGTAGGAATTGTAAGTACTCAACATGGACATATGACAGTTTGTGCAGGGACCGCAATTCGAAACCGGCTCTCCTCCTTATTAGGAAGTTATGATAAACCTAGCACCACCGAGGCACACGGACTTCACACACCTGCACGTACCCCGTCCGACCCAAATCTTCATATATATTCTCTGCCTTCGACCATTGTACTCAATAGCAAGCAGCTAATCCAGCATTCCGCCAGGAGTCCCGTCCTCCTGAGCATCTTCACTGAAATAAGCATAAAACCTTGTCTTGGTAGATTAAAATTTGGAATGACAGTCGTTTCTGCCGGAGATTTCATAACGCACAGACGTTGCTGCTGTTGTTCTAAATACGAGGCGCGTCCAGAAAGTAAGTTCCGTTTCAATTTATCTCCGCTGCAGCGCTGCGACTGCAGTTCCGTACATGCGCTGTAGACGATGCGTATCAAGGAGAAGAACGTGCGCCATTTGGAGATCGCTGTCAGTTACGTACGCTTTGTTGTGCTTGTTTGAAATGTCGGTGTTGATTGATAATCCCGCCGCCTGTGAAATCAGGTCGGTGATTAGGTTTCCGAATGCGAGGAAAGTGAAACCAAGTGAAATTTATCGGCAAATTTGCGATATTTACGGACCAAATGCGATGAGTGATTCGGTGGTGAGAAGATGGGTCCGACAGTTCAATGGCGGGCGCAGTGATGTGCACGATGACGAACGAAGTGGGCGTCCACCATGCGATTGACGACAAGATCCAGGAAAACCGTAGGTTTACATTTAGTGTTCTCGCTATCGACTTCCCCCAAATTTCACTGTTTCCAACTGGTTGAAGACACAGGCGGCAGATTTCTATGAAGAAGGTATACAAAACCTGGTGCCACGCTATGACAAATGCCTGCAAAATTTTGGCAGTTATGTGGAGAAGTAGTTTAAGAATTGTAGAATTTTGGGCAATAAAAATTTCTTCTGTATCTGTGTACAATTTCATTTTATTACCAAACGGAACTTACTTTCTGGACGCGCCTCGTATACATACATAAAAAAAGGTTGCATTATCTTGATTCGTAGGTTGTCCTGGACACTGACGGTCAATGTGTGTATTGCATCAGGAACACTCTTCTTTAGATTGACCAGCTCGCACAAAGTTGTAAACAGCCTTGCATGAGCAGTGCCCATGCGACGGAGTGGGTAAGACTACCGACAGTTCCAGTCATAACACCAGGCAGGAAATACACTTCTCCTGTCTTGTCTAGAAGCTCAATTCCGAGGTTTGATCGTATCCGCATTGTTATTTTGTGTCAGGAGGGACTCTAATCATGGGAAGTTTGCAGACGTCTCGGAGTGAACCGAAGCGATGTTTTTGGAGCGTAAACGAGGTACAAAGATACAGAAACTGTCGATGAGTTGCATTGCTCTGGCTGCTGAAAGGCTACCACAGCAGCTGGTGACCGCTACTTAGTTTTCGGATCGGAGTAACCCTGAGAGGAACGCCACAACGTAAAATTATAATTTCGTGCAAACTCAGAACGCAGTGTTTCGACTAAAACTGTACGTGATAGGCTGCATGACAAGCAAATTCACTCCCATGGCGAGGTCAAGCTTTGATAACGAAGACACGAGCATGTGTAATAGGTTCACAGATTTGTGACTAGCTGGAAAAGTAATAGAACGCAGTACGTTGTTCTCGACGGCGAGTGTTCAAAAGAGACGAGTGTATTGTCAGGCGTGCCTCAGGGGACTGTGATAAGATCGCTATTATTTTCTACCTATATAAATGATCTGATGGACAGAGTAATTTGTAATTTGCGGCTGATTGCTGATGATGCTGTGGTGTATGGGAGCGTGTCGTCTTTAATTGACTGTAATAGCATACGGGATGCCCATAATGTTCGAATACAGCATTAGTAGTGGTCTTCTTGATGCAGTTGCGTCGTTCAAATATCTAGGCGTAACATTTCAGAGCGACTTGAAATGGAACAAACATGTAAGGACAGTTGTGAGTAACGCGGACAGACGACTTCGGTTTATTGGGAGAATATTGGGAAGATGTACATCATCTGCAAAGGAGGCCGCGTATAAAACGCTTGTACGACCACGTCTTGAGTATTGCTCAAGTTTTTGGGACCCGCAGGAGATCATTTTAAAGGAAGACATAGAAGCAATTCAGAGCCGAACAGCTAGGTTTGTTACTGGTAGGTTCGACCAATGCGCGACTGTCACGGAAATGCTCCGGGAACTCAAATGGAGATGGCTGGACGAAAGAAGACATTCTTTTCGAAAAAATTATGTTGTGGAAATTTAGAGGGCCTGAATTTGAAGCTGAGTTAGATCGATATTTCTGCCGCCTACTTACATTTCGCGTAATGATCACAAAGACAAGATAAGAGAATTTAGGGCTCGTACAGAGGAAGGGTCGCGTGTTCGAAACCCTGTCGGACATGGTTTTTTTTCAGTTAGCGTTTTAAGCCATCCTTCACCTCTCAACGATGTGAGGAAACGCCAGAAATGATACGTGGTTCGGATTCCACGTGAAGCTGTAGGTCCCCTTTCCCCGGTTGGTTAACTGTGTAGGCTAGGGACACGCAAGTCGCCTAAGTGGCGTCCAATTGAAAGACTTACACCAGGCCGATAGGCCACACGAAATTATTATTATTTAGACATTATCTTTTTCTTCGTTCGATTTGAAAGTGCAATAGGAATGGAAATACCCAGTAGTGGTACTGTGTACCCTCCGACACGGCCGCGGTGGAGTAGCCGAGCGGTCTAAAGCGTCTCGCTGCGGAGCGCGCGGTTGCTCGCCGTGGAGGTTTGAGTCCTCCCTGGGGCATGGGTTTGTGTGTTTGTCCTTAGTTTAGTTTACTTAGGTTTAAGTAGTTTGTAAGCTACGGACTGATGACCACACAGTTTGGTCCGATAGATTTACAAACATTTGAACATTTAACCTCCGCCACGCAATTTACGGTGGATTTCGGAGTAGATATGTATATGTGCCTACACACTATGCAGCGCAGTACTAATGCGTCCCATATCATACTCAAAGGACTCGTCAGAATTGGCATCAAGTATTATTTACAGATGCGACTCGCCTCTGCCTTCAACCATACAATCGTCGAAGACGGTTTCGGTAGCAGCCTGGTCAGCCTGAATGTCTTAGACACACCTTTCAGCGAGTGCAGCAAGGTGGTGGTTCTCAGATGTTTTGGCGTGGCATTTTGTGGGGCCATCGTACGCCACTGGTTACCGTAGAAGGCAATCCAACGGCTATATGGATAAGTGCAACCATATCGGCAGCATTTATCTGAGGTATTCGTCTTAATAGACGACGGTCTCGTGCTGATCGTGCACATCTTGTGAAGGTGTTTCTTCATGAGAACGACATCGCAAGGTTAGGATGGCCAGCATGTTTTGCCGACATAAACTCTATCGAACACGTCTGGGATACATTGAAAAGGGCTGTTTTTGGGCGAAACGACCCAACAACAGCTACGTCTGATCGCCATTGAGGAGTGAGACAATCTGCATCAACAGTCCGTTGATGGTCTATACCACGACGAATACAGGCATGCGTCAGTGCAAGAGGACGCGTTACCGGGTATTAGAGGAACTAGTGTATGCTGCAATGATGAACACAAATTCAGAATGTTTAGGTTATTTTAGTACAAGGCAATTTCTGTTTTCATGAGCAATGAGGAGAACTTACACGTTGCTTTTGTATATCTGTCTTCCATTTTAATGTAAAGCTTAATGATCCCCTCGAATTTTGATGATGAAACACTTCTATTGATGTGTGTAGATTTTAAATGGAGTGTTTGCTCTCAGTTGCTGATAGGTGCTGCGATCATGCAACATGGACATAAGAAAATTTGTGCCGTTTCCATCGGTTCGTCTTATAAGCTCTTTAAATGTATATTACTTCTTTATTAAGGTACGTTGTAGGTTGCGTCGTATCTCACGTGTTCTTAAACATATGTACAACTAAAATTTTGCCTGGGAAGCTAACGCTCGCGGAAAAATTGGTTGCCGCGGTGGAGTAGCCGAGCGGTATAAAGCACCTCGCTGCGGAGCGCGTGGTTGCTCGCCGTGGAGGTTCGAGTCCTCCCCGGGGTATGGGTGTGTGTGTTTGTCTGTAGTTTAGTTTACCTAGGTTTAAGTAGTTTGTAAGCTACGGACTGATGACCACGCAGTTTGGTCCGATAGATTTACACACATTTGAACATTTGAAAAATTGGTCGATCAGGCGCTACTGCGTAGTGTAGGGGAAATGCAAACTCTTCAAGAGAAATTACCAGGTGTTGGTTCACTGTAGCCTTAGTGCTTAATTCGGAGATTACCGTATTCATCTATTAACATTAACGTTATGGACTGATTGGAACTGCGGTTCGGAATCCAAAGTAAACAGCAGGTCCACCTATTATTCGCTGGGTAATCGAGTTCAGAGGTCGGAGGAAAGCAATGGCATACCATCTCAAACATGCATAGTAAGGTACTGTGGCATCCAAAATAGATTTCGAATTAATAAATGCTGTACTTTTTTCTTTACCATCATTTTACAACACGAGAGGGCAGAATTCATAGTTACAGTTGTAGCTTAGACTTGATATGACGTACTACTGCGTGGTACGTTTATCGTGAAATGACTCTTGCAGACTTATATAAAATTTTAGTCGACATAAATTTCTACAAGTGTAGGACGTGCGACGCAAGGGGTCAGCCGCGTGATCTGGGGCGCTATGTTACGGCTTGCACGGCCGCTCCCGTCGGAGTTTCGAGTACTCCTTCGGGAGTGAGTGTGTTTGTTGCACTTGGATATGTGAATTTGAGTAGTTTGTAAGTCTATGGATTGATGGCCTTAGCAGTTTGGGCTCTTAGAATTATAACTATTTTTTTAATTTAAATTTTTTTTAGCTGACGCCTAGCCAGCATAAAATGTAGAGTGATATTTATTAGGAATTTACTAAGATTTAAAAATTTTAGTTTATACTCCTAAGTACAACTAAGCTACGGGTTTGGAATACAGCACGAATTTTGCAGTGGACAACCGGGCTGCCCCTTCAGGGCAGAAGTAGTTCTTTCTGGTTCAAGATTTAGATGTTATTTCTTCCCGCGCGCTTTTCAAGAATGGAATCGTAGGTAAATAGTATGAAAGCGGTCCGATGAACCCTCTGCCAGGCACATAGATGAGACTCGCAGAGCGGCCATGCGAGTTTTCTATATATCTCACACTATAGCTCTCACCACTGTTCTGTCAAAGACATCGGCTACGTAGCATTTCGGCAAGTAATGTTCACACTTGTCTTCTTAATTACTCATGGATGTGTATAGTCTTGAAGCCGCTCCAGTTCTATAAGGATCGAAAATCGGACGCACGTTTACTGGATTTTTTGACGTGTAAAATCACCTCACAAATTATGTGATGCTCCCCCTGACTCAACCTGTAGGTGAGTACACCGCAAAAACAAGTCTTAAAACTGTTGCTGGCACGCACCGTTTCCGCTCGCGCTTCGCGACAAGTGCCACTTCGCGAACACACGAGGGGCTATGAGTATGTTGGCAGCTGTTATGGTTGCGTAAGCAGGGGTATAACTCAGGAGGTCGCAGGTGCCGCCAATTCCATGACCACGGCCGTCGGCCCGCTGCCAGGTTTAATATTAAAGCCATGCCTCGCCGAGTGCGGCTGCATCCGGGCCTTCAGGCCGCTGTGACGTCATAGTGGCAAGTGGTGTCGTGGTGCCACGTCACTCTGGGCTTGTAGTCCTTGCTCTCATATCTACAACTTGCTGGATAGGGGATTGAGTCCATTTTATAATTCAGAAGTTTGATCAACATCTACGCATATTAATGTGTAAGACATTATACTAGGCGTAACCAGAAAGTAGTTATCTTCTCTATATATAAAAGGAAGTGTCCCGATTGATTGACTGACTCATCATCGCCCAGCCCAAACCACTGAAGATAGAAACTTGAAATTTGTGGAGGGTGTTGATCTTACTCTGAAGGCGTCATTTAAAAAGCGATTTTTCGATACTCCGTCCGTAAGGGGGTGAAATAGGGATGAAGCGAATTTTTGAAAATACGTAGCTATTTAGGCAATTTTGAAGCTAGAACTACAAAATTTCGGATTTTAATTCAGGGTTCGAACTTAAAAGACGGGTGTTTCGGCATTTTTGGAAATTCGACAAATAAGGGGGTAAAATAGATGACGCAAAAATTGATTCTCAAAAATATGATGCTGTTAACTCACATTTGAAGCTACGACTACGAAACTTCGGATATGGAATCTTGGTCAGGATTAAAAACCCATGATTTTTAGTATTTTTGGAAATTCAACAAGTAAGAGGGTTAAATAGAGAATCAAAAATTATTTTTGAAAACGCGTTGCTATTGATACAATTTTGAAGCTAGAGCTGCAAAAATTGATATTTGTATAGTTGGTTAGACGTTAAAAAATACGTGTTTCGGTATTTTTGAAAATTCAACCATCAACGGGGTTAAATTGGAGAGGGGCTGTTCTTCGAAAAATGTTGCTATTTAGGCAATTTTGAAATTAGGACTACAAATTTTAGGATTTGGATTCGGGGTTCAAATTTAAAAGACACGAGTTTCGGTACTTTTGGAAATTAGACTAATAAGGGGTCAAATACGGGATGCAAAAATTGATTTTCAAAAAATGTTGCTGTTAACTCAAATTTCGAGCTATAACTATGAAACTTAGGATATGGACTCTTGATCATGATTAAAAAGACAGGTGTTTCGGTATTTTTGTAAATTCAACAACTAAGGGGGTTAAAGAGGGGATCAAAAATTCTTCTCGAAAACACATTGTTGTCAAGACAATTTTGAAGCTATAGCTACAAAAATTGGTATTTGTATTGTTCGTTAGAATTTAAAAAATACGTGTTTCGGTATTTTTAGAAATTCAACCGTCAAGGGGGTTAAATATACAACCGCTCTCTCAAAGAAGGATCTGTACCAAAAGATTGGAAAGTTGCACAGGTCACACCTATCTTCAAGATAGGCAGTAGGATTAACCCACTAAACTACAGGTCTATTTCATTGACGTCAATTTGCAACAGGGGTTTGGAACATATCCTGTATTCAAATGTTATGGATTATCTCGAACAGAATAATCTATTGACCCAAGGTCAACACGGATTTAAAAAATATTGTTCATGCGAAACACAACTAGCTCTTTACTCACACGACGTGATAAGTGCTATCGACAAGGGTTCTTAAATTAATCCCGTATTTTTTGATTTTCAGAAGACTTTCGACACCGTACCTCACAAACGGCTTTTAAATCAAATCGCGTGGTTATGGTATATAGCCCCAAATTTGCGACTCAATAGGGGATTTCCTTTCAGAGAGGACACAGTTTGTAATAATCGATGGTAAGGCATCGACTAAAACAGAGGTGGTATCGGACGTTCCACAGGGTAGTGTTATTGGTTCTCTGCTGTTCCTTATTTACATAACCAATTTGGGAAAAAATGTAAGCAGCTCTTTTAGGTTGTTTGCAGATGACGCCGTCATTTACTGTCTAGTGAAATCATCTGAAGATCAAAGTCAAATGCAGATCGATCTAAATAAGATATCACTATGATGTAAAATTGGCAATTGACTCTAAATAATGAAAAGTGTGAAGTCGTCCACATGAGTACGAAAAGAAATCCGTTAAACTTTGTTTACAAGATAAATCAAAATGTCCAAATGTTTGTAAATCTATCGGACCACACACACACACACACACACACACATGCCCCAGAGAGGACTCGAACCTCCGACGGCGAGCAACCGCGCGCTACGCAGCGAGCCGCCTTAGACCGCTCGGATACTCTATCGTGGCAAGGTAAGATAAATCAATCAAAGGTGAAGGCCGTAAACTCCATAAAAGACCTAGAAATTACTGTTACATCAGACTTAAACTGGAGAGAACACATAGATAATTTCGTGCGAAAGGCGAACCAGAGACTGCGTTTTATTGGCAGAACCCTTAAAGGATGCAACAGAATTATTAACGAGACTGGATACCCTACGCTTGTCTGTCCTTTTTTGGCGTATTGATGCCCAGTGCTGGATCCTTATCAGGTGGGTTTGACGGAGGACAGAGAAAAAGTCCAAGGAAGGGCAGCTCGTTTTGTATTGTCACGATACAGGGGAGACAGCGTTACGAAAATGATATAGGATCTGGGATGGGAATCATTACAGCAACGGTGCTCATCGCTGCGGCGTGGGCTACTTACGAAACTCGAATCGCCAGCATTCTCCTCCGAATGCGAAAATACGAGGCGCTTCCAGAAAGTAAGTTCCGTTTGGTTATATAAAACGAACGGGTACAGATATAGAAAAGATATTGATAGTACAAAAATCTACAACTGTTAAACTACTTTTCTACATAGCTTGAGAAATTTTGTAGGCAATTGTTATAGCATGGCACAATGATTTGTGTGCCTTTTTCATAGAATGTTGACGCCTGTGTATTCAACCACGTGGTAATATGTTCTTTCAGCTCGTCATCATCGTCGATGTGTTGTCCACCAAGGACAGAGTTTAGATGTAAGAAGAGGATTACTGTCAAAAGATTTTTTTTTTCACGTTAATGCCTGACCTCACACACCGAATGTGAGCAAACAATTCTTACGGAAATTTCAATGGGACTTGTTTGATCATCCTCCATGCAGCTCGGACATCTCTCCTAGCGACTTTCATCTCTTCTTACAACTAAAATCTGTCCTTGGTGGTCAACACTTCAAAGATGATAAAGAGCTGTTACCACATGGTTGAATACACAGGCGGCAACCTTCTGTGAAGGATGCATGCAAAAACTTGTGGCACGCTGTGACAAGTGCCTACAAAATTTCGGCAGTTATGTAGAATAGTAGTATAAGAGCTGTAGAATTTTGTGCAATAAAAATTTCTTCTGTATCTGTGTACAATTTCATTTTATTACCAAACGGAACTTATTTTGTTGACTGCCACATACAGAGGAAGTAGAGATCATCAGAATAAAATACGAGAAATCAGAGCTCGAACGGAGAGGTTGAGGTGTTGTTTCTTCCCGCATGCTATTCGAGAACGGAATGGGAGACAAGTAATATAAAGGTTGTTAGATGAACCCTCTGCCAGGCACTTAAATGTGATTTGCATATTATCCCATGTAGTTATAGTAACCAGCTCTGCAACCATTTGGGGATTGCTGATGTGGCAACTGTAAAAACCCCAGTGAAGTCGTTAGACGAACGGCCAGGTGTGAATCCTACTGCCGCGTATATTGTGAAGTAACTTTTCGGACAGCAGCGAGTGACTGAGGCGACGGGTAAGGAGGAGGCTGTGGGGTCTGGTGAGAGTGGCGGCGGTGCCCCAGTGACCTTGCCATATTGATCGTGCGCCCTGGCCCCCCGCACGCGGCCCCCGTGGCCCTCGGCGGCACCTCCAGCAATGCGCAGCGCACAGTAGCCGGCTGCGGCTGCGGCGGCGGCTGCCACTGACCTAGCGGCACGTGACTGACACGCCGCCAGCCCGCGGTCAAGGGGTCGCCGCGCATGCGCGCCGAGGGCCGCGGGGTCGCGCGCGCCCTCCACTCGTGACGTCACTGGCCGCCGCCGCCGCTACACGGCAGGCTGCGCGGTTTCAACATGGGGCTAAAAAGAGCCGAGATGAGATGACGTCACTAACTTGAAGTTGACTGAAACCTAGCTCCGGCATTACAGTTTTTTCAAAACAGTAGTTATCTGATGAGTTGTGTAGAGTTGTCGAAGATTTGCAATTTATAATGCCTGTGTGTGTTGTTTATGGTTGTACTGGCTGTTTTGACAGCACTAATAAGTTGAAGGGAATCTCGTTACGATCGTGCCTGTGAGACTTCTGAACAAACAAGCATGGTTCAAATGTTTGTAGAACTTATGGGAGTTAACTACGGGGTCATCAGTCCCTAAGCTTACAAACTACTTATGCACTACCTAAGACTAAGGACGGCACAAATATCCATGCCCCAGGGGAGATTCGAACCCCCGACCGTAGTGGCCGTGCAGACCGTGACTGGAGCGCCTCAGTCCCCTCGGCCACCGCGGCCGGCAAGCGTGGTTCCCGACTGGCATCAAACAGAAGTACATGACAAATCCGTACTGACATCTCCCTTCCTTTTACCTGCATGGTTTTCAGAGATCAGCGGCAGCACATCGTCATACTGGCTGGTACGCAACTGCGAAATGTGCTAGGAATCACGATAAAAACACTAACAAGTACCTCCACCCAGTCGCCCTCCGTGTCTTGTATCCTTTCCTTCTTTTTCTTTTTTTTCCCCTTAATTGCAGGAATATTTGGTGGAGATTTTTTTCTCTTTGACGATGGCACTTGAAGAGTGTATTAAGGTGGCGGTGGAACTAGATTCTTTTTAATCAAAATATCCACCGGTGTACTGCCGGTCTATAGTGTCCAACGGGCACAATATTTCGGCGATCATACATGTCGTCATCATCAGGTGAACTGACGGACTGATGATGGCGACATGTATGATCGCCGAAATATTGTGCTCGTTGGACACTATATGGCAGTATACCCGTGGATATTTTGATTATCAAATACGCCGGGAGAAACTCAAGAATAGATTCTTTTGTTTTGTAGGTTTAGAAAGTTAATTTTTCGTGGTAATATAGGTCAAAGAAGCCAAGGCCTGAAGTGGCAGAGCTTAGGGGAATAATAATGAAAAGTAAATAAAAACAAAAAATTAAAAAAGGGAAAAGGTGGTTTAAAAAATGAAAAAATGAAAAAAAGAAAGAGGTAAAAAAGCGGCCCAGGGTTTGGACTGCCAAACCGCGGATACAGGTTCGAACCTCCGTTCTGGCAATTATTTTTGTTAGATTTTTTCAGTGTATACAAAAAAAAAAAAAAGTGGACATTGTGGTGGCTTGGCACGCAGGGAGCCCGCTGCGTGCCCGGATTCGATTCAGGTGGGGTCGGAGATTTTATTCGGCCTTTGGGACTGAGTGTTGTGTCGTTCTCAACATCATTTCATCATCATTAACACGCAAGTCGCCAAAGTGGCGTCAGCTAAAAAAGAGTTGCTCAAGGCAGGCTGAACACGATCGCACCTGTGGTCCAACGGATATGAATGTCACACGATCATCATATTCCGACACATCTCCATTGTGTTATATTCAAAGGCCAATATACAACACACGTACGGACACGGTTGCTGTTGTTCTGATCACTAATCGTCGAAACTGTTGGAGATGTAATAAAAATGTTGAAACACGACTATCATGGTTCCTCCTGAACTTTACATCGCAGTAATATCTTTGAACCGTATATGTTCCATGAGACTCATCTTGTCCTCACTTCCGCGGTGGAGCAGCCGAGCGGTCTAAGGCGCCTCGCTGGGGAGCGCGCGGTTGCTCGCCGTCGGAAGTTCGAGTCCTCCCTGGGGCATGGGTTTGTGTGTTGTCCGTAGGTTAGTTTACCTTAGTTTAAGTACTTTGTAAGCTAAGGACTGATGACCACACAGTTTCGTCCGATAGATTTACAAACATTTGAAGATTTTGCCTCAATGACTAGAGTACCGGGAAATGCTTTGCAATTACTACTATGTTCGGGAATTGGCTGTGTATCTCCATGTGCTTTCCTCGCTTTATCCTCACCTCCTCCCTCTATTTCCCATTTCCATTTCCTCACCCCTATTTCTGCGCTTCACCCACACGCTAGTCCCTGCGTGCATGGTGCAGGGTGCTTATGGATTTCGCCAAAATCCACAGTTTTGCTCCGATCTTGATGAAATTTTGGCATTGCTGGCATAGACTTGCAGACACCATGCTTCTCTCATGGACAGTTGTATGTGGCCTGCTCCAGAGTGGGCAAAGACGAAAATATTTTTGTAGATACTCCAAATGGAGTACCCTTTTATTACACGTAAATAAACGGTTTTGTACGCTTCTACAGAAAACTTTATTTTAAACCAGGGCAAACCCGGGTACTTGCAGCTGGTATATATATATATATATATATATATATATATATATATATATATATATATATAGAGGGAGAGAGAGTTATAATATACACTTTTTTTTTAAAGTAACATACATGTTAATTCAGGACATAAGCTATCTCCACGTGAAATTTCATCCAAATCCATACTGCAGTTTTAGCGCGATGCGGTAACAAACATACAAACTTTTATGATTTGTATAAGAAGTATGAAGTAAGCCCTGTCCTTACTAATCTCCAATTCTTTGATTATTAAATTTAGATTCGTTACCTGATTATTCCGTTACTTCTTCCTAGAATGACGTAATAATAATCGAAATACACAAAATTGTGCATGTTGTGCAGGATTTAAAATGTTTGTCAGCAGCTGTTGCCATGTTCTATGGATGATCTGCTCATAGCATAACATAGACAGTCTCTCCTCTATTCAGAAACTTTTTGAAGCACTGTAATAGTTGCTCATGCTTCCTATTTTACCGCTGCTAATGCCGTATGCGTTTTTGGTACCTTTCGTCTCAATTTGAAGCAAAGTTTAATGATTATGCACTAAAAAAGAACGTTGCGCCGATAGCTTCATCATTAGAGACAGAACACACGCTAGGGTTGTTTTTGTTAAAGTTGGGGAAGGATATCGAGCTTCTCCTTTGAAAGGATCCATCCGGGCATTTGTCTGAGCGAATTTCTGGAAAACAAGAAAACCTAAATCTGCACGATCGGAGGGGCGTTTGAACCTTCGTCGTCCTGTATGCGAATCCAGAGTGTCGAACAGTGCGCCCTCTCGGTCGTTTTACGCACTAAAAGACGAGAAGATCAGACACTACATTGCTGTGGTCAGATCATATAAAATCTAAAACTGGCAGTCTTTTTTATTTACACGCTTATGTATTTGTATGCGTACATATTCCAAAAATTTTGTATACTGCAAAATGCAGAGTACTTTTCACCATATTCTTTTAACCCTTCGATTATTGTTACACTCGGGAACATGATCGCCAATTAATAATCAAATGAAAAGATCTACACATATCTTAACTTTTCTTAACTTGTTGTCACGAATACTCTCTCGTATATAGGATACAGGCTATGAAATCGTTTTACAATGTGTTTTTATACGAGAGGTGTTCAAATGATGATAATAATAATGTCGTGTGGCTCATTGGCTTGGTGAAAGTCTTTCAATTATGACGCCACTTCAGCGACTTGCGTGTCCCTAACCTACCCCAGTTATCCAACTGGGAAAGGGGACCTACAGCTTAACGTGGAATGCGAACCACGTGTCGTTCCTGTCGACTCCTCACATCATTGAAAGGTGAAGGATGGGTTAAAGTGCAGACTGAAAAAATTCTATGTCCGACTGGGTTTCGAACCCGATACCCTTTGGTTTCCAGTCGAGCGCTTTACCACAAGCCCACCGGGCGCGACGGTGTTCAAATGAAAAAGTACAAAACGACACTGCGGGTATAATAGAAGTCTTGATTCAAATGTAATCACCGGAGGCCTAAGCACAGCTACCCCAATATTTCATGAGCCAAAGTATTCCCTGTTCCCAGAATTCCTGTGACTGTGACAAGAGCCATTCCTGTACAGAGTCCTTCAGTTCGTCGTCCTTGCTGAAGCGCTTCCCCTTGAGATGTTATTTTTTTTATTTATTTTTTTATTTTAGCGAACCAAACAGACGGAAGTCTCAGGGAAACATATCCGGACTGTAGGACGAATGCTCTTGCTGCTCCCGCTTGAGCTTGTCATGTACAATTTGTGTGACCGTGGAGACGTGCCAACGCGCGTTGTCATGGAGCAGAATCACTCCCTCCGTGAGCAGCTCAGGCCGTTTGCTCTTGATGGACTTGCGTAGGTTACGGAGTTCCTCACAGTACACGTCACTGTTAATGGTTTTTCCGTGCTCCAGGAATTCGATGTGTATCGGAACGCGGACGCAGGAAAAGACGGGGAGCATCACCTTGCCTGCTGACGGCACAGCCTTGAACTTTTTAGGGGGAGGTGACGGCACTACATTCGCGTCCCTAGATGCCGCAGTACGTTATCCCAAAGCGGCATATTTATATTTTAATTTGATGACCACTCGTAATATTGTTCCCTTAAAGTTTGCCAATAACGTTCTGCGAGGATGTATGGTATCTGTGTTGACAAATTCTGCGTTATATTCCAGTAGCCATCCACCCCATGTGGCTCGTTTATAATATGTTAGAAAATACACAAACATTACTCGTTCATCGGTCTATTGATTAGTGAAAAAATCGCACTGACGTGTTTTACAGCCCACTTTAGATGTCTAGTTTTATAAGTTTTCGCAAACATTTTGGAGCAAAATAATCATCTAAATAATAAAAAATTAATTAATAAGAGGGTCTGAAACCCTTTTAGGGAAAAAATAGTTAGTGGCGTACTCCGAACCACCGACCTTTAAGCGCCATAGTCAAACGCCTTGCCCACTACGCTACGGCTATCAATCGAAATATGAGTCCTTTAATCTCATACTATTGATGGCCGTTGTTAACTGATACTAATATCGCATTCGTAGACATTAGGGTATCATTTATCGTACGAAGAATGATGTGTTTTTGTTAATTCTTCAGTGCGTCATTGCTTTGAAATGACAACGTGTAAGTTACAATAAGAAAATCATCAGATACGCAACGCAAGATGGCGTATGCTAGAGTTCTGGGCGAGGAATGTCACGTGACATCTCCGAATGGCTGGCTTTCGTTAATTCAATGGAGGGTGTCAAATCTCCGTTATTTTTGCAAATATGTCTCGAACGATACGAGATATGAAAAAAAAACCGAAGGGAGCTAAGTTATAGATAATTTTCTCCTCTACCAATAAGGTTATTCAATTTTCGTGTCAGATGAACGGTTCCTTTGCAATTACAATTATATTACAAACTGCTTTTTTTGGTATTACTACCGTATTTTTTGTCCGAAAAATTTGAAAAAGGGAGGTTCAGGTCTCTGGCGGTCTACAATCATGTCTGTAAAATTTGGTGCTAATCGGTTGAAAGGTTCGTCTTAAAAACAGGGAACACGTTACGGACAGACAGACGGACAGACAGACATACATACATCCCAATATCGCCGTTATTTTTGCAGATATCTTTGAAACGCTACGAAATATGAAAACAAAGAGAGCAACGTTGTAGAGAATTTTCTCCTCTACAAATTCGGTTATTAAATTTTCGTGTCAGATGAATAGTTAAGCCGTTATTTTCATTTAAATTTCGAGCTGTCAAAAGACGATCGCAAAGGCCCACTTTTAGTGTTACTACTGTATCCTAAAGTGGGTCAAAACGTATCCAAATCCCAACAATAGATCCTGTGACTGGAATTCACATACTACCAGGTGAACGTGGTGCGAGCTTCATTTTATAAAGTGTACAGATAGATAAAAGTCGCGATGTCATTCTCGTACTGATAGTCGCCTGATACTTAACACTAGCATGCGTGTGAATTAGTTGAATCTGTGCAGACCACTGTTGCCCTACGCAAGCTACTGTACGCTGTGCAGCGATGTACAGTTCGGGCGCCGTTTCATTTTCCTGCTTTCCACTCCATTCGAGAAACGTGTATGGAATGCCAGTCTCATCTTCTCGCAACTGTCACGTCTTACGTGGTACGAGTGAAATGAAATGTTCGTAAAGCTTATGGGACTTAACAGCGGGGTCATCAGTCCCTAAACTTACAAACTACTTCTGAACTACTTTATACTAAAGACGACACAAACAGCCATGCCCGAGGGGAGATTCGAACCCCCGACGGGGAGCGGCCTCGCGCATCGTAGCATAGCGCCTCAATGCACTCGACCGGTCCGCCGCGGCGGGTACGTGTGGGCTGGGTATCAGGAGACTTGGATGCGGTTTCTATACCTGTAGAAGACAGCTTCTCCTACAATGAGAATGTGATTCTAGAAGATTTTGAAAAGTTTCTTTGAAAAGGACACGATTTCATTTCACATCATTCCCCAATCTCAGATCGTACTCCATCTGTAATGACGTCATCGTCGCCTCGATGTTAGGCCCTCATCTCCTTTTATTCCTTCCTTGGAAACTCTTTCATCACGCCACACGGCAGTATATGTTTCTCTAAGAAGTGCCGCGCTCATTACGCGACTTAATTTCACGTTACTCGGCCGCTTTCGTAGGGGCCTGAGGTGCGGTGTTATCACGACACATCTTTACAAGTTTTCCATTACCAGTAGGTCCTTGTGTGGCTAAGGCCGGTATTACGACCTCAATTTTATTGGAGATACAACTTTAATCAAATATTGATCGTATTTGTTTCGATAATGATCTTCAATATGTCCTCATGAAAACCGGATCCACAAATTACGTTGCAGAATACTCACCTAGGAAATGCTATACCGCAAAAGACAGACTTACCGTAACACTACGATTTCTAGCATTGACGCAAATAGTACCAAAAATAAGTGAGCCGTATTTTGGTATTTCTCCTTCAGCACTATTTTCAGGATGGTCCTAAAGTATATGTCACATAAGAAACGGCAGGTAGAGGTGACCGAAATAAGCAACTTTCGAATAGGAGTGCGTGGTCGGTAATGACATATTACAGCGCTAGCGTTTACACAAGTATGAAAGAAAGGTAACTAAAGATGGAAGTAAAGACAAACAATTTATTGATAGTTTACAAGAGCTGGTCGAAAGAGCGGTCAACAACAGCGATTCGCAGCGACGGTGCACGGGTCGGCGTACATTACAAAAGGCGTCAGGCATGTCGACCTCATGTCCAGCAGCAACAGACACGCGGGCAACTAGACGTGACAAGACACAGTACAGTACAGGAGCGCCGTCTTTTGAAAATCAGGATGAGTGCTCATAGTTTCATTTTGCATTATATGTTTCGTCAGAAAGTTCAAAGAATGGGCCACTCAGTTCCGTTAATAGCAATGACTTTATAAACTACTGGCCATTAAAATTGCTACACCAAGAAGAAATGCAGATGATCAACGGGTATTCATTGCACATATAAATTACACTAGAACTGACATGTGATTACATTTTCACGCAATTTGGGTGCATAGATCCTGAGAAATCAGTACCCAGAACAACCACCTCTGAGTGCAATAAAGGCGTTAATACGCCTGGGCATTGAGTCAAACACAGCTTGGATGGCGTGTACAGATACAGATGCCCATGCAGCTTCATCACGATACACAAGTCATCAAGAGTAATGACTGGCGTATTGTGACGAGCCAGTTGCTCGGCCACCACCACCATTGACCAGACGTTTTCAATTGGTGAGAGATCAGGAGAATGTGCTGGCCATGGCAGCAGTCGAACATTTTCCGTATCCAGAAAGACCCGTACAGGACCTTCAACATGCGGTCGTGCATTGTCCTGCTGAAATGTTGGGTTTCGCAGGGATCGAATGAAGGGTAGAGGCATGGGTTGTAACACTTCCGAAATGTAACGGCCACTATTCAAAGTGCCGATGATGTGAATAAGAGGTGACCGAGACGTGTAACCAATGGCACCCCATACCATTACGCCGGGTGATAAGCCAGTATGGCGATGACGAATATACGCTTCAGATTTCGACAAACACGGATGCGACCATCATAATGCTGTAAACAGAACCTGGATTCGTCCGAAAAAATGACGTTTTGCCATTCGTGCACCCAGGTTCGTCGTTGCGTAAACCATCGCAGGCGTTCCTGTCTGTGATACAGCGTAAAGGTCTCCGAGCTGATAGTACATGCTGCTGCAGACGTCGTCGTACTGTTCGTGTAGATGGTTGTTGTCTTGCAAACGTCCAAATCTTTTGACTCAAGGATTGAGAGGTGGCTGCACGATCCGTTACAGCAATGCGGATAAGATGTCTTTCATTTCGACTGCTAGTGATACGAGGCCGTTGGGGTCTAGGACAGCGTTCCGTATTTCCCTCCTGAACCTACCGATTCCAGGTTCGAGTCCTCCCTGGGGCATGGGTGTGTGTGTGTTTGTCGTTAGGTTAGTTTACCTAGGTTTAAGTAGTTTGTAAGCTACTGATGACCACGCAGTTTGGTCCGATAGATTTACAAACATTTGAACATTTTTTTTGCTGTTTGTGTATGAGAAATCGGTTGGAAACTTTCGTCATGTAAGCATGTTGTAGGTGTCGCCACCGGCGCCAACCTTTTGCGAATGCTCTGAGAAGCTAATTATTTGCATGTCACAGCATCTTCTTCCTGTCGGTTAAATGTCGCGTCTGTAGCATGTCATCTTCTTGTTGTAGCAATGTTAATGGCCAGAAGTTTATATATATATATATATATATATATATATATATATATATATATATATATATAGAGAGAGAGAGAGAGAGAGAGAGAGAGAGAGAGAGAAAGAGAAAGAGAGAGAGAGAACCTCTATCAAAACTTAACAGTACTGTGGTAGATTCATTATTATATTAAAAAGGTCATTAAATTGAGAATTACCACTGGTACGTTCAGGACATATTTATGAAATATTGAATATGTCAGACGCCTGAAGAATATTAACATTTAGTATCCGATTTGTCTGTCACAGACACGCGGATAAGCGCCCGTTAGAACGGCTCACGGCAGCCGGCTCTTAGAAGACGTAGCGTGCTGACGAGACCGAAGGCGCCCTCACCTGCTGATCTAGATCGTGCTGAGCTGGCGCCTACACAACTGAATAAACCTGTTTACTTACGTCCTCTGGCGCTCCACTATGTATCCTCGCTTCATTCTGACATAAATGTGAGAATGTACCTGCTCGGCCCCTTGCAGTACAATCAGTACATTGGAGAACTCAATTTTGTCGAAAGAATTTAAAGTGTAATACCGGGCCAAGCAGAAACAGGAGGCATACCTGAAAACAAATGGTAAAAATAAATGACAAGCGCGTCTCGGTGAGAGCGTGAAGTGAGCGGACAGTAGCGCGGTGACAGACGCGCCCAGGTGCTGCTCGCGGGCAGTTATTAATGGAGGGGCTATTCATCACAGCTCGCCTAATGATAACGCGACGCCCTGCCCTCCACATCGGCCGCAGCTGTTGCCCGGCTCGTTTATTTCACTTTGCGGGGGGTTGGGGGGGATGGTGAGGAGTAGGAGGGGGGGAGGGGTGGCCTTCTGGAGCACTCGGCGCCTTATCGCGGCGCCAGGGCGGCGAGCAAGCCGCAGAGATTGGGGCGGCGTCAGCTGTCCAGACTAATCTGCTGGAGTTGGGACAGCTACTGGACACGCTGCTGGACACTGGAGAGCAGAGGGGGCCGGAACGGCGCTATCTGCGGCACGTCGCCAGAGACGGGTCACGCGGCAAACACGGCCGTTCGCTTAGCGATAGCGGCACGCCGAGTGGGCGTCTCTGCTTTGCGTCTCCATGTCAGAAGGTTACCAACGCAAAATTATCACAAGTAGGACATTGCTTCACAAAAAAGCATGACATAAAAAAATTAAACAAATAAATAAAATACAATCGAGGTGCAGCAAAGCTAAATGCAGTGAGTGCTCAGCTAAGATCTACTCTCTTCTGCAAGAAGGAAGTAAGTACCAAGACTAAGTTAGCAGTGCACCGCTCTATCTTTCGACCAACTTTGTTGTATGGGAGTGAAAGTTGGGTGGATACAGGTTACCTTATTGTTCAAATGTTCAAATGTTTGTATAGTTTATGGGACGTAACTACGGGGTCATCAGTTCCTAAACTTACAAACTACTTATGAACTACTTACAAACTAGGACGGCACAAATATCCATGCCCGAGGGGGGATTCGAAACCCCCGACCGTAGTGGGTTACCTTATTCATAAGATAGAGGTTACAGATATGAAAGTAGCAACAATGATTGCAGATGGGAACAATGGCATGAGGGTGTCAATAATGAGGAAATAAAAGAAAAGCAGGGAATGAACATCATAGATGAAACAGAGCGAACAGACTGAGATGGTGGGGTCATGTTACACGCATGGGAGAAGCAAGGTTACCTAAGAGACTCATGAGCTCGTCAGTGGTGGGTAAGAGGAGTCGAGGTAGACCAAGAAGAAACTACTTAGATTCGGTGCAGAATGATTTTGAAGTGAAAGGCATAACAATAGACGAGGCATCAATGTTAGCATTGAATAGGGGATCATGGAGGAATTTTATTAGAGGTACTGTGCTCTAGACTGAACGCTGAAAGGCATAATCAGTCTCTAATGATGATGATGATGATGATGATGATAAAATAAAATAAAAAACTTTCAGAATGAAACTTTTCACTCTGCAGCCGAGTGTGCGCTGATATGAAACTTCCTGGCAGATCAGAATAGTGTCCCGGAACCGGGACTCTAACCTGGGACCTTTGCCTTTCGCGGGTAAGCGCTTTACCGACTGAGCTATCCCGACACGACTCACGATGCCGCCCCACAACTCCAGCCGAGCGGTCTAAGGCGCCTCGCTGCGGAGCGCGCGGTTGCTCACCGTCGGAAGTTCGAGTCTTCCTTGTGGCATGTGTGTGTGTGTGTGTGTGTGTGTGTGTGTGTGTGTGTGTATGTGTGTTAGTTTAAGTAGGTTGTAAGCTACGGACTGATGACCACGCAGTTTGGTCCGATAGATTTACAAACATTTCACCATTTACAACCCACAACTGCACTTCCGCTAGTACCTCGCCTCCTACTTTCCAAACTTCACAGAAGCTCTCCTACAAAACAGGCTGTGACTAAGCCATGTCTCCACCATATCCTTTCTTCCAGGGGTGCTAGTCTTGCGTGTTTGCAGGAGAGCTTCTGTGAAGATTGGAAAGTAGGAGGCGAGGTACTGGCGGAAGTAAAGTTGTGAGGCGGCATCGTGAGTCGTGTCGGGATAGCTCAGTCGGTATAGCGTTTGCCCGCGAAAGACAAAGGTCCCACGTTCGAGTCCCGGTTTCGGCACACAATTCTGATCTGCCAGGAAGTTTAAAAAATATTCAGTTTATTTTAGAATCAAAATATTGTTTATATTTTAAACATTTGGGTAATAAACATGCTCTACTCTCAATATCTACATCTACATGGGATACTCTGCAAATCACATTTAAGTGCCTTGCAGAGGGTTCATCGAATCACCTCTATACTATTTATCTCCCATTCCATTCTCGAATAGCACGCGGGAAGAATGAACACCTGAATCTCTCCGTTCGAGCACTGATTTCTCTTATTTTATTGTGACGATCATTTTTACCTATGTAAGTGGGAATCAACAATATATTTTCGCATTCGGAGGAAAATGTTGGCGATTGCAGTTTCGTAAGTAGCCCACACCGCAGCGATAAGCGCCGTTTTTGTAATTATTCCCATCCAGATCCTGTATCATTTCCGTAACGCTGTCTCCCCTGTATCGTGACAATACGAAACGAGCTGCCCTTCTTTGGACTCTTTCGATGTCCTCCGTCAAACCCACCTAATAAGGATCCCACACTGGACAGCAATACTGCAAAAAGGGACGGACAAGCGTAGTGTATGCAGCTTCTTTAGTACTTCTGTTACATATTTTAAGGGTTCCGCCAACAAAACGCAGTCTTTGGTTCGCCTTTCTCACGACGTTATCTACGTGTTATTTACAGTTTACGTCTGAAGTAATAGTAATTCATAGGTATTTAGTGAAGTTTAAAATTCAAATGTTTCTATAGCTTATGGGACTTAACTACGGGGTCATCAGTCCCTAAACTTACAAACTACTTATGAACTAGCTAACACTAAGGACGGCACATACATCCATGCCCGAGGAGCGATTCGAACCCCCGGATGTAGTGGCCGTGCAGACTGTGACTGGCGCGCCGCAGACCGCTTGGCTAGCGCGGCCGGCTGCCCAGCAACTACGAGGCTTCTTCAGAAGAAAAGGAAAGAAACGACACTGCTGGTATAATTACAATTTTTATTCACTATGCCACGAGCCGAAGGATTCACTTTTCCAGAATTTTTTGCTGTGACAAGAGTGAGTCCTCTACTGTGTCCTTCAGTTCGTCGTCCGACTTGAATCGCTTCTCTTCGAGGTATTTCTTTAGCGGACCAAACAGATGGAAGTCACAGGGCGACATGTTCAGGCTGTAGGACGGATGCTCAAGCTGCTCCCACTGCATCTTGGCTGGTATACTTTGTGTGACCCTGGAGACGTGTAGACACGACTTATGGAGCAGCATCACTCCATCCGTGACAGCACAGACCGTTATTCTTGATGCACTTATGTAGGCTACAGAGTTTTTCACTGTACACGTAATTGTTTTTCCGTGTTCGAGGAATTAGATGAGTATAGGACCTAGGACGTCAAAAAAGACGGTGAGCATCACCTTGCCTGCTGAGGGCAGAGCCTTGAATATTTTAGGGGGAGGTACGACTCATGCTTCGTATCCAAAGATGCCGCACTACCGTATCCCAAAACGGCAAATTCAAGTTTCATCGCCGGCCGCGGTGGCCGAGGGGACTGAGGCGCTTCAGTCACGGTCTGCACGGCCACTACGGTCGGGGGTTCGAATCCCCCCTCGGGCATGGATATTTGTGCCGTCCTAGTTCGTAAGTAGTTCATAAGTAGTTTGTAAGTTTAGGGACTGATGACCCCGTAGTTAAGTCCCATAAGCCTTACAAACATTTGAACATTTTTTAAGTTTCATCGATTTTGTTTCCTACCTTTTCATTTGTACACCCTTCGTATTAGTTCAACAAACTAACATCATAGAAAGTATTCTGTTAAGAAGGGAGACACTAGAAGCAGAGTGCAAACCCAGCAGCAGGGTATACATCTACATCTACATACATACTCCGCAATTCACCGTAATGTAATGGTACACTGTATCACTAGTAGGCATTTCCTTTCTCCACTCCCAAATAGAACGAGGAAAAAAAGAATACTTATATGCCTCTGTACGAGCCCTAATTTCTCTTATCTTGCCTTTGTGATCACTACGAGAAATGTAAGTAGGCGACAGCAGTATCGTACTACACTCAGCTTCAAATTCCGGCCCTCTAAAGTTTTCTCAACAGAATTTCACGAAAAGAACGTCGTCTTTCCTCCAGCGATCCCCAATTAGTTGCCGGAGCATTTCCGTGACACTCGCGCATTGGTCGAACCTACCAGTAACAAACATATCTGCTCGCCTCTGAGCTGCTTCTATGTCTTTCTTTAAACTGATCTGCTGCGGGTCCCAAACACTTGAGCAATACTTAAGACGTGGTCGTACAAGCGTTTTATACGCGGTCTCCTTTACAGGTGAAGTACATCTTCCCAAAATTCTCCCAATAAACCGAAGTCTGCTGTCCGCCTTACAACTGTCCTTCGTTCCATTTCATATCGCTCTGCAGTGTTACGCCTAGACATTTGATCGACGCGACAGTATCAAGAAGCTTACTACTAATGCTGTATTCGAATATTATGGGATTGTTTTTCCTATTCATGTACATCACCTTACATTTTTCTACATTGAGAGCTAGCTGCCGTTCTTCGCACCAACTAGAAATTTTGTCTGAGTCATTCTGTATGCTATTACAGTCTGTTACAGACGACACCCTCCCATACACCACAGAATCATCAGCAAACAGCCGCAAATTACTACTTACTCTGTCCATCAGATCATTTATATAGATAAAAAATAATAGCGGTCCTATCACACTCCCATGGGGCACGCCTAACGATACACTCGTCCCTGATGAACACTCGCCGTCGAGAACAACGTACTGTGTTCTATTACTCAGGAAGTCTTCCAGCCAGTCACAAATCTGTGAACCTATTCCATAAGCTCGCATCTTCGTTAGCAGTCTGCAGTGTGGCACAACGTCGAACGCCTTTTTGAAGTCTAGAAAAACACAATCCGCCTGTTGCCCTTCATTCATAGCTCGCAAGCTGTCATGTGAGAAAAGGGCATGCTGAGTTTCACACGAATGATGTTTCCCAAACCCGTGCTGATTCATAGAAAGAAGCTTTTCCGTTTCAAGGAAATTTACGATATTCGAGCTGAGAATATACCCGAAAATCCTACATGAAACTGATGTCAACGATATTGGTCTGTAATTGTGTGGGTAAGTTCTCTTTCCGTTCGTATAAACTGAGTCACCTGCGCTTTATTCCAATCACTAGGAACTTTGCGCTGAATTAAAGATTCGCGATAAATGCAAGCTAAGTGGGGGGCCAATACCGCAGAATACTCTTTGTAAAACCAAACTGGTATTCCATCCGGACCAGCAGACTTTTTCGTATTTAGCGCTCTCAGCTGCTTTTATACACCGGAAATATACCGAATAAAGAAAGCAGTGTGGGGCTGCTGGAGGAGCGACCACAGAAAGAGGCGTCGCGTGTTGCATTCGCTTCAGCACGCGACCAAGTTTGCGCTCGCCTGTCGTGCCCCTGCCGTGGCGGCAGCCCACCACACATTCGTGAGGAGCGCGCTGCGGATGTTAAGGCGCATCTCACCAGGCACGTTATCACGGTCCGTTTTCCGTGCTGCATGGAGTCCAAAGCTGTCTATACTAACAGCCGAGCTACATTGCCCGAAATAAACGCAAACCTTAACGTGTGGCGTACGACTAAGGTATCTGTTAACACACTGCTGCGCAATTTGGCATTACAGCGCTACGGCACCAGGCTGACGATTCAAGTGCTTTGTCAACAGCACGATATCGACCATATGGCCTCTTCTGGGACTTTGACCATAAGACCACTATCCGGTCACTCGCTGATCATTTAGGGGCAGCAATAGAAGACGGCAAACGGAAAGCTGAAGTTCTTATTTTAACCTTTAAGAAATCTTTCACATAGGAGAACGTACAATAATTTGATCAACGCACTATCTCCCAAATGGAGGAAACAGTAATCCGGTGCAGAGAAGCAGCTGAGAGAGCTGAATACAAAAAAAGTCTTATGGTCCGGATGGAATACCAGTTCGGCTTTACAAAGAGTATCCGCGGCATTCGCTCCTTCCTTAGCTTACGTTTATCGCGAATCTTTAATTTAATGCAAAGTTTCTAGTGATTGGAAAAAAAGCGCAGGTGACTCCCATTTATAAGAAAGATAAAAAAAAAACTGACCGACATAATTACAGGCCAACATCGTTGACATCATTTTCATGTAGAATTTAGGAGCATATTCTTAGTTCGAATGTAGTAAATTTCCTTGATACGAATAGGCTTATTTCTATGAATCAGCACAGGTTTAGGAAACGTCTTTCGTGTGAAACTCAGCTTGCCCTTTTCTCACATGACATCTTCCTTTCCTTTCCTTTAGATTACTATTTATAGCGTCAGACGAGAACCATCTCGAGGTACATCGAGAACCATGTGCTCCAAGGATGTAACAGTTTATTTAATATATATATATATATATGTCCATGTATTTGGGGGTTAAAGGGGGGTACAATATGAAGTTATCTGAATAATTGGATCCAATACGTTGAAGTGGAAGCGCGGCAAATGTGAGAGCAGTAGACACAAATGCTGGGCACGCGAGCAGTGGCTGGTTGTGTGAGCTAGTGAGACGCACAGTGGCAGCTGCAGACGCGGACAGGTAGGGAGCCTCCAGGCGAGAGGGCGCCCGCCCCGCAGCCGCAGCGGCAGCGGAATTTCATTTGGGGCGCCGGAGCTGTGGGCATAAATTGCCACCTGGGGCCGCGCTCTCATAAAGGCCGCCTCTCCCCTTCCCCATGGCTGCGGCCTCACACAGCTCCTGCCTTCATCCCGGCCACACTTTACTTCGGGCCCTACCGCAGCGGCACGGCGCCACGCTCTGCCGCTACCAGCCGCCACCAGACTCAGAGGAAGCGTCACTAGCTGTGTGTGCTGTGCTACTTGCAACAGCCCATCATTGCTGATCGTTGCAAGCACGGACACTGTTCAGTCTACACTCCTGGCCATTAAAACCGCTACACCACATAGATCACGCGCTACAGACGCGAAATTTAACCGACAGGAAGAAGATGCTGTGTATTGCAAATGATTAGCTTTTCAGAGCATTCACACGAGGTTGGTGCCCTTGGCGACACCTACAATGTGCTGACACGAGGAAAATTTCCAAACGATTTCTCATACACAAACAGCAGTTGGCCGGCGTTGCCTGGTGAAACGTTGTTGTGATTCCTCGTGTAAGGAGGAGAAATGCGTACCATCACGTCTCCGACTTTGATAAACATCGGATTGTAGCCTGTCGCGATTGCGGTTTATCGTATCGCGACATTGCTGCTACCGTTGGTCGCGATCCAATGAGTGTTAGCAGAATATGGAATCGGTGGGTTCAGGAGGGCAATATGGAACGCCGTGCTGGATCCCAACGGCCTCGTATCACTAGCAGTCGCGATGGCAGGCACCTTATCCTCATGGCTGTAACGGATCGTGCAGCCACCTCTCTTTCCCTGAGTCAGCAGATGGGGACGTTTGCAAGACAACAACCATTTGCACGAACAGTTCGACGACGCTTGCAACAGCATGCACTATCAGCTTGGAGACCATGGCTGCGGTTACCCTTGACGCTGCATCACAGACAGGAGCGCCTGTGATGGTGTACACAACGACGAACCACGGTGCACAAATGGCAAAACGTCATGTTTTCCGATGCATCCAGGTTCTGTTTACAGCGTCGTGATGATCGCTTCCGTGTTTGGCGACATCGCGGTGAACGCGCATTGAAAGTGTGTATTCTTCTTCGCCATACTGGCTTATCACCCGGCGTGATAGTATAGGATACCATTGCTTACACGTCTCGGTCACCTCTTGTTCGCATCGACGGCACTTGGAACAGTGGCCGTTACATCTCAGATGTGTCACGACCCGTGGCTCTACCCTTCATTCGATCCCTGCGAAACCCTACATTTCAGCAGGATAATGCACGACCGCGAGTTGCACGTCCTGTATGCGCCTTTCTGGAGACAGAAAATGTTCGACAGCTGCCCTGCTCAGCACGTTCTCCAGATCTCTCACCAATTGAAAACGTCTGGTCAATGGTGGCCGACCAACTGGCTCGTCACAATACGCCAGTCACTACTCTTGATGAACTGTGATATCGAGTTGAACCTGCATGGGCATCTGTACCTGCACACGCCATCCAAGCTCTGTTTGACTCAATGTCCAGGCGTATCAAGACCGTTATTACAGCCAGAGGTCGTTGTTCTGGCTACTGATTCTCAGGATCTATGCACCCAAATTGCGTGAAAATGTAGACACATGCCAATTCTAGTATAATAAAATGTCCCATGAATATCCGTTTATCATCTGCATTTCTTCTTGGCGAATCAATTTTAATGGCCAGTTGTGTATATTATGTATGATATCTCACTTGATGCCCTAATTGTTTTGAGCAGTGTGTTTTATGTGGTGGTTGTGTTGAATTGCAACAAAATGCCGTGCAACATGTGTGCAATTTCAATTGGGAACAGAAATACTGCTGTAGTACGTAACCCAAACGAAATTAAACAAACGCTACGGCGATGAATTGGCCTTTCAGTTTAAAGCGTCTTGCTGCGGAGCGCGCGGTGGTTCTCAAAAATGTTCAAATGTTTGTCAAGGTTATGGGACTTAACTACCGGGTCATCAGTCCCTAAACTTACTAACTACTTATGAACTACTTACGAACTAGGACGGCACAAATATCCATGCCCGAGGGGGGATTCGAACCCCCGACCGTAGTGGCCGTGCTGACCGTGACTGGAGCGCCTCAGTCACCTCGGCCACCGCGGCCGGCGCGGTTGTTCTCTTTCGGAGATTCGAATCCTCCCTCGGACACGGGTGTTTGTGTTGTCCCTCGCATAAGTTACTTTACATTAGTTTAAGTACTTCAAATCCTCAGAACTAATGACCAACGTAGTAAACAACCTTAGATTTACAAACCTTTCTACCAAACGCAAATCAAGCCGTTAAAGGTTAAGTGTCCAAATTTTCAGTACCAACTTAAGTGCACTTTTGACTTCTCTTGATAACAGCACGTGGAGCTCTACTGAGGTAGTATCCTGCATTTTCCTATGAGGACTGCGTTACTCATATTCCGACCGAGCAAATCAGCTGTCATGTTTACTCTTTCTTTGTAGACTTCGCCTTTCGGCCATTCCCACAGACAGAAACCTCAACTGGTGTGGACAAGCAACTTGCCATTATCGACGGGGGATCCATCTTCAAGAGAACCCTGGGTTAAGGTGACGTGCCACTTGATGAACAGAACGTACAGGAACCGCGTCGTGATGGAACAATATACACATTCTTGTAGCCAAAGGAATCTCTTCCAGTAATGCTGGACTTCATTATCATGAAAGCGTATATTACGGGATGTCGTAAGACGATGCTGCAACAATAGGGTTAATGGAGTGATTGTCTATCAAACGACACCACACATCCACAGAGAAGCATTCTTGATAATTTGTCTCCACAACGGCATGGGAATTTGCTTCGGACCACTCATGTGCATTACCAGTGTTATTGATGACGAGACGAGTAAAAGTCATTTCATCAGTGAAGAGTAGAAATGAGATTACTTGTTGATCTTCAAATATCCAATCAGTGTATATCTTCATCTCCTGCTCGAAGGTGCTGAATGAGCTGTAGATGATACGGACGAAAGCATACGAAATGTCTCAGTAACTTTCTTTTTGCTTGGTTTCTCACAAAGAATCAGTTCAGTTTTGATGCGAGGTGCGGCTGCAGCTCAACACCTGTGAAGTCTCTTGGATCGACTGCGGCACAGTCACTGCAAATTCCTTGCACTATTCGTGACTGAGGTGTTCTATGTAGCATGAGAAAAACGCGCACCGGTAGTAACGCAAATCTGTTACCATGTCGTTAGAAGGTAGGTACTACAAATTATATATTTTAGTACAAATCAATGTAAATTCATCATAATGATGGTTTACGATGAGCAACTGCGAATATTTAGTAAAACAACTTATTTTGTCCGTCGCAGTTGCACAATTTTGAAGTCAATGACTAGTTTCGGAGTCTACAGTCCATTATCAAACCATTAGCCTTTTTCAAACCGTGATAATCCAACATGCGGTTAGAAAAAGGCTAATCGTTTGATAATGGACTGTAGACTCCGAAACTAGTCATTGACTTCAAAATTGTGCAACTGCGACGGACAAAATAAGTTGTTTTACTAGAAATCAGTGTACCTACTAGAATCAACCTTCCACTGTAATAAATGTTTACACACTCAAATGGTCCTATATTTGTAAACCTATTGCACCGAACTGCTGTGGTCATCACTCCCTAGACTTACAAACTACTTAAACTTACACTAAGGACATGATACCTTTCCATCCTCAAAGAAAGACTCGAACCTCCGGCGGGAACGGCCGCCCAGTCCGTAGCATGACGCCTTAGATCACGCGGCCACTTACACACTACTCGAAGCATAAACACTGGTTCCTAGACAAGATCAAATAAAGGTGAATAACAATTCTGCCGACAGCTACTAACATATTGTTCTCATTAGATGAGAGAAATTACCAAAAACGGATGAAAATAAAACTGAAGCAGAATAATAACGACGACATTTTTACGAAGCATGTCAATCGTGCTGTTCGCACACGGATTAGTGTTCCCAGAACATTACGCGGCCAAATACAAACAAATGTCGAATCTTTTAGCCATCCAATACGATCACTACGAGCAAAACTCAGAGTTCGAGAACCACATTACAATCCAATTCAGAGTACTACACACGTACAAAACCGTAATCGGTAACACAACGTAATAAACCCATCTTCTGTTTTGATAGAAACCAAAACAAATATTGAAGACTGTAAATCATACAGTAAGAAACAGAAATGACAGGCTGCTATTGACCAGGCTTTATTTAAGTCACGGTCGCTTTTGTCGCATTATGCGACGAGCTTTAAAGTAGCATTCGCAAAAATGCGACAACATTCTGCCATACGAACAATAGAGGTTAAAAACACAACCGTTCATGTTTGATCAGCCCGTAACAATACGCCGCTTTCCCTCGCAGCTTGTGAATCTCATTACTGATCTATTCTCCTGGGAACGCTTATTCTTTACAACTGCAGACTGCGTGTGATTGTACATTTGAAGAGAAGTGATGAATAAATTTGTTTTGAGAAAGAAAAGGGAACTAACTCCTAGTCGCAGTGAAAAGTAAATAGCAATAAGCAAATCACATGAATATATGTGTGCCAGATCTATGAATTTAAATAATCTGTTACTGGAATGGGCATTGTTTAAGGTGTTGATCAGTGAATACAATGGAATGTATTTCAAAGAGCAGGTAGACTTCATTTATTTTAACAAGATGAACGAACAATTCTCTATTACGGATTTAATTATAACATACGCATCTAGTATTTCCCTGAGACAGCTGACTGCGAGAGATGGTTTAGTCGCACGAACAAAATAAAAACAGAAATCAGAAATCGTCCATGGAAAGTTATAAAGCTTACAGTGATTAATATTGAAGACCATATGGAAATGAGTTTCAATGTGTGGATTATGCATAAAACTGACGTATTACAAGTTGATATAATATACTGCAACGTAAAATTAGCAAATCAATACTGGCAGTTTAGTGCAGATGATATATGAGAGGTGTGGATCTATACATGTTTAACTTAATTCTAAAAAGATAATAATAATAAAATTTAATTTAGCAGATTACAATTAACGCCAATTCAATATAAAGGTATTAAACTTTTAAAACTCTTATTAATAGCGTAATTTTCTAGCTGTATTTCGCACAAACGTTTCATAACCTTTCACAAATATAAATTACCAATTGTGCATTTGCATCATTCTTTTATTTTCTGGCTTAACCTCTACTATGGACTGGCAGCGCTCCAAGTGGGGAAGAGGCAAATTGTGGTGTTACCGCACAAGTACGTCAGAATACACCTTGTTACCGCAAATCCCTAACGCGTTTCAATCTCGTGGTAGGTGGCGCCTCTGGCCGCGCGGCTTCAATAAGCTATATAGACAGGCTATCTCTCAGGGAGGTAAGAATAAAGAGAGATGGCGCTACGTATCCCAGCCGTACTATGCTTTCAATCCATGTCCGCCATAATACTTCGACCAAAACAGTGTCAGTGTGTTATAACTGTGTCCGTATTTACAGTCGCTAATTGCATCATGTACGCATGTAACTTCTTCAAACTGGTTCTTTCAAGTTTTTGTTTAAAATAAAATCTCTGAAAACGAAAAAATTTTGCTTTTTCTCGGTTTAAAAATAGCTGTTACTACAATATTACGAAACACAAACGTGGGTTCTTTCTTTAGCTACTATGAAAATCGGCAGATAAAATAATGCGATTGAGTGAACTCACGCCAGATTTACGAGCACAGTGACGATATTTTTTCTTTGTGTAGCAAGTTTCATTAAAATTGAAACTAGATTTTTTCTTTCGAAATCATTAGCTTAATAAAAATCAAATTTATATTTTATTACTTATTAATTAGTAATTAATCTGTTAATTGGGGGAAAATAACTAAGGACGGCATAAAATATCCATGCCCGAGGGGGGATTCGAACCCCCGACCGTAGTGGCCGTGCAGACCGTGACTGAAGCGCCTCAGTCCCCTCGGACACCATCTTTAGGAAATAGAAAAGATAGAAATACGCTGATTACATGTAAAGATGTAGTGTAGGTTCGTTCACCATAAAAGTGGTAAAATCACACGTTAGCGAGGCAATTTACACATGAAATGGTATTTCCTGCGATTTCGCGTCACAATGAGAACGATTCGTACACATAAAAATCACACAAGTCACCATAACGGTGCAAAATCCTTCCCAAAACGAGCGACAAGCATACGCAAACAAGGTAAACACAGCAGTGCTTTGGTCGGATGTAGATGGCTACCCTTGGCTTCACAGCTGTGGCGTCAGTGCGCCTCTGTTTATTCTTACCTCCATCCTATCTTTGGGTTAACAGCGCTCCTTGTAGCAGCAACTAGGAACTGTGGCAGCCATTTTTTTCAAAGTCTAGTGCGCCGAATACGAAAGTTAGACCGACGCTATTTTCGCGTTTTGGTTTCACATTTTATTTATCGTAGTAAGCTTGAAAGGTTATTTATTAAGCTGAAATTATGCCTAGTGTATGCGCAGCATATAACTGTACGAATCGCAGTAAAAAGAATGTTGGAATATCCTATTTTCAGTAAGTAACAAATGATACAAAGCGGCTTCTGGCTAAAGCGATTCCGACGATATTTTCGTTCCCTGAACATCTTCAAACAACAAAATCGTCAGCAAGGAGAACCCCAAAAATGTCAGATATCTGATTCAGCTTCATCAGAAGCAGCCAAGCAGGAGACATGGAACCTCTTATTACCCATTGCAAATCATGAATTAAGTCATTCAGAGAGAAGAAGGCCTATTCAGTTTGACCATGACGATGTGCCAGAAAACGAAATTCTGACATTATATTCCGAAAAAGTGGTTTAATATATTTCTGGAAGCATTATTAGGCAAGCGAGTACAAACCTGAAGTGGCTAGATTGCTTGGAAGTTCCCCTTGCTCCTAAAAATGAGAGTAAAACAGGATTAATCGGATTAAAAGGTATAAACAACAGTCTGCCGAATCTGTCAAATAATCGTGTAAAACGGTTCGAAGTGGCAGAAAGGGTTCTTAGGATTCATGAAACGTCATTAGGGAAGAAAAATTTTCTTTTGCGAATGTATGTAGACGTTTTTAGAATTTTGGGAAACAGACCTATTTTATTTACCAACTACGAGCACTTAATGGTATCCTCGGAATTTTGGGAGGAACCTCATTACTCCAGCCTAATAAAGGTGTCGTTAAAACATTACTTCAGTTGTAGACTACATCATTTATGTAAAGCCAAATCTGCAGAAGAAAGAGGTAAGCAGATTAGGCAAATGTACACGAAATTTATACTGTTTAAAAACAGTGAAAAAGGATTTTTTATTTTTTTATTTTTTTTTTATTTTTTTTATTTTTATGAATGAGACGATGTTTAGCCAATCCAGTGTATGTGACATCTGTAATTAAAGTTTTCAATTTGTCTACCACACACGTGTTGTCTATCATTTATCCTTTATCCATATTAGCTTGGCTACAAAAATAACAATAAGCTGGTAGAGAATGCCAGAATGAAACTACTTTCACTCTGCAGCGGAGTGTGCGCTGATATGAAACTTCCTGGCAGATTAAAATTGTGTGCCGGAACCGGGACTCGAACCTGGGACCTTTGCCTTTCGCGGGCAAGCGCACTACCGACTGTGCTATCCCGACACGACTCACGATGCCGCCTCACAACTTTACGTCCAACAGAGCCATGTCTCCACCATATTCTTTCTTCCAAGGAGTGCTAGTCTTGCATGGTTCGCATGGAAAGTAGGAGGCGAGGTACTGGCGGAAGTAAAGTTGTGAGGCGGCATCGTGAGTCGTGTCGGGATAGCACAGTCGGTAGTGCGCTTGCCCGCGAAAGGCAAAGGTCCCAGGTTCGAGTCCCGGTTCCGGCACACAATTTTAATCTGCCAGGAAGTTTCAGGTAGAGAATGGTTTGTTAAGTCATTGCAAAAAGTGTAAGTTACATGATTCAGTGCTGTGGCAGACGACTGGTTACGCCTACGTGACGTTCTAAAACATGGCGGCCGAGCTTTCAGTTTGCTTCAAGTATAGCAGCACCTTAGCCAGTCTATGTTGTTTGTTTAGGTGGTTGCGCGGCCTGGTATTCTCGCTACTGAAGCCCGACTGGCTGTAATCCCGTTTGCACGACGCACTGCCCCCTCCTGCCCGCTACGGGATTCCCGCCTGACGTCAAGTGCGCACTGTTGTTTAGCTGCCTAACGCTATTACCATCATTCTGGACGCGGCATTGTGATTTTTGGTGTAAAGTACTCGAGCTCCGCCCCGATTAACACTTTTCCATCTGAAGTGCTCTAAACGCCCTAAAACTGACAGCAGGCGGTAACGAAATTTTCCATCGCGTTACAGAAATGATACAGGATCTGGGATGGGAATAATTACAACAACGGTGCTTATCGTTGCGCCGTGGGCTACTTGCGAAACTCCCATCGCCAACATTCTCCTCCGAATGCGAAAATATGTTGTTGACTCCCACTTACATAGGTAGAAATGATCGTCAGAATAAAATACGAGAAATCAGAGCTCGAACGGAGAGATTCATGTGTTCTTTCTTACCGCGCGCTATTCGAGAATGCAATGGGAGATAAATAGTATAATTGTGGTTCGATGAACCCTCTGCCAGGCACTTAAATGTGATTTGCCGAGTATCCCATGTAGATGTAGATGGAAGGTATGTTACAGGGTGTCCAGAAAACGACTCCCTGATCTCAAAAATTAAATATCTCGAAAACAAAGATCGATAGAGGAATGCAGTAAACGGTATGTCTATTGTGAAAGCTGTAAGAAGTTTAGACAGCAGTTTGAAATAATAGTTACAAAAGCTACTAACAGATGGCGCTGTAATCGCCATACGTAATGCCTAGTATAAATAGTGATCCGAAGCGCAGAGCGATCAGTTCCACTATTGAAACGTGAAAGAAGGTTGTGGTGTCGCACAAGTCCAAAGTGCGCGCCACCTACTTTCGCCGCGCGCCGCCATGCACGCACGGCGCGGCGTTCTTACGACGACAGCCACGAGCGCCCTCTGCTACAACGCCGCTTGTGGCCACCACGGAACGACATCGTTCACTTGGGACTGATATAGGCACCAGTTAACACTTCGGAATCAGATAGGCACCAGTGACGACTTGGCTATCGTATAGGCACTAGGCAGGCCTCTAGCTCAACTATGTATCAGCATTCTGCAGTACTGATCTCTGTAAAAGTTAAGTATTGTATAAATTCTGTTCAATATATATCTCGTTCTAATCTACTCTAGTGTTTCTAGTTTCTGGCTGCTCCACTCCGTACCTGCACAAGCGTGCTATCTTTATTCCTGTGTCGGTCTCATTCCACACGGCCACCGACACCTACGACGGAAACGAGACACAAAAGCGGCGACAAGGCTGGGACACAAAAGTGGCGACGAGGATGGGATACAAAAGAGGTTAGCGTACCGAAGGAAGAGATGAAAACCATGTACTCCATTGAACAACGCGTTTTTCAAATCAAATGTTTGTATAGCTTATGGCTCTTAACTGCGGGGTCATCAGTCCCTAAACTTACAAACTACTTATTAACTAACTAACACTAAGGACGGCACAAATATCCATGCCCGAGGGGGGATTCGAACCCCCGATGTAGTGGCCGTGCAGACCGGGAATGGAGCGCCTCAGTCCCCTCGGCCACCGCGGCCGGCAACGCGTTTTTCTGGTGCTACAGTACCACAGGTTAGAAGAGAGTCCTACGGCAACAAGGCCAAGTTTTCAAGCACGATTTAATGTTCCAAAAGGACCCGATGCAAAATCCATTCGTACGCTCTTCGCAAAATTTCAACGTACAGGCAGCGTAACTGATGATCTAGTGGGGCATGTTGGCCGCAAGCAAACCGCATTTACGCCTGAAAATATCGCCACAGTTTCTGGGATTATTCCGCGAAATCCAATGTCATCCGTCCGTAGAATTGCATCTGAGACTGGTTTGAAGCGTTCCAGCACGCAGTAAATACTGAGAAAGAGCCTACACATGTTTCCATTCAAATTTCAGACGCACCAGGCCATACCCGTACGAGCTGTGCAACAAAGGGTTGCCTTTGCTAAGCAGATGCGTATGATGATGATTGATAGTGAAAGATTTGATGTTGGATGCATCTAGTTTACAGATGAAGCACACTTCCACCTGAATGGATACGTGAATAAGCAGAACTGGCGATTTTGGGGTTCCGAAAAGGCATATTGGTGTGAAGCGAAACCCCTGTATTTTCCTAACGTTACTGTGTGGGCTGCAGTATGCAGCAGAGGCATTATTGGCCCTTTTTTCATTCGTGAAACGGTCACTGGTGCACGTTACGTTGCAATTTTGGAACAATTTGTCGCCACACAGCAAGAGCAAGCGTTAGAGGATCGACCAGGTACTGAAAGGTTTATGCAAGATGGAGCCCGACCACATCAGACCGAACAAGTGTTTCGCTTTCTTGAGGAATACTTCGGGAATCGAGTCATTGCTTTGGAATATCCCAAATTTACTGGTTCAAGCATGGATTGGTCTCCATATTCGCCGGATTTGACTCCCTATGACTTTTTTTATGGGGCACAGTGAAAGTCATGGTCTAACCGAAGCATCCTGCCACGCTGGACGAGCTGGAATCGGCGATCTCTGTGGCATGTGAATCCATTTCGGTTGAGACACTACGAAATGTGATGGCGAATACAGCTTTCACAATAAACATACCGTTTACTGCATTCCTCTATCGATCTTTGTTTTCGAGATATTTAATTTTGAAATCAGGAGTCCTTTTCTGGACACCCTGTATATGTCGATGGTAACCAATGAAAACCTCTTAACTCCATATTTTATAGGATAAATGGAAGAGGATTAGAGTTTAACGTTCCGTCGACAACATGGTCATTGGAAACGGAGCGTACGCTCGGACTTGTTTTGTAAAGGATGGGCATTACACTGCATTTAGGATGATGTATTACTTTTGTAGATATACTGTAAAAACGAGCATTACAACTCATGATTTGACGGGAAATGACTTAAACAGTCATATAAATGTTATCCTTAGTTGAAATAAAATTGTAATAAGACAATTTATATTATTATAAATATGCAAGCAGTTGGTTTCATTGATATTTTATTATTATTCCGTAACTCTTTTTCAGGCCATTGCAGGGTCATCTTCGGTGGAGATGTTACAGAAACGAAACTGTAATGTTCCTGTAATATCTCAACTGACGATGACCCTACAGTGGCTTGGAAACTAGTTATGGAATAATAATAAAACATCCATAAAAGCAACTGGTTGCATTTTTATAACAAAATATATCGCCAATTTACACTACAATTGCAGTTCGTGATGCAAGGTGATAAAATTGTAACATGTTTACTACAGAGGTGAATTTCCTATTTTATCTTTGGACTGTACGAATTTCGTTAGAGACGACGTAAAATGTACTATCGATTCGAAGTTTCTAGTAGTGAGTGTCTCAGTCAAGACAAGTGGTAGTAAAAATCACCGTCTTATGTTAGCCAAGTTACAAGATCATTACTCGGTTCTCAGCGCTAGTGAGAGACCGATGGGCAATGTACGTCTCACTGTTATTTAATAATTGTTTCGTTTATTCTTAATGAAGTTAATTTCCAAACCGTGCTTTTGCTTAAGTAACCGGTTCTTACTTTTCAGATTAAAATGGATTTAATTTATGATTATGATTATGATTATTATGAACTACTGTCTGGAAGGTCACAGCTTGTAGTAATAGAACACAGAAGTGATATCTGGCATTCTCCTAGGAACGGTTAGAGGTCCTCTGTTGTTCCCAGTCCATACAAATAATCGAGGAAATGGTGTGAGCAGAGGTCTTAAGTTGTTTTCTGTTATTTACCGTCTAGTGAAACCACCGGAAGATGAAATACAATTTAAAAATCGCACTGACGTGTTTACTGCCCACAATTTATGATTTGTAGTTTTATAAGTTTTTGCAAACATTTTGGACCAAAATAATAACCTAAATAATAAAAAATTAATTAATAGGAGTGTCTGAAACCCTTGTAGAAAAAAATAAAATATAGGTACTGGCGGGTTCAGAACCACTGACCTTCAGCAACACAGACCAACGCATTGCCCACTACGCTACAGCTAACAGTTACGAAAAACGTTCAAATGTTTGTAAAGCTTATGGGACTTAACTACGGGGTCATCAGTCCCTAAACTTACAAGCTACTTATGAACTACTTATGAACAAGGACGCCACAAATATCCATGCCCGAAGGGGGATTCGAACCCCCGACCGTAGTGGCCGTGCAGACCGTGGCTGAAGCGCCTCAGTCTCCTCGGCCACCGCGGCCGGCTAACCGTTACGAATTGCGTTCTTTAATCTCATACTATTGATGGCCGTTGTTAACTGATGCTAATATGGCATTTATAGACACTAAATTTTCATTTATCGTACGAAGAACGACGTCTTTTTGTTAATTCTTCAGTACGCCATTGCTTTGAAATGACAACGTGCAAGTTATAATAAGAAAATCATCAAATACGCAACGCAAGATGGCGTATGCCAGAGAGAGATCTGGGCGAGTAATGTCACGTGACATCTGCGAACGGCTGCTTTTCGTTAATTTAATGGAGGGTGTCAAAACTCCGTTATTTTTGCAAATATCTCTCAAACGATACGAAATATGAAAAAAAAAACAACATAAGAGAACAAAGTTGTAGAGAATTTTCTCCTCTACAAATTCGTTTATTCAATTTTCGCGTCAGATGAACGGTTTATTTGCAATTAAATTTACATTACAAACGGCTTTTTTGGTATTACTGACGTATTTATTGTCCGAAATATTTCAAAAAGCGAGGTTCTGGTCTCTGGTAGCCAACAATTATGTCTGTAAAATTTGGTGCGAATCGGTTGAACGGTTCGACCTAAAAAGTAGGAACACGTTACAGCCAGACAGACATCGTCAAATCGCCGTTATTTTTGCAAATATCTCTTAAACGATACGAGATATGAAAAAAACATAACAGAGCAAAGTTGTAGAGAATTTTCTCATCTGCAAAATCGGTTATTCAATTTTCGTGTCAGATGCATGGTTAAGCCGTTATTTTCATTTAAATTGCGAGCTGTCAAAAAACGATCGCAAAGGCCCACTTTTAGTGCTACTACCGTAACCTAAAGAGGGGCAAAATTATGTAGATATGTCTATCATCCGCTTACGTTGCTTGTACCCCAGGAAAAAAAAAACAGTTTCTCGGCTTTCTGGGGGGACGGAGTAATTATTAAAGAGTTCCGTCGCAATTATTTGGCAGCAGATCATACAACTACTTTCACATAGCTCTCTGCTGTTGCACCCTAGAATAGGAGGTGCCAAAACTGAACATATAATTCTTTCAGTGCAAAATCTAATGTTTCTTATTTTATACCGATGGTGTTTGCTCCCAAAGTTGGTGTGTAGACTTCGACAAATTTTTAAACATTTCTGTGAGTACGTGGTGCCTCAGTGACACCATGCGTCCGACTAAATGCAGTAGGGCAACCACATGTTCCACAACTAATTCGTGACTGTGACTGCAGATGGTGTAATGTAGTTGAAATCTTGAGTTTACATAAAAATCCGACGCGACAAAAAATTCACGAAAAATTTGTGCAGGAATATTTTTTCGTTTTCTTGTGAAATTGTTGACTGACCTACGTATTACGCCGAACTGCATTTGGTGTAACGGTTGTTGCGTCTAATTTCGTGTAGAACGTATATTTCATTTATTGAATAAAGCAAAGTGACTGCAAAAAATGTTCAAATGTTTGTATAGCTTATGGGACTTAACTACGGGGTCATCAGTCCCTAAACTTACAAACTACTTATGAACTACTTGCGAACTAGGACGGCACAAATATCCATGCCGAGGGGGGATTCGAACCCCCGACCGTAGTGGCCGTGCAGACCGTGACTAGAGCGCCTCAGTCACCTCGGCCACCACGGCCGGCCAAAGTGACTGCAGTTTTCAGGCATCCAAAAGGTGGCAATAAACAATAATTTGTCAAATTGGTGTTCGATTAATGATTCCATTTTCTTATACGAGAAACTATCACCGCGGGGGAATGGCCGAGCGTTTTAAGGCGCCTTGTTATGGGCCTTGCGGTTGCTCGGCGTTGGGGCTTCGAGTCCTCTCTCGGGCATGGGTCTTTGTGTTGTCCTTAGCTTAAGTTACTTTAAGTTAGTTTCAGTAGTTTGTAAGCATAGGGACTGATGACCAACATAGTTAAGTTCCTTAGATTTACAAATATTTGAATACTCGAGAAACTGTCTACTACTATACCTATTAACATAAATTATTTTGGTGCATTCGGTTGCATGTATCAATGAATGAGATTTTATCTGACCCTATAACCACTTACTTATCGATCAAATCAAATTTGTATTGTCTTGAGATCACATGGGATTTTATCTCTTCTCTTTGAACAGACTTGAAACTCATTGTGGCAAAGTAGAATTATGATTAATTATTTTCAATTAGTTTAATAACATGGAGACCCAGAGCTGGAATCATACTTTATCAAACAAGTACATCGAAAGAATCTCGTCCAAACAACGTGGGAGTCGATTCATCATAATTTGAGATGTACGAATATTTTTATGGAAATTTTAAATCCAGTTTCCATCTGGATGTATCTGATAGCTTCGATTTATGCTCTCCGAGTGTCTGCACGACGGATCCATTACTTTCATGCGACCATTTGTTTGTGATGGACTGCATGGCTTTCGCATCGTCACTCAGCGCTGACCATAACACGTGATAGGCTACGAGAGCTGTTAGCGGCAGTTCTCTTGTGTGTAGTGTGGATTCATACTGCCGAACCATAAAACAATGACAACGCAAAACAGAGTTATGAAGAAAAATGTTATAGCTGTTGAGTAGATTACTTTGTTAAAAAATAAAAAAAAAAAAATAAACAGCAGCGGGCCCAACTTCGGCAGCCTGTAAGTGGAATTGCGTCAAGATACGTAATGTAACTCACTAAAACTGTCATAAACGTATATTGCAGGACGCGACGGGATGGAAATATTAAGGAAGAAGAGAGAATGATGATGTTAATGTCCTGGTGCCAACGAATAAAAGACGACGACGACAGTGCCCAAGATCGATTAGGTGACAGATGGGGAAAGAATGGTCTTTGCCCTTTCGTGCAGGAAAGCCCCTTCAGCGATTTGATGAAATTGTGGTATAGGGTAAAGTAGTACAAATGTTCAAGTGTTTGTTAAGCTTGAGGGACTCCACTGCGGGGTCATCAGTCCCTAAACTTACAAACTACTTATGAAGTTCGTTACACTAAAGACGGCACAAACATCCATGCCTGAGGGGGGATTCGAACCGTAGCGGCCGTGCAGACTGTGATTGACGCGCCGCAGACCGCTCGGCCACTGCGGCCGGCTAAAGTGATACAATTGCGATCATTTCGGACAAATGTCATTATAACTGGAAATATATTGAGAAAAGAAATAATTTTAATTATGGCGGTTGTCCTTGAGAGACTACATCGCAATCATCGTATAAACTAGCCATTTTCAGTCAATTTCAGTCTTAATAATTTTGTAAGAGGAAGAATTTTCACATTTTTTCAAAAATTCCAGTAAAATCAGAATATCTTTGAAGTTTCTGAATAATAAAGTCATAGAAAAACCGCGTCTAAACACCGCAATTCAAAGTAATCTTTTGTTGCAAATAGTAGTATAAATAGTTCCGCAGAATAGCTACTCGTTCTCTCAGACTTTGTTTCTCGTTGCATTAAAATCTCTCTGTCTTGTCTCAGTCTTTGTTGTCGTGTTTGCGAAATAGTTCAAATGTTCAAATGTTTGTATAGTCTATGGGACTTAACTACGGGGTCATTAGTCCCTAAACTTACAAACTACTTATGAACTACTTACGAACTAGGACGGCACAAATATCCATGCCCGAGGGGGGATTCGAACCCCAGACCGTAGTGGCCGTGCAGACCGTGACTGGAGCGCCTTAGTCCCCTCGGCCACCGCGGCCGGCGCGAAATAGTTAAAGTCAGGTGCGGAAATATTCCGAACTCTTGTAATTGCTATGGAATATTTTATTTATTTTTTTTTATAATTTGAAGACTTCATTATTTATCATGAAAGGGTGGACTTTAATTCGCGTTAAGCTAAAAAAAAAAAAAAAAAAAAAAAAAAAAGTGTGACTTGTGTTTCTAAGGTGAAATATTGGTAAAATGGTGATTAAAATTTGTCTCAACCACGTCTTTCGTAGTTAGCACCTGTCCTTAAATTTGAATTTGAGGAACATTTGAAAAATAATATCTTTGACTTGTCTCTGAAATAAAGTGAATGAAAGTTATTAGAGGACGTAATATCCAGTAAAGATATTTAAAGTCTAACAAATCAGTAATACGATTTTTAAATGCAAAGATAAAAAAAGGGTTTATGTGACGTGCTTCTTGGAAAGGAACTGCCGGGAAAGAAAAGATATTATTCTAAAAGGACTTGGTCATTTAAATAAGCCCCTGAGAAATAAAGAGCTCATGTTTCAAAGAGTAAAGAAAATATTCTAGAAACTGTGCTAGGCTCTGGAAGGTTTAATCCAGAGTTATTAGTAAACTGAATATATGAACAATCATTAGATGTGCCACAAATAAAATTTTTCAAGCCTATTGAACCCACCATTGAAGACGATGAAAGCTTACACGGCCGCTGACGTCGCCTCTATCATGCAGAAGCAATACATACAAACCATAAATTACTACCAACCAAATACAGGACGTCACATCCTCGGATAATAAATGTGTAACACAAACATTAGGTAATTAGAAATGTTGGTATAAACACAAAAAAGGTTACAGAATTGAGAAAAAACGATCGAGAATATATCACACTAGGTGCAAATGTGATCACTTCCTGGCAAAATTTTGATCACTGGCGTCTTCCACATAAAAAAGATTTTTTCCCTCGGGCACCAATGCATACATATTGGTACCAAACATTGCATTTTTTGGCAGCGAATGCAGTCACCCTTAGCTACTGATTTTATAAGAGCGCGTTAGACTAAGTAGCTTGACTTACCTTATAACAGGAAGAAATTTATATCTCCGTAGCACAAAGTGATGTATGCTTGCAAAAGTCAGGAGGAGCTGTAGAAACCTTCTACAATACAACGCCACACAAAGGCAAGTGCTACCAACACTGAGAGGCTGACACATTATGTTGATCTGAACTGTAGCTATATCGATTTTGTACCACCTTACCATACCTAAAATCTGGATGTTCGCACAGGGATTCGAACCGCCCCCCTGTAGAACACGAGTCCACTGTTCGCCCTCTCTCGGCGATGAAAATAGCATCAAATCAATCAACGTTCATGGTCACAAATTTGCAATGGGATTTAACACATGGCTTAACAAAATTTGTTTCTCATTTGTGAATTAATAAACGGATGGAGAAAATGGCATGAGTAAGTTTACGTAGATGGTTATTATGCTTGGACGGCATTCGACAGTTATTGTACAGAGACGCTTATAACATCCGAACGAGGAAGACAAGGGTTTAATAAACAACGGAATTTAGCTACCAGTTGTAGCATCCTAGCAAATAGAAAAAAAACTATGCTGTGCTGTTACTTGAAGTGAATATTTTCTGATCTGTTATATTCTGTATTAAGTTATGACGTTCTTTTTATTGCGAATACATTGTATTAGACAGGGAGCTGATTTTAATAAAAATATCTAAGGCTGTACTTTAACGTAACCATCGCGTAAAAAGCTGATGAAACTCTATATCGAAAAAGATTAAATGAAGTTTTTCACTAATCACTGGCTATTCTGAATCGTAATACTTATAAGCATGAGAATTACCTATCAGTTATATAATAGTTGTTTACTATCCAAACCAAAATAGAGAAAAAACACACCGCGCGGGAGTGGCCGAGCGGTCTGGAGCGTCACGTTGCGGATCGGAAGGGTTCCCGCGTCGGAGGTTCGAATCCTCCCTCGGGCATGGATGTGTGTGTTGTCCTTAAGTTAAGTAGATTACAAACATTTGAACATTTTTAACACTTGTATGAATACCTTCCGTTTGGTCCATAGACCTACCTAGGTAAATTTCATTAAGATCTGAATCATTACAATTTATTCCACCGCCGTCCAGGATCGTCGTTCAAGGTGAAAAGTAATTCTTAAATACCCTTATATTTCAACACCAGTCTCTGAATCATTTAGTAATTATTTACTAGAATTAACCATGAAATGGCGACCGGTGACTACAGTTCAGCGGCCGATGTTGACGATGCTGCAACTGGAACTAAAATCCTGGAAATGCTTAAAATATCTGTTTGGGTGATGTTACTATGAAGAACACGATATACTGTTTAACATTTCTATTTAAGATCATATCTGACATTTTACAATCATTTAACAGACATTGAGTACTATTCGTGAGAAAGAAACAATCTAACATCGACTCTCAAAATTATGATAACATCTTCCTTTCAAGACACGACATGATACATACAAGAAAAAGACAAGGCAACACTTGTTTAAATAGTATTCGAACAAAGAGCTGAGATAACATTCACGACTGTATTAAAATTTCTTTGTTGTAAAAAACTGTTCATGCAAGTCTTTGGTTATATCTTCGACATCACTGCGCTTATCTTTCTGATAAGAGTTCAACACGGCGTCACTTACTATTAATATCGTTCCTCCAGGGGACGCTACTTGCCCCGTCCCCCTGAACCACTCGAGCATGCTGTACATGAGTTTGTGAAAGGGACTCACATGTATATATAACAGCTATATAATAATACTAGCTTATATGCCCGTGCTTCGCAACGATTGTTGAAGGATGGTTTTTGCGTATCATGGCTTTTTATGGTTGTGGACCTTATTCAGTAAAAATAGAATCCTCGTTGGATCGCTCTGTCGATAAACTCAGTTGTCCTAGCCAAAATGACAAATGTAAGTAAAAGTCATTTTCTGAAACGATGTATCTTCATAAAGATGTCAAACGTAAGCAAAAGTCATTGTCTGAAACGATGTATCTTCATAAAGTTTTTGATACACAAAGTGAAACGTGCCAAAATAAGCGAAGAAATGTCGTTAAGTATTTAATACACAAAGCGAAATCAGTAACACTCTTCAATCTGACGCTTGTGATGCTTGATGGGACCGTTTTCCATGAACGTTACTCTTTACGTCCTCATATCTCATGAACTACGTGTCTTACTGTGATAAAATTTTGGACGTACATTCAGCTTTACGTGTGTATTCTGTCTGCAAAATTTCCTGCGAGTACAATTGGTATTATAGAAACTATAAATTGCTACGTCATACCGAATGCCATAGTTTTACTCCATGAACAGCGGGAAAGTAGTAAGCGAGAAACTTTTTTCCTGTCATTATTTTCACGTAGTTGTATGCAAGAAAAAGTTTAATAAAGGTTTGAAATTATGTTTAAAGTTTGTTGCAAGTCGCCAAGTACTGTCATTCTCATACAGTGTATTTATAAAGTCTCGTCTCATTATGTAGCAGTTTTTTGCGATTCCTGTTGCTCATGACGTTATATATCTTGAACCATGTGTCGTATGTGGTTCATTCTCCTACAGCAATTTTTAACCCACATAAGGAATATGTGTACAAAATCTGGTTGAAATCTGTCCAATGGTTTAGGAAGACATGTGGAACATACATACACACATACAGCCTATTTTTATAAGATGTAAGATACCATTCAGTTTCATGTGTTTTACATACATTTATAGTCTGTTTTCCATAATTATCTTCTTCAAATACTTAGACACAAGTTAAAGTTCTGTTTACATAATTATCTTTCATTCTTTAGGCCTAAACTAGAGGTGTGGCCATAATCCCTAACCTACTCCGGATAGAGAGCCTGTATTGCGGGAGAGTGACCAACCGGCCGGTGTCCACCATGTTTTTACCACACTGTGCGCGGGACGTGTCTCAAAATAAAAATAATGAAAAGTCAAACGATTAAAAAAATAACCAAGAAAATAAAAAATCTTCCCCTTCAGGTAATTTATTTTTCACTTTTCTTCATTTCTCTTCTTTTATTGTGCATAATTATATGCCTTTATAAATGTTCAAATATTTGTTAAGCTTATGGGACTTAACTACGGAGTCATCAGTCCCTAAACTTACAAACTACTTATCAACTACGTTATACTTAGGACGGCACAAATATCCATGCCCGAGGGGGGATTCGAACCCCCCGACCGTAATGGCCGTGCAGACCGTGACTCCGTGACTGGAGCGCCTCAGTCCCCTCGGCCACCGCGGCCGGCAATATGCCTTTATACCCACTCCCATGTTCCAGCTTGTGTAAACAGTCAGGATAATAGCAAATAACACAGTACCAACTGATTATTTTACTTATGGCGCAGTGTTATTTACACTCTGTCGCCATCGTCACTATCTTTAACACCTGTACAAAATTCTGGGTGATAATTGTCATAGAAGCACCGAAAACACAGAACGTTGTAGCACCACGCACATCTAATAAATGCTACCGCTTTACAGGCGCAAGGTTGTTTCATCAGCGATACTGGAAAACACTGGTCGTTAACATTCAAAAACACTGTTCGGTCGTCAATTAATTGCGACGCAAACCAGGCATATTTAAACATGGGAACGAAGACTGGTGCGCTGAACTGATGCAACAGTAATGAATGTATTCGAATCGATTCTTCCCTTGAAGCGATTTCGCGAGTAGTTGTTAATAATTGACGAGCATGTTGCCAAAATATTATAGGTATTAACAAAAGACTGTTTACTGATTTAGAAAAATGCTTCAATTGCCTTAAAAGTGTGGTTCGAAAAAACAAAATGAATAAAATAATCGTCGCGCAATACAAGACATATTGAGCGAATGCTACATGTTTTTATCCTGACCATTTACTGCAAACGTTTACATAAGAATGGTTATAAAAATAAATAATTATGCACAGTCATCGAACAGGTGTGAAAAGTAATTGATCCCTGTCGGACTTGAACCCAGGTCTCCTGGATGGGAGCCTTGCCTATTACACCACGCTGTCTCGCTGAGCGGTAACCGCCATGTATAAGTAGACACGTTACGCGTGGTAATTTGCAGCGAATTTGATTTCGATTTTCTTAGAAATCAAGGCCCATTGGAACAAATCCTTTTAGCTTGATGGTCTGGAGGAATTCCCTCACAACATACCTGCGACCCATCAAAATCCGTTGGTACCCTACTTGGTGTTCCCCTTGTCAGTTTTTTAAAATGGTTGTTATGAAAATTAAAAAGTGATATAAAGAACTTTTTTGTTATCAGTCCAAAAATGGTTTAATGGAACATTCACTGCTAGTCTACCTCGTCGAGGTATTTTCGCTTCAGCATAATTACCGCACCCTGTATCCATTCCTCTCCTTGATTAAATTCAATACGTGTTCAATGGTTTCACGGTCGACCCATCTCTTCGCCAATATTAATGTGCAACCCACATTAAAAAGCTTGGCTGTGAACTTCGTTTCAGTTGCATACAAGGCCACACTACAGAAAGATACTTTCACAAACACGTCATATCATCTAAATTTCTATTTGACATTCATGTACTGCTCTGATATGAGAATGCTTTTCGTGTTGAGCTAGTCTGCATTTCGTAACCTCTTTAGGTCTGACTTTGGTAATTATTTTGCTGTAAAACTGTAAGTTTTCACATCAAACACTGGAGTACAAATAAAATATCTTAATAGACCCCCTTTTATACCTTTTGCACACGGTACTACGGCCAGCTGTATATGTCCATATCGTGATCACACGACTTGTCATTACAGTGTGTTAATTGGTTGTTGAACATGATTCGAATAGCTCGACCAGTGTACGTCACAGATCATTCCCGATCGCCCTGCACTCTCGCGACGCCTGTTGGTACTATCTCCACGGTGGGTCATGCTGGCAGACGTGGATTTGATTGAAAGCGCGCACTAGACAGTGAACAGCGAGCCACTGACAGTGATGAATGACGCGTATTTCCAGCTGGCGGTAGAATCGCAGCTGGCGGGAGACAGAAGTTATCTCGTGCAGGGCAATTTGGCGACCCTGGCCGGTAGTCGGGTGTGAGCTGGCGTCCCGACTGTGTAGGCAGCGGCTGTCAGTCACACACGGCCGCTGTGATCAGCAGCAGTAACTCAGCGGCCGCCGGCAGCGCCGCGCCGCGGCTGCTGGCGGAATTAGCTGTCAGCCGGCGCGGGAGCGACTGATGGCTGGGGGAGACCCCTCGCTCGCATCGGGGCAGCCATTACGGCGCCTGCCGCTGTCGCTCTCGTAAATCTCCCCAGTCCGACACTAACGAGACGACAGGCGGCAGGCGGCTGACACCGTCTCGTTATTTTCGGAACTCTCCTCTCCAAGACTTTAACGTTCAACAGTCTTTCGCGAAAACCTTTTAGCTGACGCTAATGTGAGACGGTGACGCTTCGGAAGCAACCGGGGGCGAGAAAAGGCTATCGAGAATGAATCCCTCGTGTAACAGAATATACACTGCTCAGAACAATTAGAGGTCTGGTGAGATTTCATGCACAATATACAAATGACAGAGCGCTGAAGATCTTGAGTCGAAACAAGGCCCCTGGAGTATATTAGATTAGATTAGATTAATACTTGTTCCATAGATCATATATACGACATTTCGTAATGATGTGGAACGTGTCAGTTTAGTAAATGTTGTCTTTACTTGACAATCAATATTTTAAGGATTTATTTTTTATTTTTTTAAGTATTATCTAAAAATTCATCTACATTGTAGAAGGAGTTGCCATTCAGAAATTCCTTTAATTTCTTTTTAAATACTAGTTGGCTATCTGTCAGACTTTTGATGCTACTTGGTAAGTGACCAAAGACTTTTGTGGCAGCATAATTCACTCCTTTCTGAGCCACAGTTAGATTTAACCTTGAATAGTGAATAGCATCCTTTCTCCTAGTGTTGTAGCTATGCACAGTGCTATTACTTTTAAATTGGGTCGTATTGTTAATAATAAATTCCATGAGTGAATATATATATATATATATATATATATATATATATATATATATTGTGAAGCTACAGTGAGTATCCCTAGATCCCTAAATAAATGTCTGCAGGATGCTCTTGGGTGGGTTCCAGCAATTATTCTGATTACATGCTGTTGTGCAATGAATACTTTTTTCCGTCTGAACTGCTGATGTCGGTAGGAGAGCCAGTCATGAAAAAACTATCACCTGGTATGCAAGATGTGTGACACAGGGCAAATACTCTCCGACTTCAAGAAGAATATTGTAATTACAATTCCAAAGAAATCAAGTGCAGACAAGTGTGAAAATTACAGAACTAGCAGTTTAATAAGTCATACTAACACGAATTATTTACAGACGAATGGAAAAACTTGTGGAATCCAACCTCGCGGAAGATCAGTTTGGATTTAGGAAAAATGGAGGAACACGGCAGGCAATACTCACATTACGACTTATCTTAGAAGATAGGCTAAGGAAAGGGAAACCTACGTTTTTAGCGTTTGTAGATTTGGAGAAAGGTTTTGACAATGTCGACTGGAATACACTGTTCCAAATGCGAAGGTATCAGGAGTAAAATATAGGAAGCGAAGAGTTCTATTCAACATATACAAAAACCAGACAGCGGTTATTAGAGTCGAAGGGCAAGAAAGGGACGCAGAGGTTGGGAAGGGAGTAAGCCAGGGTTGTAGCCTCTCCCCAATGTTGTTCAATCTGTACATTGAGCAGGTAGTGAAGGAATGGGAGGAGAAATTTGGAGAGGGCATTAAAGTGCAGGGAGAAGAAATAAAAACATTGCGGTTTGCCGATGACATAGTAATTCTGTCAGAGACCGCAAAAGATCTGGAAGAGCAATTGAACGGAATAGACAGTGTCTTGAAAGGAAGATATAAGATGAACATTAATAAGAGTAAGACGAAGGTTATGGAATGCAATGTAAAAAAATCAGGCGATGCTGAAGGAATTAGATTAGGTAATGAGACAATAAAAGTAGTAGATAAATTTTGTTATTTGGGTAGCAAGATAACTTTCGATGGCCGAAGTAAAGAAGATATAAAATGCACAATGGCTATGGGAAGAAAAGCGTTTCTAAAGAAGTGAAACTTGTTAACATCCAATATTAATCTAAATGTTAGAAAGTCATTTCTGAAAGCATTTGTCTGGAGTGTAGCACTGTACGGGATTGAAACGTGGACGATAAAGAGTTTAGATAAAAAGATGATAGAAGCTTTCGAAGTGTGGTGCTACAGACGAATGATGAAAATTAGATGGGTAGATAATGTAACTGAGGAGGAGGTGCTTAACCGAATCGGGGAGAAAAGGAGTTTCTGGCATATCCTGACTAAGAGAAGGGATAGATTGGTTGGACACATTCTGAGACACCAAGGAATTGTCAACTTAGCGTTATAAGGAAGCGTGTGGGGTAAATATCGTAGAGGAAGACCGAGGGACGAATATAGTAAGCAGATTCAAAAGGATGTAGGTTGCCGAACGTATTCTCAGATAAAGAGACTTGCACAGGACAGGGTAGCGTGGAGAACTGCATCAAACCAGTCTGCGGACTGAAGACCACAACAACAACAACAACAACAAAAACATACAAATGGTAACGTATTTTATTCACTTATTGGTTATAACTGTAATATGTGTGATGCACTACGATAATTTTCTGTCTCAACTCTGTTCATTAGGTTTACATGGTGTTTACTTAGAGAGAGGTACCATAATAGTGAAAATGTCATTCTCGTTGGCCTCTAATATGGTGTGCCCTGTAATGAGATCTGTGAACACCTTGCAAGGCCAGTACACTTGCCCACCTGCTTAGTATAGATACCGTGAGACGTCGGGCCCGGTGGTCTTGGGGTAAAGCGCTCGACTGGAAACCGAAGGGTTGCGGGTTCGAAACCCAGTCGGACCTCGGATTTTTTCAGTCTGCACTTTAATCCATCCTTCAACTCTCAACGATGTGAAGAGTCGCCAGAAACGACACGTGGTTCGGATTCAAGGTTAAGCTGTAGGTCCGCTTTCCCCAATTGGATAACTGGGGTAGGCTATGGACACGCAAGTCCCCGAAGTAGCATCCAATTGAAAGACTTGCACCAGGCCATTGAGCCCCACGAAATTATTATCATCACTCGACTCTCAAGGGATATTCGGCCATTCCTGCAGAATGCAATATCCAGCTCTGCAACCGTTGTGCAAGTTGTTGGTCTGTCTGCAAGGAGTCTGCTGAGTGCATCCCTGACCAGGGGGGGGGGGGCTGTTTCTTTTTTTTTTTTTTTTTACGATGTTATAAATTCTTTTTACTCTGCCCCTCCCCCCCTTGGCCAACTGGGGGACTCGAAATCTCGGAAGCCGCTTTTTACACTGTTCCTTGCCTCTTGTCCTGGGGGAGAGGGGACCTACAAATCTCAAATAGTAATACATGGATTTCCAAGTGGCCGGAAGGGAGGGGGGGGGGGGCTTATTTTGTTTGGCCACCACCACAGGCCTCCCACAGCCTTAGTCTGCCACTGTCCCAGACATGTTCATTCGGGTTTTAGTCCGGTCAACAAGCTGTCCAGCCCATTCGTTCTGGTCCCTCGGATTCAGTCGTGTTGTCCACCAAGGCAGCTCTGTGGGGACGAGCGTTATCGTCCACCAGAACGAACCCATCTCGTATGGCACCAGCATATGGCGGAACAAAACGTTGTAGTATTTCGACTCTACATGTCTGAACAATCAAAGCTCCATTCTCTACGACGCAGAGATCTGAGATACTGACTTCTACCCACGCCATTCGTCCACCACCATGATGTAGTGATTTGTTCCTGCCCATAATCAGGATTGTTCCGAGTTGAATGTACTCTCCAGATGAGGAAACGACGATTGTCCGCATGGACGCAAAATCTTGATTCATCTGCGAACAGAATCCGTCGCCATTCGTTACGAGCCGCGGTAGAATAGCCGAGCGGTTCAAAATGTTCAAATATTTGTTAAGCTTATGGGACTTAACTACGGGGTCATCAGTCCCTAAACTTACAAACTACTTATGAACTACTTACGAACTAGGACGGCACAAATATCCATGCCCGAGGGGGGATTCGAACCCCCGACCGTAGTGGCCGTGCTGACCGTGACTGGAGCGCCTCAGTCACCTCGGCCACCGCGGCCGGCTAGCCGAGCGGTCTAAAGCGTCTCGCTGCGGAGCGCGCGGCTGCTCGCTGTGGAGGTTCCAGTCCTCCCTGGGGCATGGATGTGTGTGTTTGTCCTTAGGTTAGTTTACCTAGGTTTAAGTGGTTTGTAAGCTACGGACTGATGACCACGCAGTTTGGTCCGATAGATCCTTAAAAAAAAAAAAAAAAAAAAAAAAAAAACAACTCGTTACGACTGTAGTCCTGACGTTCCTCCCCTCAGTTTCTGCGGGCTAAACGGTGTTGTGGTTTTAATGGGACATACACCGTAGGCCTCCGTGGGTATAGTCCACATTCCCGAAGGCAATTTCGGACTGTTTGTGTTGATATTGCGCGTCCTGTTGCTGCCTGGTGTGTGCGTTGCAGCTGAGTTTCATTCAGCCTCCTGTCTCGATGGGTTGTTAACCGGAGATAACGGCCATCTCTTGCTGCTGTTACTCGTGTACGACCTTGGGCTCGCCTTCTTTTAACGGTTCCTATTGCCTGGAAACGTGTGCAGGTCCTGGAAATTACACTTTGGGACACTCCAGTTGTTCCAGCCAGCTCCTATTGTGTCTGTCTCGCTCCCAACCATCCCATCGCTCTCCATGCAGTAGCTTATCAGTCACGTTGTTGTTGCACTGCCTGTACACTACACTACATGAACCCAACTGCTTGTGTTATTCGTTTGGTAGAGTAAACATAATTCGACACCAACCACCTCTGCAGCAATTTTCTGTTGTTACCACAATCTCAGTTGCCGTAATGTTGTTGTTTCCACTCCGAAGAACCGCAGAAAGGTGTCGAACTGCCGATAATACTTCATAACCTAGATATCTCATTTGATCCCCTAATTGGTTTTACCAGAGTATAAATGGCCTCGTACATATCATCGGAAGTTCAGTGCGGCTTTTGGCGAGTGTTGTAGTAATATATTTGGAAGTCGTAACACTGGAAGAGGGTAGTGAAGTACAGGAGGATCTGCATCGTGTCGATACGTGGTGCAGGGTTTGGCACACTTTCAAAAGACTACCTAAATATATTGTACGTACTGCGAATCGACAGAAATAATAATCCTGTAATAAATAATCAGACAATAGTAGAACAATCACTAGAAGTATATGTAAGGAGCGATATAAAATGGAAATGCCACCTAAAACTAATCGTGGGTAAGGCAGATGCCAGACAGATTGATTGGCATTATCCTCAAGAAGTATAATCCACCAACAAAGGAAGTAGCCTACGGAACACTCGTTCGGCCGATTCTTGCGTGTTGCTGCCAGTGTGTGGGATCCTTACCAGATAGAGTTGATAAGCAAAGAGCGAAGATCCAACGGAGAACAGCACTCTCAGTTAAAGCATCATTCAGAAAGCACGAAATCGTCATGAAGATGATCGGCAAACTCCACTTGTAGACACTGCAAGAGAAAGATTCTGTACTGCGGTACGGGTTCCATCAAAATTCTGTGGACATGCCGTTCTTGAAGTATCAAGCAGTATATTGCTTCATCTTATATCTCGCGAAATTAAGAGGTGGATAAAGTAAAAGGCGTTAGAGCCTAGAGCTCACGCAGAGGCAGTTATAATTTTTTTTATTATTGTTCCTAATGTGACTTCCGCTGTATATTTGTATATGTAGATTGTCGACAGAAAACGCTGCATGTGGAAAATACTGGTGTTGTTGCTATCTTAATTCTCTATATCTATGATGATATGACGTAGACGTTGTGGCAGCGAAGACAAGATACAGCTGACGAGGCATATTTCGTGCAGTTAACTGCGTTTCACAGGGCTTATTTTCCAAGCTTTCTAGGGTATGGAAAATTTACGTTTTGGCATTACTTTGTTTTGATATGCTGTCAGAGTTCCGCATCCAAATCGCTATACTTAATAGGCGCTTGCGTAAATTAACAAAGGTTTCAACGAGAATTGTGACTGTATTTCGCTACTAATAATGTGTAACACATGTATTATCATTAGATTATGACTTCTACAGTGTGACATATTTGATAATTTCTTGAATGATATTGTTACACCCTCCACTGACATAATTTGGAGTATTATTGAAAAATTTCGGCCTTAGGACATTTTCAAGTGTTTAATAGCGTATTTTTCAATTTTACATTATGCCATATATGTCTCTCCTTCTGTGACTGCGTATAATTGTCTTATCGTAAAATGAAAATAGAAATAGCGTTTTCTTTATTATAGGTGATTGTTGCTTCTGAATCTTTTGAGTTAGTAAAAATAATCGAATTGTTGATTTGATTCTTGGAATCTACTTTATTTTTGCATGTTTTGCTATTTTTATATTCTAGCTTTAGATTACATCTCATTTTTGTTGCCAATACTTCTTACTTCACGTAATATTTACCGCTAACGCTCTTCGTTTATTTTTTGCAGGTAAGTTCATACGCCTGCTTTGGTGACCACGGGGTTTCTCGCTTCAGTAAGTATTACAATTATTCTGCGGGCAACTCAAATTGCTGCGGTTTCAAATGGCTATAAATACTGCACAGCGATAATTACAGACAATATGAAGCAAAGATCAACGTTTCGATGGCTAAATGACTCACAAAAATTTGTGTTCCCGGCGATGTCAGCACAAAAATTGCACGATCAATGTTTGTTCTGAGCCATGTTATTCAAGAAATATTTACCTTGATATAGTTGAGCAGTGGCTGATATTGTAGCTTCATATGGATTTCATAGGTTGTATCTTTCAGTAAGATGGAGAGAGGTTATCACATTTCTGTGACAACGTCTCCAAGGTCATTAGGTCGGTCTCACTATACTTGTCGATACTGTGTTCTGCTCTTGCTCACCAAGATCTCCAGACCTAACTCCAATTAATAACTTTTAAGGGGACTGAGGCGCGTCAGTCACGGTCTGCACGGCCACTAAGGTCGGGGGTTCGAATCACCCCTCGGGCATGGATATTTGTGCCGTCATTAGTGTTAGCTAGTTCATAATTAGTTTGCAAGTTTAGGGACTGATGACCCCTTAGTTAAGTCCCATAAGCTACACAAACATTTGAAAGACCTGTGAAGTATGTATCTGATCTTGAGCGTAACTCTGGACAACATATAGATTTCGTTCAATAAAAATCGGAACACAAAAAAAAAAAAAAATAAAAAAAAAAAAAAATAAAAAAAAATCGTAATTTGAAATTTTTTATCTAGGATCGTCATGTCTCTTTGAGTAAGTTTATCTCCAAAACTACTTGACGAATTTTCATGGGGGTTTTCACACTTAACGTGAGCATATCGTGCGGTCACATAAAGATTTCAATATTTAAAATCGGATCAGAGCAAATAAAGATATCATAATTTAATCATTTGTTTAAAAGCTACCGTGTATGTCTATTCGTTGAGGATAATCTCAGAAGTACTACATGTACTTTCATGGGTTTCCACAGGTAAATTGAGAATAGTTTGCTGAGTAACAAAGGCTTCATTTCGTCAAAATCAGATCAGGGGAAGAAAGATACGGTAATTTGTAGTTTCTGGTGTAAGATATGCTTGAATTGCAGTGTAGTATAGGGAAGATCCGATAGAGGCGTTGTTACTTAAAGAATTCTTTGCAAGGAAACACGAACTTATGTAGTCTCCTCTCTGATTTCGGTGCGTACTTATTACATCTTGAGTCCATTCTGTTTAGGAATGCCTAGAAAACGATGTAGTACGGTACAGAACAAATAGAGGCCCTGTTAGTCACGGCCGGCCGCGGTGGCCGAGGGGACTGAGGCGCTCCAGTCACGGTCTGCACGGCCACTACGGTCGGGGATTCGAATCCCCCCTCGGGCATGGATATTTGTGCCGTCCTAGTTCGTAAGTAGTTCATAAGTAGTTTGTAAGTTTAGGAACTGATGACCCCGTAGTTAAGTCTCATAAGCTACACAAATAATTGAACAATTGTTAGTTACGTAGTGCACCAGAGAACTAATAGTTGGCCATGCTGCATTTTATTATTATTATTTCTTTTCGATGGTAATGCCATAGAACAGCTACGAACCACTAAAGATGCTGTTGGTTTTATAGTGCTGCAGAGAAACAATACGTGTTGCGCGTATTCCCTCAGCGATAGAAGTATTTTCAATTAAGAGCCGGACTCTTATCTCTACAAATACAAACTAACCTCCTTGAAACTAATTTTGAACAGCGAGTTGCTGATTACACTTTCCATATTCATGGCTTAAAGACATTTCTTTGCTTCTTTAGACAGGGAACATTGGAATTTAAAACATAACGGCATTCCTTTGCGTCTCTGATGTTCTAATTTACATAACAATTCTTTGCAAGGAAAATCGAATTTATGTAGTTTCCTTTCTGATTTCTATGTGTACTTAATAGATATTGAGTCCCTCCTGTTTAGAAATGCACAGAAAACGGTGTAGTACAATAAAGAACGAATAGAGGCCCTGTTAGTTACGTAGTACCTGTACACAAAATCATCATCATGATTATACTAATATTAATTCTGTAAATGTAGGCTTGTCGCTGTTCGCTTCAATCTTCAAAACTACTGGACAGAGATATCGTAATTTTAAGTGTTTTCAGTAACGGACGTATCTGTCTGTTCATCCATTAGAAACTACTTATCTCCAAAACTTCTTCACGAAATCACATGGGGTTTTCACAGGTAATTTCAGCGTACATTAGGACAACATGCAGCTTCATTTCATAAAAATCGGATCACGGAAAAAATGAATACACAATTTTAACGTTTTTTATCTACAACCGTCATGTCTGCCTTTCCTTTCATCACCTTATCTCCAAAACGAATGGACGAATTTTAGGGGTTTTTCACAGGTAACGTGAGGGTATCGCGCGGTTACATAAACGCTTCATTTAACAAAATCGAATCAGGTGTAGAAACAATATCGTACTTCGAAGTTTCATGTGCACGGTGTAGTACGATTAGTATCTAAAAGTACTAAACGAATATTCACGGGGTAAAACAGATAAACTGAGAATAGCCTGGGGTAACATATAGGCTTCATTTAATCAAAATCAGATCAGGAAAACAAAAGATATCGTAATTTGATGTCTTAGGTGTATTTCATGCTTGGAAAGAAGAGCGTAATGCAGCAGAGAACCAACAGAGGCGCTGTTAGTTTCATAGTGCACCAGAAAACTAATAGAGAGCGCTGCGGGGGTTCGTGTGAAGTTTGGTAGTGACCGGATAATTACCATTTGGAAATGCTATTTACTATTTTACTTTTCAAATTTACCATATTTCAGAAAATCATTTTCTTTGTTGCTGTGTTCTACGAAACATGATTCAACGCAGTGAATAATAAACTGATACAATCCTCCCCGTATTTAATCCATATTTACATATTGATTTTTGTGTCTCAGCCTCGTCACCGCTTGTGTGTCTCGTTTCCGTCGTAGGTGTCGGTGGCCGAGTAGACAGACCGACACAGGAATAAAGGACGCACGCTTGTGTGGGTACGAAGATGAGCAGCCAGTGGGACAGCAGAAACTGGAAACACTAGAGTAAATTAGAACGAGATATATATATTGCACAGAATTTATACAATACTTAACTTTTACATAGTTCAGTACGGTAGAATGTTGATACATAGTTGAATTAGAGGCCTGCCTAGTGCCTATCCGATAGCCAAGTCTTCACTGGTGCCTATCTGATTCCGAAGTGTTCACTGGTTCCTATCTCAGTCCTAAGTGAACGATGTCGTTCAGTGGTGGCCACGAGCGGAGTTGTAGCAGAGGGCGCTCGTGGCTGTCGTCGTAAGAACGCCGCGCCGTGCGTGCATGGCGGCGCGCGGCGAAAGTAGGGGGCGCGCACTTGTGCGACACCACATTGATATCGTAGTACAACTGCTATGGAATTTTTTTTTTAAGTCTCACGCTTGGGGCGACAATAGCACCTCTAGCGGAAAGATAGCCAACCGTAAGAATAATGATTGTTTCCAGTGATATTTTTACTTCATTAAGGAAATACGTATTATATTTCATCTTTCCATGCCTCAGTACGTTGTCAACTGATATGAATTATCGTGAAATAAGTGTTTAAAATGGCGAATGTCATTATGCATGATTTAAGATATACCGTATTCATGAAGATATGCCTATTTCTAACACGTTCCGCAAACGTTGACCTATTTTCATGCCGTTTTCACAGGAAACTTGATCTAAGATTGGGGCAACATATAGGCATGATTTCATCAAAATCAGATCAAGGAAAAATGATATATCGTAATCTTAAGTGTTTTCAGTAACTGCCTGTCTGTTCATCTATTACAAATCCCTAATCTCCTAAACTATCTCACGAATTTGCGTGGAGGGATCACGGAAAATTTGTTAGACATCGGCTATGCTTGAAGTATGGATGGCGTAGTACGCCAAAGAACTACTAGTACCGCTGTTGCGTAATAAGCATAGACCAAAGATAACACAGACTGCTCGTGACATCATTATACTGAAACCAACATCTAAGTTAAGTGATTCGGCACAGGAACCGTTTTCATCATTACGAGTAATTTGAAATGGGGGCTGAGATTCGCAGTTCTTATCCTTTGTAGTGGAAACTAAGCGTAGTTTACAACGATAAAAGTATTACCGTATTCTTATTACACCTTTAGAAATACATTTAGCGTTAGTTCTCCGCAGTTGCAAATATTAATGCGATGGATACGGTTTTTACATATGCCTAGATGAAAAGTATTAACAGTTCTTTTTAGAAGATATAGAACTGCAAAATTTAAGCGAAAGATTGTTTTCCTTTATTGTGTCTTTTAGTTTGTAGTTTTTACCGGAGAAGAAGACTAAATATGAATTTGAAAAGCAACAACTACGGTCGGGTTTCGAATCCCCCCTCGGGCATGGATATTTGTGCCGCCCTTTGTGTTAGCTAGTTCATAAGTAGTTTGTAAGTTTAGGGACTGATGACCCAGTAGTTAAGTCCCATAAGCTATAGAAACATTTGAAAAGCAACATCAGTTTTCTTATGATTCCTCAACAATACATCTGAAATGTTTTGTTGTTCCTTTATAAGAAATAAATCTGTTTTCGTCTATTCTGTAGGATTTTGACACACTACAAATGTTTATATTTTAAGACTTACCATAGACGGTGATGCCAAAAAGTAAAACAAGCTAAATATTGTCTGATTACGTTATATAATAATGTGGGGACGAAGCATTATCGATGCACTCTGCGGGAATTGGTTTCATAGGTGTAATGAATAGTCTGTATGCATTTTTACCTGTGTATAACGTTATTGAAAGATGATTTACACTAGCAATGACTTACGGTACTTGCTGAACTCTAGGCTGTACTCGGTCAAGTGCAGCTGGAATAATATTCCCATCTATAATCATGTCTATAAGTTGTAAAAAGCAAAATATTCATAGTGCAAGACAATCACTGACGATATGTAATTCTGTAGCTTTTAAAAGTAACGACAATACACTTCACCAGGGCATATATAAAAATGATAATCACCACATTAATATTAGTAATATGGAGAAATTACGTTCCCTTCACTACTACAAGTCATGTGTAATAGGAACGTGACGAGTCATTTTATTGTTGAAATAAACGCTTGACTTCATCTGCAAATGAGAAAAACCGTTGCTCATATTGACGAAAAGTCACGTCACGTGACACGGGGCAATTTTAGATGTGTGTTTCAAACAATAACATGGCAGAGATAGGGACAAGCACAGTCTATGTTATCTTTGGTAATACGTATGGCGTAGTACAGCAAGGAAGCGTACGGCTGTGACAGAATTAAGCGACGCAATCTAATATCTAAGAACATTAAACATAGTGTTACTGATTTCGCTTTGTGTATTACATACTTAACGACATTTCCTTGCTTCTTTCGGCAAGTTTATTTATGTTTAAAAACTTTAACAACCGCTGCGAAGCAGGGGCACATAAGCTAGTAAAAAAAATGTGTGCTGTGAAACTGGGAAAATATAAATAAAAGTAACTGTCGGTTTCTAATCAACGTCTTTTAATTCACATAAAATATAGGAAGCGTTTGATAATGTACAGTCAAAGGTCTAATAGCATTAGTAAGTTCGAATTTTCTATGTAACATTGTAAACGAGACCAATTCGAGAAAATGTGAGCGCACTATTCCTGCTTTATTTTAAACTATAAAATAAACTTACAGTTATACTGCCGACATAGTACTGAACCAAGTTAGACAACTCAACCAAGCTGGCGATGCTAGCGGCAGTTATTCACATGGCGTAAGAGAGCGGAGTCACTTTGCGCTCGTGGCTGCAGATTTCAGTAGCTGTCCCTACCGTGGAGAACCACATAAAATCAGTCTTACGTGTGACACAACAAAGTATACTAACAGACTAGGAATTAAATGATTTAGCGCTACAATAAGATTTGGTAAACTGCAATCAAATATTCAAATGTTTGTAAACCTATTAGACCAAACTGCTGTGGTCATCAGGCTTACAAACTACTTAAGCTAACTTAGGTGAAGGACAACAAACGCACCCATGCCCCAAGGAGGACTCGAACATCCGACGGCGAGGAATAGCGAGTTCCGCAACGAGGCGTCTTAGAGCGCTCGGGCACTCCACCGCGGCTGGTAAACTGCGTTACACTGTTTAGATTCTAATGTGAATCGTTTGCCGACTTCCGTTTTCTATTTAATTATACGCTGCTCCTATTTCCTGTTTTCGTACCGCATCACAAAGATTTCTGAAAACTGGAGATACCTCACATACCAGTGTATTGAAGATGGTCCGCGTGTTACGTAGCTACGTGGGGTGTTGATCGATGCAGCGGCAGTAAGCTGATAAAACGGACCATCACAACAGAATTCGTTCAGCGCGCGCCTTATTATTGGATTCACACGAATTGCGTTAAAGAGCTCACCTGAAAGCGGCCATTACTTAGCGATAATTACAATCAACTCTTGTTGACACGTTATTACTGTAATTTGTCAATCAACTCTCTCTCTCTCTCTCTCTCTCTCTCTCTCTCTCTCTCTCTCTCTCTCTCTCTCTCTCTCTCTCTCACACACACACACACACAGACTGAAGTCCAATGGACAACGCCGGATTTTACTTTTGAGGAGACGTACCGAGAGATTCACTTAAAACGACTAGTATCGGGTGAGTTGACTACAAAACGTAGTGTGCACATAAAACTTCAAAGTACGACATCATTTCTTCACCTGATTCGATTTTGATGGAAAGATGCCTACGTTATGCTCCAAGCTATTCTAAAATTACGTTTGAAGCCCCACGAATGTTCGTGTAGTACTTTTGGAAATTACCCTCTATAAATAGATACAATCGATTACTTTCAGATAAATGTTTACATTGTGATATCTTTACTTTCTCTGATACGATTTTGTGAAATGAAGCGTTTATGTAACCGCACGATATCTTCACATTACCTGTGAAAACCCCTAGAATTCGTCAATTCGTTTTGAAGATTAAGATGATGAAAGAGAAAGACAGAAATGACAGTTGTAGATAAAAAACGTTAAATTATGATATTCTTTTTTTTCTGTGATCCGATTTTTAATGGATGTGATGACTACAAAACGTAATTTTCATGATTAGCATTAATATTTAACACTATCTATACCTTGCATGCGTTCCAGTGCCATGGAAGGTAATGTTCTCTATTTAAGAATCATGGATTTTCCAAATTTAGATAATAAATGAAACATCTTTTGTTTGCGCAAAATCAAGGATACGATGATAACAATATTACTATAGGTAATCAAATATGACATACGACCATTGAATAGGTGGTTAGACTGTTGTAAAAATAAGTTAGGTTTATAGAAACGCTTCTATAAGAATGCAACGTTCTCTCAAAATTTCAACGTAATCGGTCAACAACTTTCCGAGATTTGATATTAATGATTTCCATGTAGGTTTCTAATAATTCGTTCATTGCCTTTTCGTATGTTTTCAGTTCAAACGTACCTTCTCAACCCTGACTCGTTTCTTTAACAGTTCTTTTCCGTCTGCCGAACTAATTACCAGCATATTACCAAACTGACCTGGTACGATGGTGAGTTTTTTTATTCTTTGCCCTTAACTCTTGATTATAATTTTATTAAAAAAACTAGTATTTCCTTAAACTGCTATGGGAAAATTTTTTAAGTGTAACAAATGTTCTTACGTTACTTATTCCATGGCATGACATGGAATACCTCGGCCAGAGTAATAAAGAAACACACACGAAAATCATGATTCGCTCCTCTATACCTTTTCTTATATGAGAAATAACTTCAATATTTCTTAACGCATTTTCCTAATAACATAATTACAAAACTGTCGTACATTTAGTTTTTTTCTTTGTGTAAAAATATTAACCAGGCTCACCGTAGCTTCAACAAAATTAGTTATTCCTGAAATTAGTTATTTCCAACCGCTGAGGAACCTCGTACCCTCACCAACTTTCATGCGAATCGTCGAAATACGCTGAGCAATTACGATAATGTGCAAGGGGACACTACGTCAGTAGCGTGTGGAAAAATGACGCCTATAACGTTGGGAAAGAAAAAGTTCACCGATTACTACGGTTCCACTGTTGATGCCGTCGAGCTTGAGCATCTGTTATGATGTTTTAATTTTTATCTAATAATTCTTTTCGCATCTCTCACAGTATCTACATATGTACTGAATGCACCACCACTATTATATCACTGCACTGCTTGTAGTACAGGATATACGACATGACAGACATTTAGCCGGGGTGGAAATTACTTTCTGCTCTCATCAGCTTTCAGTGAAACATAAACGACAGGCGTGTTAATTTATTACTCCTTCATTACTAAAGCTATTCGCAACACGTTTGGCATGGAGTATATCTACATATATCAAAGAACGCAGTTGCAAATCCGCGGCGGAGTAGCCGAGTGGTCTAAGGCGCCTTGCTGTGGAGCGCGCGGTTGCTGGCTGTCGGGGGTTCAAGTCCTACCTCATGCATGAGAGTGTGTGTGTTGTCATTAGTATAAGTTAGTTTAAGTAGTTTGTAACTCTAGGGACTGATGACCATTGCAGTTTGGTCCAATAGGTTTACATTATTGGCTCACTTTAGGTTACTGTAGTAACACTAAAAGAGGGCCTTTGCGATCGTCTTTTGACAGCTCTAAATTTTAATGAAAATAACGGCTTAACCATTCATCTGATACGAAAATTGAATAACCGAATTTATAGAGGAGAAAATTCTCTACAACTTTGCTCTCTTATGTTTCTTCTTTCATATCTCGTATCGTTGCAGAGATATTTGCAAAAATAACGGCGATTTGACGGTGACTGTCTGGCTGTAACGTGTTCCCACTTTTTAGGTCGAACCGTTCAACCGATCGGCACCAAATTTTACAGACATAATTGTTGGCTACCAGAGATCAGAACCTCGCTTTTTGAAATATTTCGAACAAGAAATACGTCAGTAATACCAAAAAAAGTCGTTTGTAATGTAATTTTAATTGCAAATAAACCGTTCATCTGACGCGAAAATTGAATAAATGAATTTGTAGAGGAGAAAATTCTCTACAACTTTGTTCTCTTATGTTTTTTATACCTCGTATCGTTTGAGAGATATTAGCAAAAATAACGGAGTTTTGACACCCTCCATTGAATTAACGAAAACCAGCCGTTCGCAGATGTCACGTGACATTCCTCGCCCAGAACTCTCTGTGGCACACGCCCTCTTGCGTTGCGTATTTGATGATTTTGTTACTGTAACTTACACGTTGTCATTTCAAAGCAAGGTGCACTGAAGAATTAACAAAAACAGGTCGTTCTTCGTACGATAAATGAGAAACTAGTGTCTAGAAATAGCATATTAGCATCAGTTAACGACGGCCATCAATAATATGAGATTAAAGAACACCACTCTTAACTGTTAGCCAAAGCGTAGTGGGCAATGCGTTGGACTGTGACGTTAAAGGTCAGTGGTTCGGAACCTGCAACTACCTAATTTTTCTTCCTAAAAGGGTTTCAAATACTCTTATTTATTAATTTTCTATTATTTTGGTCCAAAATGTTTGCAAAAACTTATAAAACTATAAATCTAAAGTGGGCCGTAAAACACGTCAGTGCGATTTTTTTTCCAGTTGCAAAATAATATCACTGCACAGCAAGTAGATCAGAAAATATTGCGTTACATGCTTCGAAGACGTGATTTTGCTTCAAAAGGAGCCCAATTAGCCTTTTATAGCAAGGTCTTTATGCCGCTTGGCTAGACAGTAAATATTTATGACACGCTGTTTTGTAGTGGCGGTCTGCATTGCTTTGCGTACTTCGGTGGGCCGCGGCGGAATAGCCGTCCCTCACAACAGCCCGTGCCACGTCACACTGACCAGGCCGCGGCCGCCAGCTGACTGGCTGGCCTCTGGGACACAGCCCAGAGCGATCAGCTGACTGGCTGGCCTCTGGGACACAGCCCAGAGCGATCAGCTGACTGGCTGGCCTCTGGGACACAGCCCACTGCCTCAGAGCGATCGGCCATTCAGCTGGGGGCCGCCGCCTGGTCGGTGTGACGTGGCACGGGCCTTGGTTCTAGGTGGTGTTGAAGGTGCCTTGCTACGAGGCGCGCGGCCTTTCCACTTTGGAGGTTCGAATCCTCTTTCGGGCATAGGGGTGTACGTGTGTGTTGTTCTTAGAATAATTTAGTTTAAGTAGGTTCATAAGGAAAATTTGCCGCTGCGTCCCATAGTGAGCAATATTGGTGCCCCCCACACATGACTTAGCCAGACATCTTGCTTCTTTACTCAGACCAATCTTGGGTAAATGCTCGCACAATACACGAAATTCTGCAGATTTTATCAATAGACCGGGGGCTCTCCGTCTGAGTAGCTCTGATCATTTACTCAGCTTCGATGTGGTATCACTTTTTACAGAGCTTCCTCTCACAGTATCTTTGAAATTAATTGGTAAAAATTTTGTAGCATATGTCACTGCTCTCTTTCAGCATGTTCGTTCCTCGATTTATTTCATTTTCAACGATGAGTTTTTCGAGCAGACTGACGGTGACGCCATGGGTAGCCCTCTGTCTCCCTCAGTGGCTAAGCTTTTTATGGAGCACTTCGAGGAACGAGCCCTTGAATCAGCACCCATTAAACGTACGGTGTTGGAGGTACGTCGATAATACGTTCACTGTGTGGCCGCATGGGGAATATAATCTAAATAATTTTTTACATCATCTCAACTCCCTTCATTATAATATCCAGTTCACTATGAAAGTAGAGCGAAATGGATGTTTTAGTTAGACAGAAGAATGATGGCTGTATGGGACACTCATTTTATCAGGAGCCAACTGATACTGATTTATACTTACAGGCTTAAAGTTGTGACCATCTGTCGCAAACCAGTAGTGTTCTTAAAACACTTGTTCACAGAGCTCACACAATCTCAGATGCTGATAGTCTGTCACAAGAGCTGGCTCACCTCCAGCAAGTGTTTCGAGACAACGGATATTCCAACCAGCAAATAAATAAGGCACTCTCAGTTAGAAAGAACGAGAAAGTTGAGAACGAAGAGGATACACCGGCAAAATCCCTTGCTTTTCTTCCGTTTGTGGGTAATATTTCTCATAAAATAGCAAGAATTCTCCATAAATTTCAGGTGAAAGTGATCTTCCGCCCACCATCCAAAATTCTAGACTTGCTTTGTTCGGTTAAAGATGACTTGTCGTTACGAAAGGCTGGTGCCTACAAAGTTCAAATGTTTGTTAAGCTTAAGGGACTTAACTACGGGGTCATCAGTCCCTAAACTTACAAATTACTTATGAACTACCTACAACTAAGGACGGCACAAATATCCATGCGCGAGGGGGGATTCGAACCCCCGACCGTAGTGGCCGTGCAGACCGTGACTGAAGCGCCTCAGTCCCCTCGGCCACCGCGGCCGGCCCTACAAAGTTCCCTGCCAATGTGGTATGGCTTATATAGGCCAGACTATGTTCACTAGTGAAAAACGTTGCAGTGAACACAAACGCAACACACACCTTTTACAGCCAAGTAAGTCTGCTATTGCTGAACATTGTATTTCCACCGAACACTATGGCGTATGATAAAACGGTAATTTTGACAACAGGACAATCTGTGGAAATACGTGTCATAGAAAATCTGATGAACTGGGACAGTGGCTACCAACTTGATAAAGCGTGGAATCCCGTTATCTCCAAAATTTGCTCAGATCGAAGACGACAGAGTGCGCCGACGCGGCTGTGAGCGGCAATGCAGGGAACAGCTGAAGTCCGAGGCTCCACCAGTGAGGGCGCTGTCATCTTGCAGTGTGGCCTGTCTGGTTATAATGTTTTGACGCATGCAATGTAAACGCCAAGTTTGCTATGTATAGCGGAACGCTGGACTCTCTGATCTACCCTCCATAACCATCCCATCCGCCACATCCTCACCCTCAAATACCTCGGCCTAACCCTTGACCGCTCCCTCTTGTGGACCCCACACCTCCACACCGTCTGCCAAAAAGCCCTCTCCCGCCTCAATCTCCTCAAACTCCTTACCGGCCGGACGTGGGGCCTCAACCTCTCCACTATCCTATACACCTACCGGTCCCTCATGCGCCCCGTCCTCTGCAGTTTCCATCCCGCCTGATCTCAACTTCGCCTTCCTATTACAAAACCCTCCAAATCCTAGAACACCACGCCCTCCGCCTCGCCTACCATATCCGCCTCCCTCTCCCATGCGAATCCTGTATGACCTTATCCCATTTCCACATCTCCTCCAATACCTTAAACACATATACATCCTATACACTAGCCGCAAGATAGACTCCCACAACCTCCTGGTATACCCCATCCTCACCTATCCTGGGCCTCTGCCTCGACTTTACCGCTGCATCCCTCCCTCCCACCCTTCACCTCCACAACCTCCACATCCTTTCCCAGGGTAACTTCCGCCACCTTCCCCTCCCGGATGACGCCCTCCGTCCAGACATATACCCGTCCTACCAACTCTGATCCTCTCCTGTGGTTGAAGAGCTCCTTCCCCCTCCCCCTCTTTCCTCCCCCCCCTGCTTGGTTATCCCTCTTCCTGCCCTGGAGTCCCTACGCTTCCTCTCCGTCTCCTCTCCTGCCCCCTCCCCCGTGCCTCCCACCCTCCCCTCCCTACCCTGCGGGGTCCTGCGCCATCGGTTTTAACAGTGCTTCGTCATAATGCATGTGCTTCGCGTCTAATCTTGTTTAATATAATGGTGCGTTGCTGCCGTACACTGCCACCAGCTCATTATGAACTGTGGCGCCGTTGTTTCCACTTGGGGGGATAGGCCGTCAAACGGACCTACTTGGAGCAGGTGAGGCACCACAAGAGATTTTAATTTCCACTGTCTATACTTTTACAAACAAATTCATAAGACTTTGTCAGCATGACCATAAATGATTCAGGATTCACACTCATAGTATAGGAAGTTCAAAAACATAACACAATAGTTATTTTTACTTGTCACCGTGGCTCATTGTTTTAACTGACTCCATATGTTTTATTCATCTGTCAACTCTGCATTTTCTTCAAGTTTTGTCGTCTTACCTCACTTGTTTTTAACTCCATGTTTTAAGCCCTCATGCCCATGTCTCATGTTATCTCGGGTGAAAAGCAGCACTTAATGCTGCCGCCAGCCAGCTGGCACATACAGGGTGTTACAAAAAGGTATGGCCAAACTTTCAGGAAACATTCGTCACACACACAAAAAAAAAAAAAAAAAAAAAAAAAAAAAAAATATGTTATGTGGACATGTGTCCGGAAACGCTTAATTTCCATGTTAGAGCTCACTTTAGTATTTCTCTTTAAATGTAAATTGAAATAATTCGTGCAGACAATTGTCAAAATACCCAATTGTTTCGTTAGTATGAACTGTACTTCGCCGGCCGCGGTGGCCGAGGGGACTGAGGCGCTCCAGTCGCGGTCTGCTCGGCCACTACGGTCGGGGGTTCGTATCCCCCCTTGGGCATGGATGTTTGTGCCGTCTTTAGTATAAGCTAGTTCTTAAGTAGTTTGTAAGTTTAGGGACTGATGACCCCGTAGTTAAGTCCCATAAGCTATATAAACATTTGAACATTTTGTACTGTACTTCCTCGATTCACCGTATTTGTAAAAATTGCACTGACTGCAAAACCACGTTCGTGATGAACACTAACCAGTTGATACTACGTATTGATGTGCTTGATGCTAGTACTATAGAACAATGAGTCGCATGTCAACACAAGCACTGAAGTCAACATTACCTTCCTTCAATCGAAAAAGTACAGTACATACTAACGAAACAATTGGGTATTTTGAAAGTTGTCTGCACGAATTATTTCAAATTACATTTAAAGAGAAATACTAAAATGAGCTCTAACATGGAAATTAAGCGTTTCCGGATACATGTCCACGTAACATATTTTCTTTCTTTGTGTGTGAGGAATCTTTCCTGAAACTTTGGCCGTACCTTTTTGTAACACCCTCTATATGTTCAGTGTGAAATAACAACAAAGAAAAAAAAAACGCTCTCTTCAGTCTTCCACGACTCACCTGAAGATGGCTAGCAGGTGTCTGGCTGAAATGTCGTGTAGTGTATTAGACGACTTCCGGCTGCATACCCGAACTTAGTTTAAGTAATTCAGAATGAAACTTTCGCTCTTCAGCGGAGTGTGCGCATTAGTTTAATTAGTTTATAAGTTTAGGGACCGATGACCAGTGCAGTTAGGTCCCATAACTTTGCGAACAGTTGAACAACGGACGCTCGCGGCGCTGCAGTAAGCGCCAGTGGATGGCCGCGGGAACTGCCCTGCCAAGAGAAATAAGCCGGCGTGGCAGTCGTTTGTTTTTGGCGGAAGTGACGAAGCGGAGCTGATGTACTCCTACCCAAACTGCGGCAGTCGCGTAAACCCAAGCAGAGCGCGGCCGTTCACGCTGTGTTTACACCAGCCCCCTTTGATTACCGTAAAAGTGCGAACCTCGTGATGGGAGCGCCGGCACTGTTTCCCAAACACCTACGCGTGAACTCTCACTTCTGGAGGGTATTTCTCTACTACAATGAATAACCTCTCCACCCCTACACCAACGGTTAATATGCAATGATTAGAATTGTTAACCCGTGTGCCTAATGATTTAAATTATACTAGTATTGCCTGTGGTCTAAAATCGACCAATTGTGTTTACAATGGTCACTGGGGGTAAAATTTTACGTATCATGTCGGCGACCTCTTGTTATTATGTTGGCAATATCAACGACACGATAGAAAATCATTGCCCTTTTGTTCGAACCACATTGACTCGATTAGTGTATCGTACAGACCATGAAGTAAACGAATAATGCTGTTCCTGCTTTATGGTCGACAGGTTCTTGTATGTACCCTCGTCCGCTTAGAAAAAATAATTGCCCTCTTAGAGCGAAGATTCCATAAGAAAACATAAACCTTGTCAAGCGATTGTCTAAAATGAAGACTCACAGGATTCTCGCTATTCAGCATCTGTTGCCAAAATTATCATAGGAGGGCGCTGGGATATTTCGTAAAATTTAACCGGCACTGGGAGGTATGAAACGGTATCTTTTACGTGTTAAGGAAAATGCCTGACACAATAACAACAAATAAAAACGGAAATATATACTTATCATGCCATTTTCGAATTATATAACGTTCATTAGCCTAATATTTGAAATGGAACTACAATTTCAGTGTTCGTATATTTATACAACGCCAAGAAATAATGTTATTTCGATACTGCGATATTCAGAATTCCAGAGCTGACAATATGTCGACTTCGTAGTTCCACCCGAGCACTGCTAGATGCCTCTCTCAACGGATCATCCTTTATATCGGCATTCATATGAAAACATCCATTTCCTTTAACCACTCTTAATCACTGCGAAAATGAAGCATCTGAACGGCACAAGAAAGTGAATTGCGAGGATTCCATGTTTCGATATTCACTTATTTTAATACGTTATTTTAACACTGAAGATGCGCTGCCTTAAAGCCAACGTCTTTGGTCGAGGCGAATAGCTTATCATTGAGCTGTTTGTTGGAGAATGTAGAACTTGATCCAAGCTGTAGTTAGGAAAATTTCTACTTCCTTTTACCACTAAATGCACACACAATATTTATATTCGTGAAATCTACGACGAACAATCTTTATAACTATGTAACTTTCATTGGTGTTCTTGTACGAATAAATTAGTAATCTGTACCACAGTTTTCGTGTTAGCGTATTTGTATAACGATGGTAAGGCTATCGTTGATGAAACCGAGGCCGAAGCAGAATAGCCGTGCACACTAAGGCGCTCAGCTGAGGTGCGCGCGGCCGTTCGCCGTCGGGTGTTTGTGTTGTCCTTATCGTAAGTTAGTTTAAGTAGTTTGTAAGCCTAGGGACTGATGACCAACATCCCTTAGATTTACAAACATTTCAACTTTTGTATTCATCTGGGCCTGCTGCGTCATATATGTTATACTAGCTGAAAACCTGCCTTTTATTTGTTCCTGCCTTCAGTTTGTACTTCTCATATCCCTTCTCTCTCTGTTCATCTCCTTTTTCATAAATATATGCTATATTTATCGGAGAATAAATGAGAAATAAGGCTGTCTTACCTACTGTGCTAACTTATAAGCGCAGTTGGCATAAAATGCGTACGATCTGATATTTATTGAGTTACATGTTGTAGAATTGTATAATTTTTCAGTTATATATTCATTTGTATAAGTGCTGTATGTCTATATCTGTTGGGAATAAGTTAGTTGTAAAGCAGTAATAGATTAAATCTTAGTGTGTGATGGGGCGATTTTCCATGAATGCTACTGTTTATGTGCTCATATCTCGAACTACAGATCATACTGTGATACAATTTAAAAGCTACATTCAACTATATGTGTGTTTGTTATCTCTAATATTTCCTGCCGCTACAATTTGTATTGTAAAAATTATAAATTGTAACGTCATATCGAATGCCGTAGTTTTACTCCGTAAACAGCGGAAAAGTAGTAAGCGAGAACCTTTTTTCCTTTCATCATTTTACTATGGTTTCCAGCGAGAAAAAGTTTAATAAAGGTTTGAAATTATGTTTAAAGTTTGTTGCAAGTCGCTAAGTACTGTCATTCTCATACACTGTATTTCGAAAGTCTCGCCGCATTATATAGCATTTCTTGCGATTTCTATTGGTTATGGCGTAATATCTTTTGAACCATGTGCAGTATGTGATTCTTAACCATGCAGCAATCGTTACCTCACGGTAAGGAATGTGTGTACAAATTTGGTTGAAATCGGTCCAATGGTTTAGGAGAAAATGAGCAGCATTGTTGCAAAATACAGCAGTTTTTCGCGCATCTCATTGTTTATGACGTCATATCTCGTGAACTATATATCGTATGTGATTCTTACACTTACGGCGACCGTCCTCATGGATTGAAGCTTACCTGTACAAAATTTCAAAAAGATTGGAACAAACTGTAGATTTGTATGCAACACGTACAAACATACGGACACTCTGCTTTATATATTAGATAACGACATTCTTAGAAATTTTTGTTGTATCAAAGACGCTGCTATATGAAAAATTATTTATTAATTACGACAGGCTTGTTTCAGCACAGTTGCCATCTTCAGGTTTATTGATCTTTACTTTCTTGCAACATCGCTGTCTTATTTGCTGTCATGATGATTTGACAATTTTATTGCTGTTAATAGTTAACGCAGTTCGTATGGCTCTTATAAATCCGATGTTTTTATTTTTTTTATCTTTTTATTTTTCGTATTTTGACGGCTCAGCTGTAACCATATAACATCGCTGACTGAGCTGTCAAAATAGCTGTCGAAACACACATAAAAAAGTCGGATTTGTAAGATTCAATTATTTGTAGAGCTTATGGGACTTAACTACAGGGTCATCAGTCCCTAACTTACAAACTACTTTACACTAAAGACGGCACAAATATCCATGCCCGAGGGGTGATTCGAACCACCGACCGTAGTTGCCGTGCAGATTGTGACTGGGTTGCCGCGGCATGGCCATGAAGGATTCACGATTTACACTCATGGCATAGGAAGTTCAAAAACATAACAATAGTTATTTTTACTTGTGAAATTAAATCAGGTTTTCACTTACTATTGGCTGCATTTGTTGCTATAGGTACACATTTCTTCATATGTAAGAGAGATTCTTCAATTACTTTTGCACAGAATACAAATCATACTTACAGGAGTACGAAACTTTAGAATTTTCCAAATCCCTTGAAAACTATGGTAAAAATTGAGATAATAAACTATAAAATTTGAGTTTTTTTCTGAGCATGAAGTTTGAAATTTAACAGCTCATTCATTATCAGGCTTTATTCCATGGTGGAATTTGTGCTCCACGACTGTATTTGACTTATGGTAATTTTTCAGCAATCAATCGTAAAAATATTTATTTGCAGATCTAGAATTCGACCACTGTGTGGTCATTAACAATGCATAAAAACGATTAAAGTACTTAAAACATCTCGATTACAGATGCAATCTCCAATATTGAGGTGGAGATGTTTTAAGTACTTTAATCGTTTTTATGCATTGATAATGCATCTAGATCTGCAAATAAATAAATATTTTTACGACTGATTGCTGAAAAATTCCAACAAGCTCATTCATTTTTCATAAATTAAAAAAATTCTAGAGTTTCAAACACCCGTAAGTATGGTTTGTATGCTGTGTAAAATTAATTGAACAATGTTTCTTACATATAAAGATAAGTGTACCTATAGCAACTATGCAGTCTATAGTAAGTGACAAAAATGATGAAATTTCACCTGTAAACAAAATCATTTTGTTCTGTTTTTGAACTTCCGCTGCTATGAGTGTGAATCCTGAATACTTTCTGCTCATGATTACAAAGTTCTATGAAGTTATTTGTAAAAGTATAGACAGTGGAAATTAAAATGTCCTGTGGTGTCGTTCCTGCTTCAAGCCGGTACGTCTGATGTCCTACACCCTTTAATCGGTAGCTTGGGATATTCTGTAATTCGCTGCATGCCACTGTACTGCGCCACGGGAATTTTTTTTAATGTGAATCAGAATCGTTGACGCGTTCTTGGAACAAATAAGAAATTTCTTCTTTATTTTCTGGTGGTAATGATTAATAGTTTTTTACTCCTTGCGTGTAGCAGTCACAAAGCACCGGAGCGCGTCAGACAGTGCACCAGCGTTTGTGGAAATCGCAGAACAGGAGAGGCGGCATCATTCGATGTCGTTACGTGGCGTATGCGGTCGTCGAGATTGTTCCCTCGCACCCCGTAACGGCGTGTTGCTGGTGTAAACACGGGGTGGACAGCTGCTAGCTGGTAATGGCGGAGTGACCTTGCCGTTGCTCCGGCGTGTGCAGAACAGACGGCGTGAAGTGCTTCTGCTCTGGCTGTCAGACACTGCAAAGGTGTTCTGCTGCTGGAGAAGTTCGCTACAGTCTCCTCTCACTGCAATCCTCCCACCCATCTAACCCCAAACAAATCACTTGTCAGCACAAAAAAAAAAAAAAAAAAAAAAAAAAAAAAAAAAAAAAAAAAAATGTAGCTTACGATTATGATAAGTAACAATGATTTGTTGTATACAATATTTTTATCGGCATAGTTCGGTATGTGAAAAACCCGACGTCATAAAGTATTCGTTTGTTTCAGTCTCCTGTTAGCCCATTTCGATACCAACCTTCAGTTTTGAGCAATGACATCATACCTATTCCAAAGACGCGGAAAAGTGGGGTTATGAGCGGGGACATACAAAAATCAATTATATAAAACGGCAAAACATTCAAATAAGTTAAAATTTCAACGAAATTCAAATAGTAAAGTCAAGAATATACAGGGAATATGTGGGAGGGTACTTTGCAACATAAAAATGGATCCCTAAATACCTCGGTCGCGCCATAACTTCAGAAAGGCTCGACCAATTTCACAGACCTTTTTTTTTTTTTATTTTCATTATTCTCAGAGCAATGGTTGTATGGAATAAAAATGACATATTTTAGAACAACAAAGTGCAGTTTTCAATGTGACCGTGCTTTTCGGTTGCATAGAAATCTATAGTTTTGTTCCGATATTGATGAAATTTTGCATACTCTACTCAAAAACAAGAGGAATGTCACTGTCTGAATAAAATTTCGTTCGGTGTATGGTGTAGGATACTTAACTGACAGGTATTTTACAGAATACATGCTTTTGTTCCAATCTTTATGAATTTTTGCACACATGACCTTCAAACCAAGAAGAAGATGACTGGGTACATAAATGTTTGTATGGCACATGACAGAGGGTACCTTGCAGAAAACCTTGTCGAGAGAGGGAGAGGTGAAAACGAACAGAGAGATGGGAGAGAAAGAGGTTGATGCAGAAAGAGGGGGGAAGAGATGTGGGCTTCGAGAGTGTAGGATAAACAAACTGTCCACCTGTTCTAACTATTTTCCTCCTATTTGGTACTCATTCTGTTTAGATGTCTGTCCCACAGAGATCACTTTCGTTTTGGAGGTGCTGATCTTTATACCATAATCGCTACGTCTCTGATCTAGATCTGAGATATTGGATTGTAACGTTTCAATGCAATCTTCCATGGCTGCTAATTTTGCATTTACCTGTTTTAATGTTACATTGCGAGTCTATCGTTTTCAGTATATGATCCAGAAATAACATGAAAAATGTTTCTGACAGACTAAATAGTTAAAACAAAAAATAAGTGGGTCAGTTTTGAATATTTTTGAGTACTGGCGCTGGCCGCTCCTCTGATGAGGTCATATCTGGCAGGCGGCGGCTGATTGGCGGTGCCATCACTTGGTTCGTTGCCAACTTCTGAGCGCGTTTCGGTTGGCGGGATACCGATAGCACACAGCACCGCACGTTAAATCCTCTTAAAGCTGCCGAGGCGACTGCCAGAAATGTTACTGTGTTATGCAGACGCGAAAGAAAAACCACATCTAAACAATGACCTGGCAAGCATCGTGTACTGGGGAACAGAATATGTCCAGCTTTGCTGATGGTGGTTGTAAAAAATAGCGTGGAGTCAGCGGAAGGAACCACTCGTAAGTTCCAAAGTGGTACCAGCAGTACAGATAGCACAGTAAATGTGTCCAAGTGGTAAAGAAAATGGGGTGCAATGGAGAAGCGGATCCTCATAAGCCACACACTCTTATAGTCCACACCGGAGCGTTACTGTACTAGGCGAGGGGGCCCGAGAACTTCACTAAGTAATGAACCCGGCCCACAGGTCGCGAAAGGCTTTCCACGCCAGGTTCAGGAGGAGACGTGGAACACTATCGCATGGTTTACCAGTTTTTGTAGCTACTCTGAGAGGTGTGACCAGCAATGTACGACATCTGGCCCAAAAATATTTGGAGGAGGTTTCATTACAGTTTGAACACTAATTGTTACAAATTTTTATTCACTGTAATACTTATGAAACATATAGTTTTTATCATCAAAGTGTCTCTCCTGTATTCACATCGTATAAAAAATGCAAGCATTGTTATCTTTCATTTATGATCATTATTATGTATATTTCATGTCATGATTTGTTGTAAACCAGATAATGAGTGGGCAAATACTATTCGTAGTGTACATGCGAACAACGCTTCTAACACGGCTATCTCCAATTTATGATCAGTGTTTCCATTTGCAATTTTTTGAGCTCGTGAAAAGTTCTTCACGTAAATATATACAAAACCAACCATGTACATTTACCTGTCGTTTTCGTATATAGTCGAGGAAGCCATGGAAGACATGAATGAAAATTAATAATGTAATTCACCATTCAGAACTTCTCCTCAATGAAGTCATTACATAGTAGGGATGGCGGTTATCGCTGAAACAACCGGTTTTCGGTTATACCGGCTCATTTCATCTCCAGTTTAACCGCACCGGAAAAATTGCTCAAGATAACAGGTTTTTTTTAAATAACCGGTTTTCGGTTTTTATTGCTATTATTTCCAGTAGAGTTCGAACGAAACATATTTTACGGCCGAAACAGAAACCGTAATCGTCGGTTCTTCAACTTGCGAAATTTAGTTAAAATTTAGGTAAATTTACATTATACGACAAGTCACTAGTCTTTCCATATTTTGCAAGATCCCTTCCCAATACTACGCCTTCTTGAGTGTGTGTAAGCCTAGCCAGGAGTCCGTAGAAGACGATATACGAAGCATACAGATTTACTGGCCTAGTATTTCCATCCGGCAGTTGTGAATATTGAGCCAACCACTCCGTAAGTTGGACTTGTGAGCCAGCGCATATGAATATCTCGTTATGCACACAACATATATAAGTTACAGTAAGTAAATAAACTTCAGTCAGTGATGCAGAAGTATTTCGAAAAATAAAGTCACAGTTCCGACTAACAGTATGATTGTTGTCAGTGTAAGTTTACGCAAATTGAACTAGAAAGCTCTGTACCACATGATCAAAGAATGTTCAAATGGATGTGACTTCTTATTACACCTAACTGCTTAGGTCATCGGTACCTAGACTTACAAACTACTTAATCTAACTTAAGCTAAGGACAACATACACACACGTGACCGAGGGAGGAGGGAGGACTCGAACCTCCGACTGGAGCAGCCGCACAGTCCGTAACATGGAGCCTCAGACCGCACGGCTACCTCGCGAGGAACCATATGATCAATGTTACCTAAACCCATATTGGTTATTAAAAAAGCCCCTCGCTTTCAAGGAATCACATTAATAAAACTTGTTAGCATAACAATATGATAATACCTCAAAAGTTGGTATTGCAAGCTTAGAGTACATCACTTACACAATAGGTACATGAATCGAATTTACCTTCTCTTCCAAGGAATATTTTGGATGATTTCTCCTTAAATAACACGGCATGTTTGTAGTGCCTCCACCCGTTTTCAGATTTTTAAAACAAATGGAGCATTGTACCGTACTTCGTGACGTACCTTACTTCGACACTCGGGATGATGTCATTTAAGACACAACCGATGTCTGGCGACGACAGCAAGGAACTGCCGCATGACCAGACGGAGGCAAGTCTTGTACACTGCCGGTGCACGCGCGTCGTCTAATAGGCCACGCCACACGGCAACAGGTGCATTGATGCCTCAATAGCTGCTCAGATGTTCAGATGTTTGTAAATCTATCGGACCAAACTGCGTGGTCATCAGTCCGTAGCTTACAAACTACTTAAACCTAGGTAAACTAACCTAAGGACAAACACACACACCCATGCCCCAGGGAGGACTCGAACCTCCACGGCGAGCAACCGCGCGCTCCGCAGCGAGACGCTTTAGACCGCTCGGCTACACCACCGCGGCTCAATAGCTGCACCAGTTCTTAAGTTCTTATGCCACGCCTTTGTTGCGCGTTTCTAACTGCCGGGATTGTTCTTAAATTAACACTGACCGCTTTTCTTAGTTTCTGCGATGACCTAATATTTCACAGCAGTGGAAATTTTAGGAATAGCCCTAAATATTAGGGTCTACTAGTTTTAATTTTTTTAAATTATTTACAGAAAACACATTTTGAACTACTACTACTACTACAGGAAGTAGTCGTACCGGTTTTTTCCCGGTTCTTGGCAATAACTAAAATAAACAGGCTACAACCGACACCAAATAAATACCGAAAAAAACAACGGTTATTCAAAACTAAAATACCGGTATCGGTTTTAACCGCTCGGTTTTTCCCATCCCTATTACATAGTAGACCTATTAAGTCTAACTATACATTTGCGGACACAGTTATGGCGTCACTCGATCGTGGTGACATGAAGGTATAGAAATCAGACTCAACTAACCGCAAAACCTAGAATCATTTCACCGCAGCACGGCGCCTCAGTGCGCACGGCTAGTCCGCCGCGGCTCCTACTGGCTTGCCAGTTGGTACAGTGAACAAGACCCAATGATGGCCGAGTGCACCAACCTCGGTCAAAAAGCATGATAATCAAGGGTTCCGAAGACACGGTCAAAAGTTAACCGCGGTTAAAACGTCTCTGCCTTGCACCAACGTTAATCACCGGTCAGCACACCGTCGTCAGCCAATCGTACATTTGATCGTGATCAAGTCCGTGTAGCGCAATGGAAGGCACCCAAGTGATGCTTACCTACATGTGTATTCTCGACTATCTTTGGTGAATGACGACAGTATCACGTGATTTCTATGTACAAGATTGTAAATACGGTAAAATTGTACGACGCTTCTCGCCGGGCTGCAGTGGTTATGTTGGCATCAATAGTAATGACGGCAACTAAGATGACCAATAAATATTTTTCGTGACTACTTGAATTAAAACGAAAATTATTTTCTTCTGAACGGACAAGGGTACATACAAGAACCTTTCAACCATAGAGCAGGTACAGTATTATAACATTTACTCTGTAGCTTGTGAAAAATATTAACGCAATTCTACAATTCATTGTTCATCTGTTGCCAACATAAGCATTGGAGCCCAGCGAGAAGCGTCGTAAAATTTTACCGAATTCAGTCATATTGCAAAGAGAAATGATTGTTAAAAACACTCTAAGACAGATTTATATAATTACTTATATTATGATTTATTGTTTCGAACAAATCAACTCAAATGTCATTGTTGTTTCCCATGCACCGCATGTTCACCTGGTAACAGAAATATACAGATAACATGTTTTAATAAGACGAAAGCTTTACGATTATAGTTACGGAACATATCGTAATATTTTTATTCAAAACTTTTTTGAATTTGATAGTTACCTTACTGGAAATATTCATTAATTATGGCGCGGCGAACTGCTCTTCCTGGCAATGTGTCGTCGCGATATATGTTACTGTTGCCACCAATAAGTATGTTAAATGCACCAGCTGCATATGCTCTTAACGTAATCAATAGTCTTTTCATAGGCGAAATAGGGTTATTTCTATCGGTAGGAAATTCTAACCTGTCACTGATTTGGTTTAACAACCACCACACTTTCTTTGGACAAACAAAATCTTTCTTCGAACTTTTTGTCACTGAAATCTTCAAAAGAGTCCCCCTTTCCACAATCACGACGTTCCGGTTTTTTTATCCCTATTTAAATGATTAAGGTAAAATAAATCTTTGTCAATTCCGTCTAACACAGCAAAACGCGCCGCCATCTTGATACTGCACACTCCTATAACCCTGATCATCTCGACAAAACCGGGCGTCAGCCGCGATCAAATTTAACCGCGATCAACTCCCTCGTTTAACTTTGATCGGTGTCGGTGCACCAGAAACTTGAGTTGACCACGGTTAAATGCCGACTTGACCGCGATTAACTTTTGACCGAGGTTGGTGCACTCAGTCGTGAGTATTAAAAACAAACAAAGTTGTTGTCGTGAGCGCCTTGGTTAGCGCGGCCGGTGTCGAGATAAGGGTGTGTGTGTGTGTGTGTGTGTGTGCCGTGGGGTCGTTAGCAGGTAGCAGGTAGCCGCTTATCTGGCGCAGTTTCCTGCGCTGCGGCCCATTACCCCGCCAACATTTTAATAGCCGCCACGCCCGCCTCATAGCCTGCCCTACACTCGAGCGCTCGCCCCTCATAACACAACGTTACACGCCGCGCCCCTCCATTTCCGCACAATAAAGCTTTTACGCATTTTCATGCGGATATCATTACTTTCTTCTCACACAGAGGAATTGTAAGAATATACTCACGAAACAATTAATAGTTTAATGTTTCCATTTGTTGTATACACTCTGTATTTCTTCACTTGTATTAAATACTAGATGACCCGGTGAACTTCGTATCACTTACCTCTTAATATAAACCATACTAATTTAAATCATATGTATTTTAGACCCAGGCCAATGAATTCAACGATTTCTTGTTGAGATAGTCTCTTGTGTTTAAGTAAGTTTGCTTTAATCAAGTCGACGGCCTCGTCAACCGGAACATTTGCATATAAATTTTTAATTTCAAGAGACATATTCTCAGCAAAGACGGGAAAGCTGAAAGTTGGGAAGAGTATATAGAGTGGCTCTATGAAGGAAATGAACTTAGCGGCAATATTGTAGAAAGGGGAGAAGAAGTAGATGAGGATGAAATAGGAGATACTATATTGAGAGATGAATTTGACAGAGCACTGAAAGACCTAAGTCGAAACAAGGCCCCTGGAGTAGATGATATTCCCTCAGAGCTACTGAAGTCTCTGGGAGAACCAGCCATGACAAACCTGTTTCACCTGGTGTGTAAGATGTATGAGACAGGCGAAGTACCCTCAGACTTTAAGAAAAATGTTATAATCCCCATTCCAAAGAAAGCAGGTGCACACAGGTGTGAAAACTACAGAACCATCAGTTTAATAAGTCATGGTTGCAAAATATTAACACGAATTATTTACAGAAGGATGGAAAAGCTGGTAGAAGCCGACCTCAGTGAATATCAGTTTGGGTTCAGAAGAAATGTAGGAACATGGGAGGCAATACTCACTTTACGGCGTGTCCTAGAAGATAAAGAAAAGGCAAACCTACATTTCTAGCTTTTGTAGATTTGGAGAAGGCTTTTGACAATGTTGATTGGAATAAACTCTTTCAAGTTCTGAAGCAAGCAGGAGTAAAATATAGGGAGCGTAAAGTTATTTACAACTTGTACAAAAACCAGACAGCGGTTGTCAGAGTTGAAGGGCATGAAAGGGATGCAGTGGTTGGAAAGGGAGTAAGACACGGTTGTAGTCTTTCTCCATTGTTATTCAATTTGTACATTGAGCAAGCTATAAAGGAAAGCAAGGAGAAATTTGGAGAAGGAATTAAAGTTCAGGGTGAAGAATTAAAAACATTGCTTTTTGCCGACGACATAGTAATTCTGTCAGATACAGCAAAGGACCTGGAAGAGCAATTTAACGGAATGGACAGTGTGCTGAAAGGTGCATACAAGATGAATATTAACAAGAGCAAAACTAGGGTAATGGAGTGCAGTGTAAGAAAATCAGGTGATGCTTAAGGAATTAGATTGGGAAACGAAGCAATAAAGGAGGTAGATGAGTTTTGCTACTTGGGCAGTAAAATAACAAATGATGGTCGCAGTCCAGAGGATATAAAATGCAGAATGGTAATGGGTAGAAAAGCGTTCTTGAAAAAGAGAAATTTGTTAACCTCGAATATTGATTTAAGCCTAAGAAAGTCCTTTCTGAAAGCATTTGTATGGAGTGTTGCCTTGTATGGGAGTGAGACATGGACGATAAACATTGCGGACAGGTAGAGGATTGAGGCTTTTGAAATATGGTGCTACAGAAGAATGCTGAAGATTAGGTGGGTGGATCGCGTAACTAATGAGGAGGTACTGAACAGAATTGGAAAGAAAAGAAATTTCTGGCATACCTTGACTAAAAGAAGGGATAGATTGGTAGGACACAATCTTAGACATCAAGGATTTGTGAATTTAGCGTTGGAGGGAAGTGTGTGGGGTAAAAATCGCAGAGGAAGACCAAGAGATGGATACAGTAAGCAAATTCAGACAGATGTAGGTTGCCGTTCTTATGTGGAGATGAAGAGGCTTGCTCAGGATAGGGTATTGTGGAGAGCTGCATCAAACCAGTCTCCGGACTGAAGACCACAACAACAACATGTATTTTAGACCCAGTAGCTTTATAAAGGCATTTGCTTTCAACGTCAAATGTGCAATATAGTATCGCAACCAGACGAATGATATTGATATCCTATGAAAAAAGCTCTTTCAGTTTCTCGCGAATTTCCAAAATTTCCTGGTAACTTTCCCGAATTTTAAGTTCATCTTTCGGTGAACGTCAAATAAACAAAATTTTATCGCAAGCGGATGAACGATTCTCAACTTATAGTATTGAGTACATTTAGAAACACAATGAAAAAGAAACTTGGTTCGAATTTTACACTTTTCTTTTTAACTGTCTATTTTTTTAGTGAAAACTGTTCCAAACCATAATGAATAAAACGACAAAGAATTATTCCTCTTCGGCGTGTGAATAGTCAGTTATAGTGCTGAATTCGATCAAAACACATTGAAAACGCACTTCCAGTTATTCTCAATTTTTTTTTAATTTTCCGGTAGATTTTCCAAAAAAAAAAAAAAAAAAAAAAAAAAATCATACTAACCTCGTCCTGTCAAGCCGTACTCAAGTGATGCTCTTACAACCATGTTGCAATTCATTTTTATTCGTAGATAAAGATCGCTTTCGGTTTTTCCTAAATTTTCCGAGTTTCCGCACGAATTATCCAAATTTTTATTTGATGCAAACTTTCATCTTGCTTTCATCATGAAATGTACAAAACTTTATCGCAATTGGACGAACGTTATTGATAGCTCATTGGAAAAAGCTGTTTCAGTTTTTCCCGATTGTCCTCTTTTCCGGACAACTTTTCCATATTTAATCACCGTTAAAACCATCCCTGGACTTACACGAATGTTTCAAGTGTAAAATTAGTCAAATCGGTTCAGCCGTTCTCGAGGTTTAGCGAGACTTAAAACTAAGTAATTCATCAAATAAGTTTTTTTTCTTTTTTTTTGTATTTTCTGTGTTAAAAATTATATACGAGGTTTGGAACGTAAATAAATAGTGGCAGCTATTTATTCACAACCGATACAAAAACATTGTATGTTTTCACCTGTTACTGTCCTTCAAAGTAGTCACCAGCGTTGTATAGAACCCGTTGCCAAGCGATGTGCAAGGCGAAGTATACCGTTAGCAGAGCCTGTTCTGTTGATTCTGCGAATGGAGCGGTCTACTGCCTGTCGAATGTCTGGAACAGTTCTGAAGCGAATGCCACGAAATGGTCCCTTCATCTTCGGAATAAAATGTGTTACAGTCCAGGGAGCATGGTGGATGGTACAGTACTTCCCAGTCTCATCGACCGAACAAAGCAGCCACAGCTTGCTTACACGGTTGAAATTACACAGTAATAGATGCAAAAATATCCCAGACAATAAGGGTCCTCATAAAAGCCATTTGCGAGATAATTACGTCCTAGTTAGTGCACATTAATATGAAATTTAGACTTTACTATTAAAATTAAAATCGCATTTAGTTCACATATCACTGACTTTACTGTGCACGCGACCTATTTATACGAACTAATTTGAAATTTAGACTGTACTATTAGGTTTTACAATGCACGTAGTTAACATTTCACGTATGGGTTACCTGTTAAAGGAGGTGTTCGAAATGTGTTCCTTGCATCTTGATTGAGTACTATGCTCGTCTCTGCAATGACCTATGGAACATTTCGGAATCCTTGACAAGCGTGTACAACTCTCCTCTCCAGTTCTTCAACTGTGTTGTTAAAGGTGTGCTGTACACTTCGCTTTTGAGGTACAACTCTCCTCTCCAGTTCTTCAACTGTGTTGTTAAAGGTGTGCTGTACACTTCGCTTTTGAGGTACAACTCTCCTCTCCAATTCTTCAACTGTGTTGTTAAAGGTGTGCTGTACACTTCGCTTTTGAGGTACAACTCTCCTCTCCAGTTCTTCAACTGTGTTGTTAAAGGTGTGCTGTACACTTCGCTTTTGAGGTACAACTCTCCTCTCCAGTTCTTCAACTGTGTTGTTAAAGGTGTGCTGTACACTTCGCTTTTGAGGTACAACTCTCCTCTCCAGTTCTTCAACTGTGTTGTTAAAGGTGTGCTGTACACTTCGCTTTTGAGGTACAACTCTCCTCTCCAGTTCTTCAACTGTGTTGTTAAAGGTGTGCTGTACACTTCGCTTTTGAGGTACAACTCTCCTCTCCAGTTCTTCAACTGTGTTGTTAAAGGTGTGCTGTACACTTCGCTTTTGAGGTAACCCCAAGCAAAAAAAAAAAAAAAAAAAAAAAAAAAAAAAAAAAAAAAAAAAAATCCAAATGATTTTCAGGTGATCTTGAAGGCTAAGGTACAGATCCGCCTCGACGTAGCCATCTTTGGCCGTATCTGCACCTTAGATGCCGTCTCACAGTAACAGCAAATGTGCCAGAGTCTCACCATGCATGTACCACATACTCTGACGTTACTGAAGGGGAACATCCTCAAGCAATTCCGACTGATAGTAAAGACTAATTTTCAAAATAATGTGAACATACTAGGACGATGTTTACAATGACGTAAGTGGCGGCTTGGTAATTCGTAATTATCTCTATTATCGTGTACTTTCAACCGTGTAAGTTTGCACTATCCTTTTTTATACATCCTTTACAGGGTGAATCACCTAACACTTGCACCGCAAATATTGCGGAAACGGAAAGTGCGACTGATGTGCTGTTTTCACAAATGGATTTCTAGTCAGGGGCCCGTATTTTTAGCCAACAAATAGACTGTAATATTACTTAGAAAGCGTATTTTTATGCAAACATACATTTTTTCAGATGGAACAATGGTTGTTTCTTTCATACGATGGAAATGTTTGACACCAGCTGTGTACAAATATGTTTCAATGACATTTTTATCACGTTTAGTTTGTCAACTACAACCATTCAAAATTTTGGGGGCGGAGGCTACGACAGCGTAGCTGACCGGCTGGTGGTTATGAGACAGTGGGCCGTGCCCCAGGGGCTAGCCAGTCTGCCAGTCAGCAGCGCTATCGCAGCCTACGCCACCGAAATTTTGAACTGTTGTAGCTGCCAAACTAAACGTGATACAAATAACATTAAAAATTATTTGCACACAGCCGGTGTCAAAACTTCTAGTGCATGATAGAAACAAACATTGTTCCATTAAAAAAACCGTATGTTTGCATAAAAATATTCTTTCTGGGTATTTTTACAATCTGTTTATTGGCTAACAATACGAGTCCTTGACTACCAATCCATTCTGTGAAAATCGCACATCAATCGGACATTCCGTTTCTGCAATATTTGCGGTGTAAGTGTTAGTGTGGTGTCGCACAAGTATAAAGTGCGCGCCACGTACTTTCGCCGCGCGCCGCCGTGCACGCACGGCGCGGAGTTCTTACGACGTCAGCCACGAGCGCCCTCTGCTACAACTCCCTCGTGGCTACCACTGAACGACATCGTTCACTTGGAACTGAGAGAGGAACCAGTTATCACTTCGTATTCAGATAGGCACTAGTGAAGACTTGGCTATCGGACAGGCACTAGGCAGGCCTCTACTCAACTATGTATCAGCATTCTGCAGTACTGATCTATGTAAAAGTTAAGTATTTTATACATTCTGTGCAATATATATCTCGTTCTAATTTACTCTAGTGTTTCTAGTTTCTGCTGTCCCACTGGCTGCTCACCTTCCTACCTGCACAAGCGTGCTACCTTTATTCCTGTGTCGGTCATCGTACTCGGCCACCGACACCTACGACGGAAACGAGACACAAAAGCGGCGACGAGGCTGGGACACAAAAGTTAGGTGATTCATCATGTATACAGGCGTGCGCGCTCGGTGTGTGTGTGTGTGTGTGTGTGTGTGTGTGTGTGTGTGCATGCACAATATATCTTCCTAAGCTACTAGGCTAACTTCTACCAACGTGGTAAACATATTCCTTACTATCAGTCATCAATCGCTGTGTGGGTAGGAACCACCTGGACACACAGTTCAGGAGACTCGCCGCCATAAACGATGAAATTTGCTAAATATTCAGTTTACTGGTGCATTTCCTCTAGTGTGCGCGGCTTCGTGCTGTATACCACGTTGTTGAGGTAACGCTATACCCCACATTTTTTTGATCAGCGCTGTATATTGTAAATAGTGAAACGTTCTGCCGCCACGTGGTCCCTCACAACGGGGTCCAGGTACGACACACAACTCGCAGTGCTAGTCACGCTCCCTCGCTCCTCTGTGATGGAAGCTGTCTGGTGAGCTGCCGGCGTTGATGGCTCTCTGGTCCGACTGTCCTAGACTGCGAAAACGGGCGCCCGACTGACCATCACTATTGTAGGCAGTTGTTTCAATTAGTTGCAGTGAGTGTGTCGCTGGAATCGGAAAAATATCCAGTATTGTTCAGTAATAATATTCTCCGTAAGCGAAAGGTGAATGCAGACCGAAATTCGTTTGAGCATCACAAATATATTAACTGCAGACATCGGTGGGGTGACTTGCATGCCTCAATGATTCAGAAAGCCGTACAGTAGGTGCAACCACAGCGGAGGGGTATCTGTGGAGAGGCCAGACAAACGTGTGGTTCCTGAAGAAGCCTTTTCAGTAGTTACAGGGGCAACAGTCTGGATGATTAACTGAGCTGGCCTTGTAACATCAATTAACGTGGCTTTTCAATGCAGCTACTGCGAAAGGCTGAAAGCGGGTGGAAACTACAGTCGTCACTTTTCCCCGAGTACATCCTGCCCTACTGTGTGAATTTGTGATGACGTGTTCTCGGGTAAAATATTCCGGAGGTAAAATAATCCTCCATTCGTAACTCCGGGCGGGGACTACTCAGGAATGCACAAATGTTTGTAAAACTAAGGCACATAAAGCGCCGAAGTCATGGGTCCCAAGACGTAAAAACTATTTAAACTAAAGCTAAGGGCAAAACTCACACAGACACATCCAAGAGGGAGGAATCGAACCTCTCAAGGGAGTGGCCGTGTAATGCGTTACATGGCGACTCAAACTGTCCGGGCTTTCCCGCTCGGCGTATTATTCAGGAAAATATCGTTATCAGGAGAACAAAGCTGTGAAGTAAGGCAAGAAGAAGGAATTGAAGTTGAGGGAGCAGAAATAAGAAATGACATTGCCATTGTGTCAGACAGCAAAGGACCTGGAGGAGCTGTTGAACGGAATGGACAGTATCTTGACAGAAGCGTATAAGGTGAACATCAGCAAGAGAGAAGCAATAGTAATGGAGTGTAGCATAAAATAATGAATCGAGCCTGAGAGAATTGGATTAGGGATCGAGACAATACAGGTGGCAGATGAGTTTTGTAAATTGAACAGTAAAATAACAACAGTCGTAGTACAGATGGTATATGATGCAGAGTGACAATAGGAAGACTAACATAAGTTTTTTTTACCAACGAATAACTAAGGAGGAGGTACTGAACAGAATTGGGGAGAAAAGAAGTTTTGATATATCTTAACAAGTAGGGACCGACTGGTGGGAGACATTCCGAGACATCATGGAATCGTCAGTTTATCATTGGAGGGAAGTGAGAAGTGAAAAATAGTAGAGGGAGACCGACAAGGAGGGAGGTTTCGTTATCGGATGACTTTAGTAGTTTGCAGGATAACGCGTACGAAATCTCTAGGTGGCATCAGGAAAGGCAGCTAGCTGTAAATGCAGAAAAAGATGTGAGGTGCTGAAGATGAGTAGGAGAAAGAATCTCGTAATGTTCAGATACAGCATTAGTAGTGTGCTGCTTGACAGAGTGGCGTTAATTACATATGTAGGCCTAACACTGCACAGCAATATAAAATAAAACGAGAATGTAAGGACAGTCGTGGGGAACACGGATGGTCGATTTCGCTTTATTGGGAGAATTTTGCGGTTATGTATTTCGTTTGTAAAAGAGACCATATATAAAATGCTTGTGCGACCCTGTTTTCAGTACTGCCAAAGTGTTTGGGATCCCCACCAGAGCAGGTTTAAAGGAAGATATAGAAGCAGTTTGTAAGATTACCGCCCAATAGAAATACTGGTAATTAATAGCATTTGATAATTAAACAGTGTGAAGTTCACTGCAAACATTGACCATGCCAATGCACTAAATGTTACACAATTTTAATCTTATTAATTATGGTAGCAATGTATGTACACAGTTGGGTGACAACATTTATAGTTAGGCCAAAGGTAGAAATTCTCCACGTTGAGATTTGCTGTGTGCTTGTAGCTGACGGGAGGCCAGCGAGCAGGCCGACGTTGGTGGCTTGTTCCAACTTAGGATTTTCCAGTTCGTTTCCGGTGAGGGGAGAGAGGGACAATGGCGAGTGCCAGGCACAGTGCAATGCACAAATATTGTAATACAACTGGCATTTGAAGTAACAGGATGCAGTTAGGAACCTTTAGGGCCCTCATTACAAAATAGCCTGTTGATAAATAAACAATACATTAGCTGATATAGTCACATCTGGCGTAATATGTTTAATTGACAATGAAAAGTAATAAATTACCAACGAAGACAAGACAGTTACACAACTAGCATGGCAATGTTTGTTTATAAAAATAATATATTAACTATGTCTCATTTTATTTTCAATTAATCTTGTGTATTTTATCTTGAAGTATTCAGTTAAATCACTTATCTGTGACATAAGAAATTGCACGATTATGATAATAGTACAAAGTATGTTTATACCAATATAAAAACCTAAGAAGACAATTTAATGTGTAGTGTAATTATTTTGATTTTAAGGAAAGTTTTAGAAATGTATTGGCTGAGCGCTGTACGTTGGCAAATCGGTTAGAACAGCTCACATGGGGAAGTTGATGACGTAGGGGAAAAAACCCCGGCGCCACGTGTGGTTTCTCGTCGTAGACTGTACCAAGATAAATCGAGTGCTACTGTGTGTTTGTGAATATTTAGCCGGTGGAACAAGGTGTGCATCGTATTGAATTAAAGTGACTGTGATTTGTTAATGTAACACGTGTCGTCGCATAGGTATGAACATAAACGGTGTTTGAGACAGCCACGTGGTGTGAAAACAATTCGCGACAAATATTCATTTTGTCTGGGGGCTCAGGAGCTATAACTTTATTTGGTAAATGTGTCGACGTGCAGACGTATCAGCCACAGGGTTCAAATATTGTGAAATAAACAACATAAAGTGAACTTTCACGTGTTTTCAAAAATAGTAGTTAGTACACCCTTTTCTCTCATGAACTTGATTTTATTATGAATTTGTTTTGTTAATCATATGCAGGGAAGGAAAGCTGCGAACGTGTGATATCATCCCCTAGAAAACGAGTCAAACAGTCGCAATCACAGTACCAGTGTTTTTGCATGTTTAGGAATTTGGTTCGCAGTTGGTGGTTGTGAGTTTTAAAAATTAATCTTTCCCTATTTTAAACTCTCACCTCGACCTTCACGCTCGCAAGTTAAGAGACGAGCAGCTAGGTTCGTCACCGGTAAGTTCGATCAGTGCGCGTATGTCACAGAAATGCTCTGGAAACTCAAATGGGAAGCGCTGGAGGAGAGGACGAGGTTCTTTTCTAGACATTCTGTTGAGGCAATTTAGAGGGCCGGAATTTGACTGCAGAACGATCTTGCTGCGTTCTAGTTACTTTTCGCGTAAAGATCACAATTACAAGATAAGAGAAGTTAGGCCTCGTACAGAGGCATATAAACTTTCTTTTTTCCCTTAGTTCTGTTTGGGAGTGGAATAGGAAGGAAATGCCTGGTAGTGATACAGTGTACCGTCAGCCACGCGCCTTACGGTGGATTGCGGTGCATATGTATAGGTGTAGATGAAGAAATTTAGAGGCCTGGAATTTGAAACGAACTGCACAACCACTCTACTACCGCCAACCTACATTTCGCTTAAAGAACACAAAGATAAGATCAGAGAGATGCATACAAGCATACGTTTTTTCTTTGTCCTGTATGTGAGTGGAACAGGAATGCAAGAGTTGACTGTAGTATGTAGATGTAGACGAATACAGTAAGCAGGTTCTACATCTGCATCTACATGGGATACTCTGCAAATCACATTTAAGTGCCTGTCAGGGTTCATCGAACCACCGTTATACTATTTATCTCCCATTCCATTCTCGAATAGCGCGCGGGAAGAACACCTGAATCTCTCTGTTCGAGCTCTGATTTCTCGTATTTTATTCTGATGATCATTTCTACCTATGTAAGTGGGAGTCAACAATATATTTTCGCATTCGGAGGAGAATGTTGGCGATTGGAGTTTCGTAAGTAGCCCACGACGCAGTAGCGATAAGCGTCGTTGTTGTAATGATTCCCATCCCAGATCCTGTATCATTTCCGTAACGCTGTCTCCCCTGTATCGTGACAATACGAAACGAGCTGCCCTTCTTTGGACACTTTAGGTGTCCTCCGTCAAACCCACCTGATGAGGATCCCACACTGGGCAGCAATACTTCAAAAAAGGACGGACGAGCGTAGTGTATGCAGTTTCTTTTGTAGTTCCGGTGCATCTTTTAAGGGTTCTCCTAATAGAACGCAGTCTCTGGTTCGCCTTCCCCACGACATTATCTACGTGTTCTTTCCAGTTTAAGTCTGAAGTAATAGTAATTCTTAGGTATTTTGTGGATTTTACGGCCTTCACTTTTGATTGATATATCTTGTAAACAAAGTTTAACAGATTTCTTTTCGTAGTCATGTGGACGACTTCACACTTCTCATTATTTAGAGTCAATTGCCAAATTTTACACCATTGTGATAGCTTATACAGATCGTTCTGCAGTTGGTTTTGATCTTCAGATGATTTTACTAGGCGGTAAATTACAGCGTCTTCTGCAAACAATGTAAGAGAGCTACTTAGTTTTTCCCCTAAATCGTTTATGTAAATAAGGAACAGCAGAGGACCAATAACACTACCCTGTGGAACGCCCGATATCACCTCTGTTTTAGTCGATGCCTTACGATCGATTACTACGAACTGTGTCCTCTGACAGAAAATCTCTCATCCAGTCGCAAACTTGGGGCGATATACCATAACTACTAAATTGGATTAAATGCCTTTTGTGGGGTACAGTGTCAAAAGCCTTTTGGAAATTAAGAAATACGGAATCGATTTGCGAACCCTTGTTGATAGCACCCATCACTTCGTGTGAATAAAGATCTACTTGTGTTTCGCAAGAACATTATTTTCTAAATGCATGTTCAAATTCAAATGTTTGTTGAGTTTATGGGACTCAACTACGGGGTCATCAGTCCCTAAACTTAGAAACTACTTATGAACTACTTACAACTAAGGACGGCACAAATATCCATGCCCGAGGGGGGATTCGAACCCTCGACCGTAGTGGCCGTGCAGACCGTGACTTTAGCGCCTCAGTCCCCTCAGTCACCGCGGCCGAAATGCGTTTTGACTTTGGGTTCAAAAGGACTAGGTCGCTTTTCTTTTTCAGTGATGATGAGGCTTGCGTGTAGGATAGGATAGCGTGGAGAGCTGCATCGAACCAGTCTTCGTACGGAAGACGACAACAGTCACAAAAGTGCACGGTAACTTGTCCGTTTCAATATCCAAGCTAATGAAATGGGCGGCCGAGATTAAATGTGGCAGTGAAAACGTCTCGAGGTGATCCACGGGAAAGGAGGGCGGAGAAGTTTTACCACGACGGAAGTCATTAATTCAAAGAAGTCTGCGGAATTCGTTATCTCTCCCCGTTTCTGTGATCCAAGAGAGCAACAGCGCTGAGACAAAGTGTCCTCGTACACGCCGGGTAGCTACCGTTTGCGACTGAACTTGCCGAGCTAATTAGCAGGGAAATGGCCGGCCGGTTGCGGGAAATGAGCATGTCGGGGCGGCATAAATCGTGACCTTCAGGGCAGCGGTGGCCGGTGTCGGCGGTAATCCTGCATTTCCTTTCCGTGACCGCGCGGCCACACGCGAACGTGGCGGAGGCAGCACAACGCGGGCGAGCCTAGCTGCAGGCGCGGGCCGCTGCGTGCGCTGTGATGTAAGGGCTCCCAGTCACCAACTCACGCACGATCCGAGATACTTACAGGTATTGCGTCTTACATATAAGGCTACTGCTTAATGACTGTGAAAGACGGCTGTCTGCCGTATTTCTTTCATTAAGAAACGGAAAAGCTTCTCTCCATGAATCAGCACGGGTTTAGGAAACATCGTTCATGTGAAACTCAGCTTGCCCTTTTCTCACATGACATCTTGCGAGCCATGGACGAAGGGCAACAGGCGGATTGTGTTTTTCTCGACTTCAAAAAGGCGTTCGACGCGGTGCCACACTGCAGACTGCTAACGAAGATACGAGCTTATGGAATAGGTTCACAGATTTGTGACTGGCTGGAAGACTTCCTGAGTAATAGAACACAGTACGTTGTTCTCGACGGCGAGTGTTCATCAGGGACGAGTGTATCATCAGGCGTGCCCCAGGGGAGTGTGATAGGACCGCTATTATTTTCTATCTATATAAATGATCTGATGGACAGAGTAACTTGTAATTTGCGGCTGTTTGCTGATGATGCTGGTGGTGTATGGGAGGGTGTCGTCTGTAACTGACTGTAATAGCATACAGGTTGACTTAGACAAAATTTCTAGATGGTGCGAAGAATGGCAGTTAGCTCTCAATGTAGAAAAATGTAAGGTGATGCGCATGAGTAGAAAAAACAATCCTATAATGTTCGAATACAGCATTAGTAGTGAGCTTCTTGATGCTGTCGCGTCGTTCAAATATCTAGGCGTAACATTGCAGAGCGATATGAAATGGAACGAATATGTAAGGACAGTTGTGAGTAAGGCAGACAACCGACTTCGGTTTATTGGGAGAATTTTGGGAAGATGTACTTCACCTGTAAAGGAGACCGCGTATAAAACGCTTGTACGACCATGTCTTGAGTATTCCTCAATTATTTGGGACCCGCAGCAGATCGGTTTGAAGGAAGACATAGAGGCGGTTCAGAGGCGAGCAGCTAGATATGTCACCGGTAGGTTCGACCAATGCGCGAGTGTCACGGAAACGCTCCGACAACTCAATTGGGGATCGCTGAAAGAAAGACGACGTTCTTTTCGTGAATTTCTATTGTGGAAATTTAGAGGGCCGGAATTTGAAGCTGAGTGTAGTACGATATTGTTGCCGCCTACTTACATTTCGCGTAAAGATCACAAAGACAAGATAAGAGAAATTAGGGCTCGTACGGAGGCATATAGGCATTCTTTTTTTCCTCGTTCAATTTGGAAGTGGAATAGGATAGGAAATGCCTAGTAGTGGTACAGTGTACCCTCCGCCACGCACCTTACGGTGAATTGCGGAGCATGTATGTAGATGTAGATGTAGAAGACAAATTAAACATAATATTGCTGTTGCAATCAGGGTGAACCTGATATTCAATCATCACCCCTGTAGGCTGTTACGGTTCATACGAAATATATTCACAGAATATATGACATCAACTGCGACTGGGCAAAGCTGAAAATGTGTACCCAGCTGCCGGCCGCGGTGGCCGAGGTGACTGAGGCGCTTCAGTCACGGTCAGCACGGCCACTACGGTTGGGGGTTCGAATCCCCCCTCGGGCATGGATATTTGTGCCGTCCTAGTTCGTAAGTAGTTCATAAGTAGTTTGTAAGTTTAGGGACTGATGACCCCGTAGTTAAGTCCCATAAGCTTAACAAACATTTGAACATTTGAACATTTTTTGTGTACCCAGCTGGGATTCGAACCCGGGTCTCGTGCTTTCTAGGCAGTTGCGCTGACCCCTACACCACTGGGGACACAGTGATCACCGCACCTGCAAGGACTACCTAAGCTCGCCTCCCGTCAGATACAAATTCCCAGCTTCACCCTGCCCACAGTACTCAAACTCGTAGTTATGAAACTAATTCCCGCAAGAGTAAGGGCTTCAAACTTACCCACCCCTCCATACTAACGATAGGATTATTGCCCGTCACCGGCATATTATATATATATATATATATATATGGCGTCTGTTCCGAAAGAGCAGACGTCACTCCTGATCCTGTAGTTGTTATTCTTTAATATTCACAGAATATATGACATCAACTATATATATATATATATATATATATATATATATATATATATATATGGCGTCTGTTCCGAAAGAGCAGACGTCACTCCTGATCCTGTAGTTGTTATTCTTTAATATTCACAGAATATATGACATCAACTGCGATTTGTATCTTAGGTAGTCCTTGTATTCCCGGATTCGAATCCCAGCTGGGTACACATTTTCAGCTTTGCCCAATCGCAGTCGATGTCATATATTCTGTGAATATTAAAGAATAACAACTGCAGGATCAGAAGTGACGTCTGTTCTTTCGGAACAGCCGCCACTTGTATATAGTTTCAAACGAACTTTCAATATTAGTAACGTAAGAAAATCGCTCAAATATTCGTGTGTTTTACGTGAACTGTAACTACCACAGTTATCTGTATGGGTTAAACTTACCTTAAACTGGACATAAATGTTAAGTATATTTTTGTAACAGGAAATCACAGGCAAGGCATGTATGAGATTGACATTTGTTTTGATTTGTTATAAAAACTGTGCCAAAGATCTTAAACATAGAAGACGATCTTGTCAGCATTTGTACGTAGTGATCGTAACTTGCTACTAAAATGTTATTTTGTATAAAAGCCATTAGTAGGCACAAATAATCAAATAATAATGCAATTACATGATTATCTGTTATTTAAAAAATTAAAATATTTGTTTGTACCTTTAAAAGAAAAGTGCGTAGCAGTTGGAACTGTTACTTTCAATTTCATTTGTATAAATTTTGAATAAAAAAAAACAATAAAAAAAGTTAATTTATATTGTAATTTGAAGTATATTTTCTATTTAAAAATCTAAAATTATCTTAACAGAAACTTTTAAGTGAAAATTGAACGTCACGTGATGTCACACGACTTGACGAAACGTGACGTAGGCGCCTTATTGAATGGTATTTAAACCCTGTTGGCAGATGCCAATGGCAGAAAGAAAATGTGTGCTGTATTGGTGGTACCGGTGGTAGTGGCAGCAGTGAAACCAAGCTATGTAAGATGTATGGTATGAGTATACACAGTGTAAAAGAATTGTAAGCACAAGTGACTTTTGTGTTTTTGACTGTGGTTCAAATAAATTTGTTTGTCTTCTCAACAACGTAGTGATCTGTGTAGAGAACCTGTTAGACTATCCCGTTAATTTGGACTAATGTATGGACAAATTTCTGAGGATTTGCAATGAAGTGTCGTTTTAAGCGCTTAACCTAGATATTGTACACCTCTGCGACATATCAAGGCATTACTAAACGTTTTAAATCGGGTGATCAAAAAGTCAGTATAAATTTGAAAACTTAATAAATCACGGCATAATGTAGATAGAGAGGTAAAAATTTAGACACATGCTTGGAATGACATGGGGTTTTATTAGAACAAAAAAAAATTGTCCGACAGATGGCGCTTCATCTGATCAGAAAAGCAATAATTAGCATAACAAATTAAGACAAAGCAAAGATGGTGTTCTTTACAGGAAATGCTCAATATATTCACTATCATTCCTCAACCACATCTGTAGTTGAAGAATAATGTTGTGAACAGCGCTGTAAAGCATGTCCGGAGTTATGGTGAGGCATTCGATCACGATACACTTGCGACTTCAGGTAACCCCAAAGCCAATAATCGCACGGACTGAGTTTTGGGGACCTGGCGGCTGAGCACACGTTCATCACCAAACGACGCGCACAAGAGATCTTTCACGCCTCTAGCGATATGAAGATGGAGCGCCATCCTGCATAAGTCATACGTTCCAGCAGGTGTTTGTCAGCCAGGCTGGGGATGATGCGATTCCGTAATATATCGGCGTACCTCTCACCCGTCACGGCAGCAGTCACTGACGTATTACAGTCCAGCGCCATCTGTCGGACATTTTGTTTTGTTCTAATAATACCCCATATCATTGCAAGCATGAGTGTCAATTTTTAGCCCTCTATCTACATTATTCCGTGATTTATTAAGTTATCAAATTTATACTGACTTCCTGATCACCCGGTATATTTACTGCATACTAGCTTAAACCCGCGGCTCCGCCCGCGTGTTAGTTGATTATGATAAATAAGCTATCTTTCAGTATTGTGCTATGAGATCAAATCACACGTAAAATGCACTCGTTTCGAAGAATACAATCACGAAATTCAACAATAATGATTGTAATAACATCACAGATCAATCACTTGATCTAATGCGCCAAACATCAAATAGAGTTTTTTAAAGAGATGTATTAAAATAAATTTCTTTTTTACTGGTCTATTTATTTATTATTGTATTTCCTTATTCGTATGCTTATCCTTACAGAGAAAGAGCTGAAGATATTGTAGCACGCATAGACCAAAGATATGGTCTGTCGTATCACGTTTCGCTGTATATAAGCTTCTTCGTATAGAGTCGCAAACGTCATCGCTGATCTTCAGTCCGAATTTTTTATGATTTGACTAATTTCAACCACCATATCTTCCACCCCCTTTATCTATCGGCATGTAACTGCTATGGTCTACAGCGGGAGACTTCGGACAACAATTACACACAGACCATACTTTTGCGTTCTGTAGTTTTCGCTGTAGAGCGAAATATTAACACACAGGCACGTAGAATTTTATATACACCGATAAGTTTCCATCCCAATATACTCCACCCTTTTATCATTATCAACCCTCAAGCAACAATGCAACGAATAAAACCATTTTCAAAAAGTAAATATAAATTTCAAAGAGTAATTACTGTTCCGTATTTCGCGTTATATTCTTCAAATTACTAAATATCTATCAGATCGCTATAAAACCGTTCCTCAAACCTTCCTCAGGTATAAATTAGCAACTGTACAAATATTTAAGTCTCTGCGTCTTGTCGTTCGGATGTAATAAGCGTAAACCGAAAAGACATTCACATTAATATATAGCTATCCGATCGCCATAGAATCCTGCCTAAAGACTTCCCCGGGTAGCCGTTAGTAACTGTACAAATTTTTAGCTGTGTATGTCTTGCGGTCAGACGTGATAAACGTACACAGAACAGACATTCCATTTTATTTATTTATTTTTCTTTTATATATATATATATATAATTTTTTTTTTTTTTTTTTTTTTTTTTTTTTTTTTTTTTTTTTTTTTTTTTTTTTTTTTTTTTTTTTTTTTTTGACGAAAGCGGAGATATGTGAAAGTTTCCTATTTCACTATCAAATTTCTATGATGTTAATTCAAATCAAATGTTCAAATGTTTGCAAAGCTTATGGGACTTAACATCTTGGTCATCAGTCCCTACACTTACAAACCACTTATGAACTAACTACTACTAAGGACGGCACAAATATTCATGCCCGAGGGGGATTCGAACCCCCGACCGTAGTGGCCGTGCAGACCGTGATTAGAGCGCCTCAGTCCCCTCAGCCACTGCGGCCGGCTATGATGTAAATATATGATGTAAATTTTTGACAAAGAAATATGACCGTGTAATACCCGCCCTAGTAACGACACAATGAATGATTTTATAAATAAACGTGTGGTCGGTCGTAGTATTTTACTACAGTACTTTTCGAAGCATGTGTGGTTTTCTGAAGCCAAAATTGGTTAAAATAATGTAAAAATATGGAGAATAGAGAAAATCCAGTGCGCTTACAGAGCAGAGTGCTGGGAGTTGGGAGCGAGCACTTAACGGCGGCGTTTGAGGAGACAAAGAGGCGACGCAGTGCCTGCGGCAGCACAGTGTCAGCGGCCGGTGACAGCTGACGGCGCCTGGCAGCCGGCCGCCTCGCGCCAAACGCCTCCCCCCCCCCCCCCCAGAAGCAGACATTAATCTTGGCGAGACCATCGCTTCCGCCGCCGCCGCTGCCTGCTGCTCAGGGCACACTCTTCGCCTTCTGCCGCCAATCACTGGGTCGTCCCTCAAAGGCTTCTCCACACTCAAAGGCGGTGCTTGAGACGTTCACTTCGGCCGTCTAGTACACCCACCGCAACCCGTCAGGTGTCACTGCACAGAGATCCTTTTTCTGGGCAATCTACTCGGCTCGAACTGCGGTTTGCCGGCCGCGGTGGCCGAGGGGACTGAGGCGCTTCAGTCACGGTCTGCACGGCCACTGCGGTCGGGGGTTCGAATCCCCCTTCGGGCATGGATATTTGTGCTGTCCTTAGTTGTAGGTAGTTCATAAGTAGTTTGTAAGTTTAGGGACTGATGACCCCGTAGTTTAGTCCCTTAAGCTTAACAAACATTTGAACTTTTTTTTTTGAACTGCAGTTTAAATTTTTGGGTAGAAGTAGGCACAAGACATCTAATAGGGTAAGGTGGTACAAATTCGGTAAAAAAGGCAAAGCAGTCAACAATCCGAAGATTGGTTTGAACACCAAAGTGCTTTACTAGGAATGGTCCTGTTTGGAGGTGGTATGCCGTTGCCTTCCTCCGACCTTCGAACTGACTTTACCCAGCCAGTTATAGGGGGACCTACAGTTTAACGTGGGTTCCGAACCACGGTGCTACTCGCTATTTTTCATATGAGCACTGTTGCCAGAGGTGAAAGAAGTGGAAAGTGACAGATAAAAATCCTAGCACCTGGCGGGGATCGAACCCGCGACCTTTGAATTTGTAGTCTGGCACTCGACACGTAGTTCGTGAGATATGAGCACATAAACAGTAACGTTCCGCTGTTCATGGACTAAAACTGTGGCATACGGTATGACGTTACAATTTATAATTATAATTTCTACACTACAAACTGTAGCCGCAGGAAATTTTACAAACAGTATACACGCATATAGTTGAGTGTACATTCCGCTGTTTACGGAGTAAAACTACGGCATTCGATATGACGTTACAATTTATAATTTCCAAACAACAAATTCGATACAAGTACAATTCCGATCAACATAAGTTTTCGCACCATTTGCCTGTCTCGTAGTGTCTCGTTGTGTGGCGTTGTAGAGTAGCAGGTTTCTACAGCTCCTCCTGTGTTTCAAGAATACACCACGGTAAGAAGATATAAATTTTTTCCCTTTAAAGAGGTAAGTGAAGCTACTTAGTCTAACGCGCTCTTATAAATCATCTAGTTAAGGGTGACTGGATTCGCTGCCAAAAATGCAATGTTTGGTACTACGAAGTATGCTTTGGTTCATGACAGAAAAAGTGCTTTCTACTTGGAAGATGCCCGTAATCAAAATTGCACGAGGAAGTGATCATAATTGTACCTAGTGCGGTACATTTTCGATCGATGTTTCTCAATTCCGTAACCTTTTTTTGTGTTTATACCAACATTTGTAACTGTATAATATTTGTGTTACATATTCATTAAACATCCAAGAACAAGTGCCATAGTTAAAATTATTCCCTTTCACAATTTATTTCCAGTTATAATAACATTTGTCCGAAATGATCGAAATTGTACCACCTTACCCTATATAAAGCAGAGTGTCCATATATTTGTACGTGTTGCATACAAATCTACAGTTTTGTTCCAATTTTTATCGAATTTTGTACACGTAAGCTTCAATCCATGAGGACGGTCGCCGTAAGTGTAAAAATCACATACGATATATAGTTCACGAGATATGACATCGTAAACTATGAGATACGCGAAAAACTGCATTTTGCGACAATGCTGCTCATTTTCTCCTAAACCATTGGACCGATTTCAACCAAATTTGGTACACACAACATTCCTTACCGTGAGGTAACAATTGCTGCATGGTTAAGAATCACATACGGCACATGGTTCAAAAGATATTACGTCGTAAACAATAGAAATCGCAAAAAAAAAAAAAACATATAATGCGACGACACTTTTGAAATACACTGTATAAGAATGACAGTACTTAGCGACTTGCAACAATCTTTAAACAGCCGGCCACGGCGGTCGAGGGGACTAAGGCGCTCCAGTCACGGACTGCACGGCCACTACGGTCGGGGGCTCGAATACCCCCTCGGGCATGGATATTTGTGCCGTCCTAGTTCGTAAGTAGTTCATAAGTACTTTGTAAGTTTAAGGACTGATGACCCCGTAGTTAAGTCCCATAGAGTATACAAACATTTGAACATTTTTGAAACTTTAAACATAATTTCAAATCTTTATTAAACTTTTTCTCGCTGGCAACCATAGTAAAATGATGAAAGGAAAAAAGTTTCTCGCTTACTACTTTTCCGCTGTTTATGGAGTAAAACTACGACTCTCGGTATGACGTTACAATTTATAATTTCTACACTACAAATTGTAGCCGTAGGAAATTTTGTAGACAGTATATACACTCATATATTTGAATGTACCTACTAAATTGTATCACAATACGACACGTAGTTCGTGAGATATGAGCACATAAACAGTAACGTTCCGCTGTTCATGGATTAAAACTGTGGCTTACGGTATGATGTTGTGAGTTTATTACAGAAAGTGCCGGATTCCATGCTTTATCTAGATTTAAACCACTATCTCTATTAATTAAATTCGTCGTCAAGCGAATTTCAACGTTGTCATACAACATACTGTGGCCAGTATCAATACAGTGCTCTGCCACCACAGACTTGTTAGGTTGTAAAAGTCGTCATTACCTTTGGTGTTCTGTACATCTTTCATGGACAGTACGAGTCGATTGTCCGATGTAAGAAAGGCCACATTCACATGGAATTTTGTAAACTCCAGATTTTCGGAGCAGTAAATTCTCTTTCACAGATCCCACGAGTGCAGCTGCCTTGGATGGAGGACGAAAAATCACTTTCACTTTGTGTCTGCTGAGAATTCGTCCTATTTTTGACGAGAGGCTACCCACATATGGCAGGAAAGCCGTGGATTTAAAGGTTTCTTCACCTTCTTCTGTATCGTTAGTGGCTTCTTTCGGTTTCATTTTCAGCGCCTTCTGTAACTGCTGTGGAGCATACCCATTGTCTTCAGACACTCTCTGTAAATGGAAAAGTTCATCTTGCAGGCTGTTTTCGTCAGAAATAATATGTGCCCTGTGCATCAACGTTTTGAGAACACTCGTCGTCTGGGAAGGATGGTGGCAGCTATTTGCACGTAAATACAAATCTGTGTGCGTCGGCTTCCGATAAACCTCATGTCCCAGAGTGCCATCCTCCCTGCGCCGAAACATAACGTCAAAGAATGGAAGGCATCCATCCTTTTCAATTTCCATCGTGAATTTTATTTGATCATGAATGGAGTTCATATGTCTAAAAAAGTCTTGCAAGTTATCTTCCCCACTGGCCCAAACCACAAAGGTATCATCCACATAACTCCAGAATACTGTGAGTTTCAAGTCAGCAGATTCTAGCGCCTTTTCCTGGAAGTCCTCCATGAACAAATTGGTCACCAGAGGTGATAAGGAACTACCCATGGCTACTCCGTCCGTCTGTTAAAAATTTCGTTGTTAAATAAGGAGTACCTCGAGGTCATGACATGTTTAAATAAAGCTGAAATCTCATTTTCAAAACTTCTTTCAATAAGGTGTAAAGATTCTGGAAGGGAGACCTTTGTGAATAAAGAAACCACATCGAAACTAACTAAAATATCAGAAGGGTTCAGTTTCAATGATTTCAGTTTGACAATGAAATCAGCAGAGTTTTTTTTATGTGGTGGTCGCATTTTCCCACGAGAGGAAGATTCACAACATACTACATACTTCACATTTTTTGTGATAAACTTCCATATTATTTTATTTACTATATTCAGATATCAGACAACTCAAACTACACACTTTTCGGACTAATTCCCCTCTTAATATAAATAGGTATGATCACTACAACTCCATGCACGTCACCACTACCTACAAACCCTCATTAAGTTCCCATCCATCACCTGTCCTGTTATCACTTTACCTCAAAATTCGAACCACTACCGTCGAACGGGATGTCATTGATCAATTTCTAAATAAAAATAGATTTTTTTAATACAAACTTATCGAAAACGTAAAAACCAGAAAATCGGTTTTTACGTTGAATTGATTTTTTAAAAATGAATAATATGTCGAATTAAAGTTCAAGAAGAAGAAGAAATAAAAACATTGCGTTTTGCTGATGAAACTGTAATTTTGTCAGAGACAGCAAAAGACCTGGAAGAGCAGTTGAACGGAATGGACAGTCTGTTAAAAGGTGCGTATAAAATGAATATTAACAAGAGTAATGGAATGCAGTCTTAGAACTTCAGGCTACAGATTAGGTGACAAAGCAATAATGGTGATGGATGCTGTTTGTTGCTCGGGCAGTAAAATAACATACGATGGTCGTAGTGCAGAGGATATAAATTGCAGAATGGCAAAGAAAAGAAAAGCGTTCCTGAGAACGAAATTTGTTAACAAAGAATATTAATTTGAATGTTGGCAAGTCTTTTCTGGAGACATTTGTGTGAGTACGGTAGTGAACCATGGGCATTAAATAGTTCAGACAGGAAGAGGATTGAAGATTTTGAAATGTGGTGCTACAAAAAAATTCTGAAGATTAGGTGGGTAGATAGCCTAACTATTATGGATGTACTGAAAAAATAGGGGAGAAAAATATCTGAAAAAGCTTTACTAAAAGAAGGGATCGATTGGTAGGACACATTTTTAGACATCAAGGTATCGTTAAATCAGCATTGGAATGAAGCGTTTGGGGACTTCTTTGATTATTAGTCCCTAGGCTTACAAACTACTTAAACTAAGTTAGACTAACCTAAGAACAACACAAGCACCCATGTCCGAGGGAGGACTCGAACCTCTGATGGCGAGCAACCATCCGTTCCGCAGCAGAGGGAGACCAAGACAGGAATATAGTAAGCAGATTCAAATAGATGCGGTTTGCCGTTCTTATGAGGAGATGAAAAAATGTGAGTGGAGGGAGCGGTGCCGCGGTGGAGCAGCCGAGCGGTCTAAGGCGCCTCGCTGTGGAGCGCGCGGTTGCTCGCCGTCGGAGGTTCGAGTCCTCTCTGGGACATGAGTGTGGGTGTGTGTTATCCTTAGATTAGTTTACCTTAGTTTAAGTAGTTTGTAAGCTACGAACTGATGACCACGCAGTTTGGTCCTATAGTTTTACAAACATTTGAACATTTTTTGAGGGAGCGGTGTTGTGTTTGAGATTATCGTGTAATGGCGTTACTTTGATTCAAGTGGTGACATTGATAAACATTTTATAAATATTAAAAATAGTAGAGTGGAGAACTGCCTGAAACCAGTCTCCAGACTGAAAACCGCAACAACAACCAATATGTCGTAGAAAGTGATCAGTGGTGTTAGTGGAGTTGGAGTGGAATGGAGTGGAGTGGAGTGGAGTTGCTTTGTAACCCGCAGTTGTTTTCACGGAAAACCGAAATAACCCTCTCAGCAACACTTCTTTTAAGGAATGAGATATACTGCAATACTTTCAGGGTATAGTGCTCGAACTGTTTTGAAATTGGCAGCTACGCATTTAGTATTCTCGTTTTTCGTCTGTTTCAGATATCGCAAACAAATAACTTTTTACACTTCGCTCTAGTGATGGGCAGTGAGTCGACTCACTGCTTCGGCACTGAGCCGAGAAAGCTGCAATATGGCGATACAGCAAATACGAAACATATATGGAATATCAACATGGTTTTAATAAGTTAGTCACTAGACTTAATTGAACGGCACAGGATTTGTTTGCTACGACGATTTTACAATCGTTTTGAAGCGTAAACGTTTCCTAAGTTACTCGTATTTTCATACAAAAAATATTGTAACAAAAGAAACACAAAATAGTAATGTTCAAATTCCAAAGTCATGAAACTTTTTCCAACCTTCAAAATTTCATAATTAAGTTTAAATAAAACAAAAAAGATCATGGTTCAAATGTCTACGTGCATCCAGAAATGAATAATTTTTAACCAATCAATATAAACAAAATACTTAAGATTTGTTCCTAAGACATATTTAATGCAATCAACAGATATTACTACAAGTATTAACACAAGGAAACACATTTCACAATTTACGCGACGGAACCAGAAAACTGAACTATAATTTTTCGATGTCCAGATAGGTATTCTAATAATCAGATTCATCTTCAGTCAGTCAAATAAAAGAGAATCAGTTACAGTTTCTTTAAATTGAAATTATAAAACGTTATTTTTGCCATCTTACTGAGAATGTGGTTTCGTCTCACTGAAATTATTTGCCCTTGCTTCGAAAAGATGCGTTCACCTGGCACAGATTTAGTAACAATGCTTGACAACGCTTAGTTCACGCGAAACTGCCTTAAAACACCGAAGGACTTCACAACTTTTTCTCGGTTGTATCCCAGTCTTCAAACCTCAGATGAAGGGTACCGGTAGCATAATTCAAGATCTCGCGTGGCGCGTTAGGGGAACAACTTCAAACCTGTTGCACGCCTGGGCGCTGTGTCGCACTCACCCAGGCAAACGGACAGCAAAACGCATGTTAACGGTATCTAGCGTCCGAAACATGAATCACAAGATTCGTTGTTTCGCAACAGTGCCAATTCAAGTTTCGACTCAGTGGAACAGTTCGCTGACTCGATTCACTGAGTCGAAACATTAACTCAGTAGCAACTCTACTGCGCTCCAACAGTTCGTCATTACACTTTGTAAAGGTTCTAGGCATAGCGCTGGAAATATAAAATGCAAATAGAAGCACTGCTCATTGCAAATATATTTATAGTTTTATGTTTAAAATGACGAAAAACTGAAAAACTATGTCAAGTGGGTTAGATTGATCAGAGATCAAATAAGCCACATGCCTATAATGAACGACATCGCTCCAAGTAAAAAGCCGTCAGCAAATGAAACTTTTTTTATGATATAGTACAAAACAACACATATTTCTTAAGCTTAACACACGTAGAGCAACATGATGTGCAATTTTTTCTTGCACATTTTTGATCGATTCTAATACCCTAAAGTTATTTAAGTCTTTTAAATAGTTCAAATGCAATACTCACAGTTTTCATTGAGAATCTACGATGTAGATCCATTTTCACCTATAGCAATTGGACAATGTCAAAAAGTGACACTCAGTGATACCAACACAAAACAGTATCACCTGACTGCGTTCGTAAATCCCTCTTTTTAATATTTGTAAAATTTGTAACAATGTCACCCGTGAATGAAAGTAAGCTCATTTCACGATACTCTCAATCACAACACCTCTCCCTCCACTCATATATAATGTGAACATGTACATCTTCACTAACTGAGTGCTACTCATCACGCCTATCCACTACCACTAATACATCCACCCACACTACCTCCCCACCCACAACACTCACACTCACACACACACACACACACACACACACACACACACACACACACACAATTTCCCCTTTGTTTTCCTGTGTAGAACAAATTCTCTCTATTTCCTTCTCTCTCTTTGTCTGTCTCCACACACGCACACGAATTAAAAAGTCACTGGTTGGAACGCTCACAACCTACGCAAATAAAACGAGCAAACACAAACATTGTAATACTGTGAGGGCAGAACACAGGTAGCTGCAGTTCTACTTTTTTTAAAAGTGACGTGGAATGCCGACGTGGAATGCCGACGTAGCGTATGAAAAGTACTGTAGAAAAGGGAAAAACTGCCTAGTGTAAATACGAGACGAATTTTAATTCGTCCTCAACCTCGACCTCCGGTAACAACAAAGTAAAAGCTAGTGGTTTTCAGAATATGTGAGCAATAGAGGCAAAACACTAACTAAATTGAATACCACCTTCAAACATAAATACTATTTTTAACGAAACGCTTCTAGTGTAAGATTCTCTTTAATTAATTGCACTAAGAAGAATATAAAAAAATGATAAATTGATTTATTGAACTGGCATTATTAGGCCCAGCTAATCAAGCACTGAACACATTTTTCATTGCATTCACTACAATGGGAGTGGTATAAGTTTATGCGTATTGTAGAATTCATTACTTAACAGTTGATAAAGAGCAGATAAAGAACAGTGTTTACATTCCTTCACTGAAGATGCAACAATTAATGCAAGTTACAGGCAGGTGAAGTTAAACTAAGTAAGGATGGCAGCAGCTAAGCACACGAAACAAAGATTGGGTGAAGGGGACTAAATGTTTACCACTACGAACTGAGAAGTGAAAAGAGAAAGAATCGTTATCGGGAGGGAACAAAGCATTTGCCTTAGTGTTTGATGGATGGACAGTGACAATCATGACGTTGATGTCTACTATTTTAGGAAGGTAAAGGGCGAGGTCATCAGCTACCTTGCTTGTAACAAAGACATAAGGGTGATGGTGTGTGTGCGTCCGTGTGTGTGTGTGTGTGTATGCAATAATGGGGTAACATTATAAAAATGTAAAAAATTCGTTTGTGCAAAGCCGGTTATCTCAGAAAGTTCTTGACATATTACTTTGAAATTTTGACACAACGTTGCATTATAATACATGAAGATTTTTATACATCTATTTCTTCAACGTATGGTATATAACCTAGAACGTTTCCCACTTATGCAAATTAGTCACAATTTAACATTCATGTTGATCTCAACCGAAAATTGTATGTTTGTTTAGGCGGCCGATGGATAAATGTGTGATATTGCGCAATTTCATTGCACAGTTGGTAAGAATATATGTATATTTTATATGTTTTCCGCATATACCAGATGGCGTTCCGGTGGGTGCTAAACGACATGTGCTACATTGAATGCAACAGTGTGTCAAAATTTCAATGAAATCTGTTAAGAATATTCGTAGATCTGAGAGTTTGAACAGACTAATATCACTTCTGTACCTAAATAGAAGACAAGCACTTACCCGTGGCTTCACTTGCGTTGATCTTTTTGCACACGTGTCAAAGCCCATCGAAAGAACAATAATTTCGCAACTTTGTTCTTAAGTTATGACCAGGATCATCAGCATAAAAGAAAATTTTCTAATTTTCCGGCTTAAATAAAGAGCGTGTGTACAATAACGGTAAATACAGTTCTTCTTTATCGAGATGAAAGTGAAGTTATTATTAAATACGAAAATTAAACTCCGTTCCTTACATCGTGACTAAACTGCTGACTGAAGAAACTGTACGTCATACAGCGTGTAAATTATGCAAGATTCAAGTTCGGCGGTTTGAAGACGTTGACGAATTGCGTAAGCATGGTATTTATTATGTGAATCGTATAACGTACAACATATCAAACTTAAAATATATTTTAATAAATGTGATAAATTTCAAACTTTAAAGAATAAATAGCTTTTCCAAGGAGTCTTCAAGCGTCTCGGAAGATTAGAGAAAGTTGATACTCAGATCCATATTTCCAGTTATGTACTTAATTCTTGAATTACTCAGTTCGTAAAGTAGCCTGTGTTCTTCTTCGGCGTTCAAACTGTCTCCATACTCAGTTACATCAAAATCGGTTTAGCGGTTTATCGTGAAACCGTAATATACAGAGATTCTTTCGCGTTTATAATATTAGTACGGATTAAAGGATAAAAGGAAACAGCCACCAATTGAAGGGTTACAGATTTATTCACAACGGGTTCCAGGCGCTTATTGCTCTTCTTCAGATATCCATACAGGGAACAGTTACAAAATAATATACAAGTACAGATATAACATAAAATTCGAAATACAATCACAGAATTATGTAAAGGGGGAAGAGGTACTGTTTATATAAAGCTTTCTTGAAAAGTTTATAAATTAGATATATTAATACCCTATAGTGCTGTATTCTAATAAAAGTAAAAAGGTAAAGCAGTCAACAGTCCGAAGATTGGTTTGAACACCACAGAGCTTTACTAGGCATGGTCCTGTTTGGAGGTGGTATGCCGTTGCCTTCCTCCGACCTTCAAACTGACTTACCCAGCAACTTATAGGGGGACCTACAGTTTAACGTGGGTTCCGAACCACGGTGCTACTCGGTATTTTTCACATGAGCAATACTGCCAGAGGTGAAGTAAGTGGAAAGTGACAGATAAAAATCCTAGGACCTGGCGGGGATCGAACCCGCGACCTTTGGATTTGTTGTCTGGCACTCTACCACTGTGCATCCGAGGCGCACCAGTAAAAGTGTGGAACTATAAAAAGAATTAAGTTCATATAAAATAAAATTTTTACTTACATTAATTATGCCCTATATGTTCTCTCATAGCATTGTCTTCAGAGTTGTTAAACAGTTCTCTGAGTGAACATATAGGGCACAGTTAATGTAAGTAAATAAAAATTTTATTTTATATAAACTTAATTCTTTTTATAGTTCCATACTTTTATTAGAATACAGCACTATAGGGTATTAATATATTACATTTTGACACTTTTCAAGAAAGCTTTGCATACACAGTACCTCTTCTCCCATTAATTCTCTGACTGTACTTCGAATTTTCTGTCACTTGTATCTTATTCTGTAATTGTTTCCTGTACAGATACCTGAAGAAGGGCAATAATTGCCTGAACAGGTTGTGAATAAATCTGCAACCCTGCAATTCGTGGCTGTTTCCTTTTTAACCTACAAACCACTGTTGTTGCCATGGATGAAATATTCAATTAGTGTAGATGTAAATGTTTCTAACCGAAAATTTCCAAAAGTACTTGACAGAATGGTTTGAAATTTTGCACAACGTTACTATGATATACGTGCATGTTTTAACATTAACATACCAATTTTTTTAATCCATCATATAGATATTTCTTTAATATATTACATGCGAGGTATGTTCTCAAATTAAGTCCTGTTTGATTATATAGATCAAACGTGTCCAGATACATAAAAAATATTTATTGCACAAAAATCTACAACTGTTAACTACTTTTCTACATAGCTTCCGAAATTCTGCAGGGAAGCGTCATAGCGTTGCACGAGTTTTTGTATGCCCTGTTCATAGAAGGTTGCCGCCTGTGTATTCAACCATGTGGTGACATGTTCTTTCAGCTCGTCATCATCGTTGAAGTATTGGCTACCAAGGACACATTTTAGGTGTAAGAAGAGATGAAAGTCGATAGTAGCGAGGTTCGGGCGGTACGGAGGATGATTAAATCCGTTCCAGCGAAATTTCCGTAAGAGTTGTCTGGTCACATTCGCCGTGTGAGGTCGGGCATTATCGTGAAAAAGTAGAGCACCTTTTGACAGTAACCCTCGGCGCTTGTTCTGTATTGCGCGGCGCAATTTCTTAATAGTCTCGCAGTAACCACGTGCATTCATTGTTTGACGTCTTAGTAAGAAATCAATCAGCAAAATCCTTTTCTGCCCTAAAAAACGTTGCACATGACTTTTTGAGATGTCAAGATTTGCTTAGGCTTAACCTTCGTTGGGGATGAAGTGTGCCTTGACTGCCGTTGTGTTTCAGAGGTGTCGTACGGTACCGAAGTTTCATCCCCTTCGCCTTCTTCATTGTAGAGTGTCCAAAACAGAAGTTCACTGCCGATCGGTTGTTTTTGTGTTGTTCAGTAGGAATTTTGGGTACCCAACGTGAGCAAAGTTTTCGAAATTTCAGTTTTTCAGTAACAATTTCATGAATTAGTGATAGTGAGGTTTGCTGAACTTCCGTAGCAAGGGCAGTAAGGGTAAACCTTCAGTTGTGCTTAATCTTCTCTTCAATTGTGTGAACCAGCTCATCAGTAACCACAGACGGGCGTCCACTTCGTTCTTCATCGTGCACTTGATCATGTCCTCCTTATTGTACTGTGTAACCCATCTTCTAACAGTGAATCACTCACAGAATTTTGTCCGTAAACCTCGCAGATTTGCCGATGAATTGCCTTTGGTTTAATTTTCTTTGCATTTAGAAAACGAATTACAGATCTGATTTCACATTCAGTGGCATTTTCAATTACGGCTGACAGCATAAAGAGGCACTACAAATCACACGTCGGCATCAGCGATCTGAGAATTGCGGTCGTGTCTTCTCCTTGAGTCAGAGTAACTGCCACACATGCTCGGAACTACGATCGTAGCGCTGCCGCGGATAGAAATAGAAACGACACTACTTTTTGGAGGATCCTCGTTACACACACACACACACACACACACACACACACTCAAAAAATGTTTGTATAGTCTATGGGACTTAACTACGGGGTCATCAGTCCCTAAACTTACAAACTACCTATCAACTACCTTATACTAAGGACGGCACAAATATCCATGCCCGAGGGGGGATTCGAACCCCCGACCGTAGTGGCCGTGCAGACCGTGACTGAAGCGCCTTAGTCCCCTCGGCCACCGCGGCAGGCACACACACACACACACACACACACACACACACACACACATGCCATCTCCGCTTCAGCAGTCCTGCACCAGGTCGACCTTGGTCTGCCTCTCTTTCTTGCTCCTTGTGGGTTCCATTCTAACGCCTGTTTTGTAATATGTTGTAGATCTCTTATGAGGCTGTGTCCTATCCGTCTCCATTTCTTTTCTTTTACTGTCACCTTGGCTTGCCGTTGCTGGGTGCGTTGCCATAGTTCTTGATTGGAGATAACATTTGGCCAGCGTACTCCCAGTATAATCCTCTAACTTTTAGTGATGAAGGTATGTATTTTTGCTTTAATTTGTGCTGTCGCCTTCCACGTCTCACACCAGTAAAACAGAACAAATTTTACATTTGATTCAAAGATTTTAAGCTTTACTTTTACAATATTTCACGAGATGTCCAAACTGGTAGCAGCTGGGCAAAGGCCCCTTTTGCCTTTTTTGATCCTACTTTCAACGTCTTCTGTCGCGCCTCCATTTTTGGAGACAATACTTCCCAGGTAACAAAAGTTCTCCACCTCCTCAATCTCGTCTTCTTCTATGGCTAGTGGTTTCTTGTTCTTGCTGTTCGTCCTAATCTCTTCAGTCTTCGCCGTGTTTATCTTTAATCCAACTCCCTGAGCTTTTGTTTCGAATTCCTTAACCTTTTCGCTCATATCCTTGAAAATATGGAATAGAAGTAGATGTCCGCAAAATCCAGGTCCTCCAGGCGCTAATATAGAGTCCACTGTATACCTCTCCTTTCTCTTGGGTTACCTTCATCATAACACCATCTAATGTTAGTAAGAAATATATATATATATATATATATATATATATATATATATATATATATATATATATATATATACCGCAAATATTGCGGAAACGGAAAAAGCGATTGATGTGCGGTCCACTGCATACCTCTCCTTTTCTCTTTGGTTACCTTATATATATATATTTCTTACTAACATTAGATGGTGTTATGATGAAGGTATATATATATATTCGCAAATGTTGCGAAAACGGAAAGATCGATTGATGTGCGGTTTGCACAGAATGGATTGGTAGTCAGGGGCTCGTATTTTTAGCCAACAAACAGATTGTAATATTACTCATAAAGTGTATTTTTATGCAAATATACAGATTTTTAAATGGAACAATGGTCGTTTCTATCATGCACTGGAATTTTAGACGCCAGCTGTGTACAAAGAATGTTGAATGACATTTTTATCACGTTTAGTTTGGCAGCTACAACCGTTCAAAGTTTCGGGGGCGGAGGCTTCGATAGCATAGCTAATTGGCCGAGTGGCTATCCCCTGGGACACGGCCCACTGTCTCATGACCACCAGCCACACAGCTACACTGTCGTAGCCTCCACCCCCAAAACTCTGAATGGTTGTAGCTGCCAAACTAAACGTGATAAGAATGTCATTCAAAATTCTTTGTACACACCTGGTGTAAAAAATTCCAGTGTATGATAGAAACAACCATTGTTTCATTTGAAAACTTGTATGTTTGTATAAAAAATACAATTTCTAGGTATTTTTACAATCTGTTTATTGGCTAACAATACGAGTCATTAACTACCAATCCATTCTGTGAAAACCGCACATCAATCGCACTTTTCGTTTCTGCAATATTTGCGGTGCAAGTGTTAGGTGATTCACCCTGTATATATACAGGGTGTTACAAAAAGGTACAGCCAAACTTTCAGGAAACATTCCTCACACACAAAGAAAGAAAAAATGTTACGTGGACATGTGTCCGGATACGCTTAATTTCCATGTTAGAGCTCATTTTATTACAACTGAGATTAATCATTAAACAGAACGTATCAGCGTGACTTCAAACACTGTCATAGGAAATGTTCAAAATGTCCTCCGTTAGCGAGGATACATGCATCCACCCTCCGTCGCATGGAATCCCTGATGCGCTGATGCAGTCCTGGAGAATGGCGTATTGTATCAAAGCCGTCCACAATACGAGCACGAAGAGTACCGGTGTTGCGTAGACAAGGGCTCTCAAATGCCCCCATAAATGAAAGTCAAGAGGATTGAGGTCAGGAGAGCGTGGAGGCCACGGAATTGGTCGGCCTCTACCAATCCATCGGTCACCGAATCTGTTGTTGAGAAGCGTACGAAATGTGCAGGAGCTCCATCGTGCATGAACCACATGTTGTGTTATACTTGTAAAGGCACATGTTCTAGCAGCACAGGTAGAGTATTCCGTGTGAAATCATGATAGCGTGCTCCAGTGAGCGTAGGTGGAAGAACATGAGGCCCAATGAAGACATTACCAACAATTCCTGCCCCAACGTTCACAGAAAATCTGTCTTGATGACGTGATTGCACAATTGCGTGCGGATTCTCGTCAGCCCACACATGTTGATTGTGAAAATTTACAATTTGATCACTTTGAAATGAAGCCTCATCCGAACTAAAATGATCTCTAACATGGAAATGAAACGTTTCCGGACACATGTCCACATAACATATTTTCTTTCTTTGTGTGTGAGGAATGTTTCCGGAAAGTCTGTCCGTACCTTTTTGTAACATATCCAACTTTTGTATTTTGTATTGCTCAAGCAATACCGATTTATTTATTTGTAGAGTTTACTTCTGCAACCAAACATATCATCTCTCTGATGTTCATAACGTGAGTGACAATCTGTAGTAAATACTGAGAATCACAGTGCAGAACAAAAGTGTTTGTTATTCATATGGAAGTTAGAGGCCACGATCAATGTGGGTTACACTTGACCGAGCTGTCGAGTGCAGCTGCAGAGGCGAGAGTTCATTGGCTGGCGGCCCGGCCGGCTGTGACGTGATGGGCAATCTATGCCGGACACGCACAGCCGCGGCCAGCACACACAGCTTTGAGTGTGAGCCACACGCGATGCCGGGCGCTCCGCGCGTGACACAACCTGAACACAGTTCTGCCTCGCAGGCTGCGTCCAGTTCGCCTCACATGCCGCACAACATTAATGCTCAGCGATGCCACTGGGCTCTCTTCGGTTGACCAATATGAAATAAATGTTTGTAAATCTATCGGACCAAACTGCGTGGTCATCAGTCCGTAACTTACTAACTACTTAAACCTAGGTAAACTAACCTAAGGACAACACACACACCCATGCCCCAGGGAGGACTGGAACCTTCACGGCGAGCAACCGCGCGCTCCGCAGCGAGACGCTTTAGACCGCTCGGCTACTCCACCGCGGTTGACCAATATGAAGAACATATACTTGACTGTAACAAGTGTGCTCCTTGCGACAGAGGCAAAAATATTGACCGTGCTATGATTACCGATATTATCTTAATAAACAAATTCTGGACTTCAGTTAATTATTTCCGTGTTAAGCAGGTTCTACGTTTACTAAACTGTCAGTCGCCTCCCTTGTTGTTCTTCCTCTCATCCTTCAGTCCACTTGTTACTTCGTAGAAACTCTGAGAATTTAAACGTTATTTCGTTTTCTTATCATGTTCTAATATATAAAGCAGAGTGTCCGTATGTTTGTACGTGTTGCATACAAATCTACAGTTCTGTTCCAATCTTTGCGAAATTTTGCACAAGAAAGCTTCTATCCATGAGGGCGGTCGCCGTTTGCAAGTGTAAGAATCACGTTCAACGCATAGTTCACGTGATATAACGTCATAAACAATGAGATGCGCGAAAAACTGCTGCACATTAAGTGACAATGTTGCTCATTTTCTCCTAAACCACGGGACGGATTTCAACCAAATTTGGTACACACGTTGCTTAACGTGAATAACAATTACTGTAGGGTTAAGAAACACATAAGACACATGGTTCAGGAGATATAACGTCATAAACAAGAAGAGTTGCAAGAAATTGCCACATAATGCGACGAGACTTTATTCATTCACTGTATGAGAATGACAGTACTTAACGACTTGCAATCAACTTTAAACATAATTTCAAACCTTTATTAAACTTTTTCTCACAGACAGCCGTAGCAAAATTATGAAAGGAAAAAAAGTTTCTCGCTTATTACTTTTCCGCTGTTCATGGACTAAACTACGGCATTCGGTATGACGTTAAAATTTATAATTTCTACATTACAAATTGTAGCCGCATGAAATTTTACAGACATTATACAAACATATAGCTGAACGTATCTCCGAAATTGTATCACAGTAGGACACGTAGCCGGCCGCGGTGGCCGAGGGAACTGAGGCGCTCCAGTCACGATCCGCACGGCCACTACGGTCGGGGGTTCGAATCCCCCCTCAGGCATGGATATTTGTGCCGTCCTTAGAATTAGTTAGTTCCTAAGTAGTTTGTAATGTTAGGGACTGGTGACCCCGTAGTTAAGTCCCGTAAGCTATACAAACATTTGAACGATTTTTACGACACGTAGTTCATGTGATATGAATACATGAACAGTAACTTTAATCGAAAATCGCATCATCACGTACCAAGTTTTAATCTATTACTGCTTTACATCTTATTGTATTCGCAACAGATTTTACAAACATACAGCACTCATACAAATAAATATGTACCTGAAAAATCTTACAATTGTGCTACATCCAACTCAAGAAATATGACATCGTGCGAATTTTATATGCCATTTGTATGTGACTGCTATCTTTTTTGTTTGGATATTGCAGGTATAATTTTGTACATTATGCAAGACAGTCTTATTTGTTATATGTTCGCCGATAAATATAACATCCTTTTAGAAAAAAGATGGACAGAGAGAGAAAGGATAGGAGAAGTACTAACTCAAGTCAGGAATAAATAAATAAATACCCGGGCAACGCCGGGTTTTTAGCTAGTTAATTATATGTTCACTGGAATACCCTCTTTCAACTTCTGAAAATAGGAAAGGCAAAAATATCGAACGAAAAGTTATATGCAACGACACTAGTCAAAAGAAGTATCTAGGTTTTGAATTATTTTCATCGGCAGAATGAACTAAAATGATTCTACATAGTGGAGACAACAAAATTAAGGCAACGGATATAGTGGAAACAGAAAGTTGTTGCAGAGGTGTTGTTGTTGACTTGTGTATACCAAACGAATTACAAAAGTAGTTGAGTTCAGACAGTGTAGTGAGTAGACAGTGAAATTCAACAACAACGTGACCTAGGCTACTCGGCGCTATGGCATGGAGAGCCATAGGAAGGTTGGAAACGGAGCAGACACAGAGAAAGGTGGCTGCATCTCTTGGAATGTCCCAAAGTGTAATTTCCAGGACGTGGACGCGATTTCAGACAACAGGAACCGTTAGAAGAAGGCAATGCCAACGTCGTCTACGGGTAACAACAGCAAGAGATGACCGTTGTTATGGTCTTCAGTCCGGAGACTGGTTTGATGCATCTCTGCACCCTACTCTATCCTGAGCAAGCCTTTTCATCTCCTCATAAGAACGACAACCCACATCCACTTGAATCTGCTTACTATACGCGTCTCTTGGTCTCCCTCTGCGATTTTTACCCCACACACTTCCCTCCAATGCTAAATTTACGATTCCTCGATGTCTAAGAATGTGTCCTACCAAGCGATCCCTTCTTTTAGTCAGGGTGTGCCAAAAATTCCTTTTCTCACCAATTCTGTTCAGTACCTCTTCATTAGTTATGCGATCTACCCACCTAATCTTCAGCAGTCTTCTGTAGCACCACATTTCAAAAGCCTCTATCCTCTTCCTGTCCGCACTGCTTATCGTCCATGTTTCACTCCTGTACAAGGCAACACTCCACACAAATGCCTTCAAAAAAGACTTCCTTACACTTAAGTTAATATTCGATGTTAGCAAATTTCTCTTTTTCAAAAATGCTTTTTTCCCATTGGCATTCTGCATTTTATATCCTCTGTACTGCGACCATCGCATGTTATTTTACTACCCAAGTAACAAAACTCATCTACCACCTTCATTGTTTCGTTAAGAGCGTTATCTCCGGTAAACAGCCTGTCGAGACAGGACCATAAATGCAAGTCAGCTGCAACACACCCTCCAGGCAGCAACAGGACGGACAATATCAACACAAACAGTTCGAAATCGCCTTCGGCAATGTGGCCTCTACGTAGGGAGGCCAACGGTGTGTGTCCTATTAGAACCACCACACCACTTTATCCCGTAGAAACTGGGCGGAGGAACATCAGGATTGGAGTCGTAATAAATGGCGCCGGGTTCTGTTCACAGACCAGACCAGACCAGACATGTGACTAAAAACATAAAAATTCTTTTGAGAGTCTGCAATGATTTCTAAGTCTCAAATAAGTAAACAAGTCTGGAGACACTGCGAAGCACTGTAGCAAGTTGAGATCACACTTCCGACGCAACGATACACTATGTCCTGAAATCAATGAACAGACTGCCGACACGAAACGCATTCTGCCGCCAAGCCGAATGAGTCGTCTATTTAACTATAGCCCAGTCAATCACATTTTAAACACCTGATGCTCTTGTAAAGGTTGCGGCCCATTCTGAAATCCAGGAACTGGTACTAACAACGTTGTAATGTTCCCGCGGCCGTGATTTTCGGTATCAATAATAGTGTAGTCCTCTTTTGGGAGCTTCACTGTCTGAGATACTACACTAAGAATTTTCCACCATTATATGTCTTTATCCTGTGTCGGGGGCCTCGTTGTGTTCGATTTGAAAGGAAGTTCGATCTCTTCCGCTTCTTGCTTAGTATGGTGTAGATGCGAGCTGACTTGGAGTTGTTTAGTCATGGTAATGGATGAAATCTTCGTACTTCAGAGTACTTACTGTAATTCTACTAGGCGCCGTGAAAGTCTTCCGATAGTGCGTTCTGAATATTTGTTCAGCCATCTTGCAATTATTCCGCATACAGAACTTGCGTCGGTATCCTCCTCTGTTTTGAAACAAAGTATCACTTTCGTGAAATGGAACATGTTCATAGCATCGATTGATATATTTTAATTGCATCGTGCTGTACAGTCAATCGTGTGCCGTCAAACGAACAAAGTCTGTTCATATAACGGGTCCGCCATCTTGTTTACACTTGCTGCTGCAAGCCTCGTCACTTCTGTTTTCCGATAGGATAAAGTCCACCATCTCTAGCAGTTAGCAGTATACATTATTTTTATTTCATGGCTCAAAGGTATAGTAAATTATCGGGTCCTTTTCTGGAAGACTGACGTTTCTTCAGTATACAATTGAGTAGATAATGACGTGTTTTGTGGAATAAATCATAGCTAGAGTTTTCCCTTTACACTAATATGTTGAAATTTTGTTCCTAAAATATGATTTACGTAGTTAAAAGGAAGGAAGAGACGCGTGTAACATGCTGTCGTCATCGTGGTCATTAGAGACAGAGTACAATCGGATAACTTTTGGTAATAGGAATGAAATCGGCTATGTCCTTTGAGAGGAAACATCCCGGCATTGGCCAGGAGTGATTTAGGGGAAATTACAGAAAAACAAAATCAGGATGACCGTACGTAATTCAATCAAGTATTTGAAAAAGCGCTCCTTTGAACACCAAATTTAGCAGTAAAAGATACGAGCCATCTTCCTCATTGCATAGCTTCTTGCTATAAGCTAAAAGCAAACACAATATACAACTTTTGGACAGGTGGTTGATGAATACTCACCTGTTTAATACTCTTCCGCACCATCAGCACTAAGTGTGTGTGACTATTCGATATACTGTTGTGGTCAGCTCGCACTTCCAATTTCGTTTCTAGGGAATAAATATTCATGTTTAAATGCTCAGCTTAATAAATGAGGGCTTGAATTAACTAGTTATGGCAATAGCTGATTTTCGTTTCATAGTGTACATGTTGCACATTATATTAGTAAAATTGTGCATATTTGGACACTCAATGTAATCCCTTGAAACATCAATTTTTTTATCATGTAATAATTCTAATATTTCCAAGTTTGTAATTTTTTAGAAACTTGCCAGTTTGTATAAAGATAACTTTTGAACTATACAGTTTTTTGGAAAAGACAATACTTTCTGAAGCAAGACTATAATGAGCCCTATCAAATGAGATATTTCTAAATCAAATTAAAACAAGAAGTTTCGGGTGGCATCAAATTTTGAAGTAGACTTGGATTTAGTGAATCATAAATTTTGAATATTTTATTACAAACAATTTCAATTTTTCTATTCGAACTATTTACACTGATGTTATCAGCAGGCTGTAAAGTATATACTGAAAGTATATACAAAAATGTTGCAGGTTATTTGGTGATTTTTTGTGTAGATATTTCGTGTGTAAAAGAATATCATTTATTTTTGGTATGGGTTTATAGCAAGTGGTGGCGTTCCATTTTGCTACGGTTCACGACCGTATTCAGGATGAATTGAGAGAATCTTGAATTACATTTGCTGGAGACATAAACTCAGGTTGCAAGTTGTTGCCCAAAATATTTTGTCGTCGATAAGTGGATCGACAGTAGTGACAGGGTATGATTCCCTATCTAGTGAGAAATATGTTCGTGGTTATCAGTTCGGCATCTGTTACCTGGTTGCGTGTACCAGTGGAAAACAATGAACTGCAAACTATGAATGGATCGAAACAAGTGACTTCGTAGACATGTAGCTGTTACTGATTTTGTTAGAATCTTGCACAAATATTTTATTAAATCAATAGTATTACATTTCAGGTATGATACCTGAATTTAAGTGTTACTGTTGATATAGGATTTTTTTTTTTTAAATTAAGCTTATGGGACTTAACTACGGGGTCATCAGTCCCTAAACTTACAAACTACTTATGAACTACCTTATACTAAAGACAGCACAAATATCCATGCCCGAGGGGGGATTCAAACCCCCGACCGTAGTGGTCGTGCAGACCGTGACTGAAGCGCCTCAGTCTCCTCGGCCACCGCGGCCGGCGCTATAGGAATGCCATAAATTTCGAACATTTCCTATGCTGCCTTGGTGGTTGCAGCCATTAGCCATGAGTGGATTTATGACATTTCGATTCCCAAAGATCGTCAGTTTCTCACCTTACCGCTCCATTGAATAGTATAAATATATATTTCTCATATGATTAGTAATACTTAATTTTAAATATAATCATTTCTTTTGTTTCAGGTAAGTGTAAACGTTTAACCTATCAGCTGAGAAGCTTTCCGTTCCAGTAAGTATATCTGCAACTACTATGCGCCAATTCTATTTTTATTACTGAACATTTTACAGTTATATTACGTTTCTTTCGGTGGTACCGTTTTCAGATGATGAGAACAGTGAAACTTTTGTGGTGCACGGGGAGGCCTCATAGTGCTGGGCTAGCGTGCGAATGTATTCTTTCCGGGCGATTTTGTACGATGTATCTACCATTAACTATCGTAGCATTCCACCTATAGTGAAACACTGTTTTAGAACATTGTAACATTCCGACAGAACTGTTTTGAGCACAGACGTAGCTTATGGATGGAGGTTCCTCACGTGTCAATTACACTTGAGCTACGCCATTTAAATGTTACGTCATTCTTCGGACAGCACTCGATACGGTATAGAATTCTACAGTGTATCGGTAAATCTGTTGCCATTTGGAACGCTAGTATCGTTTCATCTAACTACTTTGTGGCGGGCAGCTACTTGCTGATCACACCTGTGACACGATACAATGAAACTCGTATGAGGTTGTCCAACTATTTTGTGCGTGTTTGCTGTTGTGATGTGTTTGTAAAATAATTTTTTTGGCAGAACTAGTACATACATACGAGGGGTGCAGAAATGAAAAATCTACGAAACGTGTTAACAACCAAACCAGTTGAAAATTAAATATGCCGCTTTTGAGACAATGTAGAGTGAGCTTTTAATCAAATTGCGTGGTTATAGTATATCGCCACAAATTTGCGATTGGATAGGGGATTTCCTGTCAGATACGACACAGTTCGTAGTAATCGATGGTAAAGCATCGTCTAAAACAGAGGTGATATCGGGCGTTCCACATGGTAGTGTTATTGGTCCTCTGCTGTTCCTTATTTACATAAACGATTTAGGGGAGAAACTAAGTATCTCTCTTAGGTTGTTTAAATATGACGCCGTCATTTACCGTCTAGTAAAATCATCTCAAGATCAAAACCAACTGAAGGACGATCTGAATAAAATATCGGCATGGTGTAAAAATTGGCAATTGACTCTAAATAATGAGAAATGTGAAGTCGTCCACATGAGTACGAAAAGAAATCCTTTAAACTTTGTTTATGAGATAAATCAATCAAACGTGGAGGCCGTAAACTCCACAAAATACCTAGGAATTACTATTACTTCAGACTTAAATTGGAAAGAACACATAGATAATGTCGTGGGACAGACGAACCAGAGACTGCGTTTTGTTGGCAGTACCCTTAAAACATGCAACAGAACTACAAAAGAAACTGCATACATTACGCTTGTCCGTCAATTTTTGGAGTATTGCTGCCCAGTATGGGATCCTTATCAGGTGGGTTTGACAGACGACATTTCGAAAGAGTCCAAAGAAGGGCAGCTCGTTTCGTATTGTCACGATACAAGGGAGACAGCGTTACGGAAATGATACAGGATCTGGGATGGGCCGGCCGCGGTGGCCGAGGAGACTGAGGCGCTCCAGTCACGGTCTGCACGGCCACTACGGTCGGGGGTTCGAACCCCCCCTCGGGAATGGATATTTGTGCCGTCCTAGTTCTTAAGTAGTTCATTAGTAGTTTGTACGTTTAGGGACTGATGACCCCGTAGTTAAGTCCCATAGACTATACAAACATTTGAACATTTGATCTGGGATGGGAATCATTACAGGAATGGCGCTTATCGCTGCGGCGTGGGCTACTTACGAAACTCCAATCGCCAGCATTCTCCTCCGAATGCGAAAATATATTGTTGTTCCTACTTACATAGGTAGAAATGATCATCAGAACTTTTCGAGAATGGAATGGAAGATAAAAAGTATAAGGGTGGTTCGATGAACCCTCTGCCAGGCACTTAAATGTGATTTTCCTTTTCCACATAACTGCCGAAATTTTGTAGGCACTTGTCATAGCGTGCCGCAAGTTTTTGCATGCATCCTTCACAGAAGGTTGCCGCCTGTGTATTCAACCATGTGGTAACAGCTCTTTATCATCGTTGAAGTGTTGCCGCCAAGGACAGATTTTAGGTGTAAGGAGAGATGAAAGTCGCTAGGAGAGATGTCCGAGCTGTATGGTGGATGATCAAACAGGTCCCATTGCAATTTCCGTAAGAATGGCTTGGTCACATTCGGTGTGTGAGGTCAGCCATTAGAATGGAAAAAAATCTTCTGACAGTAATCCTCTTCTTACACCTAAAATCTGTCCTTGGTAGACAACATTTCAACGATGATGACGAGCTAAAAGAACATGTTACCACATGGTTGAATACACAGACGACAACATTTTATGAAAAGGCACAAAAAACCTTGTGCCATGCTATGGCAATTGCCTACAAAATTTCGGAAGCTAAGTAGAAAAGTAGTTTAACAGTTGTAGACTTTTGTACAATCAATATTTTTTCTGTGTCTGTATCCGTTCGTTTTATATAACCAAACGGAACTTACTTTCTGGACGCGCCTCGTAATATGTATCGATTTATTACAATGGGAAAGATCTCTTGGCGTCACCGCCGTTACGATGCAAAGAAAATAAGGGTTTTCTTTTCCGTCGACATCGACGTCATTAGAAACAGCACGAGCTCGAAATATTTCAAGGATAGGCAGGTTAATCGGCTGTGTGCATTCAAATGAAATAGTCAGACATTTGTCTTATTTAGGGATAGTGGATAATTGGATGTGTTCAGTGAGGTAAACACTTCGCGACGCAGCCTGTAACGAGGTGTGCCCTGTGCTGTACTTCCAAGAAAGATTCTTGGTTTCTGCAGAGCCGTGGCTGGGCTAGGGTCAATGGGCCTTCTTGCAACTCCGTCGTGTCTTTGTTCTCTTCTATTCTTCAACGGCGCGACGCTGCAGTTCATCAGACTAATGGAGCCCGCGGGCAATAATTGTCTGCAGAAGCACTCGAGGAAGCAGCTTTCAGTAACGCCAAGGTCACTAGGTTTGCAGAAGGTGCTCCAGTGAGGGCGGAAGGCCTGGGAACGGAATCAGTTGAAAGGAATAAAGAGGAATGCGGAAGGAAAGGCGATTCTCTCGGAAATTTTATTGGAGGGGCTGAGGTACACACACAATTCATATAGAACGGATGACGGATTCCTAGGCGAGAATTGTGACAGGTGTGGATGGCGAAGCGTATGTTTCACGGTACCACGTGTTATCGTTTCTTCCTGTCCAGAAGTAAGGAAGATTAGGGTTTAACGTCCCGTCGACAGCGTGGTCATTAGAGATTAAAGATTGGAAAGTTGCACAGGTCACACTAATATTCAAGAAAGGCAGCAGGAATAACCCACTAAACTACGGGCCTATTTCATTGACGTCAATTTGCAACAGGGTTTTGCAACATATCCTGTATTCAAATATTATGAATTATCTAGAACAGAACGATCTATTGACCCAAGGTCAACACGGATTTAGAAAATATCGTTCATGCGAAACACAACTAGCTCTATATTCACACAAAGTGATGGGTGCTATCGACAACGGTTCGCAAATCGATTCCGTATTTCTTGATTTCCAGAAGGCTTTTGACACCGTACCTCAAAAAACGGCTTTTAATCAAAATGCGTGGTTATGGTATATCGCCCCAAATTTGCGACTGGATAGGAGATTCCCTGTCAGAGAGGACACAGTTCGTAGTAATCGACGGTAAGGCATCGACTAAAACAGAGGTGATATAGGGCGTTCCACAGGGTAGTGTTATTGGTCCTCTACTGTTCCTTATTTACATAAACGATTTAGGGGAAAATCTAAGTAGCTCTCTTAGGTTGTTTGCAGATGACGCCGTCATTTACCGTCTAGTAAAATCATCTGAAGATCAAAACCAACTGCAGAACGATCTGAATAAGATATCAGTACGGTGTAAAAATTGGCAATTGACTCTAAATAATGAGAAGTGTGAAGTCGTCCACATGAGTACGAAACGAAATCCGTTGAACTTTGTTTACAAGATAAATCAATCAAAAGTGAAGGCCGTAAACTCCACAAAATACCTATAAATTACTATTACTTCAGACTTAAATTGGAAAGAACACGTAGATAATGTCGTGGGGAAGGCGAACCAGAGACTGCGTTTTATTGGCAGAACCCTTAAAAGATACAACAGAACTACAAAAGAAACTGCATATACTACGCTTGTTCGTCCATTTTTGGAGTATTGCTGCCCAGTGTGAGATCCTTGACAGGTGGGTTTGACGGAGGACTTCGAAAGAGTCCAAAGAGGGGCAGCTCGTTTCGTATTGTCACGATACAGGGGAGACAGCGTTACGGAAATGATACAGGATCTGCGATGGGAATCATTACAACAACGGCGGTTATCGCTGCGGGGTGGGTTACTTACGAAACTCCAATCGCCAACATTCTCCTCCGAATGCGAAAATATATCGTTGATTCCCATTTAAATAGGTAGATATGATCATCAGAATAAAATACGTGAAATCAGAGCTCGAACGGGGAGATTCAGGTGTTCTTTCTTCTCGCGCGCTATTCGAGAATGGAATGGAAGATAAATAGTGTAACGGTGGTTCGATGATCCCTCTGCCAGGCACTTAAATGTGATTTGCTGAGTATCCCATGTAGATGTAGACGTAGATGTAGAGACGGAGCTGAAGCTCGGAGTTTTGGGTAACGATGAGGACGGAAATAAGCCATGCCATTTCAAAGGAAACTTCCCGGTATTTGTCTGGTGAGGTTTAGGGAAATCACTGAAAATCTAAATGTGGCACCACTGCGGCACCTTTCTGGGTCTTCTTCCCGTCCAGTTTCATAATGAGTGTCTGAAGAATGTCCGCTTAAGCGACTCTGTGCACCTTCTGATATTAGTCTCATATTTTTGACGACCCTTACGGGATTGATACTGAGAAGGATGCGCATTTCTAGTTTGCCCATTTTAAGCTAGATCTTGACAATTTGTGAAGAGACTTTTATACGATAGTTGCCGCCTATCATCCATTGTACTCCAGTTAAGACCTTTCACCACCTCCAGGATACTCGTCCATGGATCAAACAAACCAGTGATTATTCGTGCTGACCTCCTTCGTATACGTCCAATGAATCCTGTTATTCCTATTTCGTAGAGGCCAAGGTGTGCTCTCGGTTGCACAGTGGTAGAGTGCCATACTACAAATCCAAAGGTCGCGGGTTCGATCCCCGCCAGGTTCTAGGATTTCTAGGATTTTTATCTGTCACTTTTCACTTCTTTCACATCTGGCAGTATTGCTCATGTGAAAAATACCGGTAGCACCGTGGTTCGGAACCCACGTTAAGCTGTAGGTCCCCCTGTAACTGGCTGGGTAAGTCAGTTCGAAGGTCGGAGGAAGGCAACGGCATACCGCCTCCAAACAGGACCATGCCTAGTAAAGCACTGTGGTATTCAAACCAATCTTCGGATTGTTGACTGCTTTACATTTTTTAGAAGCCAAGGTAGGATCGTTTCCATTAACGTTCATTGCTGGGGCGCTATTCCTCTAGTGGAGAGCCTCGGCACCGTTGTTACGTGTTTATGTAGGGTAACAGGAGGATGAATTGAAATTGTGTAGTGAAGGAGGCGTGTTTTAAGACATTCGGAAGGAAAGACGATTCTCTAGAAAATTTTATGGGAGGGGGCTGAGATAAACAGTTGATGTACGACGGATAAGATTTCTAGGTGACATTATGACAGGCTGTATCTAAATATTTACTGGACAAAGCAGTGTGGAGTTGATGGCACATCGTATATTCCGCAGTACCACATGTTATGGTTTCTTCCTGTCCAGAAGTAAGGAAGTTCAGGATTTAATGTCTCGTCGACAGTGTGGTCATTAGAGGCGGGGCTCATCCACTAGGTTGCGATGACGTAGTGGTTATAGTGCTTGCTTTGTAAGCAGGAGATCCTGGGTTCGATTCCCAGTCGCGGCACTAACTTTAATTTAAAACCTCTCCTTCAGTTTAATATCTTTGATATATATATAGAGACAAAATATGTCCTCGGACAGTATTTTATTATTTGACAAATCTGTTATAGGGAGCGAAGAGATATACTCAGCTAATACAAAAACCAAACAGCGGTTATTAGAGTCGAAGGGCATGAAAGCGACGCAGAGGTTGGGAAGGGAGTAAGACAGGGTTGCAGCCTTTCGCCATTGTTGTTCAATTGGTACATTGAGCAAGCAGTGAAGGAATGGAAGGAGAAATTTAGAGAGGGAATTAAAGTTCAGGGAGAAGAAATAAAAACTTTGCGGTTTGCCGATGACATAGTAATCCTGTCAGAGACCGCAAAGGATCTGGAAGAGCAGTTGAATGGAATGGACAATGTCTTGAAAAAAGGTTATAAGATGAACATCAATAAGAGTAAAACAAGGGTAATGGAATGTAGCGTCAGAAAATAAGGCGATGCTAAAGGAATTAAATTAGGTAATGGCGCAATAAAAGTAGTAGACGAGTTTTGTTACTTGTTACTTGGGTAGCCAGATAACTTCTGATGGACGAAGTAAAGAAGATATAAAATGTAGAATGGCTATGGGAAGAAAGCGTTTCTGAAGAAGCGAAACTTGTTGACATCCAATATTAGTTTAAATGTTAGGAAGTCCTTTCTGAAGGCATTTGTCTGGAGTGTAGCATTGTATGGAAGTGAAGCGTGGACAATGAGGAGTTCAGACAAAAAGATGATAGAAGCTTTTGAAATGTGGTGCTACAGACGAATGATGAAAATTAGATGGGTTGTTCACGTACCTAATGAGGAGGTGCTCAACAGAATTGGGGAGAAAAGGAATTTCTGGCGTATTATGACTAAGAGAAGGGATAGGTTGGTGGAACACATTCTGAGACTTCAAGGAATCGTCAACTTAGCATTAGAAGGAAGTGTGTGGGGTAAAAATCGTAGAGGGAGGCCGAGGGACGAATACAGTAAGCAGATTGAAAGGGATGTAGGTTGCCGAAAGTATTCTCAGATGAAGAGACTTGCACAGGACATGGTAGCCTTGAGAGTTGCATCAAACCAGTCTCCGGACTGAAGACCACAGCAACAACAACAAATCTGTTATCATTGTAGGATTTAGAGGATGTGTGGAATTTGAGATGATGCTCAACTGGTTTTAGTAAAGGGGAAGTTTTATCGAACGGAATAGTGTACGCGTAAGAGAGGGAATATATTGGCAGTCCGGAGATTGAGGCTTGGTAGAGTGTACGCTCACCAGAGGGAAAATATTGAAAGTACGTAGGTAGAGACTACCGTGCCAGAGGTAACGATGGATGAGATACCCCTTTTGTATGTGTTGAGTATTATGGGAAAAAGTAATCGCCTACATACGTTTGATATTCATAGAATATATGACATCAACTGCGATTGGGTAAAGCTGAAAATGTGTACCCAGCCGGGATTCGAACCCGGGTCTCTTGCTTTCTAGGCAGTTTCGCCGACCCCTACACCAATGGGGACACAGTGATCACCGCACCTGCAAGGACTACCTAAGCACGCCTCCCGTCAGATACAAATTCCCAGCTTCGCCCTGCCCACAGTACTCAAACTCGTAGTTTAACTAATTTCCGTAAGAGTAAGGGCTTCAAACTTTTCCCACCCCTCCCCACTAACGATAGGATCATTGGCCAATCGCAGTTGATGTTATATATTCTATGAATATTAAATAATAACAACTGCAGGATCAGAAGTGACGTCTGTTCTCTCGCAACAGACGCCACATGTATATATATAATATGCCGGTGACGGGCAATGATCCTATCGTTAGTGGGGAGGGGTGGGAAAAGTTTGAAGCCTTTACTCTTACGGGAATTTGTTTCATAACTACGAGTTTGAGTACTATGGGCAGGGCGAAGCTGGGAATTTGTATCTGACGGGAGGCGTGCTTAGGTAGTCCTTGCAGGTGCAGTGATTACTATGTCCCCAGTGGTGTAAGGGTCAGCGCAACTTCCTAGAAAGCAGGAGACCCGCGTTCGAATCCCGGTTGGGTAAACATTTTCAGCTTTGCCCAATCTCAGTTGATGTCATATATTCTATGAATATTAAATAATAACAACTGCAGGATCAGAAGTGACGTCTTGTTGTCTCGCAGCAGACGCCACTTGTATATATACATACGTTTGCTCGAAGCTCGCTATTTTGGTTTCGTTACTGGAGACTCGTGTTGACAGTTTTTGAGCTGACAGTTGGGCGTGTTGCCGGCGCACGCGACGTGAGCGTGTGCGGTGGCGGAGTGTGCTCAGGCGAGCGGGCGCGAGAGTGAAGTGAAGTGAAGGTGTCACGGCCAGGCGGAGGGGCGGGCCGGTCGATGCGCCGCGCGCTGGCGGGGGCGGGGCGGGGGCGGGGCCTCGGCGACCCAGTTGGCCGGCCGTCCTATCGACCCACACCTGGACACGGCCCGGGACCGCCAGGTCGCGCCGCCGCTAGCCGCCGCGCGCCACGCCTCGCTACACCGCGGCCTGCGTAAGCGAGAGTGGCCAGCCGACATCAGCGGTAATCCTTTTGTGATCCATCGAACAGCGCCACGCCATTTTTTTCCCCCGCGAACTGAGTTTGAGAACGGGTTCCACAGACATCTCCTCGATTCTTACAAGTAAACAGTGGCGCCGCCTCCTAATGTGTTCACTGGTCAGTGAACCTGCAGAAAGCAGCTCGTCGTGAAAAAAAATCGCACTGATATTCAAAATATCCACGGGTGTACTGCCGGTCTATAGTGTCCAACGGGCACAATATTTCGGCGATCATACATGTCGCCATCATCAGGTGAACTGACGGACTGAGCTCCTGGAAACGCGCCGGCACGGAGATCCGTACGCCTTAACAGCTTCAGGCTGGATGAGTCAGATATCATGGTGAGTTTTGACGTCGTTTCGTTGTTTACGAGGGTGCCCCTTCGAGAGTCACTAGATTTGATTGGTCAGAAGTTTGATGAGAAGACCACTGAACTTTTAAGGTATGTCTTGACCTCCACGTATTTTCTTTTCAATGGCGAATACTACGAACAAACGGAGGGAGTCGCCATGGGTAGCCCACTCTCCCCTGTCGTCGCCAATTTGTACATCGAGAATTTCGAGGAGGAAGCCCTGGCATCGTCCGAATGGAAACCTACCTGCTTTTTCCGTTACGTGGACGACACTTTCGTCATCTGGCCACATGGTATGGATAAACTCCTTGACTTCCTTACACATCTGAACTCCATACACCCCAACATCAAATTCAGTATGGAGACTGAAACGGAGGGTAAATTGCCGTTCCTTGACGTCTTGGTCAAGAGAAGAGCTGATGGCACCCTGGGTCATAGTGTATATCGGAAGACAACGCACACTGATCTGTATTTACACGCAGACAGCTGTCACCACCCTTCACAGAGAAATGGGGTACTTAAAACTCTAGTACATAGGGCGAGCACTATCTCCGACGCAGAGAGTCTACCCCAGGAATTTGAACACCTGAGAACTGTAGTCAGAAAAAAATGGGTACTCAGAGTGGCAGATTCAGCGGGCTCTCCGCCCAGCCACTACAGCACAACCTGTGGCAACAGATGAAAACACGAGGGAGGACGTAGGCACTGCGTTCATTCTATATACAGGTGCACTCTCGGGGAAGGTCGCCGGCCTTTTGAAAAAACACCAGGTTGGAACTGTATTTTGTCCACCGTATAAAATTCGTGCACTGGTGAGGGACGCCAAAGATGATCTCGGTTTCAGGAAGGCCGGCGTGTACCATATCCCGTGTCAGTGTAGCTAGTCATATATTGGAACAGACGATGCGTACCTTCAAGGATCGATGCGTTGAACACCAGAGGCACACACGATTGATGTATCCGAGTAAGTCGGCGGTCGCTGAACATTGTTTGTCGGAGAATCATGCGATGGAGTATGAACGCACTAGGATTCTGGTACAAACGTCGAGATACTGTAACGGCGTCGTTAGAGAGGCCATTGAAATTTGCGCAAGTGACGACTTCATAAACCGTGACTGTGGCTATAATCTTGGAAATCTTGGGAACCAGCGATTGGGTTAATTAAGAGTAAATCTAGCAAACGTAACGAAGTGACGACCACGGCGGACAGAGCCCTCACACCGACGTCATCTCAGTCGCCGTCGCAATCGGTTCCACTGCGCGACCGCAGCGCGGGGCGCGAACCACTGAGGGGTCGCTCGCCCGCTATCGGTCTAGAACCCAGTTCCCTTCGAGCCGCCGTAGCGTGCGGATCTCCGTGCCGGCGCGTTTCCAGGAGCTCAGTCCGTCAGTTGACCTGATGGCGACATATATGATCGCCGAAATATTGTGCCCGTTGGACACTATAGACCGGCAGTACACCCGTGGATATTTTGATTATCAAATACGCCGGTAGAAACTGAAGAATCACATCGCACTGATATGTTTTACGGCCCACTTTAGATTTGTAGTTTTATAACTTTTGGCAAACATTTTGGACCAAAACAATAAAAAATTAATTAATAACAGTGTCTGAAAACCCTGGAAGGAAAACAAATTAGGTACTGGCGGGTTCCGAACCACTAACCTTCCACATCACAGTCCAACACATTGCCCACAACGCTACACCTAACAGTTTGGAATTGCGTTCTTTAATCTCATACTACTGATGAGAGTTCTAACTGATGCTAATACGTCATTTGTAGACACTAGATTATAATTTATCGTACGAAGAACGACTTTTTTTTGTTAATTCTTCAGTGTGCCAATGCTTTGAAATGACAACGTGGAAGTTACAATAAAAAATCATCAAATACGCAACGCAAGGTGGCGTATGCCCATTCTGGGCGACGAATGTCACGTGACATCTGGGAACGGCTGGTTTTCGTTAATTTAATGGGGGGCGTCAAAACTCCGTTATTTTTGCAAATATCTCTCAAACCATACGAGATATGAAGAAAACATAAAGGAACAAAGTTGTAGAGAATTTTTTCCTCTACAAATTCGTTTATTCAATTTTCGAGTCAGTAGATCGGTTTATTTGCAATTAGAATTACATTACAAACAGCTTTTTTTGGTATTACTAACGCATTTCTTGCCCGAAATATTTCTAAAAGCGAGGTTCTGGTTTCTGGTAGCCAACAATTATGTCTGCAAAATTTGGTGCCGATCGGTTGAACGGTTCGACCTAAAAAGTGGGAACACGTCACAGCCAGACAGACATCGTCAAATCGCCGTTATGTTTGCAAATATCTCTTGCAATGATGCAAGATATGAAAAAAATAGAGCGAAGTTGTAGAGAATTGACCCCTCTACCAATTAGGTTATTCAATTTTCGTGTCAGATCTACGGTTCATTTGCAATTACAATTATATTACAAACGGCTTTTTTTGGTATTACTACCGTATCTTGTGTCCGAAAAATTTGAAAAAGAGAGGTTCTGGTCTTTGGCGGTCTACAGTCATGTCTGTAAATTTTATTGCTGATCGGTTGAACGTTCGTCTTAAAAACAGGGAACACGTAACGGACAGACAGACATACATCCCAAAATTGCCGTTATTTTTGCAAGTATCTCTGAAACGATACGAGATGTGAAAAGAAAAACATAAGAGAGCAAAGTTGTAGAGAATTTTATCCTCTACAAGTTAGGTTATTCAATTTTCGTGTCAGATGAATAGTTAAGCTGTTATTTTGATTTAAATTTCGAGCTGTCAAAAGACGATCGCAAAGGCCCACTTTTAGTGTTACTACTGTAACATGAAGTGGGCCAAAAAGTAAATACATAAAAGTGTTTTTAAACTATCATTCTTCGTTTCGTTCTTGTATCGGATCATTTTATATGCACATTCAAAGTATTTTTATAGCATGAGTAACGTTTTACGTCGCGGAGACAGCACGTATACGAGTCGTAGCGCGGCCGCTTAACATAGGCGGCAGTGGCCGCAGCTTGGCAATGCGCATGCGCGACAGAGGTTCAAATTCTCCTCTGAACCCCATGGAGGCAGAATATGGCGTTCCCGCAGCAGGGATGGGCGAAGAGAAACGCCGCTTTTAACGGTGGCGTTTGAGCTGGTAGAGACATCTACTCGTGGCTACTCCAGCTCTGGCGGTTTACGCACGAATGGTCCAAAAGCAAGACAATGGAGCTACTGCGTACCAACATCCGCCCTTCATGTTTCTTTTTCGCGCATTGAAGATTCATCAAAACCACGTCGAATTTGGTAAAATATCTTATAACTATAAATTAAAGACGTATCAACCGTGAAAGCCTTTAGAAGATCCAATTATGAATAATAATGAAGTAATTACTCGCCAGTTAGCAAGAATATTCCTGTGGATAGCGGCAGTACTATGCACTGTTGAAGGTAGTGAGTTAGAAACCGACTGCAAGCAATTTTTTTTAAACGCAATCTTTTTTTTAACAGATACAGGAACAATGACTCTTGTGTTATTCCAGGTAATTGTACTGTCCCGCCGGCCGCGGTGGCTGAGAGGATTAAGGCGCTCCAGTCACGGTCTGCACGGCCACTACGGTCGGGGGTTCGAATCCCCCCTTGGGCATGGATAGTTGTGCCGTCCTTAGTATTAGGTAGTTCCTAAGTAGTTTGTAAGTTTAGGGACTGATGACCCCTAGTTAAGTCCCATAGACTATACAAACATTTAAACATTTGTACTGTCCAAAGTACGTAATAATAATTGACTCCTTTTTTTCTTCCAACTTCCAATCTTGGTGTACGCCCCCCCCCCCCAAAAAAAAAAAAAAAAATAAATAAATAAATTGACGTGCGATGTGCGGCATTTTTTTCCCTTAAGGCATGACTCCAAACAAATATCGCATAATTAGACTGAAAGGCGTAATTCCGAACATTTACGAATCATAAATAGACTGTGTAAGTGCGGATTGCAACCTGCACATGATAACGTTCATAAGCATGGAACTCGTGGCGGCGGCGGCGGCGGCGCCGGTTAATTTGATATGCAAATTAATATTAGATCGCAACCTTCGGTGGCTTCGCATGTTCCCCAGCGTCTGTCGGAGGGCGACATGTCGGCCAGGTGCGTGGCTGGGGGTGGGAGGATGTGGCGTCAGTCTGACGGCTGGGGTGGACAGGCCTAAACCTGTCGGAGGTGGCGCCTGTCTGGCGGCGGCGCCGAGGGGTGGAGGGGGGTGTTGTTTACTTGCAAGTGTTATTATCTGCACCAGTGTTAAGTACACTTTCATGTAACCCGTCAGTCATCCTGTGGTGGCATCCTTTGATCTGCGGTCCGGCAATTGGCCGAGCGCCTGGTGTCGATGACACTATCGTCGACGGGCGAATCTCACTGTGCTACAATCGGCGTTGCTATACTACTAACGCGTGTGGTTAGGTCACAACAAGGAATTAAATTGAGGACTAAAAAATGCGTCTTCTGCTGCAGTTCAAGGCACTGATCTCTTAAAATTAGCTGTTGACAGAGCTTTACGCATTTCCGCCCTTAATTCTTGCCAGCGGTTTACAGTAGTGCCCCACGTCATAAAAGAATGCTTACAGCATTTTTAAAATGACCCGACGTGTTTGTGCTTGTCTACAGCCGACCGGTAGCCGGTTTCTTATGTGGCAACACTACAGCGTCACGTGACAAAAACGTCAAATAGCAAGTCATTTTAATCCGACTATAGTGTTGCCACCTGTAGTCTGTGAGTGTCTGTTGCAGGTTCATGTTAAACATACGGGATGATCTGGACCGTGGAAAATAATCACAAACGCTATTATAAAGTGAACTTGCCCATGAGCGAGAAAATGGAATGATTAGTGCAAAATATAAACATTTCAAATGCTTAATTCATCCGTACTTAGATGAGTGTCACAGCTCAGTCCTATTGTATCTATTATGGGAGTGGAATTGGTAAGGCGACGTAGTAGGTACACTTTAACAGAAAGATGCCACGACTTTTAACATATGAAATTTATTACAGACATTCCATACTGATGTCGGCCAAACATCTACGTGAATACTTCAAAGTTCCCTTGACAGTTCGCGATAATTTCTAAGCCTCAATGCGTTAACAAGTCTTGACGCACTGTAGCAAGATGACTTCCAATTAAACAATGCACTCTTTTTGACACACTAGCAAATAAATTTTTTAAAAAGAACTAACTATACCGATCTGAACTTGAACTTAAATTTACCCAATTCTTAGACATTGAATTAAATTGTGAATTTCTTTTTATAGCAAATAAATTGCATAAGCCAAAGAACTGAACTTAATAAATTTAAGACTGTTCTTTTCCGTAAATATTACATAAAAACGTGAAGAAACTTTGTAGTAAATATTGCTCTGATCGCTGCGGTGAAGTAGCCGAGCGGTCTAAAGCACCTCGCTGCGGAGCGCGCGCTTGCTCGCCGTGGAGGTTCGAGTCCTCCTTGGAGCATGGGTGTGTGTGTTTGACCGTAGGTTAATTTACCTAGGTTTAAGTAGTTTGTAAGCTACGGACTGATGACCACGCAGTTTGGTCCGATAGATTTACAAACATTTGAACTTTTTTTTTTTTTTTTTTTTTTTTTTTTTTTTTTTTTTTTTTCTGATCACTGGCTAGTTTTCGTCGGTTAGTTATTTTAAGCATGAGAATTGCCTATAAGTTATATAATGGTTGTTAACTCATGATCTGTACTACGTCACAATACAGAAAACGTTTCTATGATTCCCTTCTGTTTGGTCCGTAGATCTACCAATGTAAATTTTATTAAAATCTGAATCATGAAACTTTATTCCTACTCCGTCTAGGATCGTAGTCAAAGCTGAAAAATAATTCTTAAAAGTCCTATTTTATTTAAACGCCCGTCCGTCTACCACTTAATAATTATCTGTTTCAATTAACTACGAAATGGCGACCGGCGAGTACATTTCAGCGCAATGTTGAAGCACCTGCAGTTGGAGAGCCTGGAAATGCTTAAAATGCCTGTTTTGGTTATGTTGGCATGAAGACCACGAGATACATGAAGACCACGAGATACTATACATCATTTCTGTTTAAGATCGTATCTGACATTTTACAATCGTTTAACAGACGTGACGAAAACAATCTAACAGCGACTCTCGCAAAATTATGATGGTATCGCTCTTTCAAGACACGATATGCCAAGAACAAGTCGATACAAGAAGGATTAAAGAATAGACAGTGGCCTATTAGTGCTCGAATAAAGAGCTGAGATAACATTTATGACGATATTAAAATTTCTTTGTTCTAAAAACAGTTCATTCAATTCCTTAGTTATATCTTTGACATCATTGCGCTTATGTTGTTGATTAGAATTCAATACGGCGTCACTGAATATCAATGTCATTTCTCCAGGGGACGCTACATCAGTGAGGAGCATTGTTTCAATTCGTATTATGTCCAAAAAAACTACATTTTATAGGAGAAAGAAAAAACCGGTTACTCGTAACCTGAGGAACATTTCAGAAATTTTAAAATTTTGCAGTTGTTTTATTTGAGATGAACTTCTAGGTACGTGACAAAGTAAAATAAATTTCATGTTGTGTTCTTCAAATTTAAAGAAAATGTGTTAGCGCGCGGTTGCTCGCCGTGGAGGTTCGATTCCTCCCTGGGGCATGGGTGTGTGTGTTTGTTAGTTTATCTAGATTTAAGTAGTTTGTAAGCTACGGACTGATGACCACGCAGTTTGGTCTGATAGATTTACAGACATTTGAACATTTTTGAAATGTGTTGGACTTAATATGCTTTGATCCAATAATTTCTAAAATATAGAAATAAAAGACGATTACTGTTGTAAATATATAACTAAGCATTTATTTTTGTTTCTTTATGGAAGAACATTATTTGCTTGAGATTTAAGTTGATAGGCATGTTTGGTTTTCTTTCCCCTCTTTCGGCTTCCCGTTGAATTATCTCCAACAGCAATTTCTTCCTCCATAATAATAAAAAAAAAAACTACTCTATCAGACAAAGTTCACAAACTAAGTGTGATTATTGAATGCGTAGCATTGTTGAAAATAGTGCGCGTGCTGTCAGCATAGCCAATAGTCACAATACTACTTCACGCTGGACACAATATGATTAGAAACACACGCTACAGTGGACTGAATACGATTTGAAACAAAAGTTACTTCACAGACTCAATTTACGCTGTCAGTGAATCCGATTTGTTACATTCTGATTTGACAGCATGAAAGATCGCTATTTGAACTATACGAAAAGGTATCAAACTCAATTTTGTCCACGGAGGACTTAATACGATTTGAAGCGATGTTCCTATTCTGTCCTTAATCAATGAACAGTTTGCAGACATGAAGCACAGTCTGCCGACAGGGCGAATGTGTCCGCTGCTTAACTCTAGTCCATCCAGTCACATTACACGCACGTGATGAACTTGTAAAGTGTGTGGCCTCAATATGTACAAATCTTGAGGCATTGCAGATGAAACGATGCACAATGGACAACATGATGACTCTGAGGGAGGTGAGACACTCTGACGACAAGTCTGATGTGTCGGCAACTTAACTGTAGTTCAGCCGGACATCTTGAACGCGGGTAAAGGGCGCAGACCCATGCGGGAGTCCCGGATCTTGCATCAACAAAGTTGTGTGTTCCCACTGCCGCGACTGTCGGTATCGAGAGTGGTGGAGCTGTCTCCTCTGGCGACACTACAATGACTTTTTTTTATCTAAGACCATACACAGGGTGTTTCACTAAGTGTGTTGGCCTCTGTAACTTATAAAACAATAGGTGACGGGAAATTTTAATGCGGTAGGTCAACACAAGAAATGTTACACTTTCTGCGGAGCTATGAACATAGTTTATTGTATCATTTTCCAAACAGTTACAGCACAAAGACATAATTTTTTAAATGGAACAATAGTTTTTTATCATGCATTGGAATCGTTGAAACCAGCTGCGTCCAAATCAATTTAAACTACATTCCTATCACTGTTAGTCTGGGAGCTACAATCCTTCAAAGTTGCAGGGGCAGATACCACACGCTGTGGGTGATGGATGTTATGGCGGTGGGAAGTTTATTTACATGAGATGTTCAAATGTGTGTCCATGTTCCTCAATGCATAATGCAATGCGCCGTCTAAAGGTTCTGCGGACGAGAAGTAACATCGCCGGTGTGACGGAGCGACATGCGTCCTCGATGCGCCGTTTTAGATCATCTGGGGATGTGGGCTCAGTGACATAAACACGATCCTTTAGATATCCCCACAAAAAGAAATCTAATGGTGTTAAATCGGACTACCTTGCGGGCCATGAATGAGGACCATGGCGCCCGAACAATCTTCCTGCAAACCTGTTGTTTAGTTCTTCCACAGCAGCACGCGCAGAATGGACTGGGTGACCATCGTGCTGCATCCACATAATGGACTCTCGTGTGAAGACACACATGTCAAGGAGACTACCCAAACTGTCGGCTATAAAAGCGCGATATAACTTACCTGTCAGTGTACCTAGGAAGTAGTGTGGACCGATGATTTCATCCCCGAGGATTCCACACCACACGTTAATACACCACCTACGTTGACGGTCGACTGGTCGTACCCACCGAGGATTGTCTGCGGCCCAGTAGTGCATGTTATGGCGATTCACTGCACCATAATTTGTGAACGTGGACTCATCAGAGAACATAAGACTTTGTAAAGACTCCAGCGTGAAATTACGCATGGCCCACTCACTCTTGCACGGAAATCGTTCCCATGCAGCTCCTGGGTTAGTGACAGGCGGTACGGGTGAAACCTGTGACCGTATACTATGCGCCACACAGATGTGAGACTGACACCAGCGACTGCAGCAACGGCTCGTAAGCTGACATGAGGATCGTGGTGTAGTGCAGCTAAAACAAACACCTCCGTCTCCTCACTTCTTGCAGGTCTTCGTCTGTTACTGTGGCGCATTACAAAACTGCCTGTTTCCCGAAGTCGTTGTTCGGCACGTAAGAACGTAATGGCTGCCGGGGCTCTTCGCCTAGGATATCGCACGGCATACGCCGTGGCTGCTTCAGTGCATCGTGTCGGCACTCACCGAGCATCAGCAACATGTCGACGTACTCGTTGTTCGTGTATGCCATCGTCATCCGATGTCAGTAACTGTGGTATATTGAGCCCCGGTTGTTTGTGTGGCTCCAACTGTCGGGTATACGGCTGTGTGCGGCGACAGTCGGCAGTCTAACAGCGCATCGAGGAAGCTTCTCGCTCCGTGACACCGGCGACGTTAGAACTCGGCCGCACCACATTTAGAAGGTGAATTGCACTATGCGCAGCGTTTGTCGTATCTGCCCCTGAAACTTTGAAGGGTTGTAGCTCCCAAACTAACAGTGATAGGAATGTAGTTTAAATTGATTTGGACGCAGCTGGTTTCAACTAATCCAATGCACTATTGAAAAAACTATTGTTCCATTTAAAAAATTATATCTTTGTGCTGTAAATCTTTGGAAAATGATACAATACTATATTCATAGCTCCGCAGAAAGTGTAACATTTCTTGTGTTGACCTACCGCATTAAAATTTCCCGTCACCTATTATTTTATAAGTTACAGAGGCAATCACACTTAGTGAAACACCCTGTATACACTGCTGAAAACAGTTACTGGATCGGTAGATATATCAAACAAAATGCACACATGGTGAAGTATTTTAATCAGATATTGGTTACAATTACAATTTCAGTGTGATAGAAAATGATATTTTGTTGTCTCAACTATTTTCTTGAGGTTTACATGGCTTTTACGTAGACTGAGGCACCATAGGGCTAGCATAATAGTTAAAAATCATTCTCGATGCTGATATGATGTGTGATCACCTCAGGCGGCCACTACAGTAGCGCACTTGCCTGGCATGGTATGTGGTATCAATCAGCTCTTGAGGGGTAATTGTTCATTCTTCATCAGAGACGAGTGTATCGTCAGGCGTGCCCCAGGGAAGTGTGATAGGACCGCTACTATTTGCTATCTATATAAATGATCTGATGGACAGAGTAAGTAGTAATTTGCGGCTGTTGGCTGACGATGTTGTGGTGTATTGGAGGATGTCGTCTTTAACTGACTGTAATAGCATACAGAATGACTTGGACAAAATTTCTAGTTGGTGCGAAGAATGGCAGCTAGCTGTCAATGTAGAAAAATGTAAGGTGATGCGCATGAGTAGGAAGAACAATCCCATAATATTCGAATACAGCATTAGTAGTGAGCTTCTTGATGCTGTCGCGTCGTTCAAATATCTAGGCGTAACATTGTAGAGGGATATGAAATGGAACGAACATGTAAGGACAGTTGTGAGTAAGGCGGACTGTCGACTTGGTTTATTGGGAGAATTTTGGGAAGATGTACTTCACCTGTAAAGGAGACCGCGTATAAAACGCTTGTACGACCACGTCTTGAGTATTGCTCAAGTATTTGGGACCCGCAGCAGATCGGTTTGAAGGAAGACATAGAGGCGGTTCAGAGGCGAGCAGCTAGATTTGTTACCGGTAGGTTCGACCAATGCGCGAGTGTCACGGAAATGCTCCGGCAACTCAATTGGGGATCGCTGGAAGAAAGACGACGTTCTTTTCGTGAATTTCTGTTGAGTAAATTTAGAGGGCCGGAATTTGAAGCTGAGTGTAGTACGATCTTGCTGCCGCCTACTTACATTTCGCGTGGTGATCACAAAGACAAGATAAGAGAAATTACGGCTCGTACGGAGGCATATAGGCATTCTTTTTTTCCTCGTTCTATTCGGGAGTGGAATAGGAAAGGAAATGCCTAGTATTGGTACAGTGTACCCTCCGCCACGCACCTTACGGTGAATTATGGAGTATGTATGTAGAGGTAGATTCTTCCATCAGTGCAATATCCAGCTTTGCAACCGTTGTAGTAGGTGCAGGTCTGGCTGCAGTAGCAGCCATCTCTAGCTAATGTTACCTAGGGACGACCTCGGCCTTACCTTCTTTTAACGGTTCCTGTTGTCTGAAATCGCGTCCAGGTCCTGGAAACTATACTTTGGAACACTCCGATAGCTGCAGCCACCTCCCTCCCTTGTCTGTCCCGCTTCCAATCTTCGTATGGCTCTCCATGCTTAACTTCGGGTAAGTCACGTTGCTGTTACATTGCACTACCTGCTCACTACACTATCTGAACCCAACTGCTTGAGTAATTCGTTAGGTAGCGTAAACACAAGTCAACACCAACCCCCTCTGCAGCAGCTTTCTGTTATTAGCACTATCTCGGTTGCTGGAACGTTGTTGTCTCCACTAGGTAGAACCGATAGAAAGACGTCGAACCATTTTAGTTCATTTTGCCAGTGAAAATACTTCAGAACCTAGATATCTTAACTGACCACGTAATTGTTTCACCAGTGTACATGTCAGCGAATGTATGTATGGTAAGTCGTCTTTGACTGTAAGGTATATTTTGTGTCCATGGAAAAGAGGAGTTGTGCAGTGATCATTTATTCAAATCGTTAGTCTTCTGCCGGCCGCGGTGGCCGAGGGAACTAAGGCGCTCCAGTCACGGTCTGCACTGTCACTACGGTCGGGGGTTCGAATCCCCCCTCGGGCATGGGTATTTGTGCCGTCCTAGTTCGTAAGTAGTTCATAAGTAGTTTGTAAGTTTAGGGACTGATGACCCCGTAGTTAAGTCCCATAGACTATAAAAACATTTGAACATTTTGTTAGTCTTCTCTTGCCTCTTCAGCATATAAATTGTCATCTTTCCGAGTTACCTTTTAACATTCCCTATTATTCGTTTAGTCGTTCTTATGCTAATTTTGTATTACATGCTTATTATTATAACGTGTTATTTTTCTCTCTGAGTTCTACACCGTTATCCACCTCTACTTTTTTAATAATCAGATCTTCCTGATGTATGTGACTTGTTATATACTTCTGAATTTCTAACCACATTAGGATGATAAAAAAGACAAGTACTAGGAGAACTAGGATAAAATTAATTATCTTGGGTTATATATATATATATATATATATATATATATATATATATATATATATATATATATATATTCTACTGTGGTCTACTGTTCACCACCCATTCTGAAGTCTTTCATAATATGCTCATAAGGCTAAGAGTTGTACGTCACAACTGTTTATTGTAGTGTCTTCTTTTGCACTGCGATAAAACATGTCAACTTTTACAGATAAAAATTCTATATCACACATTCAGTAAGTTACATAGAAGATAATGATGAACAGAATTCGGTTTGAACGTCTTGAGAATACATGTTTGGTACGCTACAATTCAGACTCATATTGGACATCTCAGTTTGTGGAGATTATAAAACTTGGGCGAAAAAGCCGTCGTCGTTATAGCGGCAGAAGTTGGGACCCTCGGGGAGGCAGGGCTGCGCCTTGCAAGAAGATGGCGACGGAAACTTGTGCTAACTTGGCGAAATGGATTGGAACTTGTCTTATTAGAACTTATTTCTCGGTTAAGGGGGCGCCTTTAGAAATGTGTTCTCAGCCGTAATGCAGGCGTGCGATAGCGGGTGCGCAGAAAATATCTGGCCAAGTTTGTGGACTGGCACACAAAGATGGGGGTGCGGTGGCACCGTGACAGGCCGCAGACAGTGAAGCCTTCCCGTTAGCACGTCTGCATGTGATCCGCCATGATTACTTCAATTTTTATAATTACACATTCAATTACAGTGTATTCTTGGGGTGCAACGGTAACACACAATGCACAGAAAAGTTTCAGAGGTTTGCTTTAGCTTTTCTTGGTCCCTATAATGCTTCCATTGGCTCGGCTAGGGTTATTTTCCGCTCGTCAGTGAAAGTTGTTTCGGTCGAGACAACTGTCAATATTGAATTTTTTGTACCTCACATAAGTTGTATTACTCCTGTTACCTTCAAATTTTCTTTTACTTCACTGATCCACTTTATTGTTCCTGTTTTATCCTGACTGCCACTTGTTGGAGTTTCACAACCTGCCCACGTACTTGGTGTGATTTCCTTAAACTTCAGTCAAATGTCGAGATAGTTCTTTTTAGAATGTCACAGTTTCCCTATTCCTCAAAGAAAAATTTACCGGAACCTCATACTGAAGAAACTGCCTACACCACACTTGTGCGTCCTATTTTGGAGTATTGTTGCGTATTGTGGGATGCCCATCAAGTGGGACTGACAGACGATTTAGAGAAAGTTCAGAGAAGGGCAGCTCGTTTTGTATTACCGTGATATAGGGGAGAGAGTGTCGCGGAAATGATGCACGAGTGACGTACAGTAACGAGCAGTAATACTGTGCACTGACGGTCTGGCCTGTAGGAACGTGACGCCGTTACGTTAGACCGCTCGCTCCTAAGTGACTGTGTTTTCCTAGATTGTGCGCACGCCGGTGACGTGGGACGGGCGAGTCCATTTGCTCGGAGGTGAGGTAGGTATCTCAACAACGTATGCTAGCAGTGACAATAGTATACCAATTACCAGGCATATATAAAATTAATTGTAAGGATTGTCACAAATTTTATATAGGACAAACTGGTAGAAATTTCGAAATTCGATACAAAGAACATACAAGAAATTCCGACAAAACTCTTTCAGCACTCTTTAACCACTTGAAAACGGAAAATCACGAAACCGATCGAATTACAGACGCAATGAAAATATTACATATCACGCCAAAAGGTTATCATATGAACATCCTGGAAGAGATAGAAATTTATACACAAACCGAACTATAACACAAACATTATCTAGACAACTTTATTAAAATTTTCGAATCGAGTTAAAACAAAGATATGCATCGTAGTACCATAACACAGACATACTGTGTGTACCATAACATAATAAAGATCACACCATACTACCAAAGATCCCACTATATGCAGTAATAAGCAAACTGTAACCATAGAGCATCGCTGGAGGATATGTCCAACTGACAGAATAGCAGTAATGAATAAATAACTGATAAGCATAAAATAATATATATACCATCTAAAGAGCATTTATATTGCAATTGCATGCAGTTATTATAATAAATTATACTTCCACGGTGTCATATGGACCTAAGTCTGGAATAATATGTTACGAAAAATGTATCAAAATTGTAAGTATCTTTATTTTACTCATTTTAATCAAAAATGTTCAAACGTTTGTAGAACTTATGGGACTTAACTACGGGGTCATCAGTCCCTAAGCTTACAAACTACTTATGAACTACCTAAGACTAAGGACGGCACAAATATCCATGCCCGAGGGGGGATTCGAACCCCCGATCGTAGTGGCCGTGCAGAGCTTCGGTGGGGCGGATATCTATTCAGTAATTGCGCAGCAAAGGATGGGGCGGAACAGGGAATTGTATTTGTTTAAGACAGTGCGAGGGGTGTAGTCCCCAAGTTCTGCCTGTTAGTAGTTTTAGACTATTGCGCGCTTTCTGTTGGCTGGTTAGCAGATGACTCCTCATTTGTTGCCGGTCGAAGGTTAGTTCAAAGTATTTAGTGCGTTAGTGAGCTGAATAGCACACTCGTATACAGTTTGCTCCAAATAAATGTCCCCACTACGTATATGAGCTCAATATTTCAACATCATTTTCTAATAGACTTGCATTGCTACCAACGTTTTCGTGCTATCAGTTTATTTCATAGGAAGTTAAGACACTCTTGAAGTGGTATTTGTTATTAAAAACTCAGTTTTGATAGGTTAATGGGATTCATTGTGAATGATAGAAAACGTGATAAGATTTATCTTGATATCGGCCGTGTTCAGGCTACCAGCTTCCGAGGCACATTGAAATGCGGCGCCTAGGACACGTTATAATGTCTGGTCACAAGATGGCACGCAAATTCTCGCCATATACCTCTAGTTGTACTTCCGTCTGACTTCTTATCAGTTGTTCTTCATTAAGCTGAATTGTAAAAAGAGAAACGAATGTGGTAAGTTTTTAGAGAGCTATTTTTCTGTTTCTCAATAGACAGACTTCTGTTCCCATAGCTTACTGGATTTTAAAAGAAATGAAGGGTGACACTTTTTTTCTTTTTTTATATTATGGGGAGCAAGATAGACCTATGTTTTTTGCATTCAGTTCCCAAAAAATATCCAACAGGAAAATTGCTAGGACCATTGCCCATAAAACAGTAGGTAATGTTTTGAAGAAACAAAAAGAGACAGGGATGACAAGTTTCAGGCATAAATGTGGTCGCAAGAAGAATGACAGACCAAGAGTGTGCAGGTCGCTGAAAGCAAAGGCGAAACGAAGATGAATATTGAGTTCCAGGCAGCTTTAGTGCAAGTTGCAACATGATCTAGGTCATTCCGTTTCACACCAAACAGTGTTACGACTGTCTCTCAGAAATGAACATTAAAGAGAACAAGCCGACATATGTGTTCGGCAATGATGGTGATGTAAAATTGTGGGTGGAACCCTGAGAGACGTTAAAGAAGGAATGTGTTGTGGAAACTAATAAATTTAGTGAATGTTTTATGCAGTAGGGAGTAATAATTTCCAAAGGAGTGGGAAGAATTAAAGTTTTCACGGTTTGAATCACTGGAACGGTATACTGTGACACCATTAAGAAGAAAGTTTGAATAGTGCTAGGGACCATTTAGTGGTGCAAACCTAGGACCGTTTATTTTCCAAGACGACAATGTCAGTTGTCACCGATCCAGAGTTGTCCAACAATGTGCCTCAGATCTCGGCATTCAGTGATTATAGTGGGTCCCAAATTCACCCGATGTGAACCTCATTGAGAAAGTATGGCTATTATGTCTACAAAACTCAGGAAACATTGTTACACTACAAGAAAAGAATCAATTGAAAAAAATCGCACTGACATGTTTTACGGCCCACTTTAGGTTTGTAGTTTTATAAGGTTTTGCAAACATTTTGGACCAAAATAATAATCTTAATAATAAAAAAAATAATTAATAAGAGTGTCTGAACCCCTTTCAGGAAAATAAAATGGTAGTGGCGGGTTTCAAACCACTGACCTTCAGTGTAACAGTCCAATGCGTTGCCAACTACGCTACTTTTTTTTCCTTTCTTTCTTTCTTGCTCTATGGTTAGTTTTATTCGTTGCGGACGATGATCGTGTTTGTTCGTTTTTGTTCGGTGAGGTCTTGGCTCTGCTTTTTTTATTACAGAGGGCGTTGAGTCCTCTGAACGGGCGCGCTGAGCCACTGTGCCCTATTACAGCTAACAGTTACGAGTTGCGTTCTTTAATCTAATACTATTAATGGCCGTTGTTAACTGATGTTAATATGGCATTTGTAGACACTAGATCATCATTTATCGTACGAAGAACGATGTGTTTTTGTTAATTATTCAGTGCACCATTGCTTTGAAATGACAATGTGTAAGTTACAATAAGAAAATCATCAAATACGCAACGCAGGATGCTGTATGCCAGAGAGAGTTTTGGGCGATGAATGGCACGTGACATCTGCGAACGGCTGATTTTCGTTAATTCAATGGAGGGTGTCAAAACTCCGTTATTTTTGAAAATATCTCTCAAACGATATGAGATATGAAAAAAACATGAGGGAACAAAGTCGTCGAGAATTTTATTCCTCTAGAAATTTGTTTATTCAATTTTCACGTCAGATGAACGGTTTATTTGGAATTAAAAATACATTACAAACGGCTTTTTTTGGTATTTCTAACGTATTTCTTGTCCGAAATATTTCAGAATGCAAGGTTCTGGTCACTGGTAGCCAACAATTATGTCTGTACAATTTGGTGCCAATTGGTTGAACTGTTCGTCTTAAAAACAGGGAACACCTTACGGACAGATAGACATCCCAAAATCGCCGTTATTTTTGCAAATATCTCTGAAACGATACGAGATATAAAAAAAAACACACAAGAAAGCAAAGTTGTAGAGAATTTTTTCCTCTACAAATTCAGTTTTTCGTGTCAGATGAATGGTTAAGCCGTTATTTTCATTTAAATTTCGAGCTGTGAAAAGACGATCGCAAAGACCCACTTTTAGTGTTACTACCGTAACATAAAGCGGGCCAAAAATTGTTGAAGTGTGGTGTCATGAAATCGAGCCTGCTACTGGCGAAAAACTTTGTAATTGAATGCCACAGAGAGTACAAGCCATCAAAAAAGGAAAGGTGGTCACACGAAGTACTGGAGCATGTCACATATAATGTAGAAATTCTGTATATTGCCGTTCTGAAATAAAACATTCAATTTTTTTCTCAGTTATCTCTTAGAATACGTTTTTCCCCAGGTGGGGATATTTTTTGTGGACCAGTGTGAGATAGAAGTCGATGTGCTATTACCAGGAATGGCGTGTTGGGGTATCAGAACAGTAAGAAGCGAATTTCTATTTTAATTTAATTTTCTATTATTATTAAAAAAAGGAGAGAGAGAAAATTATTATTAATAATGACAATAATAGACAATTATTAATTAATGTTGTGAAAAAAAATCATCTGTGGAACTAAAAGAAAGAAAAAGTGGAAGAGCAGTATCTTTGCTTTTTAATTAGCAGTCAGTCTTGTTTTGACTTCTCGAGCAGTTAGAAGTGATGAGCTGTCTCGTTTTTTTTCTACTGTGTAAACTTTCAGTTGAGATGTAAATGTTTTTTAGAAAAATACAAATTTTTTTCAAGAGTGAAAAGTTTCGTCTTAGTTCATTAGTTCGGCCTTAAAGTGAACCACTTAATGACCCTGAGATGTGATGAAGCAATCAACAATAATAAGACATTTTGAAAACTGTCGGTATTTTTTTTTTTTTTTTTTTTTTTTTTACATGAGTTTATTCTACAGTTTCTCTGAAGTTTATTAATATTGACTGTAGTTCTTCTTTGCTAAGATTCATTAACAATTTTTTTTAAATATATATATATATATATATATATATATATATATATATATATATCACAATACAAAGATGTTCCACATCATGAAGTGGGAGCGTCGACAGAGTAACATGCGTGGCATGTAATAACACGCGTGACAGTGAGAACAGAATTAAAAATAGGTAAACATTAGTTTTCAGCGTGGTCTTCAATTCGCGATGTGAATTATGTGAATGTAATGAAAGGAACAGTAAATGAAGAGGGTGGCCACAAGTAGGTCACGAGATACCCGGAACAAACGTGAAGCTCCACGGTGTCGGCAGGCGGGGGGGCAGGGAGGGGGGTGACAATGTCGGTCAGCCTTTCTTAGGGAAGGTAGGGGGGGGAGGAAGCGCGCTGTGACGCAACCAGTCGGTGGAGGGGGCGGTGGGGTGATTACGCGGATTTACGGCGGGTCGACATGGCGATATTAGCCCGGCACAAAGAGGGCCACCGCCGATATTGCGACTGTGGCGCCGCCGAGTGACAGCCGAGCGCACTGGCCGACCACCGCCACCGAAGCCCGTGTGCTGCCGGCGAGCCAGCGAGTCACCGCGCTCTTATGTCATCCACTGCTCGAGAAAGGTCTCCTCTGCTCCTCGTTACAGTCTTCAGATGTACGCCTTCTGCATGTCTTCAAATCTCTTGTACACACCTCCCTTTGGGTTGTCAACTCCATCTTTTATTATCGCTTACAGTCTACATCTACATGGGATACTCTGCAAATCACATTTAAGTGCCTGGCAGAGGGTTCATCGAACCATCATTATACTATTTATCTTCCATTCCATTCTCGAATAGCGCGCGAGAAGAAAGAACACCTGAGTCTCTCCGTTCGAGCTCTGATTTCTCGTATTTTATTCTGATGATCATATCTACCTATGCAGGTGGCAGTCAACAAAATATTTCCGCATTCGGAGGAGAATGTTGGCGATTGGAGTTTTGTAAGTAGCCCACGCCGCAGCGATAAGCGCCGTTGTTGTAATGATTCCCATCCCAGATCCTGTATCATTTCCGTAACGCCGTTTCCTCTGTATCACGACAATATGAAACGAGCTGCCCTTCTTTGGAATCTTTCGATGTCCTCCGTCAAACCCACCTGTTAAGGATCCCACACTGGGCAGCAATACTCCAAAAATGGACGGACAAGCGTAGTGTATGCAGTTTCTTTTGTAGTTCTGTTGCATGTTTCAAGGGTTCTGCCAATAAAACGCAGTCTCTGGTTCGCCTTTCCCACGACATTATCTACGTGTTCTTTCCAGTTTAAGTCTGAAGTAATAGTAATTCCTAGGGATTTTGTGGAGTTTACGGCCTTCACATTTGATTGATTTATCTTGTAAACAAAGTTTAACAGATTTCTTTTTGTACTCATGTGGATGACTTCACACTTCTCATTATTCAGAGTCAATTGCCAATTTTTACACCATACTGATATCTTATTTAGATCATTCTGCAGTTGCTTTTGATCTTCAGATCATTTTACTAGACGGTAAATGACGGCGTCATCTGCAAACAACCTAAGAGAGCTACTTAGATTGCCCCTAAATCGTTTATGTAAATAACGAACGGCACAGGACCAATAACACTAACCTGTGGAACGCCCGATATCTTACCATCGATTACTACGAACTGTCCCCTCTCTGACAGGAAATCCCCTATCCAGTCGCAAATTTGGGGCGATAACCACGCAATTTGATTAAAAGCCGTTTGTGAGGTACGGTGTCAAAAGCCTTTTGGAAATCAACAAATACGGAATCGATTTGCGAACCCTTGTCGATAGCACCCATGACTTCCTGTGAATAAAGAGCCAGTTGTGTTTCGCGGTCAATAGATCGTTCTGTTCGAGATAATTCATAATATCTGAATACAGGATATGTTGCAAAACCCTGTTGCAAATTGACGTCAATGAAAGACGTCTGTAGTTTAGTGGGTTACTCCTATTGCCTTTCTTGAATATAGGTGTGATCTATGCAGCGGTGTCAAAAATATGTTCAAATGTTTCTAGAGCTTATGGGACTTAACTACGGGGTCATCAGTTCCTAAACTTACAAACTACTTATGAACTAGCTTATACTAAAGATGGCACAAACATCCATGCCCAAGGGGGGATTCGACCCCCCCCCCCCCCCCAACCGCAGCGGCCGTTCAGACCGTGACTGGCACGTCGCAGACCAATCGGCCACTGCGGTCGGCTTAGCGGTTTCCATTGCAAGAAGCTTCAAGCAGTACTTCCCAGTCTACTTACCGATTCGTAGGCAGACATACAGGCGTCATACAATAAAATTAGTCCTTCTGTTACAGTCGGGACACTGAAAGTTAAGCTCACCCTTTTCTGGATTAACTTAAAAACGCTTGTCTGTCCTCATTTAGAGTATTGCTGCCAAGTGTGGGATCCTTATCAAGTGGGTTTGAAGGAAGCCATCGAGAGCGTCTAAAGAAGGGCAGCCCGTTTAATATTTAATACAGGGGTGACAGCGTCACTGAAATGATACAGGATCTGGGATGGGAATCATTACAACGGCGTTTCTCGCTGCAACGTGGTCTACTTAGGAAACTCCAATCACCAACATTCTCCTCCGAATGCAAAGATATATTGTTTACTCCCGCCTACATAGGTAGAAATGATCACCTTTCTTCCCACGCGCTATTCGAGAATGGAATGGAAGATGAATATTATAAAGGTGGTTCGATGAACCCTCTGCCAGGCACTTAAATATGATTTACAGCGTATCCCAATAAATATGTAGATGTAGTCCACCCACATTGTAGTATCTGCACCGAAATTAAAGTTTGTCCAACGATTGTAGCAAAAATATTTTATAGCAACTCACCAACAAATGGGTTCTCAGCTCAAGGCCAGTTAATAAAGTATTAAATTGGTTCTAACTTCTATGGTTTCATTAAATGATTGCTTTGAACAACTAAAGTAGATCTAAATGGTAAGTCCACACGATGGTAGTGTTGCTGCGGAATGTTCTTCATAGTCTGCTCGCGGTTCCATGCCTATTTCATGTCGCCATGCAACGGCTTTACTCGGTTTCTACTTCTAATTAAAGTTTAGTTTATTGAGAAGGTGGGGGGTCACAATTCAGAAATGCTCAAATGTTTGTAAATCTATGGGACTTCACGACTCTGAACGGCCGCGGTGGCCGAGGGGACTGAGGGGCTTCAGTCACGGTCTGCACGGCCACTACGGTCGGGAGTTCGAAACCCCCTCGGGCATAGATATTTGTGCCGTTCTTAGTATTAGCTAGTTAATAAGTAGTTTGTAAGCTTAGGGACTGATGACCCCGTAGTTAAGTCCCATAAGTTCTACAAACATTTGAACATTTGAGCAGAGCGGTACCACCCCCAATGTCGTCCTTGCCTCTTCTAACCTCTTGGGCAGCCTGCAGGCGGATGTGCTCGACCTCAGTTGCGTTGACCATTCCCCTGTGCTCCTCATCATTGGACCCTACGACTGACAGGCTCACGCTTCCTATCGGAGCCCACTCCTAAAATAGGATTATGCGTAAGATGATAATCCCTAGGATGATTACCCCCACGCTGATTAGAATACCTACCGTCACTCTATAGACATCTCGGTGACCAGCCAACCCCTGCCCCTCAACACCCCCCCCCCCCCCCCACTGCGTCCTTCCTACACCAGACCATTGACCTACCGCATTAAAATTTACAGAGTTACAGAGGCAAACACACTTAGTGAAACAGCCGGCCGCGGTGGCCGCGGGGACTGAGGCGCTCCAGTCACGGTCTGCACGGCCACTACGGTCGGAGGTTCGAATCCCCCATCGGGAATAGATATTTGTGCCGTCCTTAGTATTAGGTAGTTCGTAAGTAGTTTGTAAGTTTAGGGACGGATGAGCCCGTAGTTTAGTTACATAAGCTTAACAAACATTTGAGCATTTTTTGAACACGACTCTGGTCATCAATCCCTAAGCGTAAAAACTACTTTAACTTATGCTAATGACAACAAATACCCGCCTGCCCAAGGGAGGACTCGAACCTCCGACGGCGAACAGGGGCGCGCTCCGCAGCTACGCGCGTTAGAACGCTCGGCCATTCCATCGTGGCGAGTCACAATTGTCTATTTTGTTTATCAATTGACTTTGTTTGCAATTTTATATTCTGTCGTCTCCAACATGTAAAGGTACGGACCCTTTATTCAACAAATTTGTCTTAGGGGATGACTTATTTCTGCTACCATTGGCTTGTTGCTGTCGGTACACGTACATATTTATTTTTAAAACTAAACTTTCAAAGTAAGGGAATTTTTAACTAGGGCGGCATCTACTAAATAATTAACTACAGCATGAGGGTTGAGGTTTTACTAAAGTTGTTTATTGCTCATTGCATACTTATGTCTGGCGACAACTACTATATTTTTTAGATTCCATCTGATATCATTAGCTCGAGCTCACCCCCTCCCCCCGAAAAAAAAAAAAAAAAAAAAAAAAACCACCAAATGTCTGTAAACCTATCGGACCAACTGCGTGGTCATCAGTCCGTAGCTTACTAACTACTTAAACCTAGATAAACTAACCTAAGGACAACACACACACCCATTCCCCAGGGAGGACGCGAACCTCCACGGCGAGCAACCGCGCGCTCCGCAGCGAGGCGCTTTAGACCGCTCGGCTACACCACCGCGGCTCGAGTCCCCCATTTTGGTAATAATATAGCTATATGAATATTTAATCATTCGGATAATGTTCCTAAAATGAATGACATTAAAGTACATTGTTCTGTCTAAAGAAAACCAAGTCAGAATGCGGTGACAAATTTCTTATTTCCGACTACTATTTCAAAAATAAGAGCCCACATACGTCCGAAAACATTTCAGAGTCGAGCGCGGCAGATTTTGCGGCTTAGTTGAACACGTATCGTCTGATTTCCGCTGCACTCCCGACACACGTCCACTGTCACGACCGCTCCAAAAATCAACCACCGACATTCAACTGTCGTCGACTGCCTCTCGGCCGCTCCAGGCTGCCGTTTATGTACAATCTGTGACGTCATTCCTGTAATACGTCACCTAACAAGCTTGAGTGATTCTCGCAGTTGTGTACAAAACTTTTTAAATAATGACTGAAATGTTGATATGACGGCATCATTAGCTGCGCGCTAAAATTCTAATACAAATACATACTTCACTTTAATTTCTGGCATTAATAATACCCCAAAAATCTTAAGTTTAAACAAATGAATATTTTCAGCATGATAAATTAGTCTTCCGGTCATCGCACGATGAATGTATTAAGCAGTCATGTAGGTGAAGAGTTTTCCAGGTAGTTTTTCCAGTATTCTTTCCAATGCAATGTTCCGAATTACTGTGCTCACAAATTTAAACAAATCACGGTCGATAAACAAAATAAATTAGTTTACACAAAGACAACATATTAAAATAAACAAAAATAATATATATAAAACAGGTCATGTGTATTTACGACCCCTGCAGCTTCTCACTGCCTCGCTGTTTGTGTATCTGTCTTGTATTAATTGTTATTAACAAATGTTGATTTTTTTACAGTGTATTATTATGCGTAATGTAAATGTTGCAGATGATGTGGTTACTCCAAATTGCGTCTCTCACTTAAGCTCTCGCTTATTACTGCACTTCAATTAGTTTAGCCTCTGGATTTTTCCAAGTGAATTAATATTAGTTTTTTTAATAACTTTTGGTATAAAATTAATATAAATGATGTCCTCACAGCCGGCCGCGGTGGCCGAGGGGACTGAGGCGCTTCAGTCACGGTCGGGTGTTCGAATCCCCCCTCGTGCATGGATATTTGTGCCGTCCTATTTCGTAAGTAGTTCATAAGTAGTTTGTAAGTTTAGGGACTGATGACCCCGTAGTTAAGTCCCATAAGCTTTACAAACATTTCAACATTTTGATATCCTCACATCATCTGAATCGCGCTGTTCTCCTCTTTCATTTGCTCCTCTGGGCTAGTCCGTAACTCTAATAGTTTCAGCGCAGTATCTATAAACAAAGACAACAAGACTGCCGTATTTTCGGCAGTAAATATAGCAGTTGAACATGACTTCACGTCCGCCAGCATGCTCTCCATGCGGTCCTACGCTCGTAGCGGCTGATTGCCTATTCAGTCGCCGCAACTTTTGGCTCTCTCCGCTGTCAAACTAGCGCCACAGTCTAACATATGCCGGCCGCGCTAGCCGAGGGGACTGAGGCGCACCACTCACGGTCTGCACGACCACTACGGTCGGGGGCTCGAATCCCCCCTCGGGCATGGATATTTGTGCCGTCCTTAGGATTAGCTAGTTCATAAGTAGTTTGTAAGTTTAGGGACTGATGACCCCGTAGTTAAGTCCCATAGACTTAAAAAAATAATAATATTGATTTTTAACATACTTTTTACATTAGGGAAGCTATGTAGCGCCTTAAAAATAGACAATAACTTAAAATAGCTCCATATTTCTCTTTCTTGGGTTTAATAAGATTCCTGAAAAGATATGAAACGGTACATTACAAGATAGTTCACTTACAATTATCTTGTAATTTGACATTATTATTGAATAATTCCAGTTTCTATTAAAATTAAAAAAAAATTGTTTGGAAACACCAGAAGAGCTACCGTTTGGCAGAGAGACGTAGATTTCTATTCAGGAACGTTAAGGTTTCTTCACCACAATTCCAGTAAAATCGGTGATGGTGGAAAGTAGGAAACATATATAAAATGCAATAATTACACTATTTAACGTACCAAATCAGCCAACACAGCTGTAGCCGAAGGAAAAAGTCACAGACGTGGCAATAAAACAGCAAAAGAAATCAAACAGTTTCCAACAAAGAAAAAACGAATTCCGCAATTGTTGCTACACCTGAAGCAGAAACGATAAGACTCTTCAAAACATTTTTTAAGCTAAACTAATTACATTGAAAAGAGTATTCGCACATAAGAAAGACGAGTGAGGTGAAAAAACGTGCGAATCAACTAGAATCCACACTGAACTGATATACGTTAAAAACTGCCTGTCATAGTAAGAACAGACTATAATTGAAAGTTATATTTCTCTTAGGTATACATTCTACTTATTTTCAGCGGAATAAGCTGAAAATGTGTGCATATTCGTAAGTTTTTTAAAAGAAATTTTTAATGACGAAGTTGATCTTTATACCATTAATCAGTTAAATTCTGCTGTAGTCATATTAATTTCCGTAATAACATATGTCTCTTGATATTTTACTAATTCTTGTAACGCAAAAATTATACTAGTTCGTGAATTACTTAGCAAAATAATTATAAACAAACATCGCTCCTTCGGTGGCTTTCCCACCGCTAGGAGCGCTAGTGTCGTTGCAACTGTCCGTTGGTAACAACTTTCTAAGCAGTGAGTGTTGCGGCTGTGTATATTAGACTGTCCAGCGGGCTTTGCGCTCCAAATTGCTGTTGTGCGTTGTTGTAAGGTCCCAACGGATATGGTCACGAGTCCAGGAAAGCCGGTGCGAAAGATTTCGTGCCCCTTATCGCCAAATTGCGCCTCACTGTTCAGACGGATATGTTCGCTGTACGTCCACATTAACTTCTGCGGTTATTTCACGTAGTGTTTGTTTATCGTCTGCTAGCACTGACAGTTATACGCTAGCATCGTTGCAATCGGTCAGTCGGTGCATGCCGCCGGCCACTGCGTTCTCCTTGGTGAGAGTGATGGCCTGAAACCTGACATTCTGGGCACACTGCTGACATTGTGGATCTTGTAATATCGAATTCCACAACGATTTACTAAGTAGAATGCCCGATGCACCTATTTCCAGCGTTCAAGGCCCTAATTCCCGCAGTGCGGTCATAATTGCCCTTTTATACTTGATGCAAGGCAGGCGGTTCAAAAATGTTCAAATGTTTGTTAAGCTTATGGGACTTAACTACGGGGTTATCAGTCCCTAAACTTACAAACTACTTATGAACTACTTACGAACTAGGACGGCACAAATATCCATGCCCGAGGGGGGATTCGAACCCCCGACCGTGCAGGCTGTTCCAACAGGCTGCTACGTGAGCGGGAGCGCGCACGCGTGCTCACTGCCCCAGCTCGGAGCTGCGGTGCTGGGGCAAGCTGACGTCACGCACGCTGGTAATCGGCGGGCATAAGTAAACAGACGCGCTCGTTTAGTTCTCGCCAATGTATAGAATTGACAACAAGAAAAATATCCAGATGCGAAAGCCCAGTGTCTTGCTCTTTAAAACAACTGTACCTCTCTTCTGATAGAGCCGGGCGTTCATAATATCTAATGTGTCACAAAACTCTTGCGAAAAAAAACCTAATTAATTAATCAGTTGCCGGCCCCGATGGCCGAGGGGACTGAGGCGATCCAGTCACGGTCTGCACGACCACTACGGTCGGGGGTTCGAATCCCCCCTCGGGCATGCATATTTGTGCCGTCCTTAGGATAAGCTAGTTGATAAGTAGTTTGTAAGTTTAGGGACTGATGACCCCGTTGTTAAGTCCCATAAGCTATACAAACATTTGAACATTTGAATTAATCAATTAATTAATTTACATCTTCATTACAGTCATCTCACATTCCAAAAACTATTATGAAGTAGCCAAATTGTATTAGTATTTTCTTTCACTGTCTTTCCAAATTGAAAACTAGTATTTGTGCCATTTCTTGTGACCAATGGTGGATCGGTCGTTTTCCGACAAATTGTTGCCACTGTTTACGGAGTTCGGTGAACATTTAAGACAGGCGATGTTTGGTTCTTCTAGTTATTCACAATTAAGATGGTGTGATACTCATTTGCATGATGTAAGCAATTATGTGTAAACGAAAAAGTACTAGTTTTTGAACTCAAATAGAAAACGTACTTTTTTCGAAGACGTAGTAAATGTGCTGCTCATATGAGACAGGGAGAAACGCCTATCTCAGCAGAGGAAATCTACTCGAGGACAATTTCGAAAGAGATTTGCAAAGAGCGCAAAAATATACTTTAAAAAATGCGGCTTTCCATGAAAAAAGTTGTGGACAGGGAATTACTTGCCCATACAGACGTCAAGGTAGGTGACTCAGATATCCGGATAGCCTATAAAAGATTCGACCGAGAATCGTTAATTTGCTTCTAAGAATTGAAGAGTTCCATTTCTTTGTCATGGATCCCCATCTCAAACTACGCTTGAAGTACATCCTTTCCAATAAAAAAATATAAAGAAATAATTTCAAAAATAAAAAAATGACAAATGAAAAAAATAAAAATAAAAATCATCGAAATCTGTTGGCGTGATACTGACTTATTCGTTCATTTGTCGCGCTCATACTTAATGCAAATTTAAGACTTCTATTGTTTTCTTCTGGATGCCATTGTCATAACTGGACCAAATTGAAATGGGACTACACGGGAAGCAACAGATTTCAAATAAAATCAGAATTGCCGGCCGCGGTGGCCGAGTGGACTGAGGCGCTTCAGTCACGGTCTGCACGGCCACTACGGTCGGGGGCTCGAATCCCCCCTCGGGCATGGATATTTGTGCCGTCCTTAGTATCAGCTAGTTTGTAAGTAGTTTGTAAGTTTAGGGACTGATGACCCCGTAGTTAAGTCCCATAAGCTAAAAAATGAATGAATGAATGAAAAACAGAATCATAAAAATCGGTTCACACAGTCGAAAGTTCTGAGGTAAAAAACATATAAATAACAGTCGATTTGAGAACCTCCTCCTTTTTTGAAGTCGGTTAAAGAATTAGAAGATACATATGTCATCAAAATAATGCATTATACTTGTGACGTAAATTCATCCCTTATTTCCTAGACATGGGTCGAAACTTTGTGTCAGATCTGTGTTACGCAAACAGATTCTTAAAAATACACTAGAGTTTAATCTGTTCCAAACCGTATATCTGTAGATCGCCAAGTCGGGATATTTCTAGTTACACGCGACACGTAATGCTGCGCTCTTGCGTCAAGATCTTAGCTGTCGCCCGCTGGGCTTTTCATCACGAGAAGCGGGTCGCCCGGGTCATAACGAGTCTGTTACTAAGTTTTATGAACTAGCAAACAGTTATATCTTCCCTCCTCATCAGGATCTTATGGCCAGAGGTGTGCCCCTTTACGAGCAAATGCCATGCAGAAAAGTAAATAATTTTGGATTGTAGCATTTAAAAAATATACGTGTTTAAATAGACGTGAGGACCTGTTGACCATCGTATATTCCTTTCGCGATGTAATAATAAAGGTAACGAAGTGCAGAATCTTTAGCAAATGTTTCTATTTTGTTCACTGACCCACAAAGAATTCGTGCAATTTCCATGCAGTCTTGAAAGCTATATCTGTTCTTTTACTCTCCATAATACTGAAGGTAAACTGACCTCATTTTTTATAAGTAAAAAAAAAAAGTTTCTGTTGAGTGATATTTTTACAACTCTCTCCTGACTGTAAGAAATACAGTGAATGTTTAGATTAGTAATATTTCAAGGACCCTTTTTCTGACATTTTTCAATATGACGGGCTCTTTCCCGTCGCCTTATATCGTCGTGGCATAATGTATGGTCCTCGTTTACAACTAATAAGCTTCTAACCATTAAACCGCCTCGGTGGCTTGGATGACCACCTCACGCCGCTCGCGACGAGGCAGGTTGCGGATCGGACATTGCCGGTTCAAACACCGCCCCTGACTGGTGACCCCGCACCGTTATGTTCTTGTGGTCACCCGCTAACGGTGCGCCATGTTTTATTGTCTTGTCCAAATTTTACTCCTCTTCGGATTCCAATGAATTTACCGGATACACTGGAAGAAATTTTAGCTGATGACGCACAAGCTGTTGCCCGAATATTTAATTTTATCAACTTGACCAGTTTGTCAACGGAACATTTTGCTCTTACATTTGTATTTTATCCTATGTTTTTAGCTGTTTGTATATAGGCTTACTATCCTTGGGTATATCCCAGTTTTGATTCGGGCGCTAATGACCTCAGCAGTTGTGCGCCCTAAAAAACAAAAAAACCCTAGCCGAGACCGACCTTTTTTCGAAGAGGCGTCTAATACATTGCTTCCTCCTACATACATCTCGCAAAAGAGGACTGGTACAAGAAAAGGAGGAAGTGACAGTGGTGCACAAAATACCCTCCGCGACGCACCGTGAAGAAGTTTGTGGAGTATAGATGTAGATTTAAAAAAAATACGACAAATGTCTCAATGTGTATGCAGACTGTATAGTTCATGATGCAGCGGTGTTCCCGCGTGACTCGCGGAATGGCCGCATGGTATGAGTCGGCCACTGTTTAGTTGTTTCGAAACAGTTTCGATACACGGAACTGCTTCAGTGTTTAAAAAACTGACATGTATCACGTTTTCGAAACGTTCGTGTTTCATTCTGCTCGGTTTCGGATCACATTCGCGGTCGATGATGATACTGTTTCCTTCTATCGCTTTATCTGTTTCAAAACAGCGGTGTTTCAGGCCAATAATGCAGAAAGGCGTAAGAGACGAATTGTATCGAAACAGTAGTGTTTTATTTTTCTGAAGCTCGGCACAGATAGATAGACAGCTAACGTACTAGTGTATGGACAGTTTAAAGGGTGTCAAAACTAATGCAAAGAAGTGAGTCTGCAGCTTAAGATTACTGAAATCAAAACTTGTTTCTAAAGTGACTGCTTTATTCCGAAATGTCATAATGTTTGCTTTATAAACGTAAATGACAATAAAACAACGCTCACTAATTGCACTCAAATGTCCAGAAAAATTTTAGGTTTATCGGTTTATTTACGGTAACCATATTAAAAACACACAACTAAACCGACACCTTTTTTTATGTGAAACAACATGAAGCTTGAAAGGACATATGACATATCTAACATAATGTGCTGTATTTGACGAATTTCGTTTTTGTACTTGCATATTACGAAAGTTTGGACGGTAATGAAACCGCGAATTTAAGATATTTACAAAACTCGAATTTTGAAATAAGGTTTATTTTAGTAAAGTATCCAGCAGTGCGATAACGATGTATAAAATCTTAACCCTTCTCAAAAAGGCAACTAAATAACTTTAATGTGATAATGTGCCTTTTCAGTATCACATGTAGGTTAGCACACACAACACCCGTCAAAATTAAGCACTAGAATAAAGGAAAGCAAAATGTATTAATTATAGCTACTTTGATAAAAACCAGTATATTAGACATAGAAACGTCAGTCCTCAGGTAATGAGATAGCAGATGCGAGGGTAAAGTTTTACTTCCCGTCCCAGCGACTTCGCGTGATAGTGTTGGCAACAAAAACAAAACTCCAGAAAATCTTTGCCAAGATGTTAATGTTATAAGAAATCCACATATAATGACTTGATTGGAGTTTCATACGGATCATAAAGTCAATAAATAACGCTGTTGGTGCTCTACAGTTGATAGGTGCTTGTATGTACTCTTATCCACTCAGAAAAATTAATTGTCCTCGTAAAACGATTCCATGGCAAAATATTTTATGTTGTCAGACGATTGGCTAATGCCAACGTCACAGGATTGCCAACATTACCACGCAAGACTGCCAGGACGGTAAGTATAATGTGACCGGTTCAGGAAATATAAAACTGCAATAGTTGTTGACCTTGCACTATGTTCAAATTCAAATGTTTGTAGAGTCTATGGGACTTAACCACGGGGCCATCAGTCCCTAAACTTACAAACTACTTATGAACTACTTACAACTAAGGACGGCACAAATATCCATGCCCGAGGGGGGATTCGAACCCCGGACCGTAGTGGCCGTGCGGATCGTGACTGGAGCGCCTCAATCCCCTCGGCCACCGCGGCCGGCCTTGCACTATGTTTCCGTTTCTGTAGCAATATTTATAAAGTACACATTGACGATGACACAATAAACAGGCCCATAAATTACGAAACAAGCATTAAGTAGTTTGTAAGCCTAGCGACTGATGACCGCAATAGTTACGTCTCATAGATTTCAAAATTTTGAACATATGATTTTGGCTCGGAGATGGAATTACTTGCTAGAATTGTAGCTGCTTCGGATTTGATCCAAAAGACGGTAGAATAGAGAAAGTATTTTAAAGGAAGAGGAGTATCTTTAAGGGTGCGACAGAATCCTCTTCGCCGACAACGTGCTTACATTGAGGTTGGTGAGCGTTAGTTTCAGCACAATTTTGTAAGATACAATGAACTTACTATTTGGATTGTGTCACTGATGGTATTTGCAGTTAACTGTAATTAATGTAAATGAAAGGTACAAAGTGAAGAGATTTTAATACGTTTTATGCAGGGTGATTTTTTCCAACGCGCACAACCACAGTGAAGACACCACCCGCAGATTCTTGTTATACCACAGTCAAACATACACTGCGACATACCTTACGCTACGCGGCTACTCCCACTTAACAATTCATTCACTTTGAAACTTCACCTATTAGTGAGAATCGTAAAACAACAACCACTACATCATAATATTTTTGCTGTATAAAATTATTGATTCAACTTTCCGGTTGCAGTTAATCAACTATTTCAGTAGAGGCTCTTTAGTGTCGTACTTCAGTTTTACAAAAATTACAGGCTTACATACCGACACATTTAGCCGGTTACCTACTAGTTTCAAAAAATTATCGCGCAGCTATAAATTACTTGTATATAAACTGATGAGGAACTGCCAAAATTAGTTCGTCACATGATTTAAGGTATACAGTTTGAAACCTGACAAGCAGCTAAAAAGTCGAGATAGATGCACGCAAGGCACAGAAGCAAAGCCAGGGCGAAAAGGGCGTTCACGAGATGTAGCATCCAGTCTGCAACGATATAAAATTCATGTCTAATGGTGAATACATTTCAATGAGCGATATTCACTAAAAAAAGAAGAAGAAAATAGCACTGGCGTTTTTACAACTCATTTTAGGTTTTCCTATAGTTTTATGATTTTTTTGCAAACATTTCAGACATTAACAATAAAAATACAATTAATATAAAATGTGGGCGATACGATTACGACTCTACCATTTTGCTAATATCTTAATATTCATTCTGACCGTATTTTAACAAACAATCAAAAATAATTTGATATTTGAGTTTAGCTTTGAGAAGTGTATCTTTCTTTTTTAAACTCTTTAAACTATTATTTTAATATCTCTCCCACATGTTCATTGTCTTTTTTTTTTCGTTAAAACATTATCAACTGTCTTGTCATGGTTGTTTGTCCTCTCTTTTTTCAAATTTATTTTCGTTGACTACAGGTTTACGTAAAATCAAGTGATAGTGTCAAATCGCCGTTATGTTTGCAAATATCTCTGAAACGGTGCGATTTATGGAAATAACCTAACAAGAATAAAGTTGTTGAAAATTTTCTCCTCTACAAATACGTTTATTCAATTTTCGTTTCAAATTAACGGTTAAGGCGTTATTTGTATTTAAATTTTCTTCCATCAAAAGGCCATCACAAACGGCCTATTTATAATGTTACTAACCCATGTTTTGTACGAAATATTTGAAAATTGGAGGTTTTGGTCGCTGGCGGCCAACAATTACGGATGTTATATTTGGTGCCGATCGGTTGAACAGCGCGACATAAAACGTGGGAACACGTTATAGACAGACAGTGTCAAATCGCCTTTGTTTTTTGCAAATATCTCTAAACGATGCGAGATATTTAAAGAGAGAGAGAGAGACAGAGAGAGAGAGAGAGAGAGCGTGTACAAAGTTGTAGAGAATTTTGTGCTCTATCAATTCGTTTATTCGATTTTCGTGTCAAATCAAATGTTCAAATGTTTGTTAAGCTTATGGGACTTAACTACGTCGTCATCAGTCCCTAAACTTACAAACTACTTATGAACTACTTACGAACTAGGACGGCACAAATATCCATGCCCGAGGGGGGATTCGCATCCCCGACCGTAGTGGCCGTGCTGACCGTGACTGGAGCGCCTCAGTCACCTCGGCCACCGCGGCCGGCTGCGTTACTTTAATGACTTTTCAAATTTATATTAGAAAATTCATCACCTTGTTTGGTGACTAGTAAATGTGAAAGCAACAGCATTATAGCATATCAGTTACGTCGTGCCATTACTTTTGGTCCCCTTTAGGTTACGGTAGTAACACTAAAAGTGGGCCTTTGCGATCGTCTTTTGACAGCTCTAAATTTAAATGAAAATAACGGCTTAATCATGCATCTGACACGAAAATTGAATAACCGAATTTGTAGAGGAGAAAATTCTTTACAACTTTGCTCTCTTATGTTTTTTTCATATCTCGTATCGTTTCAGAGATATTTACAAAAATAACGGTGATTTCGGGATGTATGTATGTCTGTCTGTTCGTCTGTCTGTCTGTCCGTAACTTGTTCCCTGTATTTAAGACGAACAGTTCAACCGATCAGTACTAAATTATGCACACATAAGTGTAGGCCGCCAGAGACCAGAACCTCCCTTTTTCAAAATTTTCGGACAAACAATACGGTTGTAATACCTAAAAAGACGTTTGTAATATAATTGTATTTGCAAACAAATCGTTCATCTGACACGAAAATTGAATAACCTGATTGGTAGAGGGGAAAATTCTCTACAACTTCGCTCTATTATGTTTTTTTCATATCTTGCATCGTTGGAGAAATATTTGCAAAAATAACGGCGATTTGACGATGTCTGTCTGGCTGTAACTTGTTCCCACCTTTAGGGTCCAACAGTTCAACCGATCGACACCAGACTTTACAGACATAATTGTTGGCTACAAGAGACCAAAACAATCTTTTTGAAATATTTCGGAGAAGAAATACCTTAGTAATGCCAAATAAAGCCGTTTGTAAGTTAATTTTAATTGCAAATAAACCGTTCATCTGACGCAAAAATTGAATAAACGAATTTGTAGAGGAGAAAATTCTCTGCAACTGGCAACTTTCATATCTCGTATCGTTTGAGAGATATTTGCAAAAATAACGGAGATTTGACACCCTCCATTGAATTAACGAAACCAGCCGTTCAGAGATGTCACGTGACATTCCTCACGTAGATGATGATTTTCTTATTGTAAATTACACGTTGTCATTTCAGAGCAACGGCACACTGAGGAATTAACTAACACACATCGTTTTTCGTACGATAAATGATAATCTGTTGTTGTTGTTGTGGTCTTCAGTCCGGAGACTGGTTTGATGCAGCTCTCCACAATACCCTATCCTGAGCAAGCCTCTTCATCTCCACATAAGAACGGCAACCCACATCCGTCTGAATCTGCTTACTGTATCTATCTCTTGGTCTTCCTCTGCGATTTTTACCCCACACACTTCCCTCTAATGCTAAATTCACAATTCCTTGATGTCTAAGAATGTGTCCCACCAATCTATCCCTTCTTTTAGTCAAGATATGCCAGAAATTTCTTTTCTCCCCAATTCTGTTCAGTACCTCCTCATTAGTTACGCGATCCACCCACCTAATCTTCAGCATTCTTCTGTAGCACCATATTTCAAAAGCCTCAATCCTCTTCCTGTCCGCACTGTTTATCGTCCATGTCTCACTCCCATACAAGGCAACACTCCACACAAATGCCTTCAGAAAGGACTTCCTTAAGCTTAAATCAATATTCGATGTTAACAAATTTCTCTTTTTCAAAAACGCCTTTCTACCCATTGCCATTCTGCATTTTATATCCTCTGTACTGCGACCATCATTTGTTATTTTACTGCCCAAGTAACAAAACTCATCTACCTCCTTTGTTGCTTCGTTTCCCAATCTAATTCCTTCAGCATCACCTGATTTTCTTACACTGCACTCCATTACCCTCGTTTTGCTGTTGTTAATGTTCATCTTATATGCACCTTTCAGCACACTGTCCGTTCCGTTCAACTGCTCTTCCAGATCCTTTGCTGTATCTGACAGAATTACTATGTCGTCTGCAAAACGCAATGTTTTTAATTCTTCCCCCTGAACTTTTATTCCTTCACCAAATTTCCCCTTGCTTTCCTTTATACCTTGTTCAATGTACAAATTGAATAACATTGGAGAAAGTCTACAACCCTGTCTCACTCCCTTCCCAACCACTGCATCCCTTTCATGCCCTTCAACTCTGACAACCGCTGTCTGGTTTTTGTACAAGTTGTAAATAACCTTACGCTCCCTATATTTTACTCCTGCTTGCTTCAGAACTTGAAAGAGTTTATTCCAATCAGCATTGTCAAAAGCCTTCTCCAAATCTACAAAAGCTAGAAATGTAGGTTTGCCTTTTCTTAATCTATCTTCTAGGATAAGCCGTAAAGTGAGTATTGCCTCCCGTGTTCCTACATTTCTCCTGAACCCAAACTGATCTTCCCCGAGGTCGGCTTCTATCAGTTTTTCCATCCTTCTGTATATAATTCGTGTTAATATTTTGCAACCATGACTTATTAAACTAATGGTTCTGTAGTTTTCACACCTGTCTGCACCTGCTTTCTTTGGAATGGGGATTATAACATTTTTCTTAAAGTCTGAGGGTACTTCACCTGTCTCATACATCTTACACACCAGGTGAAACAGGTTTGTCATGGCTGGTTCTCCCAGAGACTTCAGTAGCTCTGAGGGAATATTATCTACTCCAGGGGCCTTGTTTCGACTTAGGTCTTTCAGGGCTCTGTCAAATTCTTCTCTCAGTACAGTATCTCCTATTTCATCTTCAACTACATTCTCTTCCCTTCCTACAATATTGTCTCGAAGTTCATTTCCTTTGTAGAGCCCCTCTATATACTCTTTCCACCTTTCAGCTTTCCCTTCTTTGCTGAGAACTGGTTTTCCATCCGTGTCCTTGATATTCATAGAGCTGTTTTTCTTATCTGCAAATGTTTCTTTTATTTCCCTGTAGGCTGTATCTATTTTTCCCCTATTTATACATTCTTCTACATCCTTGCATTTGCCTTCTAGCCACTCCTGCTTAGCCATTTTGCACTTCCTGTCAATCTCATTTCTTAGTCGTCTGTACTCCATTTTGCCTGTTTCATTTACTGCATTTTTATATTTTCTCCTTTCATCGATTAAATTTAGTATCTCCTGTGATATCCAAGGATTTTTTGTAGGTCTTGCCTTCCTACCTATTTTGTCCTCTGCTACTTTCACTATTTCATCTCTCAATTTTACCCATTCCTCCTCTACTGTTTTATTTTCCCTTGTTTCTGTCAACTGTTGCCTAAAGCTCCCTCTGAAATTCTTAAGAACCTCAGGTTCCTTCAATTTATCCAGGTCCCATCTCCTTATTTTCCTACCTTTTTGTAGTTTCTTCAGTTTCAGCCTACAGTTCATAACCAACAAGTTATGGTCAGAGTCTATATCTGCCCCTGGGTATGTTTTACAGTTTAAAACTAAAACCTGGTTCCGAAATCTATGTCTTACCATTATAAAATCTATCTGGTATCTCCCAGTGTCTCCTGGTCTCTTCCACGTATACAACCTTCTTTTGTGATTCTTGAACCAGATGTTTGTTATAACTAAATTATGTTCCGTGCAAAATTCTACCAGGCGGCTTCCTCTTTCATTCCTTTTGCCCAGACCATATTCACCTACTATCTTCCCTTCCCTTCCTTGTCCTACTACCGAATTCCAGTCTCCCATAACAATTAAGTTTTCCTCTCCCTTAATTGTCTGAATAATTTCCTTTAGCTCCTCATATATTTATTCGATTTCCTCATCATCGGCAGAGCTAGTTGGCATATAAACCTGTACTACAGTTGTCGGTGTTGGCTTCGTATCTATCTTGACAATGATAATGCGATCACTGTGCTGGACATAGTAGTTTACCCGCATTCCTATTTTCTTATTCATTATCAATCCTACTCCTGTGATACCCCCAATTGATTTTGTATTTATAATCCTGTACTCACCTGACCAGAAATCCTGTTCATCCTGCCACCGAACTTCACTAATCCCCACTATATCTAACTTCAACCTACCCATTTCCCTTTTTAAATTTTCTAATTTTCCTACTCGATTAAGGGATCTAACATTCCACGCTCCGACCCGTAGAATGCCAGTATTGTCTTTCCTGATGATCACATCCTCCTGAGTAGTCCCCGCCCGGAGATCCGAATGGGGGACTATTTTACCTCCGGAATATTTTACCCGAGAGGATGCCATCATCATATGTTCATACAGTAGAGCTGCATGTCCTCGGGAAAGGTAACGGCTGTAGTTTCCCCTTGCTTTCAGCCGTTCGCAGTAGCTGTGTGGCAAAGCCACATTAGCTGATGTTACAAGGCCAGCTCAGTCAATCATCCAGACTGTTGCCCCTGTAACTAGTGAAAAGGCTGCTGCCCCTCTTCAGGAACCACACGTTTGTCTGGCCTCTCCACAGATACCCCTCCGCTGTGGTTGCACCTACGGTACGGCTATCTGTATCGTTGAGGCACGCAAGCCACCCCACCTCGGCAATGTCTGTGGTTCATGGGAGTGGAATGATAATCTATCGTCTACAAATCCCATATTAACATCAGTTAACAACGGCCATCAATAGTATGAGATTTAAGAGATCCTGTTTTGATTTATAACCGTAGTTATTACCCAGAAGAAGTATATTTTCCAGAACAAAAAATAACGCTATGCTATGGCTATTGGGCATTTATGTACATTATGTAATAACAAAGAAAGAGAATGACTGTATACAGGAATACGACGAATTTATAAAGGGCGAATTCTATAAACTATACAGATGGGAGGATCATAAAAAGAAATTTGGCAACATGTTAAAAATTTCGCTCGTCGAACATAAAATAACATAAAGACCTAAATTGAAGTCGGCTAGCCTGATTGTGGCTTCAATGCCAAAGTGCGGGATTGCTGCTGAGGGTGAAGTACGGTGGGGACTTCGTGTGCCCCGTGGCCGCTACGGTAGCCGTGAAGGCCTCAGCAGAACCCTGAAACAGCGTTGTAAGCTACAATTAGGCGCACATCACTACTTTGATGAATGCGTTCGATATAAGAATATTAATATGAGACAAAGAAAATAAGAATTAAGATAGGTCAAGAGAAATTGAAATATGTGGAATTGTATGAATAAAAAAATAAAAAAAATAATTTAAAAAAGTGGCTAAGCCGTTACAATGATTTTCGAAGGTGCTCTGCAAGTATGGGCCATGAAGAAAAACTAAATATGGACAACCTTTGCGATAAACTGAAGCGAAAGTAATCCTTGTTACCAAGAAGGAAACAAGTGAGGAAGAGTGCATGGTTCCTGTGTGTCAGCTGTTAATATAAAAGTTATGAAACCATTGTAATGATTAATGTAATTCAAATGTTTAATGAATGTATTAAAAAAATAAAAAAATAAAAATTGCGTAGTGGGCAAGGCGCTGGACTATGACGCGAAATGGCGGTGGTTCGAAACCCACCACTACCTAATTTTTTTTCCTAAAAGGATTTCAGACATTCTTATTAATTAATTTTTATTATTTAGATTATTATTTTGGTCCAAAATGTTTGCAAAAACTTATAAAACTACAAATCTAAAGTGGGCCGTAAAATACGTCAGTGCGATTTATTTCTTTGTACCGGCCGCTCGGAGCGCTAGGGTCACTTGGGCTGCGCTGTTTCCCCTGCAGAGTTTCTCGCCTGTCTGCGGCAGACAGAGCGCGTAGCCCCGAGGGCTGGGAGTCTTCCTCCCCTCGCCTGTTGCGGCTCCCCTCGTTGACCCAGTTCCTCGGCGAGTGACGGATGGAACGGCTGCCCTCCCCAGTAAACCAGAGACGCCGCAGCGCCCTGCGAGACTCGCTTGCCCCTGTCTGTTTCTCGGGAAGGGCCTTCCATCCGAAGCGGCTGCGGCTGCGGCTGCGGCCCCCGACAGAATTTAATAACGCGCGACCGCAGCGCGGCGCCTCGAGATTAGGCGGCAGTAAATTGCGACTGTTGGCAGCACTGGTGCGCTGCGTCTGGGATTCCCCGTAATCCGCGTCGGATGCTAATGCCAGCAGGGATGCGCGCAATAAATACTGCTTTACGGCCGTATTGATCCCTGGGCGCCAGGCGCGCCACCATCGATCAGGCCCTCGGACCATTGCGCAATACCCACCTTCCCGTTGTCACACCTTACTACCCGCGGGGCTCTCCAGGCACCATTTTACCTCCCACCGTTACTACTGCCCAGGGAAGACTCATTTCTCAACATTTTTTATCGATTTTAGTTTTTTTTTACAACGGTATTTTTCAGCCTAGGGGCACACAAAATCTTGCTTGAGGAGATCGCCGCCACAGGAGGAAGTGCTTCGATCAAAGAGATAGAATATACATTGAGTGATAAAGACACGCCGGCCGCGGTGGCCGAGGGGCTGAGGCGCTCCAGTCACGGTCTGCATGGCCACTACGGTCGGGGTTTCGAATCCCCCTCGGGCATGGATATTTGTGCCGTCCTTAGAATTAGTTAGTTAATAAGTAGTTTGTAAGTTTAGGTGCCACGCTGTACTATTAGTCGCCATATTTTCGGAAGTCTGTCAGTGGCTTTCTGCAATCGAAATAGTACACGTATGAACCAGTGAGATAAGCAGTTATTTTACAAATCGTACTTAACGTATGTGTAGCGTATAACTGTACAACTTATAACCAAAGTAGTTTGGTGCCATAGAATAAAAAATAAAAAAAATAAATAAAAAAAGACTGTACCGGCTGCGGTGGCCGAGGGGACTGCGGCGCGTCAGTCACGGTCTGCAGGGCCACTACGGTCGGGGGTTCGAATCCCCCCTCGGGCATGGATATTTGTGCCGTCCTTAGTGTTAGCTAGTTCATAAGTAGTTTGTAAGTTTAGGGACTGATGACCCCGTAGTTAAGTCCCATAAGCTATACAAACAAACATTTGAAAAAAACTGTACCAACAGACGCAACAATACTGCAAATATTTCTTTTTTCAAGTAAGTAGTACCAGTGGCGACGTGTCCTATGTGCTCACTGGTTCCGTGAACCATCGGAAAAAAAAGACTCGTCGTCAAAAAAAGTAAATAAATAAATAAAATAAAAAAATGATTTTTAACTATCATTAATCGTTTCGTTCTTCCATCAGGTTATTTTATATGCACATTCAGAGCATTTTTATCACATGAGAAACGTTTTACGTCGTGGAGACAGGACATATACGAGTCGTAGAGCGAGCGCCTAATACGGGCAGTGGCCACAGCGTTGCAATGCGCATGCGCGGCTGAGGTTCAAATTCTCTCCTGAACTCCCTGGAGGCAGCATATGAGTGCTCCTGCGGCAGGAAGGGACGAAGGGAAACGCCGCTTTTAACATTGGCGTTGGAGCTGACAGAGACACCAGCTCCTGTCTACTCGAGCTCTGGCGGTTACGCACGAATGGTTCCGAAGCAAGACAATGGAGCTACTGCGCACCTCGCCTTGCGCGCGCGCAACTCCTCCATGGAAGGCAACGTCCGCCCTTCATATTTGTTTTTTGGGGCATTGAAGATGCATCAAGAACACGTCATATTTGATAAAATATCTCATAACTATAGATTAACTAGGGGACCCGTGCGAATACTTCGCACCGTTAGTGGAATGACAAAAAAGTTAGGAAAATATGGACGTCAAGTTGAATGTTCACGCACAGCTTTCTTCAGAATGAGTCAATACAAGTGTTTAAAAGCGCAAATGAAAGAGCTTGATCCGCTGCGTGTTGTTAGGTCAAAAAGAACTGCGTACCTTAATTAGGACCGAAGATATCGTTAAATAAACTGATTAAAACATTCAATGCAAGGACAGAAGGACACCTAGTTTGAATAAAAATAAAGGATGGAGAGACTTACGTAAATACTGATACTTGATTACAAATCTGCGAATTAATACCTTTCATTTAAAGTAAAAATGAAGGAAATAGGTCGGATACAACAGTCTGATCGACTGACTTTACTTTACAGCAAGGACATCACTATAAAAAAATATACAGATGGAAATCGAGTTTGAGTATAGAAAAAGAGAATCGAAAGTTATGTAAATTATAATACTTGATGACAAATCTGTTGATGAATACCTTTCGTTTACAACAGAAATGAAGGAAACATCTACCATTTTTCGAAATGTTCTGTTAAAAACGGCGTACAAAAACAAAAGTAGATTGGTCGTACACTTTCCATGCCATATCGTTTAGTCACAATTCTAGGGTACTGTACTTAAATGGAAATTGCTGACTCTTTCGAGAAACGATGTATATAAAGTGTTTATGCACTATTCTCGAAGGTAATGTTCTTTCTGGCTGAAACTGAAAGGTAAAAAAACATATTTTTGTAATATTTCAACCTACTTTTTTGTTACAATGAAGCATCTGTTCTAAAGGTAGCCGTATATATGATATTAAATAATCAATTATTTATTCACCTTAGGAATTCTGCCAACAAGAGCTGTATTATTACAGATGGTCTCTTATTGGGTGACAAATGAAAATTTGTGCCGGACCGGGTCTCAAACCCGGGGCTCCCGCTTAAAACTCGCCTTAAACTTTTTTTTTTTCTATTTTGTTCCTCAGGTAGAGCGATGCTTTGCGGTCGTTTGTTCATTTTCATTCTCGGTTGTTCGTTGAGAATTTGGCTCGGCATTTTTATTGCGGAGATCTTTCTGAGCGGACGCGCTGAGCCACAGCGCCCGGCAACCACTCGACCACCTGAACACGTTCCGCGGCCAGACCCGAACTTCTTGTCAGGTACCACGCCTGTATCTCGAATTGCGGTCGTTCAGTTAGCTTCCATCTGGTCGGGGTGTTGCCTCTGTATGGTAGTCTATCAGTTTGAGTTGGACCATAAAACAACCGATCCAGTGCATGTCTGGACACTAGGGGTTCTATATATACACGTGGCGTCTGTTCTGAAAGAACAGACGTCATTTCTGATCCTGCAGTTGTTATTACTTAATATTCTCAGAATATATGACATCAACTGCGATTGGGCAAAGCTGAAAATGTGTACCCCGCCGGGATTCGAACCCGGGTCTCCTGATTTCTAGGCAGTTGCGCTGACCACTACACCACTTTTTTTTAAATTTTTTTTTTTTTTATTTACACCACTGGGGACACAGTGATCACTGCACCTGCAGGGACTACCTAAGCATGGCGAAGCTGTCAGTTTGTATCTGACGGGAGGCGTGCTTAGGTAGTCCTTGCAGGTGCGGCGATCGCTGTCCCCCCAGGGGTCAGTTCCGTCGCGTCTGCGACCAAATGGGGACGGTGTTTACCTGTCGCTCGCGGCGCGTGCTTTCTGACGGTGCTATTCTACTTTAAGTGCTGGTTACGATATTACTATGCAGTCATCGATTAGACATTGTACGTTGAAATTTGGTTTTCCGTTTGGTTATGAGCGTCCTAAAGTATATGGTATTGTCGACTGGCTGTTTGACGAAATAGGTTTAAAAGACGAAGACGTCGTGGGAATGCAATACGATTTTTTGGAGAATACACTGTACGTCAAAATAGTAGACGAAGAAATCTGTTTGCGTATCATGAGAACGACAGGCGGATCTACGAACTTTGTTCACGAGAATGGGGAAGTTTGCAAAGTGTCTATCAGCTTCGCTGGCTTAGGTCTTCGCTCTGTCCGCATTTTCAACGTGCCTTTTGAAGTGCCACTTGAAATGTTCCGCCAAGCTCTTACTCCGTACGGAAATGTTTTGCAGATCGAACGGGAAAAATGGTCAGGTCTGAAACATTTCAATGTCGATAACGGTGTGAAAACTGTCAAAACAGACTTACGGCAACATATACCGTCACAAATTATGGTGTATGGCTTTAGGGCTCTTGTAGTTTACGAAGGACAGCCAAGAACTTGCACCAAATGCAATTCCCCCGATCATCTTCGAGCTGACTGTCCGAACATAAGGAATGTGCGCAGAACCGTCCAGCCTGTGCAGCTTCCCACAGCTCGCTCAGAGTCGGACGGCACGTCGTACGCGGCAGTCCTTTTGAGCCCTGCTCCGAGACAAAATGTAGAGCAACAGTCGCCTCCCGTGGAAACGTCTGACGTACACCGTGAATCAATTAGTGCGCCTCAGGTTTCCGAGCCTCCTCGCGGCGGTGAAGTCACAACCGATAAACAGGAGGGGAGCGGCGGCAGCGGCAGCGGCCCGGCGGCGGAGCAGGCGGCCGCGCCGGCTGCGGCACAGCGCCCCATCGGACAGCAACAGCAGCAGCAGCACACGGCGACACCGACACCGACACCGCCAGCCGGCCAGGCAATTCCGCCGCAGCGCGACCAACAGACTCTGTCCATAACTGCACCTGTACCTCTCCCGCTACCCGAGTCTGGCAACGCAATGGGCACTTCAGAACCAATGTTCATTTCTGAAATGTCCGAGCAACCTGCCAATACCATTCCAGATAATAGTGAAACAGCTGACAAACAACATTTGACCGGCGACTCTTGTCAACAGAAAACTGTGAAATCCAAAAAGATCAAGAAACAGTCTGAAGAAGAGTCCCAAGATCTAGAACGGAAGCGTCAAAAAACTAAAAACACCTTAAAAAAAAGGAGACGCTGAATCTGCAAGCAAGAAACAAGAGGAAAGGGAGAAGCTACAGGTTGATGAATTTTTGTCATCCAATACTCAACCGCCACAAGACGAACCAAAGGGGACAACCCGTCAACGCCCGCCAGATAGATCTACTTCTTGGGCGGAACACATGGAAGATTAAAGCTACATTTACCAATGCAAGACTACAAAATTGGAACTTTAAATTTACATAGGATAGAATCGGACAGGAAACTACAAGCTCTAAAAGACTACATTTATGCTGCAGATATTGACGTCCTAATGCTTCAAGAGGTATGTACAACCAAATTAGAGAACATACACGGATTTGACGCGATTTTCAATATTGGACAGGACAGTGGAACGGCGGTATTGATACGACAAGGAATACGATACGAAGCGAAAGCAGTTTTAGCCAACGGAAGAGGCATGACGTTACAGTTACAGGATCTACTATTAGTTAACGTCTACGCTCCGTCAGGTACCAGTAATAAGCGCAATAGAAGTCACTTTTACCGAGAAGAACTAATGCACCTTATCACTAGCTCCAGCTCAAGCATTATTTTTGGGGGCGATTTTAATTGCATTTTACGCAAAGAAGACCAAATTCCTAACTTCAATTACTGTGAAGAACTAAAAATTCTAACGGATAGCCTACAACTGACCGACACTTGGATACATCTCCGACCCAATTCACCTGGATATACCTTTATTACAAATACGTCATGTAGTCGATTAGATAGGATTTACTGTACGGCAGATCTCTCCAGCTACGTGACCAATTGTGAAGTATGGCCTGTTTGTTTCTCTGACCACAGTGCTTATCACATCTGGGTTAAACAGACTCGGCAGAAAACCTTCCTTGGCCGCGGTGTATGGCAGCTAAATTTGTCGCTTCTTAATGATGCAGCTTTACGAAATGAGATAATACACGTATGGGATAAATGCGTTCGAACGATGCACAGATTTCAACAACGCGTAGTTTGGTGGACCAGTTACGTTAAACCACAGCTAAAAAAATCGATACTACAGTACGCAAAACAGAAAAACTACTGGAAGAAGAGGACTATTGAATTTTATTTTAGCAGCCTTCGGGATTTATACAGAAATTCACCAAGCCCTTCTGATAATATTATTCAAATTCAACGCGTTAAAGCCAAACTCATATCGCTAACTAGTGTTTCTCTCCAGGGCAGGATTGTGCGTGCTCGAAACATCAACAACCTTCACAATGAAAAAGCGTCACTTTTCCATCTCGTTCGAGAAACAAAAAGAGCAAAACAGAAACTAATAAATAGTCTTACTGATGACCAAGGAAATCTATATAACGATCAACGTGCTATTGAACGATATGTATTCAATTATTTCCAACATCTCTATTCGGAACAACAAACTCAAGTCGAGGCCGAAGAGGAGTTGTTATCTGGATTTACGACGCGAACAAATGAAAACGACAATGCAGAGATATCTGCACAATTCACAGATGAAGAAGTCAGAACATCTTTAAAGCAGGCGCCGCGTAATAAGTCCGCCGGAATAGACGGCTTGCCTGTTGAGTTTTACATAACTTATTGGGACATCATAGGTACAGAACTGACAAAGATGTACAACGAGCTTCTGACGATTAATGAGATCCCGGCTACCTTCACCGAAGGCATGGTGGTCTTAGTTCCTAAAACATCACGGAGTACGATGATTACGCAATATCGGCCGATCATTTAAAAAAAAAAAAAAAAAAAAAAAAAAAAAAAAAAGTGGTGTAGTGGTCAGCGCAACTGCCTAGAAAGCAGGAGACCCGGGTTCGAATCCCGGCGGGGTACACATTTTCAGCTTTGCCCAATCGCAGTTGATGTCATATATTCTGAGAATACTAGGGGTTCTATTGTAAAAGAAAACAGGCCTAATATATACAGGGTGCTTCACTAAGTGTTTGCCCCTGTAACTTATAAAATAATAGGTGACGGGAAATTTTAATGCGGTAGGTCAACACAAGAAATGTTACATTTTCTGCGGAGCTATGAACATAGTTTATTGTATCATTTTCCAAAGAGTTACACAACAAAGATATGATTTTTTTAAATGGAACAATAGCTTTTTCTATCATGTATTAGATGCGTTTAAACCAGCTGCGTCCAAATCAATTTAAACTACATCCCTATCAGTGCTAGTTTGGCAGCTACAACCCTTCAAAGTTCCTGGGGCGGAGGTTGCGATAGCCCCCTAAACGTTGAAGGGTTGTAGCTCCAAAACTAACAGTAATAGCAATGTAGTTTAAATTGACTTGGATGCAGCTGGTTTCGACGAATCCAATGCACGATAGAATAAACCATTGTTCCATTTAAAAAATCATATCTTTGTGGTGTAACTCTTTGGAAAATGAGTGAAACACTTAGTGAAACACCCTTCATTGCTATTTTGATGCCCAAACTGGTCAGGCTGGCAGCAGTATGTTACGCCGCTCTTCACCCTACAGAATTTGACAATGTCCCCACAGCGTTCTACAATGTGATGCGGTAGCAAGGTGTGGGAAACATTTTATTGCTACATTTAAATAACAGCACGCAATACACACAAAGGTGTCGTGGCACAGTGTACCTGGTACCACAACTTACTTGCTTTCGTATTCCACTCTGACATAGAACAATGGAAAAACGAATACTTGTATGCATCTCCACGAGCCGAACTCTCTCTGATCTTATTTTTGTGGTCTTTACGCGAAATGTAAGTTGGCGGCAGTAGAATCTCCGCTTCAAATTCCGGCCCTCTAAATTTCTTCAACAGTGTTTCTCGAAAAGAGCATAGCGTTCCCTCCAGCGACGCCCATTTCAGCAACACTCGCGCATTGGCAGAACCTATCAGTAACAAATCTAGGCGCCTACCTCTGAATTGATTTGTATATCTTCGTTTAAACTGATCTGGTAAGGAACCCGAACACTTGAGCAGTCTCCTTTACAAACCAATCACTTCTTCCCAAAATTCTCCCAATTAACCGAAGTCGACCATCCGCCTTTCCTACGACTGTCCTTATATGCTCGTTGTATTTCATATCGCTTTCCACATTTACCGTCTAGTAAAATCATCTGAAAATCAAAACCAACTGCAGAACGATCTGAATAAGATATCAGTATGATGTCAAAATTGGCAATTGACTCTAAATAATGAGAAGTCTGAAGTCGTCCACATGAGTACGAAAAGAAATCCGTTAAACTTTGTTTACAAGATAAATCGATCAAATGTGAAGGCCGTAAACTCCACAAAATACCTAGGAATTACTATTACTTCAGACTTAAATTGGAAAGAACACGTAGATAATATCGTGGGAAAGGCGAACCAGAGACTACGTTTTATTGGCAGAACCCTTAAAAGATGCAACAGAACTACTAAAGAAACTGCATACACTGCGCTTGTCAGTCCATTTTTGGAGTATTGCAGCCCAGTGTGGGATCCTTATCAGGTGGGTTTGACGGAGGACATCGAAAGAGTCGAAAGAAGGGCAGCTCGTTTCGTATTGTCACGATATAGGGGAGACAGCGTTACGGAAATGATACAGGATCTGGGATGGGAATCACTACAACAACGGCGCTTATCGCTGCGGCGTGGGCTACTTGCCAAACCCCATTCGCCAACATTCTCCTCCGAAAATATATTGTTGACTCCCACTTACTTAGGTAGAAATGATCATCAGAATAAAATACGAGAACAGAGAGATTCATGTGGTCTTTCTTCCCGTGCGCTATTCGAGAATGGAATGGGAGATAAATAGTATAATTGTGGTTCGATGAACCCTCTGCCAGGCACTTAAATGTGATTTGCAGAGTATCCCATGTAGATGTTACGCCTATATATTTAATTGACTCGACTCTGTCAAGCAGCACACAACTAATGCTATATTCGAACATTACGGGATTGTTTCTCCTACTATTATGCATCACCTTAAATGTTTCTACATTTAGAGGTAGCTGCCATTCTTCACACCATCTACAAATTTGGTCCAGATCATCTGCATGCTACTACAGTCATTCAATGACGACACTTAGCTGTACCCCACAGAATCAGCAAACAGCCGCAGATTGCAACTCACGCTGTTCGTCAGATGATTTGTAGGCCTATAGATAGAAAATAATTGCGGTCCTATCACACTCACCTGGGGCACTCCTGACGTTACCCTAGTCTCCGTTGAACACTCGCCATAGAGGACAACCTACTGGGTTCTGTTACTGAAGTAGTCCTCCAGCCACACACATATACTTGTTAGCAGTACGCAGTGCGGCACCGAGCTGAACGCCTTTCGAAAATTGAGAAATAGCAGGCAGCCTGTTGCCCTTCAACCATAGCTCGCAAGGTGTCATCAGAGAAAGGGGAAATCTGAGTTTCGCATGATCGATGCTTCCTAAAGCAATGGTGCTGACGGATGCGCAGAAGTTTTTACGTCTCAAGTAAATGTACGGCGTAAGGGCATGTAAACAAAAATGTTGACGAACAGCTACATTTTACTAAGTTTTTTATGTGATGTAGTGTATGTGAATGACGGATCCAGTGATTGCAGTGTAGTCTTCAGAAACAGGGCATCATTATATAAATACGTTAACACGAAAATTGTGGTACAGATTACTAATTTATTCGTACAAGAAGGCCAATGAAAGTTACATAATTCGAAAGATTGTTTGTCGTAGATTTCCCGAATATAAATATTAAGTGTGCATTCAGCCATTACAAGTGGTAAAAGGAAGTAGAAATTTTCCTATCTACAGCTTGGATCAAGTTCTACATTCTCCAACAATCAGCTCACTGATTGGATATTCGCCTCGACCAAAGACGCTGTAATGCAAAGCATCTGCAGTTTTAAAATAACGTATTAAAATAAGTGAATATCGAAACATGGAGTGCTCCCAACTCACTTTCTTGTGCCGTTCAAATGCTTCTTTTTCACAGTAGTTAAGAATGATTAAAGGAAATGGATGTTTTCATATGAATGCCGATATAAAGGATGATGCGCCGGGAGAGACATCTAGCGGTGCTCGGGTGGAACTACGAAGTCGAGAATGTCGTTATAAATGATAATACGCCGGGAGAGGCATGTAGCGGTGCGTGGGTGGAACTACGAAGTCGACTTGTTGTCAGCTCTGGAATTCTGAATATCGCAGTATCGAAATAACATTATTTCTTTGCGTTATATAAAGATATGAACACCTAAATTATAGTTCCATTTCAAATATTAGGCTAATGAAAGTTATATAATTCGAAAATGGCATGAGAAGTATGTACTTCCGTTTTTATTTGTTGTTATTGTGTCAGGATTTTCCTTAACACGTAGAAGATACCGTTTCATACCTCCCAGTGCCGGTTAAATTTTACCAAATATTCCAGCGGCCTCCTATGATAATGTTGGCAACAGATGCTGAATAGTGAGAATCCTGTTAGTCTTCATTTGAGCCAATCGCTTGACAATGCTGATCTTTTCTCGTGGAATCTTCGCTTTACGAGGGCAATTATTTTTACTAAGCGGACGAGGATACATACAAGAACCTGTCAACCATAAAGCAGGAACAGCATTATTTGCTTACTTCTTGGTCTCTACGATACTCTAATCGAGTCATTCTATGTTGTTCGATTTAATGGGCAAAGAGTTTCTATCGTGTTGTTGATGTTGCCAACATAATCACGATACGTAAAATTTTACCCCCAGTGACCATTGTAAACACAATTGGTCGATTTTCGACCACAGGCAATACTAGTCTAAATGAAAATTTGTTAGTGATCTTAGTCGTTGTTTTACGTAATCGTCGCCAAGAATGACAAGCTTCTATTTATTGATCGGTTTCGACCTCCTCGATCAATGCTCTTATGTCGATTGGTTCCACCTTCACAAATCACTACATGGTAACAGCCGCACCTCAAATATCTACCTACGGCAGTGACGCGTCACGTGTTAACGCTAGACTTGCGCATAATAGTTCGGGATCGGGAGCGCTCACTATAGTTCGCGGCTCTGCCGCGAACTAGTTCGTTGTTTTAGTTCGTCCGCTCCCAGTGACGGCTGAGCGGCGTGGTCTGCGCATGCAGGTGGAGGGAGAAGTTCCCCCACGTAGCTGCTTCATGCGTTTGCTGCTTGAGCCGCTAACGATATCACGCAAACCAAAAGAAACAGTTTGTGGATAATTTTTCGCATTTAAGTTTAGAGTTATCTCTATATCTTGGCATTATGGAATTTATTAGATATTGCAGAGTGCAGAATTTTGTATCAGTGAACTATGTAATCTAGCAGGCAGACGCTAACCTCGAAATGGCTCTCATCAGCAGAAGGCAAACACGTGATTTTCAATTCTGTTCGCTACCTATCGCGCATATTTTAGTTTGCGACCTATCGCACATATTTTAGTTCGCGACCTATCGCACATATTTTAGTTCGTGACCTATCGCGCATATTTTAGTTCGCGACATATCGCGCATAGTTTAGTTTCCGACCTATCACGCATATTTTAGTTCGCGACTATCGCACATATTTTAGTTCGCGACAGGTAGCTCTGTTTTTAGTTTTAAAGTCCCTCTTTTTAGTTCGTCCGCTCGTTTTGGCTTTTGCTACCGCTACTAAAACGACAGCTGAGCCGCATCTCAGCTCGAAAAAATGTTCAAATATTTGTAGAACTTATGGGACTTAACTACGGGGTCATCAGTCCCTAAGCTTACAAACTACTTATGAACTAGCTAAGACTAAGGACGGCACAAATATCCATGCCCGAGGGGGGATTCCAACCCCCGACCGTAGTGGCGACTGTGACTGACGCGCCTCAGTCCCCTCGGCCACCGGGGCCGGCCATCTCTGCTCGAAATGAGGACAACTGGCAGAAGGGAATCACGTTATTCTGCGCGCTCTCGCGTCCTCTCGCTGTCACCCGTCAGTCTTCGGAAAAGGAGTGGACGAACTGAGAGGCGAGGGATGTGCGAACTAGTTCGTTCGCGAACTACACAAGGCTAGTTTACGTATAACGGGCGACTAGTTATTATGCGGGAACAAGCGCTGACATACGGTAGTGATCCAATGAATGTTTGAAACTTTCCTCGCAGTTTTACCAGCGAAAAGTCAAGCTGGATGGGGGGTAAAGGACACCTGACCCTCGCAGTCTATCTCCTTTCTGGCAGCACAGTCGGGAAGATTTTGTTTGAAGGCAGAAAAAAAATAGTAACCGGCAGAATTACCGATGCATCACAAATCGCGAAACAAAAACGGAACAGGGCTGAGAGACAAAGCGGAGAGGAAACGAAATTCTCAAAACTTGAGTGTAACGAACAAAAGCGGTGGCAGGGCGAAAAAGGAAAAACCGCGAAGCGCGCGCAGGGCGGCGGCGCCCTTTTAACGAGGGCGGCGAATAAAGGGCTGCGGGGGAGGGGGTGTGGGCGGCCCTTTGTCTGAGGGGCGTAATTACAGAGCGCGATGGGCACGCGGCAATCACAGGGGGCTGCCCTGCGCGCGACTCTTTCGTGTCCTCTGTGGCGGGCGCAGGTAACCGCTGCCAAAGTGAAGGCCGCGCCCTCTGCAGGGTGTCGGAGCCATACCTAACAGCGTCACCGACCTGTCGCGCAGTTGGCCTCCTCGTTGTTCCGATTCTGCAAGTTACCTCGTTCAACTCGGAGAAAAAGACTTCGATTTTGCACCGTCCCTTACAGTGTAACTACGCCAGATTAATTTGTTACTCGCTCCTAAGGGGAAAAAAGGTAAGGTGTTAACGTCCCGTTGACGATGGTATCACTACATATATCTACATCTACATAGATACTCTGCAAATCACATTAAAGTGCCTGGCAGAGGATTCATTAACCACTTTCATAACTTTTCTCTACCGTTCCATTCTCTAATAGCGCGCGGGAAGAAAGAACACCTAAATCGTTCCGTTTTCGATCTGATTTCTCTTATTATATTGGGATGGTCATGTCTCCCTAAGTAGGTGGGTGCTAGCAAAATATTTTCACATTCAGAACTAAAAGTCGGTGATTGAAACTTCGCAAACAGATCACGCCGCAATGAATAACGTCTTTCTTTTAATGATTTCCACTCCAATTCTTGCAACATTTCCGTGACGCTTTCCCCCTCCCCCCGTAACGTGATAAAACAAAACGAGCTGCCCTTCTCTGAACCTTCTCAATGTCTTCCGTCAGTCCCACCTGGTGAGGGTCGCACAAGGGGCAACAGTATTCCAGGAGAGGAAGCACAAGTGTGATGTAGGCAGTCTCTTTGGTGGAGCTGGTGCATCTTCGAAGCGTTCTGCCGATGTAACGTAACCTTTGGTTCGCCTTCCCCACAATATTTTCTACATCTGGCGTCTATTCAGAAAGAACACACGTCACTTCTGATCCTGCAGTTGTTATTATTTCATATTCACAGAATATATGACATCAATTGCGAAGGGCAAAGCTGAAAATGTGTACCCAGCCGGGATTTCTTTCGGAATAGGGATACAGGGTGTTACAAAGAGGTACGGCCAAACTTTCAGGAAACATTCCTCACACACCAAGAAAGAAAATATGTTACGTGGACATGTGTCCGGAAACGCTTAATTTCCATGTTAGAGCTCATTTTAGTATTTCGCTCACTGGAGCACGTTATCATGATTTCATACGGGATACTCTATCTTTGCTGCTAGAACATGTGCCTTTAGAAGTACGACACAACATGTGGTTCATACACGATGGAGCTCCTGCACATTTCAGTCGACGTGTTCTTACGCTTCTCAACAACAGATTCGGTGACCGATGGATTGGTAGAGGCGGAGCAATTTCATGACCTCCACGCTCTCCTGACCTCAACACTCTTGACTTTCATTTATGGGGACATTTGAAAGCTCTTGTCTACGCAACCCCAGTACCGAATGTAGAGACTCTTCGTGCTCGTATTGTGGACGGCTGTGATACAATACGCCATTCTCCAGGGCTGCATCAGCGCATCAGTGATTCCATACGACGGAGGGTGGACGCATGTATCCTCGCTAACGGAGGACATTCTGAACATTTCCTGTAACAAAGTGTTTGAAGTCACTCTGGTACGTTCTGTTGCTGTGTGTTGCATCCCATGATTAATGTGATTTGAAGAGAAGTAATAAAATGAGCTCTAACATGGAAATAAGGGAATTCCGGACACATGTCCAAATAACATATTTTTCTTTCTTTGTGCGTCAGGAATGTTTCCTGAAAGTTTGGCCGTACCTTTTTGTTACACGCTGTATATAATATGCCAGTGACGGGCAATGATCCTTTCGTTAGTGGAGAGGGATGAGCAAGTTTGGAGCCCTTACTCTAACGGGAACTAGTACAAAATGACTACGAGTTTGAGTACTGTGGCCAGAATAAAGCTGGAAATTTGACTCTGACGGGAGGCATGCTTAGGTAGTCCTAGCAGGTGTATTGGTCAGTGCAAGTGCCTAGAAAGCGGGAGACGCGGGTTCTAATCCCGGAGTGGGATACATTTTCGGCTTTGCCCATTCGCAGTTGATGTCATAAATTCTGTGAATATGATGGTATCACTAGGCCTGATAGAGGAAGAAAATTGGTCGCATTCGTTTCAAGAGAATCGTTTTAGTATTTACCTTACGCTATTCATACAAACCACACTCACCGGGAAGCCGTAGTGGTTACAACACTGGATTCGCATTTGGAAGGGCGCTAGTTCAAACCCGCCATCGGCCATCCAGATTTAGGTTTTCCGCGATTTCCCTAACCCTCTCCAGGGAAATAGCAATATTTGCGAGAATAATCTTCTTTATATTATATATAAAGCAGAGTGTCCGTGTGTTTGTTTGTGTGCACGTATTGCAAACAAAGCTACAATTTTTTTCTCAAATCTTAGGAAATTTTGCACGCGTTAACTTCAATTCATGAGGACGGTCTCCGTAAGTGTAAGGATCACGTACAATACATAGCTAAAGAGATATTACGTCATAAACAATGAGATGCGAGAAAAACTGCTGCCTTACGCGACAGCGTTGCACATTTCCTCCAAAACCACTGGACCCATTTCAACCAAATTTGGTACACTTCTTTCTTACCGTGAGGTACCAATTCTATAATGGTAAGAACCACATATGACACATGGTTCATCAGATATAGTACGGCATTCGGTATGACGTTACAATTTATAATTTCTACACTACAAATTGTAGTCGCAGGACGTTTTACAGACAGTATACACACATGTAGTTGAATATACCTTATAAATTGTATGACGGTACGACACGTAGTTCATGAGATACGAGCACATAAGCGGTAACGTTTACGGAAAACCGTCCCATCACGCACCAAGTTTTAATGTATTACTTCCTTACTACTAATTGTATTCCAAAGAGATTTTACGGACATACAACACTTATACAAATGATTATATAGGGTGTTTCACTAATGTTATAATGTTTGTTAAGCTTATGCGACTTAACTACGGGGTCATCAGTCCCTAAACTTACAAACTACTTACGAACTACCTAATACTAAGGACGGTACAAATATCCATTCCCGAGGGGGGATTCGAACCTCCGACCGTAGTGGCCGTGTAGATCGTGACTGGAGCGCCTCCGTCACCGCGGCCACCGCGGCCGGCTGTTTCACTAAGTGTGTTTGCCTCTGGAACTTATAAAATAATAGGTGACGGGAAATTCTAATGCGGTATGTCAACACAAGAAATGTTACACTTTGTATCATTTTCCAAGAGTTACAGCACAAAAATATATTTTTTTAAATGTAACAATAGTTTTTTCTATCGTGCATTGGATTCGTTGAAACCAGCTACGTCCAAGTCAATTTAAACTACATTCCATTACTCTGAAAGCTGTTGTTGTTGTTGTGGTCTTCAGTCCAAAGACTGGTTTGATTCAGCTCTCCACAGTACCCTATCCTGAGCAAGCCTCTTCATCTCCACATAAGAACGGCAACCTACATCTGTCTGAATCTGCTTACTGTATCCATCTCCTAGTCTTCCTCTGCGATTTTTACCCCACACACTTCCCTCCAACGCTAAATTCACAACTCCTTGATGTCTAAGAATGTGTCCTACCAATCTATCCCTTCTTTTAGTCAAGGTATGCCAGAAATTTCTTTTCTCCCCAATTCTGTTCAGTACCTCCTCATTAGTTACGCGATCCACTCACCTAATTTTCACAATCTTCTGTAGCACCAAATTTCAAAAGCTTCAATCCTCTTCCTGTCCGCACTGTTTAACGTCCATGTTTCACTCCCATACAAGGCAACACTCCATACAAATGCCTTCAGAAAGGACTTCCTTAGGCTTAAATCAATATTCGATGTTAACAAATTTCTCTTTTTCAAGAACGCTTTTCTACCCATTGCCATTCTGCATTTTATCTCCTCTGTACTACGACGATCATTTGTTATTTTACTGCCCAAGTAACAAAAGTCGTCTACCTCCTTTATTGCTTCGTTTCCCAATCTAATTCCTTCAGCATCACCTGATTTTCTTAGATTGCACTCCATTACCCTAGTTAATGTTCATCTTATATGCACCTTTCAGCACACTGTCCATTCCCTTCAAATGCTCTTCCAGGTCTTTTGCAGTCTCTGAGATTATTACAATGTCGTCGGCAAAACGCAATGTTTTTAATTCTTCACCCTGAACTTTAATTCCTTCTCCAAATGTCTCCTTGCTTTCCTTTATTGCTTGTTCAATGTACAAATTGAATAACATTGGAGAAAGTCTACAACCCTGTCTAACTCCCTTTCCAACCACTGCATCCCTTTCATGCCCTTCAACTCTGACAACCGCTGTCTGGTTTTTGTACAAGTTGTAAATAACCTTACGCTCCCCATATTTTACTCCTGCTTGCTTCAGAACTTGAAAGAGTTTATTCCAATCAACATTGTCAAAAGCCTTCTCCAAATTTACAAAAGCTAGAAATGTAGGTTTGCCTTTTCATAATCTATCTTCTAGGATAAGCCGTAAAGTGAGTATTGCCTCCCGTGTTCAAATCAAATGTTTGTAGAGTCTATGGGACTTAACTACGGGGTCATGAGTCCCTAAACTTACAAACTACTTATGAACTACTTACGAACTAGGACGCACAAATATCCATGCCCTAGGGGGGATTCGAACCCCCGACCGTAGGGGCCGTGCAGACCGTGACTGAAGCGCCTCAGTCCCCTCGGCCACCGCGGCCGGCCCTCCCGTGTTCCTACATTTCTCCTGAATCCAAACTGATCTTCCCCGAGGTCGGCTTCTGCCAGCTTTTCCATCCTTCTGTATATAATTCGTGTTAATATTTTGCAACCATGACTTATTAAACTGATGGTTCTGTAGTTTTCACACCTGTCTGCACCTGATTTCTTTGGAATGGGGATTATAACATTTTTTTTTTTACGTCTGAGGGTACTTCGCCTGTCTCATACATCTTACACACCAGGCGAAACAGGTTTGTCATGGCTGGTTCTCCCAGAGACTTCAGTAGCTCTGAGGGAATATTATCTACTCCAGGTGCCTTGTTTCGATTAGGTCTTTCAGGGCTCTGTCAAATTCTTCTCTCAGTACAGTATCTCCTATATCATCTTCATCTACATCCTCTTCCCTTCCTACAATATTGTCTGGAAGTTCATTTCCTTTTTAGAGCCCCTCTATATACTGTTTCCACCTTTCAGCTTTCCCTTCTTTGCTGAGAACTGGTTTTCCATCACTGTCCTTGATTTCATAGAGCTGACTCTGAAAGCCATAACGTAAAAATGTTCCTGCAACGTGAAAACGTTTTTTTATGACGCGAAGATGAGATATCGATTCTGCAGACTGCACGTGATTGGTGTCTCCTGGGCTCGTGTATGTTTTTGGTAGGCTAAGCGGTGATGCGCGTGTGGGTATAAGCTCCCCGGCGCGTTGCCACCACACATTAAGGATGGCGGTTATCACTGAAACAACCGGTTTTCGGTTATACCGATTCTTTTCATCTCCAGTTTTACCGCACCGTAAAAACTGCTCAAGATAACCGGTTTTTGAAATAACGGGTTTTCGATTTTTATTGCTATTATTTCCAGTAGAGTTCGAACGAAACATATTTTGCGGCCGAAACAGAAACCGTAATCGTCAGTTCTTCTAGTTTCGGCCGAAACCGAAACTTACGAAATTTAGTTAAAATTTAGGTAAATTTACGTTATACGACAAAGCACTATAGTCTTTCCATATTTTTCAAGATTCCCTCCCAATACTACGCCTTCTTGAGTGTGTGTAGGCCTAGCCAGGAGACTGTAGAAGACGATATACGAAGCATACAGATTTAGTGGCTAGTACTTCCATCCGGCAGTTGCGAATATTGAGCCAACCACTCCGTAAGTTGGACTTGTGAGCCAGCGCATACGAATATCTTGTTATACAAACAACATATATATGTTACAGTCAGGAAATAAACGTCCGTCAGTGCTGCAGAAGTATTTCGAAAAATAAATCTCAGTTCCTACTAACAGTATGATTGTTGTCAGTGTAAATTTACGCAAATTGAACTAGGAAAGCTCTGTACCACATGATCAAAGAATGTTCAAATGGGTGTGAGTTCTTATGAGACCTAAATACTTAGGTCATCGGTCTCTAGACTCACAAACTACTTAATATAACTTAAACTAACTTACGCTAAGGACAACATACACATCCATGACCGAGGTAGGAGGGAGGACTCGAACCTCAGACTGGAGCAGCCGCGCAGTCCGTGACATGGATCCTCAGACAGCACGGCTACCTCGTGACGCACCACATGATCAATGTTACCTAAACCCATATTGGTTATTAAAAAAAGCGCCTCGCTTTCAAGGAATCACATTAATAAAACTTGTTAGCATAACAATATGATAATACATTAAAAGTTAGTATTCCAAGCTTAGAGTACATCACTTACATAGTAGGTATATGAATCGAATTTACCTTATCTTCCGAGGAACATTTTGGATGCTTTCTCCTTAAATGACATAGCATTGTTGGTAGTACCTCTACCCGTTTGCAGCTTTTTAAAGCAAATGGAGCACCTCACTGCTCCCGTACTTCGTGAAATACTTCCACACTCGGGATGGTGTCATTTAAGACACAACCGATGTCTGACGACGACAGCAAGAAAGTGCCGCATGACCAGACGGAGGCAAGCCTCGTACACTGCGGGTGCACGCGCGTCGTATAATAGGCCACGCCACACGGCAACAGGTGCATTCATGCCTCAATATCTGCACCAGTTCTCAAGTTCTTATGCCACGCGTTATTTGCGCGTTTCTGACTGCCGGGATTTTTCTTAAATTAACTCTGATCCGTTTTCTTAATTTCTGCAATGACCTAATATTTAACAGCAGTGGAAATTTTACGAATAGCCCTAAATATTAGGGTCTACTAGTTTTAATTTTTTTTTTAAATTATTTACAAAAAACCACTAGGCCTACTACATGAAGTAGTCGTGCCGGTTTTTTACCCGGTTCTTGGCAATAACTAAAAGAAACCGGTTACAACCGACAACAAATAAATACCGAAAAAACCGGTTATTCAAAACTAAAATACCGGAATCGATTTTAACCGGTCGGTTGTTCCTATCCCTACCACACATACGTGTGCGGTCCGCGGCGTCAGCCTGGGGCTTTGGGTCGCGTTATTGACTGCGCTCTCGGATACGGCCGCTCTGCTCGTATTGGCGCATTCCGCTCCTGCCATCTCCCGTCTCATAAAGCCACGAGACGCGGGCTGCCTGCCGCGCAGGAGAAGCGCTTCCTGCGAGGCAATCCACGCCAGAGCCTCCGCTGATCTCCAGATAGATGGGGCACGCGTGGCCGCCTCCTTGCCACCGTTCACAATGCACGGCACACCTGCAAGTCGACTGCCGTTGCCGAGCAAGTCAAGTACGCCCGACCTACAGAAATGTGACGCACACCTCCTGCCCACCACTACTCCCCAAAACTCCACTTTTAATACGTCATTGATGTATGGACTTACTTGCCGGCCGCGGTGGCCGAGGTGACTGAGGCGCTCCAGTCACGGTCAGCACGGCCACTACGGTCGGGGGTTCGAATCCCCCCTCGGGCATGGATATTCCTAGTTCGTAAGTAGTTTGTAAGTTTAGGGACTGATGACCCCGTAGTTAAGTCCCATAAGCTTAACAAACATTTGAACATTTTTTTGGACTTACTTATACAAAACTCACCACACATGTGTTAAAAGGCATTCACAAGCTCTTTGTATATGTGTTAAAGTTTCACAATTGCTTTAAAACTTGGTAAAAAGATGCAAGATTTACAAAGTCAGACGATCTACATACACAAGAAATGTCAAGTTCAGCTTCACACAGAGTGTTTTTCAAAATTTCATGAGTGACACCATCAATGTAAGTCAGAGTTATCATATAATATACAATATTGCACAATTTGAACAAATAGAAGAAGAATGTGATCACAAAAACTAAATTTTTCTAATTTCTTTTTATTTTATTTTTTATTATTATTATTTTTTTTTTTTTTTTTTTTTTACTTGGAAACAGCGCAACGTTATGGGTGGTGCAAATTACAAAACATACTGCTAGTTTGTTATATTTATAATGTTTGTAATGTTACTTCAATTATTTTAAAGAGAACCTGATGACTAAATATAACACTTTTTCACAATTTCTATTTTTGAGAAGAAATGGGTTAAATCGAGGAGACTTTCGTTTTCTTTCGTACAGACCGACTTCGGCTGCTTAACAACTTCAGTTCCTGATAATTTATTTGTTCTTTCGAATCCTCCAGCAGTCTTTCTTCTACTCCCCCTGTTGTCTTTTTCTTTCTTCGGACTATGATAAACTACATTTCTTGTTACTACTACCTTAAAATCCTAATAAATTTAGCACTTTTCTTAAAAATGTGTCTTTTTGAAATTTACGATTCTTTGGTTCCGTTAGTACGTTCTCATTAATTCGGTAGAGGTGTTGAAAGAAGTTTAATTTCCGCTTTGCCTTTACCTCTACTTTTTTCTCAGTATCTTCGTACACCCACTCATTACGTTTAATTTTACATTTTTTTATTTTCCATTGCACTCTATATTTTTAGAGTAATATGTCTTCTTACTACCGCGCGCTCTAAAGCGACTTGCTACGGCGTGTGCGGCTGCTCCCCGTCGGGGTATCGAGTCCTCCCTCGAGCATGGGTATTGGTGTTGTCCTAAGCATAAGTTAGTTTATGTAGTTTGTAAGTGTAGGGACTGATGACCACTGTAATTTGGTCTCATAGTTATACAAACATTTGGACATTTTGTCTTTTTACTATCTCAATTCTATAAATAGAAGACTAGATGCGAAGATAGCAATTTTTCTTTTGTTGCTTCAAGACAACCGGTTTCGACACTCCAAGGTGTCATCATCTGGTCTGTGGGAAACGTGTACAAAAAATGGCTACATGCAACAATTACAATTTAAGTACAATCTTTGTAGTAGGTAAAACAAATAAAACATAATTTCAAACTTTTTAAAAACAGGTTACTTACCTCTTTGACATTAAACTGCTTATCATAGTGCTCCACATGAAATCTGGTAGGTGTATATTATAGTGCTCCACATGAAACATGGTAGGTGTATACTATAGTGCTCCACATAAAATTTGGTAGCTTTATATTATAGTGATCCACATGAAATCTGGTAGGTGTATATTATAGTGCTCCACGTGAAAACTGGTTGTTGTATATTACAGTGCTCCACATAAGATCTGGTAGGTGTACTGTCCTAAAGCACACCTGCGGCATTTGTTTCCCACTGTCGCCTGGCAATTGCCAAGCCACTATAATGTCTCTATGGCAGGTGAAACATCAGGAACATTGGCCTTTTCTACTTTAGTTGCTGCTCATATGCTGCTTAGGAAAGGCAACTCTACACAAAATGTTCAAATGTTTGTATAGCTTATGGGACTAAAGTACGGAGTCATCAGTCCCTAAACTTACAAACTACTTACGAACTAGCTAACACTAAGGACGGCACAAATATCCATGCCCGAGGGGGGGATTCGAACCCCCGACCGTAGAGGCCGTGCAGACCGTGACTGAAGCGCCTCAGTCCCCTCGGCCACCGCGGCCGGCGCAACTCTACACAGTCTGATCGATTTGCCGATCATTTACCTGAGGGTGGGTAGGGATCTAAGTGGCGTTTGTCAGAGTCAGGTAAAAGTTGGCGTCCCAAGTTCGCGCCCTCGGCAGCGTGTGAGGTGTCGCTGGCAACTTCGGGACGGATCGGCCTGCAGATTTATAGCTGGACAACAAACGCCGGGTTATTGGTGGCGCGTCGCTGCCATGTCGCCATTATCTGCGGTCTGCGCTTTGTCCGTGGCCTGGCCTGGCAAGGCACGCCTGATTTATCGACTCGCTTCTCATCGAGCACAAACTTGGCGCGCCTCCCTCGGTAATGGAAACCCCGCCGCTAATTTAAATTCCATCTCTGGGGGCCTTAACTGTGTGTGTGTCCTCCTGATCGATGGCGCCTACTTTCGTGTCTGGGCTTAAATGGATAGGAGGGGAACCTTCCTTCCGACGCAGGGAGAGAGGCGGTTGGCCTCGTTTAGAGGAGGGCGGTAGTAATATTCGCTCCAGGCGCCCCACACACAAGTAATCGGGTTAATCGCCTTTTCCGCCCGAAATTAATAGTCACACGTTGGAAATTTGGGGAAAAGGCCTGATTTACTGTTCTCTCTAAATGTAAGGTAAAATATTACTCAACTGTAAGGTTAGTTTGAACACCAAAAGGCTTTACTAGGTTAGATCGTATCAGAGTTTGTGTGAGTTCACATTGCTCCAAGCTTTCAGTCGCGTTTCCGCAGCTATAAGTGGACCTGCGGTTTAACACGTGTTTCAGACCACAGTGTAACTTAGCCCTTTTCACACTAACAAATCATTGAAGGGAGGTGTTCTGGAAGAAGATGTAACCCAGGCTGTTCGAGCTCGCCAGGGTGCTAGAAAGTGCTCACTTGCTCTCGGGGCACCGCTTGTCGACCGTGAGCTGTTGTCGCGTGGGGCACACGGCTGCGGCTAGAATTACGTGCAAACATTCAAATGCTTGTAGATCTATCGGACCAAACTGCGTGGTCCTCAGTCCATAGCTTACAAACTACTTAAACCTAGGTAAACTAACGTAAGGACAAACACACATACACCCATGCCCCAGGGAGGACTCGAACCTCCACGGCGAGCAACCGCGCGCTCCGCAGCGATACGCTTTATAGACAGCTCGGCTGCTCCATCGCGGCAATTACGTGCAAGTGAAGCAGCCGGCTGCGCTGTGACGTCATGAGAAACTGCTGCCGCACTCCAATTACCGCCAGGGACACAATTTTTCTCAAATAGTTGTAAGTGAGACTGTTATTTTTCTCCATGAAAATGCGTTACACGAGGTCAATCCTCAACGATAATATTATGTCTTTCGTAATTATAATTAACTAGCTGAATCCCCGGCGTTGCCCGGTTATTTATTTATTTATTCCTGCCATTGTTCATGTATATGTTCATTTGTATAAGGCCTGTATGTCTGTAAAATTTCTTGGGAATACAATAAAGAGTGAAGAAGTAATAGATTAAAATTTGGTGCATGTTGGGGCGGTTTTACATGAACGTTGCTGTTTATGTGCTTATATCTCATGAACTACGTGTCGTACTGCGATACAATTTAGAAGGTACATTCAACTATGTGTGTTTATAATGTCTGTAAAATTTCCTGCGGCTACAATATAAAGTGTAAAAGTTATAAATTGTAACGTCGTACCAAATGTCGTAGTTTTACTCCTTTAACAGCGTAAAAGTAGTAAGCGAGAAACATTTTTCCTTTCATCATGCTATGGTTGTTAGCGAGAAAAAGTTTAATTAAGGTTTGAAATTATGTTTAAAGTTTGTTGCAAGTCGCTAGGTGCTGCCATTCTCATATAGAGTATTTGTAAAGTGTCGCCGCATTATGTGGCAGTTTTATGCCATTATTATAGTTTTTGACGGCATGTCTTCTGAACCATGTGTCTTATGTGATTATTAACTCTTCAGCAATTGTTACCACATGGTAAGGAATGTGTGTACCAAATTTGGTTCAAATCGGCCCAGTGGTTTACGAGAAAGTGAGCAGCATTGTCGCTAAATGCGGCAATTTTTCGCGCATCTCATTGTTTATGACGTCATATCTCGTCAACTATCGATCGTGATTCTTACATTTACGGCGACCGTTCTCATGGATTGCAGCTTACGTGTACAAAATTTCTTAAAGATTGGAACAAAACTGTAGATTTGTATGCAACACATAGAAACATACGGACACTCTGCTTTATATATTAGATTTTAAAACTCTATGATCCTGAGTATCAAAGATTTGCCGTGACGGAATAGCCGTAAGCACTGGGGCGCCGTGCTGCGGTGCGTGCGACCATTTGCTGTGGAGGTGGCATAGGTTTATATGTGTCCTTAGGTTCGTTTAACTTAGTTTAAGTATTTTCTAAGTTAGGGACTAATAACCAAGCAGTTAAGTCCCATAGATTTACAAACTTTTGAACATTTTGAATCAACGATTTGATTTCGTGGCTGGAATTTAATAAATAATTTTATCGTGGTATTATTTTTCAATTTTAATTGCCCTTTTCATAGAATCAGTTTAAAGTGTATTTCTTACGAAGTGTATAACTAACAAGGAAAGTACACGGGCTCGAACAGACATATCTGTATGAACATTTTCTTGCAGGATTTCTACGTACACCTCAATGTGTTGGTGGGTGTCGTTTTCCTGCAAAGCTCTGCAACCATGTTCTAGCTAGCACTGTAGATGTAATTGTAGACGCCATACGTAATGCAGATATCTTAACTATAACTTATGTAATAATCATCGTACATGTTCTCTAGCGACTTGTCATCAAAAGTCGTGATGATAGTTGCAACTTTAACCTTCTTCGCGAAAGACTGTTGGTATTCACTGCCACTGCTTCTATCGCCTCTTCCCGCACTTACCGTAGTACTATCGCTTGCAATGAGTTGTTCGTCATTATCATGCATATCATCATTATTATGAGTTTGTAACAACAGTATCTAACTTATGCTGAAATTTCTGTACCATAACAGATACGAGAAAGCATGCAAATGATTCATCTTCTACACTAATACCATATTCACGAAGAAGGGTTCTTCATAACTTCATCTCAACTAATCGTAATACATTTGCAGGATTGGTTAGCAATCGCCGCCCCATCTGATGTTTCGCCACACAATTAAAGACATACATTTTTTTTTCATGGAATACCCCATTTTACAAGCTTCCTTGATTTAACGTTCTCCATATACTCTTAGAATCAGCTAGACACTTTCTGCAGTGTTTCTGAGTAAAGAAAATTCTCCCTCAGTATCTCTTCCAGCCTTTTAAATAAATCCCTCTATAAATAAAAGCGGATATCTTGTGCCTTATCCGGAGTGAGTGACGTAAAACATGTTGAATCATATTAATTGCCATCCTGTTGCCACAGTGAAATCGGCAGCCATTTCACGTGTGTCACCGGATTACAAATGACAGCTGTCACACTTTGTACACGCGATACTACCGACATCTGTATCTATGCGTACGGCTACCGCAAAACTGTTGCCCCAGGGGGTCGTATGTTATCTGCAGCGACTCCCTGAGTGGCTTACAGGCCCTCGACCAGTTTCTACCCAAGCACACTTTAGTGCGACAAACCATGATGCTGTCTTCGCCCTTGGCGAGTCAGGCCGTTCTGTCGCTTTCATCTGGACGCCAGGCCACATAGGCATCCCAGGCAATGAACGTGTTGATCAGCTGGCCAAACAGGCCACCACTTCACGGTCTCTGAATATTGGCTTACCAGAAAAAGACCTCCGATCGCAGTTACGTAGCAGGGTCCTTGGGGTTGGAACTCTGAGTGGGCGAGCTTCACCGAACCAAACAAGCTCCGCATTGTCAAGCCCTCCACCGCTACATGGAAGTCCTCACTGCGGGCTTCTCGCATGGAGTCGGTGGTCCTTTGCCGGCTGCGTATCGGCCATACCTGGCTGACGCATGGACACCTGCGTCGTGAGGCCCCTCCTCAGTGTCGCTGTGGTGCGACTTTGACAGTCGCCCACATCTTAATGGAATGCCCCAATTTAGCCGCAGAGCGACGGAATTTTAATATCCCTGACGCCTTGACGCTTGTTTTAGCTAACAGTGCCTCCATGGTTGACAGTGTTTTAAATTTTATTCGTGAGTGTGGACTGCACCGATCCATTTAAAGTCTCTTGTGTGTCTGTCATTTATCTGTTCTCCGCTTGCCTAAGTCTATTAGGTAGGTGTTTTAATGTGTACAGAATGGCTGGATGGGATACTTATATTTATGTGATCACCCAGCAAAAACACTCTTGTCCTGTTCCTGTACTTTTATCCCTTCTTCGTATTTATGTGGACCCTTTCTTCGTTTTTAGATGTTCCTTTTAAACTTTGACGTGTTAACCCTCTCATGCGCCGAGTCCTCAAATGAGAACTCTTAAATTTTGTCTCATTTCTGTCATCTGTTTTTACATCTGAGGTGACCCTAAAAGCACAAGTACCACATATGAGGACTAATAATGAATGCTAGAACGTCTCCTAGACGGCAGCGTTAGTCGTTGGGCTAACACAGAAATGGAAAGTGGAGATTACAAGATATAGAAGAGACTGGCCTTTAGATGAAAGTACATAGAAAGAAAAAAGCCTGTCATTCATATCCAACGAATTACGCTTCGATGGGGTATAAACCGTGGCCCACCAAGTCAGATTATCCCAATGCCAAGAGGTGTCATAATCGGGAATGCCCACGAAAAACGTTGCTTTTGAGAAGAGTGTGAAGTTGCTGTGTGCCCTAAGTGCCTGAAACAATTTCATTGTACGAAAAATACATAATAGTGTATACTCTTCATGTATTCTTTGATAATATTAATGGAGGTTCCATGTTAAATGTAGCAGTTTTCGTATTCACTGTCCTCATTTGAGGTCACCTCCCTATTGATCTATGAAACTATTTTTTTAGATAAATTATGATGAATTCTGCACAAGATACGTCTTAAATTACCAAATAATGTATCAGAAATATTGTTTATTATCGGGATGATAATTCGTGCATGAGAGGGTTAAAGCATATGCTTCAAAACGCTTAACACAATGTTTTATCTCTAAGATTGGAACAAGGGACTGATCACCATTGATGTTTAGTCCCTTTCAAAAACCACCACCACAAGAAATATTGTTTATTGTCGGGATGATAATTCGTGCATGAGAGGGTTAAAGCATATGCTTCGAAATGCTTAACACAATGTTTTATCTCTAAGATTGGAACAAGGGACTGATCACCCTTGATGTTTAGTCCCTTTCAAAAACCACTACCACCACAAGAAATATTGTTTATTGTCGGGATGATAATTTGTGCATGAGAGGGTTAAAGCATATGCTACGAAATGCTTAACACAATGTTTTATCTCTAAGACTGGAACAAGGGACTGATCACCCTTGATGTTTAGTCCCTTTCAAAAACAACCACCACCACCACCACCACAAGAAATATTGTTTATTGTCGGGATGATAATTCATGCATGAGAGGGTTAAAGCATATGCTTCGAAACGCTTAACACAATGTTTTATCTCTATGACTGGAACAAGGTAATGATCGCCCTTGATGTTTAGTCCCTTCCAAAAACCGCCACCACCACCGCAAGACTGTTGTCCGCTCTGTTCATTCGAATTTTAGTTTCGCGAGTGCCTCCACCGCATTTCCTTTCGCTCTGTGCGCAGCCGTACGGGAAATCCCAACATTTATTTCTGCCATTACGTTCGTCGCAGTGCGATGCATTTTACTTTTTCAGTGTGAACCTCCAGAGACGGAACAGTGGACTAAAGCCGGTGGCATTAAACCTCCATCAGAGTGCGCGCGACCCGACCATTGTTCGGCGCAGCGGTGAGCGGAGAGCACTGGAATTTCCGAATGAGCAGAAAACGAGGAAAGCGACCGCTGGGAATAGTTATGGCGGAGGGGTTTACGCAGCGGTCGGCGGTCGGCGCGCCCCTATTACTGGTGCGGGGAGCCGGCGCGGCCACGCCCTGATCCAGGTCAGGGGTGGTGCCCGCTGCAGCCAGAACCACAGCGGCGCGTCTACCGAGGGCCAGCCAGGGTCATCCAGCCATTCAGCCGTCCAGCTGCGGCGCTGCCCCACATTTTACTACAGCTCAACATGCGGCGTAACGAGGCTCTCGTTGCTGCAAGCCATCAAGCAGACGAGGCGTTATGCGTAGCAGTTTCAACTGGCACCGGGAGATTTGATTGGTTGTTGGTAGGAGCCAATCAGATACTGCATATTCCTTAACTGGAGATTCGGGCGCTATACGCCCTCACGTTCTAAAAAAAATTCTTGTTTAACCTATACCTAACCTAACTTTCACTGTAAGAAAAGGTTATGTGTAGCATAGCCTTAAGAAGGTTAGGTAGGGGGACTGATGACCATTGTAGTTTTGTCCCCCTTAAACAACCTAACAACAACAACAACAACAAGGTTAGGTATAGGTTAAACAAGAAGTTTTTTTTAGTACATGGGGCGCGTAACGCCCGAATCTCCTGTTAAGAAACACGCAGTATCTCATTGGCTGACAGCACATGCAGCATCTCATTGGCTCCTACCTACAACCAATCAGGTCTCCTGGTGCCGGTTGAAACTGCTATGCATAATGCCTCGTATCAAGCAGGCAGTAGACGCGGCTCCCACTGATGCCACACTACACTATGTAAGGGGTCTACGCCCCTCACTGAAATCCTATACATATTATAAATGCGAAAGTTTGTATGTTTGTTACCGCATCACGCTAAAACTACAGCACTGATTTAGATGAAATTTCATACAGAGATTTCTTATATCTTGGATTAGGACATAGGCTACTTTTCAAAATGTTTATTACAAGTTATTTATTTGAAATATATCCATAGAAATACGTAACGGTTATAAGAAGCTTCTAATACAACAGCAGAAGCGCTCTGTAGAGTATGTTATGTTTAGCCGCGACGGTTAACTCGTCATGTTATAAACGTCTGTTTTTTGGGCAATGGTTCGTGTCCTGTTACAGTGAAATTTTTTTCTTTGTTATTGTTACCTTTTTTACTTTCGAATATACAAAAAGATTTTTGGATACTGCCAAAACGGCTTAACTGTTATATAATTACATACACAAGAAATCTGAATGTTGGCGTCTATGCCGCATTCATTTTCATTTGTTGTAACAAATGAAGGAAGTATGTGTATGAATTGAAGACTTTAAATAAAATATGCTCTAAGTACCAAGGCAAGTTTTGTGTAGAATGGGATCTAGATACCAAGCCCTATTTTGTGTTCAAACCGCGAACTGCAACGAAAGTAGTACCAAATGCACTCAACAGATGGCAGGCGGTACGCTGCAGTTAACGTAGAAACGTTGTGTGTTCCGGCCAACTGCAACGATATATATTAATGTGAATGTCTGTTCGGTGTACGCTTATCACGTCCGAACTACAAGACGCAGAGACTTAAATATTTGTACCGTTAATAATTTATATCTGATAAAGGTTTTAGCCACGGTTTTATGGCCATCTGATAAATATTTAGCAATTTGAAGAATATAACGTGAAATGCGGAACAAGAATTACTCTTTGAAAATTATATTTACTCTTTGAAAATTGTTTTATTGGTTGCATTGTTGCTTGAGGGTTGATAATGATAAAAGGGTGGAGTATATTGGAATGGAATATTATCGGTGTATATAAAATTCTACGTGTGTGTGTGTGTGTGTGTTAATATTACGCTCTGCAGCGAAAACTACATAACGCAAACGAATGGTCTGTGTGTAATTGTTGTCCGAAGTCTCCCGTTGTACATCATACCAGTTCCATGCCGATATCTATAAGGGGGTGAAAGATATGGTGGTTGAAAGTCGTCAAATTATTTTAAAAAATCGGATGACGTTTCCGACTCTACAGCAAGAAGGTTACATACAGCGAAACGTGATGCCACAGACCATATATTTGGTCTATGTGTGGTACAATGTCTTCAGCTCTTTCTCTGTAAGGATAAGCATACTAATAAGTACATATAAGAATACAAAAATAAAGCAGTAAACGAGAAATTTCTTTTATACATCTCTTTAACAAACATCGATTTGACGTTTCGCGCATTACATCAAGTGATCAATCTGTGATATTATTACAATCATTATTGTTGAATTTCGTAATCGGATTCTTCGAAAAGAGTGCATTTTTACCTGTGATTGGATCTACACTACTTACGCTCCTGATAAATAGATAATCAACCAACACGCGAGCGGAGCCGCGGGTTTAAGCTAGTATTTGATACAATACTTGCCTGGCACTGGGTCGACCTAGACGTGTTTATATCGATTGTTGACGCTGCGAGTGCAGCGAGCGAGTTTAGTCAGTCTATGTCCATCTTGGCTCAAGTGTAGTTTGGCGGGAGCACTCCCGGTAAAAAGCACCAAAAAGTGACTGCCTCAATTTTTTACCTATATTTTTCAGAATATAACTATTAATTACAGTGCCTAACGCAGTGTTAATTGTTATTGACCAACCATCACCCCTTTATTTTATCTAGTGACTTGCAGCATATTAAAAAAAAACTGACTGAAACTACTCCCACCATAACAGCATTACCCATAGCCCCTTGTCCTTAGCGCACACGGTTACAATTTTGCTAATTAGGTTGCTATCTGGTGCGAATCATTGCCGCCACCAATCGGGAGTGTTTCAACTACTCGCCATTATAAAATTGCTACACGAAGAAGAAATGCAGATGATAAACGGGTATTCATTGGACAAATATATTATACTATAACTGACATTTGACTACATTTTCACGCAACTTGGGTTCATATATCCTCAGAAATCAGTACCCAGAACAACCACCTCTGGCTGTAATGACGGTCTTGATACGCCTGGGCATAGAGTCAAACAGAGCTTGGATGGCGTGTACAGGTACATATGCCCACGCAGCTTCATCACGATACCACAGTTCATCTACATGGGATACTCTGCAAATGACAATCAAGTGCCTGGCATCAAGAGTAGTGACTGGCGTATTGTGACGAGCCAGTTGCTCTGCCACCTTTGACAACACGTTTTCGTTTCGTGAGATATCTGGAGAATGTGCTGACCAGAGCAGCAGTAGAACATTTTCCGTATCCTGAAAGGCCCGAACAGGATCTACAACAAGCGGTCGTGCATTATCCTGCTGAAATGTAAAATTTCGCAGGGATCGAATGAAGGGTAGAGCCACAGGTCGTGACAGATCTGAAATGTAACGGCCACTGTTCAAAGAGCCGTCGATACGAACAAGACGTGACCGAGACGTGTAACCAATGCCATCCCATACCATCACGCCGGGTGATATGCCAGTATGGCGATGACGAATACACGCTTCCAATGTGCGTTCACTACGATGTCGCCAAACACGGATGCGACCATCATGATGCTGTAAACAGAACCTGGATTCATCCGGAAAAAATGACGTTTTGCCATTCGTGTACCCAGGTTCGTCGTTGTGTACACCGTCGCAGGCGCTCCTGTCTGTGATGCAGCGTCAAGGGTAATCGCAGCCACGGTCTCCGAGCTGATAGTCGAAGCTGCTGCAAACATCTTCGAACTGTTAGTGCAGATGGTTCTTGTTTTGCAAACGTCCCCATCTATTGACTCAGGGATCGAGACGTTGCTGCACGATCCGTTACAGCCATGAGGATAAGATGCCTGTCATCTGGACTGCTAGTGATACGAGGCTGATGGGATGCAGCACGGCGTTCCGTATTGCCCTCCTGACAAAACGATTCCATATTCTGCTAACAGTCATTGGATTACTACCAACGCGAGCAGCAATGTCGCGATACGATAAACTGCAATCGCGATAGGCTACAATCCGACCTTTATCGAAGTCGAAAATGTGATGGTACGCATTTCTCCTCCTTACGCGAGGCATCACAACAACGTTTCAGCAGGCAACGCCGGTCAACTGCTGTTTGTGTGTGAGAAATCGGTTGGAAACTTTCCTCATGTCAGCACGTTCTAGGTGTCGCCACTGACACCAACCTTGTCTGAATGCTCTGAAAAGCTAATAATTTGCATAACACAGCATCTTCTTCCTGTCGGTTAACTTTCCCGTCAGTAACACGTTATCTTTATCGTGTAGCAATTTTAATGGCCAGGAGTGTATAACTACGCAATATCAAGACAAACACTGGAATCAGTTATTTCTATAAAACATCTGGGTGTAGACATAAGGAACGATTTGAAATGGAACGATCGTATAAAACTGTTCGTGGGTAAGTCAGACGCCACACTAACAAGAAGTTTAGTCCTTTAACCAAGGAAGTAGCTGACAAATAAGTCGTTCGGTCGGCACTTCAGTATTGCGCATCAGTGTGGGATCTGTACCGAGGAAGTTTAATAGAAGACAAAGAGGAGATCCAAGAGGGGCAGCTGGCTTCGTTACGGGCTGATTTAGTAACCACGTAAACGTTCCGGAGATGATCAGCAAGCTCCAGTTGCAGAGTCGGAAAAGAGATGTTCTGTATCGCGGTATGGGTTTCTGTCAATGGGAATATATTTCTCGAGCAGTTAAAAAAAGTTCAAATGCTTATAAATATATGGAACTGAACTTCTTTAGTCAACAATCCCCAGGCTTACAAACTACTTTAGCGGACCTGGACGTAAACGGGGCCGGCCGCGGCGGCCTAGGGAACTGAGGCGTTCCAGTCACGGTCTGCACGGCCACTAAGGTCGAGGGTTCGAATCCCCCCTCGGGCATGGATATTTATGCCGTCCTAGTTCGTAAGTAGTTCATAAGTAGTTTGTAAGTTTAGGGACTGATGACCCCGTAGTTAAGTCCCATACACTATACAAACATTTGATTTGAACGTGAACGGGCTGCATTTTCATACCTCGCTTTCGGTGAACATTACTCTTGATCTACAATGCGGAGGAAGTTGCGATTTTGTACCAACAGTGAATAAAAAAATGCTCAAATGTTTGTAGAGCTTACGGGACTTAACTACGGGGTCATAAGTCCCAAAACTTACAAACTACTTATGAACTAGCTAACACTAAGGACGGCACAAATATCCATGGCCGAGGGGGGATTCGAACCCCCGAGGCGGGCGCGGTGGCCGCGGGGACTGAGGCGCTCCAGTCACGGTCTGCACGGCCACTACGGTCGGGGGTTCGAATCCCCCCTTGGGCATGGATATTTGTACCGTCCTAGTTCGTAAGTAGTTTGTAAGTTTAGGGACTGATGACCCCGTAGTTAAGTCCCATAGACTATACAAACATTTGAAATTTGAACATTTCGAACCCCCGACCGTAGTGGCCGTGTAGACCGTGATTGGAGCGCCTCAGTCCCCTCGGCCACTGCGGCCGGCAACTCTGAATAACATTAACTCACGCTGTATATGAAATTTATTCAAATATCTGTTATAGTTCAAGAATTACAATACTTTCCTAACAGACGTTATTGGAATACACGTTCGCATTCTGGATACATTTTCTCGTGCATCGTCAATCTACTAGCATTTAGACTGTAGCAGGCTGCTCTCAACATTCGTAGAGAAATTTGGTGAACGTAGCTAAAACCATTATGGACACATATGTAGCTGATGTTGCCGTGGCGGATTAGTCGTGCGCATTGGGGCACCGTGCTGCGATGCGCGCGGCTGTTCGCCGTCGAGGGTTCGAGTCCCACTAGGGCATGGGTGTGTGTGTTGTCCTTAGGTTAGTTTACCTAGGTTTAAGTAGTTAGTAAGCTACGGACTGCTAACCCAGCAGTTGAACCCGATAGTTTTACAATCATTTACAATCAATTACCTAACGTTCTGAAAATGAAGTTTCGAGAAAATGACAAAAGAATATTCACAGTGTTTTTGACTCACCATATGCCTCTTTCAGAACATTCCAGTGCCATAATCTCGCTGGCCAGCTTCTTCTTTAACCTCTGCAAATTTTTTTCAGGAGTCTTTTCCTTACGCTGGACTCTTTAGTGGTGGCTTCCGCAGCCCTTTCACTTTCAACTAGTCGGTGACGAACTTTGGCAGTCAGAGCAGCTATCATATCATTTCCTGGTTTGACGCCTAATTTGTCCATTACGTTTGTCTTGCTAATTATACCATCATTGAAACAATTAACAGCATACATCACACCTATTTTGAGTTATGTCCATTCGATAAACACTGTTTCCGGTACTCTTTGCCACAAGCAGCTGCTGAAACTCTCATTAGGATAGTGTATGGCCATATAGACATTTACTAAGTAATTTTTTATCTGCTAGGTCCCTGTATATTGGCGTTATTGTTTTCATGACTGTGCCAGACAGGGAATGTTTATGGTGATATTCCTAGCTTAGGGCATCAGAGTGGCCAGTGTGCAGACATTTGTTCAAAGAGCGGTTTAAGACTATAATAAATATTGAAAGCGGCAGCGGAGTAGCCGAGCGCATTGAGGCGCTAGGCTCTGATGAACGAGGCCGTTCCCCGTCGGGGGTTCGAATCCTCCATCGGGCATGAACGTTTTTGTTGTCTTCAGTATAAGGTAGTTTATAAATAGTTTGTAAGTGTTGGAACTGATGACACCGCAGCTAACTCCCATAAGCTTAACAAACATTTGAACTATTCAAAAATAAGTGCCGCAGTGGAGTAGCGGAGTGCGCGGTTGCTCGCCGTGGAGGTTCGAGTCCTCCCTGGGGCATGTGTGTGTGTGTTTGTCCTTAGGTTAGTTTACCTAGGTTTAAGTAGTTTGTAAGCTGCGGACTACTGATGACCAAGCAGTTTGGTCCGATAGATTTACAAACATTTGAGCATTTCTTAAAAGTAAGTAAACAATACATACTGGTGAAATTTGCCTTTCAGATGTTCAAATTGAAATGTTTTTAGAGCTTATGGGACTTATGGGGTCATCAGTCCCTAAACTTACGAACTAACTAATCCTAAGGACGGCACAAATATCGATGCCCGAGTGAGGATTCGAACCCCCGACCGTAGTGGCCGTGCAGAACGTGACTGGCGCGCCGCAGACCGCTCGGCCACCGCGATCTGCCTGTCTTTCAGATGGAGGCAATTTTTTTTTATTTTTTTATTTTTCAGCCATTTTCACGTCGAGGTCTCCATAGAATAACTTAAGGACAACACACACACACCCACACACACAGGCGCACGCAAGCACACCCATGCGCGAGGGAGAGCTCGAACCTCCGACGGTGAGCATCCGCCCGCTCCGCAACAAGTCGCCTTAGAACACTCGGCCACTCCACCGCGGCTCTCGAGAAGTCAACCAATATATTGCTTCCTACTACGTATACATCACGTTATGACCACAAGGATAAAATTACAGAGATTAGTTCAAATTTTTGTAGAGCTTATGGGACTCAACTACGTGGTCATCAGTCCGTAACTTACAAACTACTGAAACCTAGGTAAACTAACCTAATGACAACACACACACACCCATGCCCCAAGGAGGACTCGAACCTCCACGGCGAGCAACCGCGCGCTCCGCTGCGAGACGCTTTAGACCGCTCGGCTACTCCACCGCGACCCTTAGTATTAGTTAGTTCATAAGTAGTTTGTAAGTTTAGGGACAGATGAACCCGTGGTTAAGCTCTACAAACATTTGAACATTTTGATTTGAGAATTTGCATGTGTCATGTTAGATTGCATTGCCGCGGACGAGACATTTTTATCACACGTGATGTTCACTGACGAGGCAACCTTTCATGTGTCAGAGGCTGTCAATCGTCACAGTGTGAGCATCGGGAGTCCGAAACTCCACAGGCACTTAGGGAACACATGCGCGACAGTCCGAAAGTTAATGTGTGGTGTGGCTTGATGATAAATCGCATTGTTGGGCCGTTTTTCTTTCAGGATTCAGGAGCCGACTGTGGATAGCCATCTACCTGGACATGTTGGAACAATTTGCCGTGCCACAGAGAACAGACCTGCAGCCAAATGTGATGTTTCAACAGAACGGTGCACCACCCCATCGCAGCCTTGACGTCCGAAAAATTTTAAATGACATTCCCGCAACGGCTACTCCACCGCGGCACAGAGATTAGTGCACACACTGAAGCATACAGGCAATCGCTGTTTCCGCGAACCATTTGCGACTGGAATAGTAGGAAACGAAAACGGTAAGCAAAATACGCTCCGCCACGAACAGTGAGGTGGCTTGCAGAGTATGTGTGTAGAGTTAGAGAGATGCAGACACGTGTCCGCTTATTTTGTCCGCTGTTGCACTGAGCGAAGATTCTGGAAAATGTGGTCACGGCACCTGTCGTGTACTGCTGGTCAGGAAAGCTGCGGCCCGCCGTGACGTGGTGCTCAGTTGAGCACAAAGACCTTGTAAAAAATAACTAGACTCACTAACGGCGCTGCTGTCGCGGGATAATTTGAACCTTCGGCAGGGGTAAGCGTCAGATAAATACGAGAGTTGTTAGGAGATAAATCGGGTATTATGTAGCTATTGCGCTGTATACACTCTGTTAGTAGTCACGTATATGTTATTTTACTATTACAGTATACGTAAAGAACAATGGTGAACAAGTGCACAACGTTTAAGTGCATAAATCGATTTAATAAAGGAATAAAAAGAACGAATGCTGCCCCCCATTTATACTTCTCAGGAATACTAGTAGCCTTAATACTTGTGTTCATAAATAGTTACTCTTGCTCAACAAGATTTTAGTGAAGACAATGTAGGATTTTGAATGAAATATATGACAGGCTGTTACAAAACTGGTAGCTCTTAAAAATGAGGTCCTTTAGGCAGTACTGGTGGACAGGAAGTTTTAAAAGGATCATTTTATGATAGTGTAAAATAACTATTGCGGTCACGAGTTCAGTTGCACGCACGCACACCCATGGCCGAGGGAGGGCCGAACCTCCGACGGTGAGCGTCCGCACCCTCCGCAGCAAGTCGTCTTAGAACGCTCGGCCACTCCACCGCGGCTCTCGAGAAGTCAACCAATATATTGCTTCCTCCTACGTACACATCGCGTTATGACCACAAGGGTAAAACTACAGAGATTAGTTCAAATATTTGTACAGCTAATGGGACTCAACTACGGGGACATCAGTCCATAAACGCCGGCCGCGGTGGCCGAGGGGACTGAGGCGCTCCAGTCACGGTCTGCACGGCCACTACGGTCGGGGGTTCGAATCTCCCCTCGGGCATGGATATTTGTGCCGTCCTAGTTCGTAAGTAGTTCATAAGTAGTTTGTAAGTTTAGGGAGTGATGAACCCGTAGTTAAGTCCCATAAACTTTACAAACATTTGAACATTTGGCCGAGGTGACTGAGACGCTCCAGTCACGGTCAGCACGGCCACTACGGTCGGGGGTTCGAATCCCCCCTAGGGCATGGATATTTGTGACGTCCTTAGTATTAAGTAGTTCATAAGTCGTTTGTAAGTTTAGGGACTGATGACCCCGCAGTTAAGTCCCATAAACTTAACAAACATTTGAACATTTTGAGTCCATAAACTTAGAAACTACTTATGAACTACCTACTACTAAGTACGGGACAAATATCCATACCAGAGGGGGGGATTCGAACCCCCGACTGTAGTGGTCGTGCAGACCGTGACTGGAGCGCCACAGACGGCTCGGCCACCGCAGCCGGCACAGAGATTAGTACACACACTGAAGCATACAGGCAATCGTATCGTCCGCGAACCATTTGCGACTGGAATAGGAGGCAGCGAAAACGGTAAGCAAACTGCGCTCCGCCAGGCACAGTGAGGTGGCTTGCGGAGTATGGGTGTAGAGTTAGAGAGATGCAGACACGTGTCCGCTTATTTTGGCCGCTGTTGCACTGAGCGAAGATTGTGGAAAATGTGGTCACGGCAGCTGTCGTATACTGGTGGTGAGGAAAGTTGCGGCCCGCCGCGACGTGGTGCTCAGTTGAGCAGGTGCAGGCAGCGGCCGGTGGCAGTATCGCAGGCCCGGCAGTAACGCCACCAACGCCGCCGTAAGCGGACCCCCGGGGCCTGCGGCAGTAACACGCCCCGTTACGGGGCCATTACCATTACCCAGGCTAACGGCCGCCGCCAGTGCCACCACTGCCCGTAGCCGCCGTCTTCACTAATACCGATTTTAATTTCCGCCTCCCGTTTCACGACCTACCTTCCTGGCGGTACTAGCGGCCAAGGCAGTGAAACGCGCCGCTATGGCACTAACACGGTATACAATTTATTGCTGCCCACTGACTGCCCGGAGTCGTATTTCACGGATGAATAAAGGAAATGAATAGAATCACATAAACAGAACATTTCGGCTGTTTTTTCTTCTAGCGAATTCCTAAAGCCGTATATACATGAGGCGTAATTCGACATAAAGTCGTAGCCTGCGAACTGTCTTGTTATTTATAAAAATTTATGTTTATTGTGTCCCAGCCTCGTCGCCGCTTTTGTGTCTCGTTTCCGTCGTAGGTGTGTCGGTGGCCGAGTAGAAAGACCGACACAGGAATAAAGGATGCACGCTTGTGCAGGCACGAAGGTGAGCAGCCAGTGGGACAGCAGAAACTAGAAACACTAGAGTAAATTAGAACGAGATATATATTTCTTAGAGACTTAGTAATACTTAACTTTTACATAGTTCTTGACTGCAGAATGCTGATACATAGATTAGATAGAGGCCTGCCTAATGATGATTCCTAGTGCCTATCCGATAGCCAAGTCTTCACTGGTGCCTATCTAATTCCGAAATGTTAGCTGGTTCCTATCTCAGTCCCAAGTGAACGATGTCGTTCAGTGGTGGCCACGAGCGGAGTTGTAGCAGAGGGCGCTCGTGGCTGACGTCGTAAGAACGCCGCGCCGTGCGTGCATGGCGGCGCGCGGCGAAAGTAGGTGGCGCGCACTTTAGACTTGTGCAACACCACAATCTATGTGTGTAAGTATCGCCGCGGTGGAGTAGCCGAGCGGTCTAAAGCGTCTTGCTGCGGAGCGCGAGGTTGCTCGCCGTGGAGGTTCGAGTCCTCCCTGGGGCATGGGTGTTTGTGTTGTCTTTAGTTAGTTTACCTAGATTTAAGTAGTTTGTAAGCTAAGGACTGATGACCACGCAGTTTGGTCCGATAGATTTACAAACATTTGAACATTTTTTTAATGTAAGTATCCCCTACAGAGTCGAAGACAGCAGGAGCGATTTTGATGAAATATTCAGGAAATTCGTTGCTGTCTCCATTAGACATTTGTGAGACGGGCCATTTTGATGCACTTGAAATAAACTTTAGAGTCTTGACCACTAATTTCAATTTTTATTGAGGCCTTACGCTTTTCGACGTTCCGTCATTATCGAAGGCTACAGCAAGACAATGGAATTAATATTCATCAAATATAAATGAGAACACAATCATCACATTCACCATATCTTTTAAAACTTATTAAAAAGTGATACTAAACATTCCTATTAAAATAATCACTGTCAAAGACAGTCCATGTACTTGACCTTCCTACAGTGATGTTCTGGGGAGGAATTTTAAATTTATTTTATGTTAGACAGTGATTATGTTAAAAGGAAAGTTTAGTTTAACTTTTTAATAAGTTTTAAAAATATGGTGAATGTGATGATTGTGTTCTCATTTATGTATTATCGAAATGTTTGATGAATATTAATTCCATTGTGTTGCTGTAGCCTTCGATAATGACGGAACGTCGATACGCGTAAGGCCTCAATAAATTGAAATTAGTGGTCAAGGCTCTAAAGTTTATTTCAAGTGTATTCAGGAACTCTCCAATTAGTCCAGCGGACGGTGCTGTGAAGGTTTCTAGCGATCGGATCAAGAAATTCATTGACGTATACGTAAAAACTTGTTATCTGCAGGGCCCACTGTGTTAGTGACGTCGTACATCGACATTTTAATAATAAGAATTATATAATTTCAACACTGTATATGCTTAATTCGTATTTGTTACACTATAAGCTTATTTTAACTGAAAAATCATCTTCAGGTGTTACCCCTGCAATACATGAGTTTTCATAACATTTAGTACCATGCTGCCTTCTTGTTTTATACACAGCTAAAAGAAATGATACATACCACATTCTGGTATGATGTACTTTTCGATATTATTGTAACGTGATCTATTATTTTTTTCTTCTATTCGTAACTTATAATATTGTGTTGACATGCGAGATCTTTATCAAGTTACAGATTTTAACATTTATTTGACAGCTCTGCAGTGATGTAGTATGTTTACATTATTTGCACAGAGAATATATATCTATGAGTGTTAAAGAGATAGATTATATGATGAATAAAGCCAACATATTTCGTTCAATTTCAAATAAAAGCTTTCCCTCAAATGCACAGAATCGACACCACACTCACAAAACGATCATATAATCTATCTCTTAACACTCCAGATATATATTCTCTGTGCAAATAATGTAAACATACTACATCACTGCAGAGCTGTCAAATAAATGTCAAAATCCGTAACTTGATAAAGATCTCGCATGACAACACAGTATTACAAATTACGTGATATTAATATAAATAATAATAATAATAAATCACGTTACAATATATCGAAAAGTACAGCATAACAGAATGTGGTATGTATTATTTCTTTTAGCTGTGTATAAAACAAGTAGGCAGCATAGTACTAAATGTTATGAAAAGTTATGTACTGCACGCGTAACACCTGAAGATGACTTTTAAGTCGAAATAAGCTTATAGTGTAACTAATACGAATTAAGAATATACATTGTTGAAATTATATAATTCTTATTATTAAAATATATACGTAAAAGTTTACGGCTACATTTGGAACGACAGTAGGAGAAAGAGCCAACAGCCATTCTTCTGTAACGACAGTACTGCCGCTAGGAGCGCTAGCGTCGCTTCCGTGATTGTGCGTGTTGAATATTTGCAGTGAACAGGTAAGTCTGTGAGTATGGAGACAACCTGATCAATCCACGGACCCTGAATGTCAACAGGGGAACGTTAAAGCTGGAGGTGGCTCTGTAATTGTGTGGGGCGTGTGAAGTTGGAGTGATGTGTCACCCCAGATACAACCAGAAATGACTCACAGGCGACACGTACGTGCGCATAGTGGCTGATCACCCGAGTCCATTCATGTCCATTGCGCATTCCAACGGACGTGGGCAATTCCAACAAGAGAATGGGACACCCCACACGTCCGTAATGGCTACAGAGTGGCTCCAGAAACACTCTTCTGAGTTTAACGTTTAGCCCGTACACGGGTCTTTTGGACCGGGGCGACCCCCTTCTCTCCCCCTCCCCTTCTCTCTGAGTGCGTGTCAGCACTCTGCTCTCCACAGTAGCCTCAAGGCAGTTGAAGAGGAAGTCGAAGTAGGTCTTTTCTTCGTTGTGCATCTGTCCGAAGTTCTGTAATTAACGAATTGCACTCTACGCTCACGGTCAAAAAAGGCCAATGTGTACACTGAATGTTTTTATTTTCTCCGGTACAATGTACCCCACTTACCCTCATGTTGTGTGTTTTTCCTTTCACAATCAACTGCAAGTCCACAAAATTGAAAAAAAAAAAAAATCTACATATCAAGTGTGTGAGAAAACTATTGGGGGGGGGGGTATATGCTGACGAAGGGGGAGACCGAATGGTGCACTACATGTATTTTAAGACAATTAGATGCAAAAAAAGGCCGAAAGAAACAGAAAGAAACGGCACCGCGATCTTAAAGACCAAGTGTACGCTTTGTGTGCCATAAGGGGGTGTACGGGCTGAAGGTTAAACACCTCACCTGGCCACCATCTTCCCAAACTTGTACATTATTGAGCATATTTGGGATGCCTTGCAGCGTGCTCTTCAGAAGAGTTCTGCACCCTCTTTTAGTCACGGATTTACAGGTAGCCCTGCAGAATACATGGTGTCATTCTTCTCCAGCACTAATTCAGACATTAGTCGAGTCCATACCACGTCGTGCTGAGTGGGGTCCTATACAATATTACGCAGGTGTCTTGTTGTTTCGGAGAAAAAATAAAAAAATAAATAAATAAAAAGAAAAAGAAAAAGCAAAACAGACACGACATCTCCGTGTATATAGGTATATCATTGTCTATCTCGTAATCCATTGCAAACGTATTCAAAACTCAGTACCGAATCACTATTTTACATGTTATTATAAAAGCGCAATTTTGACTTGATGACGAGAAGGCACAGTAGGTTTTGTGTCCCATCCTCGAAGCCACTTTCGTATCCCATCCTCGTCGCCTCTTTTGTATCCCATCCTTGTTGCCACTTTTATGTCCCATCCTCGTCGCCACTTCTGTATCCCATCCTCGTTGCCACTTTTGTATCCCATCCTCGTCGCCACTTTTGTATCCCATCCTCGTAGCCACTTTTGTGTCCCATCCTCGTCGCCACTTTTCTATCCCATCCTCGTCGCCACTTTTGTGTCTCGTTTCCGCCGGTTGTCCTGGGTGTCGGTGGCCGAGTAGAGAGAGACCGACACATGAAAGTAGGATGCACGCGTGTGCGGGTACGGAGGTGACCAGCCAGGGGGACAGCAGAAACTAGAAACACTAAGCTAGATTAGAACAAGAGATATATTTCGAAGAAACATTATAATACTTAACTTTGTTAACTGAAGGCTTGTGGAATGCAGATACAACTAGGTAGAAGCCTGTCTACTGACGAATCCTAGTGCCTGTCCTAATCCCAAGCAACTTGGTAAAACATTCAACACTCGTTGGAAAAAAAATTCGGAATTAATTGGTGTCCTCGGCATTAGTTCCTTCACTATCATGCAGTATACATCTCTTTCTTCGTCCCTTCCTCTTACTTCCTCTTAACCAGTGAGACATACAACTTTTAATTCTTCTTCGCTATGATGTTCTAACAAAGACTGCGACAGCTCCTGCAAAAAATGTTCAAATGTTTGTAAACCTAAGGAACGTAACTACGTTGGTGATCAGTCCCTAGGACTACGAACTAATTAAACTAACTTAGGCTAAGGACAACACAAACATTCATGGCTGAGGGAGGACTCGAACCTCCGACGGAGAGGAAGCTCGTGATTCGTAGTGAGGCGCATTAGAACGTTCGGCCACTCCACTGCGACACAGCTCCTGCAACCGTCGACAATGTTAGCTTCATACGTTGAATATTATCAACTACTAGCTTAAACCCGCGGCTCCGTTCGCGTGTTGGTTGATTATGATAGATAACCTACCTTTCAGTAGTGTGCTATGAGAATGGTTTGAAGAATGAAATGAAAGAGGCCTACAATACCTTCTTTAGAAACAAACCCTCTTAATCAACATTTAAAAAAGTGACGTGCTTAATAATTTACATTAAATAATACATATTTTATTCCTTATAGACTGTGTTGCAATTTGTATGTATTAAAAGAAATTTTTACTGCTTTATTTATTTATTCTTATATTTCCTTATTCGTATGCTTATCCTTACAGAGAAAGAGCTGAGGACATTGTAGCACGCAAAGACCGAAGATATGGTCTATGGAATCAGGTTTTGCTGTATGTAACCTCCTTGCTATAAAGTCGCAAACGTCATCGCTGGCCTTCAGTCCGAATTTTTTTTAATAATTTGACTATTTTCAACCACCATATCTTCCACCCCCTTATAGCTATCGATATGGAACTGGTATGGTGTACAACGGGAGACTTCGGACAACAATTACACACAGACCATTTGTTTGCGTTCTGTAATTTTTGCTGCAGAGCGAAACATCAACACACACACACGTACAATAATTTTATATACATCGATAACTTTCCATCCCAATATACTACACACTTTTATCATTATCAAACCTCAAGCAACAATGTAAGCAATAAAGCCATTTTCAAAGAGTAAATATAATTTTCAAAGAGTAATTATTGTTCTGCATTTCGCGTTATATTCTTCAAATTACTAAATATCTATCAGATCGCTATAAAACTGTGCCTAAAACCTTCCTCAGGTATAAATTAGTGACTGTATAAATATTTAAGTCTCTGCGTCTTGTAGTTCGGACGTGACAAGCGTACACTGAACAGACATTCACATTTATAGATATAGATGACATACACATGTACGTAAACAATTTTTTGTGTCTCGTTTCCGCCGGTTGTCCTGGGTGTCGGCGGCCGAGTGGACCGACACAGGAAAATAGGATGCACGCGTGTGCAGGTACGGAGGTGACCAGCCAGTGGGTCAGCAGAAACTAGAAACACTAGACTCAATTAGAATAAGATATATATTTCATAGAAATGGTGCAATATTTAACTTGGAGAGCAGCAGACTAGTAGAATGTTGATACATAGTTTAGATAGAGGCCTGCCTACTGAGGAGTCCTAGTGCCTACCCGATAGCCAAGTCTTAACTGGTGCCTATCTGATTCCCAAGTGAACGATGCATCTTGGTGCTTTGCCAAATTACACCTCTGTCCATGAGCTTTCATTATGCGCAGTATGAATCGAATCGGAATTTCATAATTGGTGGCATCCCCTTTTAAGCTAGATTAGAACAAGATATATATTTCGTAGAGATAGTACAATACTTAACTTTTACAAAGTTCATGACTGCAGACTAAGTAATGCTGATACACAGTTTAACTAGGTAGAAGCCTACCTACTGATGAGAGTCCGTTCTAGTGCCTGTCCTATCGCCAAGTGACCGATGCAGTTCAGCGGTGGCCACGAGCGGAGTTGCAGCAGAGGGCGCTCGTGCCTGACGTCGTAAGAACGCCGCGCCGTGCTTGCATGGCGGCGCGCGGCTAAAGTACGTGGCGCGCACTTCAGACTTGTGCGACACCACAGTAGGAACTGAGAAGAGTAGTTGAATGTGCAAAAGCTGCGATCTTAACAAATGTGCCACTGTGTTGCCGACATGGGCCCGGCGCCAGTCGCCTACAGTGGCAGCGGCCGGATGCTAACAGTTTTGTTTTTTTTTTCCTTTGGCGGTCCGTGCACGACCTGTGGTGATGACTGAAATGCCCTCCGATGGTTCTCCGCTGGGATGTGGAGGGCCGATATTTAACCGGCCGTCCAAAATCGGTGTGCGCGCAAGTACGCCGACGTGCTTCACCGCCTCGGCCGGGCTTCGAGCCGGCGGCCCTCGAGCTGAAGGCCAGCTGGCAGGCTCGCGCGGGCCCCGGGCGCACAATGGCGTCTTATAATAGGAGCGGCCCATATCACGTACCGCCGCCTCAACGACGCCTTGCCAAGCGCCCCAAGGTCGCGATTCCCCCTTTCGCTGACCAAGCAGCGGAAATTACGCAGCCAGCTTCTAGCTTAAAGTGCTTACACCAGCAGTATTTTCTACAGCTACAACTACTCCACTTCTCTGTAGTTCACACTTAACTCTTTCTCTGCTATAGATGTGCTCCTTGCATTTCCGTGTTGAGCACTTTTTTTTTTTTTTTTTTTTTTTTTTCTTTTTTTTTTTTTTTTTTGTTCCCAATGATGGCAAGAAGTAAAGATTGAAAAAAAACCTTAATGAAACCTTCTCGGGTTACAAGCCACGTCATGTGGTTTACTGCCCACGAGCTTTCGACAGAGAACTCCTCTGCCATTGTCAAGTGGATAGACTTCTATTATTAAACAGACCAACAGCTTCTGGGACAGCGTAATAAACGAGGCAGTAGAGATCAGAATTCAGAAAACACTCTCAATAAAGACGGCGGTTTGCACCTCAGTACGGCTTGGGATCCCGTAGTTGCGGAGTTGAAGCGGGCGCGGCGTACGCGCGACCAAAACATTGCCTTATATGGTCAGGAACTGAGCACCAGTGAAGTCACTGGCGGCGGCGCGACTATATAAGCACGGTAGCGGCCGCGAAATGACAATCATCCGCTTGACAATGGCAGAGGAGTTCTCTGTCGAAAGCTCGTGGGCAGTAAACCACATGACGCGGCTTGTATCCCGAGAAGATTTCATTAATGGATATCGCCGCGAAAACATGCATTCATGTATGAAAAAACCTTGTTATGCATCAGCCTTGAGATTGAAACTGTTTGTTTTCGATTGTTAAAACAGTATTCAAAATATTTTTTCTTGAAGAACAGTAAGAAACAAAGGATCAAAAAATCTAAAAGGTGAAGCAGTCAACAGTCCGAAGATTAGTTTGACCACCACATTTCTGTACTAGGCATGGTCCTGTTTGGAGGTGGTATGCTGTTACCTCCCTCCGACCTTTGAACTGGTCAGTCAGTTACAGGGGCCCTACAGTTTAAATGCTCAAATGTTTTAAGCCTGTTGGACCAAAGTGCTAAAGTCATCAGTTCTTAGACTTAAAAAACTACTTAAACTAACCTAAGGACAACACAAGCTTACCAGTACCGCAGGGAGAACCCAAATCTCCGACGGCGAGCAACCGCGCGCTCCGCAGCATGGCGCCTTAGAGCGTTCGGACACTCCACCGTGACGGACCTACAGTTGTGGATTTTGCACCACGGAGTTACTCCACATATTTCTTATCAGCAGCATTGTCGGAGGTGAAAAAAGTGAGCAGTGACTGATAAAAATACAAGGACTTCGCGGGGATCTAACCCGCGACCTGTGAAACGTAGTCTGCAACTCTTCGACTGTGCTACAGAGCGACATTTAATTTCATTTTCTTTTCCAAGTGACAGCCCACGCTTCAAGGTATAATTGGTAAAATTATTATCGGAGATTATGTGTTTCCATTTTTATGGCAGTCCTAGGTCCTTTTACGGGAATCAGTTTGAAAAAATCGCGAGTTTCAGTAATAGTGGGCAAAGTAAAATTGAGAATTTGTATCTGACGGAGGCATGCTTGAGTAGTCCACGCTGCGGTGTCCCCATTGGTGTAGAGATCAGCGCAACTGTTTAGAAATAATGACATCCGGGTTCGAATCCCAGTTGGGTACACGTTTTGAACTTTATCCATTCGCAGTTAATGTCATACATTCCGTGAATATGGCAGAGATAAAAAGCTATAATTTATTTCTGTTGCTTTTTTCTCTAGGTAGAGCAAAGAAGTAATTTTCGTGCGAATTCGAGTAAGTGAGGGAGAAATTTTTCTGTTTTGTGTTCGAATGACTCAAGACAAAACGGCGCGTTTAATGATATTTGCGAATTCTCTCAAATTATTAATTTATGTAACAACTCAGTCTAGATCGCAATTCCTTCATTTTCCTGGTAACTCGTTTCGACCAGTTACATGACGATCTTCAGACCACAACCATATCTTGAGTTAGGGTGGGTTTGACGGAGAGCATCGAAAGAGTCCAAAGAAGGGCAGCTCGTTTCGTATTGTCGCGATACACGGGAGACATCAAATGTTCAAATGTTTGTACAGCTTATGGGACTTAACTACGGGGTCATCAGTCCCTAAACTTACAAACTACTTATGAACTAGCTAACTCTAAGGATGGCACAAATATCCATGCCCGAGGGGGGATTCGAACCCCCGACCGTAGTGACCGTGCAGACCGTGACTGACGCGCCTCAGTCTCCTCGGCCAGAGGAGACAGCGTTACGGAAATGATACAGGATCTGGGATGGGAATCATTACAACAACGGCGCTTATCGCTGCTGCGTGGGCTACTTACGAAACTCCAATCTCCAACATTCTCCTCCGAATGCGAAAATATATTGTTGACTCCCACTTACATAGGTAGAAATGATCATCAGAATAAAATACGAGAAATCAGAGCTCGAACGGAGAGATTCAGGTGTTCTTTCTTCCCGCGCGCTATTCAAGATGGAATGGAAGATAAATAGGATAATGGGGGTTCGATGAACCCTCTGCCAGGCACTTAAATGTCATTTGCAGAGTATCCCATGTAGATGTAGCTGCATCACTCGGATTAATTTAGTGCCCTTGCTTGTTTACCTCTGCGTGCGTAAACGCGTGTTTGTTTGATGTGAGGTGAGAGAAAGACAATGAGCAGTAGGCACGCCTGTTAGCGCGATGCGTGTAGTTCAATCAACGTACGAGAGACGAGCCAGCAGGAGGAATGCCAGTCATGTAGCGGGGCCTGGTTGTGTTGTGGGCTTGCCTACACATCCGTGACAGGCACCAGCGAAGCATTACCGCTACGTCACATTTACTGTATCTGTACATCCGGTTTTGCCACATCATCTCTACTCTCATCCAAGAATTCATCTACATAGATACTATGCAATTCACATTTAAGTGTCTGGCAGAGGGTTCATTAACCACCTTCATAACTTTTCTCTACCATTCCATTCTCTATTAGCGCACGGGAAGAAAGAACACCTAAGTCGTTCCGTTTTCAAAAATGTTCAAATGTTTGTTAAGCTTATGGGACTTAACTACGAGGTCATCAGTCCCTAAACTTCCAAACTACTTATGAACTACTTAATAACTAGGACGGCACAAATATCCATGCCCGAGGGGGGATTCGAACCTCCGACCGTAGTGGCCGTGCTGACCGTGACTGGAGCGCCTCAGTCACCTCGGCCACCGCGGCCGGCGTTCCGTTTTCCATCCGATTTCTCTTAGTTTATTGGGATGGTCATGTCTCCCTAAGTAGGTGGGTGCTAGGAAAATATTTTCACTTTCAGAAGTAAAAGTCGGTGATTGAAACTTCTCAAACAAGCCGCAATGAATAACGTCTTTCTTTTAATGATTTCCACCCCAATTCGTGCAAAATTTCCGTGACGCTCCCCCCCCCCCCCCCCCCCACGGTAACGTATAAAACAAAAAACGAGGTGTCCTTCTGTCAACCTTCTCAATGTCTTCCGTAAGTCCCACCTGGTGAGGGCCCCACAAGGGGCAACAGTGCTCCAGGAGAGGACGCACAAGTGTGATGAAGGTTGTCTCTTTGGTGGAGCTGGTGCATCTTCGAAGTGTTCTGCTAATGAAACGTAACCTGTGGTTCGCCTTCCCCACAATATTTTCTATGTGTTCTCTCGAGTCAAAGTTGTTCGTAATTGTAACTCCTAGATATTTGGTAGCATTTACGACCTTTAAGTTTGACTGATTTATCGCGTAATTGAAGTTCAGCGGATTTCTTTTAGTGGTCATGTGTATTACTTCACATTTTTCTTTATTTAGTGATAGTTGCCAATTTTCGCACCATGTAGAAATTTTGTCTAAATCGCTTTACAGTCGCTTTCGATCCTCTGTTGACTTCACAAACCGATAAACGACAGCATCATCCGCGAACAGTCTAAGGGAGCTTTTCAGATTGTCTCCTAAGCCGTTTATAAACACAAGGAAGAGTAGGGGACCTATAACGCTTCCCTGCGGATCGCCAGATATCACTTATGTTTTACTCGATGACTTACCGTCAATTACAACGAACTGTGTCCTTTCTGATAGGAAATCGTGAATCCAATCAATGTGTATCAGTGTGTATTTCCTGTGCACTCCTTCTCCACTGTAAAAATCTGCCTTCGAAAGTGTGGATCACCAGATAGGCACATCGAGCAATACGATAATCACTACGATTGGATGTACTAAATCTTCAAATGTTTGTGATGATGGGCCGTGAAGCTTTCCAGGATAGCTCAATCGGTAGAGCGCTTTCCTGGAAAAGGCAAAGGTCTCAGGTTCGAATCCTGGTCCAGCACATACTTTTAATCTGCCAGGAAGTTTCAGTGCCGGCCGCGGTGGCGGAGGGGACTGAGGCGCTCCAGTCACGGTCTGCACGGCCATTATGGTCGGGGGTTCGAATCCCACCTCGGGCATGGATATTGCCGTGGCGTGCAACGACAGCAGACAAAAGTGCGCCAGTACACGCGCCACGGCGCAACAGTGTCATCGAGCGCACCCTGCTTAAACCCCGCGCTGCGCCTCGACTCAGCTACGTCACGAGGCACGCAGGCCAGCCGTGGCCGAGAGATGTCGCTGGGCCGTTCCCGCCGGGCGCCGGCGCAGTATCGGCGACACCACGGACTACTTGACGTGGGGGAAGTAGACACGAAAGCGGCCTATCACAGCACGCCGCGGACCGCCAAGCAGCTTGGAGTGTCTCCTTCCGTGCCGCATTGAACACCGGCCCTACACCACGTCAAGGCGTCCTGGACCACGCCGCCGTCGAGGAACGGAGTCGCCGCTGGAAGCCGCTGGAGTATCTCGGCCGTCGTCTCGCCACGACTCGGAGGGCATGAAAGGGACGCAGAGGTTGAGCAGACAGTGAAGGAATGGAAGGAGAAATTTTGGAGAGGGCATTAAAGTGCAGGGAGAAGAAATAAAAACATTGCGGTTTGCCGATGACATAGTAATTCTGTCAGAGACTACAAAAGATCTGGAAGATCAATTGAATGGAATGTACATTGTCTTGAAAGGAAGATATAAGATGAACATTAACAAGAGTAAAACGAAGGTTATGGAATGCAATGTCAGAAAATCAGGCGATGCTGAAGGAATTAGATTAGGTAATGAGACAATAAAAGTAGTAGATGAATTTTGTTATTTGGGTAGCATGATAACTTCTGATGGCCGAAGTAAAGAAGAATGCAGAATGGCTATGGGGAGAAAAGGGTTTGTAAAGAAGCGAAACTTGTTAACATCCAATATTAATTTAAATGATAGGAAGTTCTTTTTGAAAGCATTTGTAAGGAGTGTAGCATTGTGTGGCAGTGAAATCTGGACGATAAAGGAAAAAAATGTTCAAATGTTTGTAGAGCTTATGGGACTTAACTACGGGGTCATCAGTCCCTAAACTTCCAAACTAGTTATGAACTAGCTAACACTAAGGACGGCACAAATATCCATGCCCGAGGGGGGGGGGGGATTCGAGCCCCCGACCGTAGTGGCCGTGCAGACCGTGACTGGCGTGCCTCAGTCCCCTCGGTTACCGCGGCCGGCGGCGATAAGGAGTTCAGATAAACAGATGATAGAAGCTTTTGAAATGTGGTGCTACAGACGAATGATGAAAATTAGATGGGTAGATCACATAACTAATGAGGAGGTGCTCAATCGAATCGGGTTGAAAAGGAGTTTGTGACATATCTTGACTAAGAGAAGAGATAGATTGGTTGGACACATTCTGAGACATCAAGGAATTGTCAACTTAGCATTAGAAGGAAGCGTGTGGGGTAAAAATCGTAGAGGGAGACCGAGGGACGAATACAGTAAGCAGATTTTAAAGGATGTACGTTGCCGAACGTATTCTCAGATGAAGAGACTTGCACAGGACAGGGTAGCGTGGAGAGCTGCATTGAACCAGTCTGCTAACTGAAGACCACAACAACAACAACAACAGCCTTGCTGGAAATGAAACTGACTTTTTGTTAGTTCTGAGCGAATGTTTTCGACGGTAAGACTTGAACAAGCGGTTGGCGGAAGCAGTGTAGCTGCGGTGGCAGTGAGACGTTTCCCACGGCTGTCGGACGCGAAATATCCGTGGAGCAGCAGCGCCGTAAACCAGAGTTGCGGATAGGAGAGCAGCGGCGGCCCAGGCGCCGTAAACCGGGCAGGCACTACTGCTGCCGATACCCGCTGGAAACCGCAGCCGCAGCCGCAGCCGCCTCCCCTGGGATCGCCGCTCCCAGTCGTAAATAACGCGGCTGAGCCTCGCCGCCTCCTGCCTCCGCCAATACCTTCCCAAGTTTGCCCGAGAAACACCGATTCTATTTCAACTGAAAGAAGAATCTCTCTGAATTCCGTCCCAACAGCCCTCGGAACGCCCAACGGTACCGAACAACTCCCTATTCCTTCAAACCGTCTTGATTGCAAATTTTTTATATTAGTTAATGACGCGTTTCGCCCTTTAGCAGGGCATCTTCAGATTGTCTGCGTGACAGAATTTACACAAAATTACAGGGCGGAATTACAAACGGTTATAATGGTACATGGGCTTATTTTGTGTGAAGACAGTATGAATGGTAAACAAAGCTTACAATGCGCTCTCCGTGGAGTGACACCGTAAGTTGTTATTGCGGTGTTTCTATTATTCTGGAATTTTTTGGATTTCCACCTCAATATTGGTCTCATTAAGGTTTGTGAATCGTGCGCCTCAGACCCGGATGGTCACCCATCCAAGTGCTAACCACGTGTTCACAACTATGGCGAAGACAGCCTTCGATCCTTTCTTCAGTGCGGTTACACAACAGGCCCGAAATCTTACCCTAATAGGCGAAATATTGCGAGTAATCTTATACACATACACACACACACACACACACACATATGCGAAAGTTTGCATTTTTTTACCGCACCACGCTAAAAGTGTAGCACAATTTGGATGAAATGTTACGTGGAGATAGCTTATGTTTTGGGTTAACAAATAGGCTACTTTTAAAAGTGTATATTATAAGTTATATGTACATACGTTACAGTCATAACAAGCTTCTAATACATCAGGGAAATAATCAGCTTCCGAATGTTCGAAGTATCCGTGTGGTTATGCGTAACGTCCTGTTAGTGAATTGTGTTAGACGCTGGTTCACATTCGACTACAGTTACTTATTTTTCTTGTTATTCTTATTTCGTTTACTTACGCGTTTGCAAAAGGTTCTCGCATATTGCCATTAAGGCTTACACACACATTTAATTACAGCAAATCTAGAAATTAGCTTCTATGCAGCACCAATTTTCATTTTTTGTCACATATGAAGAAAGTATATACATAAATTGGAGCCTTTAAATAAAAAATGCTCAGCCGCGGTGGAGTAGCCGAGCGGTCTAAAGCGTCTCGCCACAGAGCGCGTGGTTGCTCGCCATGGAGGTTCGAGTCGTCCCTGGGGCATGGGTGTGTGTGTTTGTCCGTAGGTTAGTTTACCTAGGTTTCAGTAGTTTGTAGGCTACGGACTGATGACCACGCAGTTTGGTCCGATAAATTTACAAACATTTGAACATTTTAAAAAAATGCTCTGAGTGCCATAAAAAAATAAAAATAACTGAAGTTTTCTGTGCTATGGGGTCTTCATACCAAACTGTATTACCTGTATTAAGTGCCACGTGTACTGTAAATAGCAGATACGGCAACGAATGCAAATGTAGTATCAAATGCACTCAAAAGATGGCACATTTTTACCCTCATGTAGTTCCATTTTTTTCTCACATTCCTGATTTTGATATTTACAGCCTTTTTTTTAATTTCAAGTCTACGATTTACAAGTGCAGAAATATTACCTTCCGATATAACCATCACTAAACTCCGTAACAATACAATACTCACTCCTGAAAATATTTCTTACGACATACTGTGTATTCCATTGTGATATTATCCATTCCTTAAACACTGTTTTGTTGTTGGTTTTCGATGACGTGGATTAGACTATCATATACAAACATAGATGGTCTCACATTTATCGAGAACCAGAAAAGTCAACATATACTTGGAGTACAAAAAGATCGTTTTCTACCGGAACGTATTGCATTTCTTCGCTGTTACATACGTTAATTATGGTATCTTCTGTGCTAGCCATGACACAAACAGTCGTGCAGTTACTTATTCCCTTTTGTACACTGTTGTACTTTGCTACATGACCGCGTAAAGAAATAAGTTTTCAGCAATCGAGCGGTCTAAGGTTCGAGTCCTCCCTGGGGCATGTGTGTGTGTTTGTGTGTTTGATGATCACGCATTTTGGTGCTATAGATTTACAAACATTTGAACATTTTTTTTTGGAGTTCTGCCTCCGTTTGGCTCGATCTGCAGTACTTCTACAACTTTTGTGATAACGCATACGCGAGTGTTTCAATGTTTCTTCGTTTCATTTTCCTTACAACAGGCTATCCAGGCGCGAGTAAACACCGCAGGGTCTGCTAGTTCAAATGTTCAAATGTTTGTTAAGCTTATGGGACTTAAGGGCGGGGTCATCAGACGATAAACTTACAAACTACTTATAAACTGAAACATGTTGGCAGATTAAAATTGTGTGCCGGAACCGGAACTCTAACCTGGGACCTTTGCCTTTCGCTGGCAAGCGCTCTACCGACTGAGCTACCCCGACACGACTCACGATGCCGCCTCACAACTATACTTCCGCCAGTACCTCGCCTCCTACTTTCCAAACTTCACAAAAGCTCTCCTGCGAAACATGCAATACTAGCATTCCTGGAAGAAAGGAGTACTGGCGGAAGTAAAGTTGTGAGGCGGCATCGTGAGTCGTGTCGGGATAGCTCAGTTGGTAGAGCTCTTGCCCGCGAAAGGCAAAGATGCCAGGTTCGAGTCCCGGTTCCGGCATACAGTTTTAATCTGCCAACGTGTTTCATATCAGCGCACATTCCGCCGGAGAGTGAAAGTTTCATTCTACTTATAAAACTAACTTACACTAAAGACAACACAAACATCCATACTCCAGGGAGGATTCGCACCCCCGACGGTGAACGAGGTTTTGAACACTATCCCAAAGGAAGTTTGGGGGACATGCATCGGAGAGGTCAGCGGTGCATAGTTATGGGAAGTGTCTATTTCGAAGGACGGTAAGGTGACTAATTCATAATTCATCTACGTTAATGTTACAGGACTATTCACCGAAGTTTATAGTCAGAGGTTGTATATGCGACTAAGGCGATCAAGTAGGAGTTTGTACTTTTTCAGATCGAGACGCTCTTGCGGCAAATACTTAACGATTTACCTCAACAGGTCAGACAACTGTATGTTCTATTACTGCAGTAATTGAAGACAGAAAATTTCTTTAAGTGTAAAGGGGGTAATATGAAAATATTGGGGCTGTATTTCATAAAAAAAACACCTGAGTAATGCCACATTTTTCATTTTTTTCCCGTTTCAGACTACAAGAAGTTACATAAATGCGACCTAGCGAACCCACCTGAAAGAGAACGGCGGAAACTTGTTGCAGGGCCATTTAGGCATTCTGTTGAGAGAGGGGGCAGGGGGTGCGGAGCGGGGTGAAAGTCCTAGTTATAAATGCGTCTCCTGAGGAACAGTTAACAGTTCAGCCAGCAGGGAGCCGCAGACAACACATTTACTTTCATCAAGTGCTGCGGGACACGGGAAACGCATAAGCAGGCTGAAGTTAGGCGCTGAGCGGGATTTATGTATACAATCTCCATTCTCAGGTACTGCAGTCCCCATAGAATATCTGCGTTTCGCTCCGACATAGCTACGCGTATATCTGGTTAACAACTACATACAAAATGCACATTTTGTTCTTATATAGACACTAGCAACCCGCGCCGACTTCACACTGGTAGCAAAGCATATATACATTTTTCTCTGTCGTAGCGTTGTATCAGCTTGTTGCGTCGTACATTTTGGTAAGATCAGAAGATAACTCATGTTCATCTTTCTTGGAGTATCAATAATTGAATTTCCAATCCTGAAGGTTTTGGAAGAAGTGAAGAATTAATTCGTAAACAAACTATCCACTATAATTCACTGAAGAAAAGGACATTACTGTAAAAGGAAACAAATAACTAATAGTAACTACCTCCGATAAAACAATAAAATTATGTTTACAACTATCAAGTTTCATTTGAAAATAAGTACCTGTCGACATAGTACAAACGATATTTGATCGCGCCGAGGTGACTGAGGCGCTCCAGTCACGGTCAGCACGGCCATTACGGTCGGGGGTTCGAATCCCCCCTCGGGCATGGATATTTGTGCCGTCCTAGTTCGTAAGTAGTTCATAAGTAGTTTGTAAGTTTAGGGACTGATGACCCCGTAGTTAAGTCCCATAAGCTTAACAAACATTTGAACATTTGAATTTTGATTTGATCGCGCGCGGGATTCGGCGTGCGATTCTAGGCGCTATGTCAGGGATTACGCGGCCGCTCCCGCCGGAGGTTCGGGTCCTCCGTCGAGCATGTGTGTGTGTGTGTGTGTGTGTGTGTGTGTGTGTGTGTTGTCATTAGGATAGGTTTAAGTTTGAGTCCATGGACCGATGACTACAGTAGTACGCTCCCATAAAAATGTTCAAATGTTTGCAGAAAATGTTCAAATGTTTGTAGAGCTTATGGGACTTAACTACAGGGTCATCAGTTCCTAAACTTACAAACTACTTATGAACTAGCTAATGCTAAGGACGAGGGGGGGATTCGAACCCCCGACCGTAGTGGCCGTTCAGACCGCTCAGTCCCCTCGGCCACCGCGGGCGGCATGCTCCCATACGTTTACAAACTTCTGATTTGAATTTCATATTTGATCGTGGTCGAGGCAAGTTAGGAATAATTCAGTACCATATTATCTTTCCTCTTCCACCGATTTTTTATATTTTAGTTCGTTTTGGCATTTAATCTATGACCCTGTGTTGATCATTATCAGTAGATGATGACTGAGGAAGGACTGAGAGATTAAAAACTGTTGTATTTGTTGTCATTATAACACGACGTCATGTCTTGATCGCCGGCCGCGCTGTCTTGATCGTTATTAAAGTCTGAATGACAAAAATGCGTAATCATCGCATTGTGAAACAACAAACAAGTACGGTTAGTTCGTAAGTTACAAAATATATAGCTTTGGCTCAGAGTATTATTTATTTTATTGATGTTTTTCGCGGATTTTTGTTTTGCCACTTTCATCCACTGCCAAGCATCTCAATGAATTATACACATAAAACTTCGTTGTGAACCACACCGCCCATTGCTGTAAACCGTATTAGAAACTATTCAGCAACTTTTGAGTTTATCGTGGTGTAATGAATTTAACCCTAAGGAAGGCGCTTGTTTGGCTTATTGAAGATCAGGATAAACATATAACAAAGGCTTTACTTATGTATAACTAAGAAGATATTCACAGATTTCACAATATAATACGAAAATACTTTACCATAACAATACCTTTGCATTGTAGATCACTTTTTTAAATTATTTCTGTTCTTAAAAACGTTGTAATAATAAGCAGTTCCAATACTGTGTAATAATTCATGTTTTTAAATATATTTCATCACTAACATTTCCTAATTTCTTCTGTAATCCACTTAACAATACGTCATAGTTCAATTATCTCAAAGTTTTGTTATTGTCATAAATTATCCAATCTAAATTATGTAAATAAAACGATACTGTTCTAATCTTAAGTAGTATACACATTTAATGTTTGGTCTGATTTAATATGCAAAAACTTTAATAAATACTTCTAGTTTATACTGAATATTTTACTATACTTCTTGTTTGTGATTATGAAATTCAGTAACTATATTGTAACCGATTTGTTGTGGATTATTCGTGAACATATCGCATTGTACAGCGCATTAGAAATACATTGAGTGATTGATTGTTTCTCTCGACGACGCGACACACGTTAGCGAAAATTTAAACAGAAACACACATTGCACTGACTGTAAAATTACACGGTAGTTTAGCGTGGCAGATAAATATGATTTGCTGTTAAATTAGTTGCACCAGTTTAAATAGTAACCATTTCGTTCGTGCCACTGCCGTAGTTGGCTAGATCAGCTCGCTCTCAGCCACAATCACCAACTGCTACTCTTAAAACTGGACTCGTTGCTCGCGATCGCCAATCGATATCGCTCTGACAATCAAAGATGTAGCACACAGTACGCATACATATTAAATGAAAAACACAAGATCGTTGGCAGTTACAGTTGGCTTCTGTATGAAACTCAACTTTTGGCCCACTTTAGGTTACGGTGGTAACACTAAAACTGGGCCTTTGCGAACGTCTTTTCACAGCTCGAAATTTGAATGAAAATAACGACTTAACCATTCATCTGACACGAAAATTGAATAACCGAATTTTTAGAGGAGAAAATTCTCTACAACTTTGCTCGCTTACGTTTCTTTCTTATCTTCTATCGTTTGCGAGATATTTGCAAAAATAACGGAGTTTTGACACCCTCCACTGAATTAACGAAAAACAGCCGTTCGCAGATGTCACGTGACATTCATTGCCCAAAACTTTCTCTGGCATACGCCATCTTGCGTTACGTATTTGATGATTTTCTTATTGTAACTTACACGATGTAATTTCAGAGCAATAGCGCACTGAAGAATTAATAAAAACACGTCGTTCTTCGTACAATAAATGATAATCTAGTGTCTACAGATGCCATATTAGCATCAGTTAACAACTGCCATAAATAGTACGAGAATAAAAAACGGAACAATTCACTGGTAGCCGTAGCGTAGTGGGCAATGCGTTGGACTATGATGCTGAAGGTCAGTGGTTCGAAATCGCCGGGCGCCGTGGCTCAGCGCGCCCGGTCAGAGGGCGCCGGGCGCCGTGGCTCAGCGCGCCCGGTCAGAGGGCTGAACGCCCTCTGTAATAAAAAAGCTGAGCCAAGAACAAATCGAACAAAAACGAACAAACTTGATCAACGTCCGCAACGAACAGAGCTACAGATGGAGCAAAAAAAAAAAAAAAAAAAAAAAAAAAAAAAAAAAAAAAAAAAAAAAAAAAAAGGGCTGAACGGCCTCTGTAATAAAAAAGCTGAGCCAAGAACACATCGAACTAAAACGAACAAACTTGATCAACGTCCGCAACGAACAGAACTACACATAGAGAAAAAAAAAAAAAAAAAAAAAAAAAAAAAAACCGCGACTACGAATTTTTTTTTTTTTTCCTAAAAGGGTTTCATAAACTCTTATTAATTAAATAGAGCTATATTCTTTCATGTTTAGAATTGTGCATATCTAAGACTGTTTCCTCTGAAATGCGTGTTTGTTCTATTTCGTGAACAAACCGTGAAATACGGAACAACGAATTAAAGAATAGTCTTCTAAAGCATATGCACGTAAACTGGGAGGCTACTGTAATAATGAACATTCTACACAAAGTGCTGATACAGGTAGTTTCGTATATAAAGAAAGTCCCAGATTTCTGTGGAAAGTGTAGTTCCTTAATCAAACGGAAGGGAAATGTATACATTGCAACAAAATACCTTGTTTATTTTTGTTTCTAAGCGTTTATTCCACTCCCATGAACCACAGACATTGCCGAGGTGGGCTGGCTTCCGTGCCTCTACGATACAGATAGCCGTACCGTAGGTGCAACCACATCGGAGGGGTATCTGTGGAGAGGCCAGACAAACGTGTGGTTCCTGAAGAGGGGCAGCAGCCTTTTCAGTAGTTACAGGGGCAACAGTCTGGATGATTGATTGAGCTGGCTTTGTAACATCAGCTAATGCGGCTTTGTCACACAGTTACTGCGAATGGCTGAAAGCAATGGGAAACTACAGCCGTTATTCTTCCCGAGGACATGCAGCTCTAATGTATGAACATATGATGATGGCATCCTCTTGGGTAAAATATTCCGGAGGTAAAATAGTCCCCCATTCGGATCTCCGGGCGGGGACTACTCAGGAGGATGTGATCATCAGGAGAGACAGTACTGGCATTCTACGGGTCGGAGCGTGGAATGTTAGATCCCTTAATCGAGTAGGAAAATTAGAAAATTTAAAAAGGGAAATGGATAGGTTGAAGTTAGATACAGTGGGGATTAGTGAAGTTCGGTGGCAGGATGAACAGGATTTCTGGTCAGGTGAGTATAGGATTATAAATACAAAATCAATTGGAGGTATCACAGGAGTAGGATTGATAATGAATAAGAAAACAGGAATGCGGGTAAACTACTATGACCAGCACAGTGATCGCATTATCATTGTCAAGATAGATACGAAGCCAACACCGACAACAGTAGTACAGGTTTATATCCCAACTAGCTCTGCCGATGATGAGGAAATCGAAGAAATATATGAGGAGCTAAAGGGAATTATTCAGACAATTAAGGGAGAGGAAAACTTAATTGTTATGGGGGACTGGAATTCGGTAGAAGGACAAGGAAGGGAAGGTAAGATAGTAGGTGGATATGGTCTGGACAAAAGGAATGAAAGAGGAAGCCGCCTGGTAGAATTTTGCACAGAACATAATTTAGTTATTACAAACACCTGGTTTAAGAATCACAAAAGAAGGTTGTACACGTGGAAGAGACCAGGAGACACCGGGAGATACCAGATAGATTTTATAATGGTAAGACATAGATTTCGGAACCAGGTTTTAAATTGTACGACATACCCAGGGGCAGATATAGACTCTAACCATAACTTGTTGGTAATGAACTGTAGGCTGAAACTGAAGAAACTACAAAAAGGTAGGAAAATAAGGAGATGGGACTTGGATAAATTGAAGGAACCTGAAGTTCTAAAAAATATTACCACAATAGTAGAGTCGTAATCTTATCACCATAATTTTTTTATTATTTAGATTATTAATTTGGTCCAAAATGTTTGCAAAAACTTATGAAACTACAAATCTAAAGTGGGCCGTAAAACACGTTAGTGCGATTTTTGTTTCCCGTGAGGTCCTCCTTCAGTTGAGCGATTTTAGTTGATTATCTATCCCGTGCTCATTTATTTGGTCTATTTTTCGAGTTCATCTGCGAGCAGTTTCTGTCTCGGGCAACACGGAAAAGCGGGCGCCGCTGGCATCTTGTGAAGAACAGGCTGGCACCCAGAGTTGCCAGGTTTGTCCATTGCTCTGTCGCCAAATTTTAAACAAAAAGTAGCCAAAATATCGACATCTTTTCATCTATAAAATGTCAAACTATAACCATTTTTTCATCAGTAAAAATAGCCAAATATCGCAATCTTTAATCTGTTAACAGTATTATTCTATGGTAATTATGGCACGTTACTTGACAATAATAATTGTGAAATTCAGGCAGTAAGCTGGATACTGAGTAAAAGGTAACACAATGTGGCACTCTCACATTCACAGACATCAGACAGCACTTTCCAAGTAAACTCATACTTCACAGGAACAATTATCTGAGTCCATCCAAGAACTGAAACCAGACACACCACCAACTGACAACTAGGTCAGTTAAAATATTGTCACATTGTCAATATAATAGAGAGACCCCGGAAATTCAGTTACATTTAACTATCACATTTAAGTCACACTGAAAAATCAGCCATGAGAACGACTGGGAAATCATCGCGTGTTCTCCATCGGCATTTATACTCTGTAAACCATTTGTTGACCACGGTGAAGTGCGTAGTAAAGGGCTTGCTTCACAGTAGCAGTTGTTATTTCTGTTGTGTTGACGAATGAAACGCGGAAAAAAATTCAAATGTTTGTACAGCTTATGGGACTTATGGGATCATTAGTCCCTAAACTTACAAACTACTTATGAACTACTTACGAACTAGGACGGCACAAATATCCATGCCCGAGGGGGGATTCGAACCCCCGACAGTAGTGGCCGTGCAGACCGTGACTGAAGCGCCACAGTCCCCTCGGCCACCGCGGCCGGCAACTACTGTTTAAATGCCTCCTTGCGTGCTGTAATTTTTATAAAAATGTTCAACTGTTTGTTAAGCTTATGGGACTTAACTACGGGGTCATCAGTCCCTAAACTTACAAACTGCTTATGAAGTACTTACGAACTAGGACGGCACAAATATCCATGCCCGAGGGGGGATTCGAACCCCCGACCGTAGTGGCCGTGCTGACCGTGATTGGAGCGCCTCAGTCACCTCGGAATTTTTATAATGTGATCCTCATGTTCTCAGCGGGAGCCATACATACGGTCTTGTAGTATACTTCGAAATATCGTTTAAAGCTTGTTTTTGATCCATCGTAAGTAGAGTACATGAGGTAGTTTACATCTGTCTTCAAGAGTCTGTAAGTTGAGTTTGTTTACATCTCTGTGACACTCTCCCACACATGCATGATAATTGAAATCATTTGTGCTGACTTGTGTAGGTTGAATACATTACCCCAACCGAAGTTTAGCCGGTCTCATTGACGCAATGTCTCAAGAGTGATTGCTTTACATTCGTTGAATTTGAAGTAAAATAAAATAGCCATTAAGTCGCCAACCAATTCCTTTAATAGTCAAATTTAATCGCCAGTCGCCAGACTGCTAGCATGGCTACTATTGTCACGTTGCAATGGAAGTAGGCTTGACTTCGAAGGCAACTAAACACAGCACTTATACTGAAAGCACGTTTATTACGAACTGAACATACACGCAGCACTGACTGCTTCTCAGGCAGAGTGCTCTGCTATTTATACACAGATAGAATTTACCAGAAATTAGAAGAACAGTTAACATAAGAAACAAGTAGAATTTACAAGTGAACATAAGAAAGATGTAGAACCTTCTGGAATTGTAAATTACAAAGAAATAAATTTTTGCCGGTGGTTGGGATTAAACCGGCGACCTTCTGCTCCGCAGTCCGTGACGTTATCCCCTGCGCCACGCCGGCAGTCGGTGTTCGTGGTCTCTCGCGGCATTGCTCCCTCTTCTGGAGAAACAGCGACCCGCTGTTATGATCCCTGTGGAGCCAGCTGCAATGTCCTGGATCTTGACCGTGTCATGGGTCCTCTGTATGACAGTTCAAGAGAATCCTTCCCTTCTCCTCGATTATCGACGACAAACGTTCCTGTCGTGGCTTCATCAGGAACATTACCGTCCTTGAGCAAGAAGCCATTGTCCTGTCGCTCTTCAGGATCGTAGTAAGGCTGCATGCGCAGGACGTGAACAATGTCTCTTCGTTTTTGACGTTTCGACGACGGCTCATAATCCTCAACTTCGTATGTGACGTCTGACAGGCGGCGTATGACACGATACGGACCAAAGTATCGTTTCAATAACTTTTCTGACAGTCCAACCTTCCGTACAGGGGTAAAAATCTATACCAGATCTCCTGGGCTGTACACAACAGGTCGGTGCTTGTCGTTATACCGCTGACGGTCCTTCTCCTGGGCGTCCAGTGTCCGTATGCGAGCCAGCTGTCTTGCTTCTTCGACCCTGGTGATGAGCTGTTTAACATAGTCATCCTGAGTGTCATCCGGTTGAAACGGGAACAGCCGTATCCATTGTGCGCCTGCGCCACGCCGGCAGTTGGTGTTCGTGGTCTCTCGCGGCACTATTATAAGAAAAAGATAGCCAAGAATATGAAAAGACGCCACACCTGGCAAGCCTGCTGGCACCGCCCTGCACTTGCAGATGTTCGCTGCACGCCACGTCCGCCTGCACCCCCCTCCCCCTCAACCCTCACCACCCAGCACCCTTCGCGACACGGCAGCAAATGCACTTCCTTCCGCTGCCGCTACCGCCGGCGCTGACTCTAGAGCGCGCGCGTTACGTTTCTCAACAGGCCTTCTCTGAAGTTGGGGCACGATTTAATTAGCATACCGTGCCCATTACAGCCTGAGGCATTTCGTAACTGTATTCCCGTTACAAACTGTTATCCTACTGCTGCATAGTTAAAGTTCCAAGAACGGAACAGCCGTTAAATTATGGTAATTTTTATTTCGCTGCCAGTTTGGACACTTCATTGTGTCAGCTTCACGCCTCCTGCCTAGCATAAAAACGTGATGCATTACGTTGCATAGTAAGAATGGCGACGAGTATTAATCTAATGGTGTCCGTAGATTTCAGATAGAATAATCGCACTGACGTATTTTCGGCCCTCTTAGGATTTGTAGTTTCAGAAGCTTTTGCAAAAATTTTGGACCAAAATAATAACCTAAATAATAAAACATTAATTAATAAAAGTGGCTGAAACCCTTTCAGGAAAAAAAAATAGGCAGTGCCGGATTCCGAACCGGTGAGCTTTATCGTCACAGTCCAACGTATTGCCCACTACGCTACGGCTAGTAGTTAGGACCTTTGTTTATTTATCTCATATTATTCATGGCCGTTGTTAACTAATGCTAATATGGCATTTGTAGATACTAGATTATGATTTATCGTACGAAGAAGGACGTGTTTTTTTGTTAATTCTTCAGTGCACCGTTGCTTTGAAATGATAACGTGTAAGTTACAAAAGAAAATCATCAAATACGCAACGCAAGATGGCGTCTGCCAGAGAAAGTTCTGGGCGTGGAATGTCACGTGACATCTGCGAACGGCTGCTTTTCGTTAATTCAATTGAGGGTGTCAAAACTCGTTATTTTTGCAAATATCTCTCAAACGATACGAGATATGAAAAAAAACATAAGGGAACAAAGCTGTAGAGAATTTTCTCCTCTACAAAATCGTTTTTTCAATTTTTGCGTCAGATGAACGGTTTATTTGCAATTAAAATTACATTAGAAACGGCTTTTTTGTATTACTAACGTATATCTTGTTCGAAATATTTCAAAAAGCGAGGTTCTGTTCTCTGGTAGCCAACAATTATGTCTGTAAAATTAGGTGCCGATCGGTTGAACGGTTCGACCTAAAAAGTGGGAACACGTTACAGCCAGACAGCACATCGTCAAATCGCCGTTATTTTTGCAAATATCTCTGCAACGATGCAAGATATTAAAAAAACATAATAGACCGAATTTGTAGAGAATTGTCTCCTCTGCCAATTAGGTTATTCAATTTTCGTGTCAGATGAACGGTTCGTTTGCAATTACAATTATATTACAAACGGCTTTTTTCGGTATTACTATCGTATTTTTGGTCCGAAAAATTTGAAAAAAGGAGGTTCTGGTCTCTGGCGGCCTACAATAATGTCTGTAAAATTTGGTGCTGATCGGTTGAATCATCTTAAAAACAGGGAACACTTTACGAACAGACAGGCAGACATCCCAAAGTCGCCGTTATTTTTGCAAATATCTCTGAAACGCTACGAGATATGAAAAAAAAAAAAATAAAAAAACAAAACAAAAGAAGAAAAAACCGTAAGAGAGCAAAGTTGTAGAGAATGTTCTCCTCTACGAATTAGTTTATTCAATTTTTGTTTCAGATGAATGGTTAAGCGGTTATTTTCATTTAAATTTCGAGCTGTCAAAAGACGATCGCAAAGGCCCACTTTTAGTATTACTACCATAACCTAAAGTGGGCCAAAAATAAAACTTGCGAAAGCTGCCTAAGATCCTTCACTTCCAGCATCCATATTCCTTACATCATATTCACGATCAAAGTTAGGATGCGGATCTTTAGTATTAAAAAAAAAATTAAAAATATAAATAAAAACTGTCGATTTACTGGATTTCTCTCACAAGGGTCGTTAGAGGCATTTTCTATAGTGTTTCGTTTTTACACCGTGTAGCAGCAGGCATTTCTTTTTCTTCTTCTTCTTCTTCTCCTCCATTATCTTTGCCTTTGTTCTGCACTGATGTTGGGTCGGAATTGTTAATATTGGTTGTGGTGTGGTTAGTTTAAGGCAGTTTTTTTTTCTCAAACTGGTCGTCCGAGGTGATCCCTCACCATATTAGAGGGCAACGAGAATGACTTTTTGTTTATTATGGTAACCCCATGGTGCATCCCTCGAAGTAAACGCCATGTTAACCTCAAGTAAAGATTTGAGGCACCAAAATATCGTACTGTATTGTAAATCACATTTAAGTGCCTGGCAGGGGGTTCATTAACCACTTTCATAACTTTTCTCTACCGTCCCATTCTCTAATAGCGCGCGGGAAGAAAGAACACCTAAATCGTTCCGTTTTCCATCCGATTTCTCTTATTTTATTGGGACGGTCATGTCTCCCTAAGTAGGTGGGTGCTAGCAAAATATTTTCACATTCAGAAGTAAAAGTCGGTGATTGAAACTTCGCAAACAGATCACGCCACAATGAATAACGTCTTTCTTTTAATGATTTCCACCCCAATTCGTGCAACATTTCCGTGACGCTCCCCCCCCCCCCCCCCCACGTAACGTGATAAAACAAAACGAGCTGCCCTTCTCTGAACCTTCTCAATATCTTCCGTCAGTCCCACCTGGTGAGGGTCCCACAAGGGGCAACAGTACTCCAGGAGAGGACACACAAGTGTAATGTAGGCAGTCTCTTTGGTGCATCTTCGAAGCGTTCTGCCAATGAAACGTAATCTTTGGTTCGCCTTCCCCACAATATTTTCTATGTATTCTCTCCAGTCTAAGTTGTTCGTAATTGTAACTCCTAGGTATTTGGTAGAATTTACGACCTTGAGGTTTGACTGATTTATCGCGAAATTGAAGTTCAGCGGATTTCTTTTAATGGTCATGTGTATTACTTCATACTTTTCTTTAATTAGTGTCAATTGCCAATTTTCGCACCATGTAGAAGTTTTGTCTAAATCGTTTTGCAGTTGCTTTTGATCCTCTGTTGACTTCACAAAACGATAAACGACAGCATCATCCGCGAACAGTCTAAAGGAGCTATTCAGATTGTCTCCTAAATCGTTTATAAACACAGGGAAGAGTAGGGGACCTATAACGGTTCCCTGTGGAACGCCAGATATCACTACTGTTTATCATGTGTATATTGTCAATGCTATCTTATCTGACAGCCCAATTATTTTGAACAGTGTATGTAATATGTGAGGAGTAGTAAGGACACTGACGATGAAAGCAGAGAACGTAGAAGCCACGTGGCATAGCCGGTCGTACCCATCCTAACTAACCTTTGAGAAGAACCGACTGGATCAAAGAACTGAAAGTTACACAGATATCGCACGCAAGCATTCACGTCTAGGTGGAATTTGTTTGAACTGCAAGTACGGAGAGGGTTGAAGACTGGACCAATTTTGGTTCAGTTTGATGTGGAAATATAACGGCGATGTGAGTGGCTGTCTGCACCGGGTTTGCTCGTTTGCTGACCTCGGAAGTCAGACTACAGCAGTGGGACAGCTGTGGCTAGTCGGCCAGAGGCTCATGCATATTGGCGGCGACCGCAGGCACTTGCGCAGCCCGCCATTTGCATGCGGGTCACCGCTGATTTGTGGTCCCTTTGAGAGGCTGCCCGCCGCGGGCACTGCCAGCGCACTTCCCTTCTTCGTCTTCGGGGGAGGGTTACAGATGTGCTCCACGCCCTAGTTCACTCGGAGCGGTAACTTCTGTAGGCGAGTTCTGTACCAATGAGAACCGTATATTTCCAGCTGACTAATGGTGGGAAGAACCGTGGGGAGGGGGAAGGGCGCACTCTGGCGAAACGCTTGCTATTGGCTGCAGCTCCCTGACGTCACGGCGAGGACCCTAGCGCAACGCAGCCGTAAGCTTAGACGGCAATCGCGCCGCAGCACAGACTCTGTGGCGTGTTGCTCGTTCGTTTTATTGTCCGTTTGGTTCGATAATACTTTTATGTTAGCATTCTTATTGCAAAAATAAGATCCATCGTACCTCGGTCTTTCCTGAATACATGTTGTTCTTCCTTCCTTGCATGGATTCAGACCGAGGTACGATGGATCTCATTTTTTCAATAAGAATGCTAACAGAAAAGTACTGGGAATATGGAAGAAGTGTTGCTATTATATTTGTAGACATCGAAAAAGCATATGACAGTGTTCCTCGAAGCAAGAAATGGGAATGTTTGGAAAACCTAAAGGTGCCAAAATATCTGATGGAAAAGTCAAAATGCTATACCAAAAGTGTTGCAGCTGTGTCCAGATAAGCAACGGACGATCAGAATGGTTCGAAACAAAGAGAGGTGTCCAGCAAGGAAGTGCCCTATCACCACTCCTATTTATAATAGTAATGGACAAAATTATAAAATTTATCAAGAAGATAGACAGCGAACCTAATGGCCTTTTTTTCGTCGATGATTTGACGGTATGGGGAGAGACAGAAGCTGAAGCACAGAGGAAACTGAATGATTGGAACAACACATTCAAAAATTTCGGACTAAAGATAAGTAAAACATAGACAGTAGAAATGACCATCAACAGGCAAGGAACAATATCAAACATATTTCTAGACGGGGCCAAAGTAGAATCTGTTTCTCATTTCAAATACCTAGGAAGTTTGATCTCTAAAGACAACACAGTTAAACAGAAATACTCAGCAGAACACAGAAAACATCCAGTTTTTACAGTCAAATAAGAAATCTTCTCTGGGATGATAAAATGCCACAAAAAGCAAAAGCAACCATGTACCATACCTATTTCGTTCCAATCCTTACATACGGCTTAGAAACATGTACCATACTAACCAGAGACCTCAGTAGAATTCAGGCAATGGAAAAGAGATTCATTAGGACTATGAATCAAACAACCAGACAGGATAAAATTAGGACTGAGGTGAATAGAAAAGTAGCTGGTATTGAGGTTCCTGTCACCAGCATCATAAGGAAACGTAGACTTCAGTGGTATGCGCACTTAATGAGAATGAATAGTGAAAGACCTGCTAAAAAGTATTTCAACCTCAACCTCATAGGAAGAAGACCTCGGGGAAGACCAAGGAAACGCTGGATGGAGACTGTAAGATCAGATGTGGAGGAGAAAGGACACAAATGGGAAGACATTCTGGAACAGAAGATGTATGAAGACAGGAGGAGATGGCGAGCGCTTGTACACCCCGCCCGGGAAACTGGAGTTCGAAACTGATGATGATGATGATGATGGTTCGAAACACAAATAAACTAGACAAAACAAGTGATATGACACATTAAACTAAATAAATGATAAATAAGATGAGAAATAACTCACTCGTTTGATGGAAAATGTAATCTGTTTCTACTCTCGTTTACCAGACGCCGCTGCAATCCGGAACTGTTTCCTCTGTGCAAAACATTTCATCACAGCTTCCAACTATGCTTCTTCATTGAGATGCCTAATCCTTACAAATGTTCTCGCTTTTACGTAAAGAGTAATAACTGCCCCATGAGCCTCAGGAAATTATTGTTTTAAAGTAGAGCACGCATACTTAAAAAGAATTCGAACTGTACTGAGGCAACTGATCTCGTAGCTCCACAGTTCCACTCGTGCCAATTGAAATTGCTACACCACGACGATGACATGCTACAGACGCGAAATTTAACGGACAGGAAGAAGATGCTGTGATATGCAGATGACTAGCTTTTCAGAGCATTCACACAACGTTGGCGCCGGTGGATCCCAACGGCCTCGTATCACTAGCGGTCGAGGTGACAGGCATCTTATCCGCACGGCTGAAACGGATCGTGCAGCCAAGTTTCGATCCCTGAGTCAACAGATGGGGACAGTTTGACGACGTTTGCAGCAGCATGGACTATCAGCTCAGAGACCGTGGCTGCGGTTACCCTTGACGCTGCATCACAGACAGGAGTGCCTACTATGGTGTACGCAACGACGAATATGGGTGCACGAATGGCAAAACGTCATTTTTTCAGATGAATGCAGGTCCTGTTTACAGCATCATGATGGTCGCAACCGTATTTGGTGACATCGCGATGTACGCAAATTGGAAGCGTGTATTCGTCATACCCATACTGGTGTATCACCCGGCGTGATGGTATAGGGTGCCATTGGTTTCACGTCTCGGTCACCTATCGTTCGCATCGACGGCACTTTGAACAGTGGCTGTTACATTTAAGATGTGTTATGACGCGTGGCTGTACCCTGCATTCCATCCCTGCGAAACCCTACATTTCAGGAGGATAATGCACGACCGCATGTTGCAGGTCCTGTACGGGCCTTGATGGATACAGAAAATGTTCGATAGCTGCCCTGGCCAGCACATTCTCCAGATCTCTCACCAACTGAAAACATCTGGTCAATGGTGACCGAGCAAATGGCTCGTCACAATACGCCAGTCACTACTCGTCATGAACTGTGGTATCATGTTATAGCTGCATGGGCATACGTACCTGTACACGCCATCCAAGCTCTGTTGGACTCAATGCCCAGGCGTATCAAGGCCGTTATTACGGCCAGAGGTGATTGTTATGGGTACTGATTTGTCAGGATCTATGCACCCAAATTGCGTGAATATGTAATGACATGTCAGTTCTAGTATGATATATTTCTCCAATGAATACCCGTTTATGAGCGGCATTCTGGTCATATGTGAAGTACACTAGCGGCAAAACACAAACAATACCTTCACTACGCGATAGCAATGGTAATACTACCGACGACAGTACTGCTAAGGCAGAATTACTAAACACAGCTTTCCGAAATTCTTTCACCAAAGAAGACGAAGTGAACACTCCAGTATTCAATCCAAGAACAGCTGCCAGCATGCGAAACTTAGAAGTAGATGTTCCTGGAGTAGTAAAACAACTTAAGTCACTAAACAAAAATAAATCTTCCGGGCCAAATTGTATACCAACTAGATTCCTCTCAGAGTATGCTGATGAAATAGCTCCGTACTTAGCTATAATTTACAACCGATCACTCAGCGAAAGATCCGTACCCAAAGACTGGAATGTTGCCCAAATTACTCCAATATTCAAGAAAGGCAATAGGAGTGATCCCCAAAATTACTTTGTTCGAATATTATGTACTACCTCGAAGAGAACGACCTATTAACCAATAGTCAGCACGGATTCAGAAAGTATCGCTCTTGCGAAACACAGCTTGCCCTTTATTCACATGAAGTGTTAAGTGCCATCGACAAGGGATCTCAAATCGATTCCATATTTCTGGATTTCCGGAAGGCTTTTGATACTGTACCCCACAAGCGGCTTCTAATGAAATTGCGTGCTTATGGAATATCTCCCCAATTGTGCGATTGGATTCACGATTTCCTATCAGAAAGGACACAGTTCGTTGTAATTGACGGTAAGTCATCGAGTAAAACAGAAGTGATATCTGGCGTTCCACAGGGAAGCGTTATTGGTCCCCTACTCTTCCTCGTGTTTATAAACGATTTAGGAGATAATCTGAATAGCTCCCTTAGACTGTTCGTGGATGATGCTGTCGTTTATCGGTTAGTGAAGTCAACAGAGGATCAAAAGCAACTGCAAAGCGATTTAGACAAAATTTCTACTTGGTGCGAAAATTGGCAATTGACACTAAATAAAGAAAAGTGTGAAGTAATACACATGACCACTAAAAGAAATCCGCTGAACTTCAATTACGCGATAAATCAGTCAAACCTTAAGGTCGTAAATTCTACCAAATACCTAGGAGTTACAATTACGAATAACTTTGACTGGAGAGAACACATAGAAAATATTGTGGGGAAGGCGAACCAAAGGTTACGTTTCATTGGCAGAACGCTTAGACGATGCACCAGCTCCACCAAAGAGACTGCCTACATCACACTTGTGCGTCCTCTCTTGGAGTACTGTTGCCCCTTGTGGGACCCTCACCAGGTGGGACTGACGGAAGATATTGAGAAGGTTCAGAGAAGGGCAGCTCGTTTTGTTTTATCACGTTACGGGGGGGAAAGCGTCACGGAAATGTTGCACGAATTGGGGTGGAAATCTTTAAAAGAAAGACGTTATACATTGCGGCGTGATCTGTTTGCGAAGTTTCAATCACCGACTTTTACTTCTGAATGAGAAAATATTTTGCTAGCACCCACCTACTTTGGGAGGCATGACAATCCCAGTAAAATAAGAGAAATCAGATTGAAAACGGAACGATTTAGGTGTTCTTTCTTCCCGCGCGCTATTAGAGAATGGAACGGTGGAGAAAAGTTATGAAGGTGGTTAATGAACCCTCTGCCAGGCACTTAAATGTGATTTGCAGAGTATCGATGTAGATGTAGATGTAGATTTCTTCTTGGTGTATCAATTTCAGTAGCCAGTAGTGTAAATGTAGCGATGGGTACGCGGTGTGAGCCTGGTGTGGTGGCAGATGTGTTTAGACTGGTGTGTGGCGGTGCGCAGGCTGTAGCGGAGCCGCGGGGTCCTGCGCGACACGGCCCGGCCATTACCCTGGCCGTCCCCTGCTGCTCCAGCGCTGGCAGTAGGCACCGTGGCAGTCGCCGCGTGCTCCGGACCACAACACGCTGCCACAGTCTATCACAGCCAGTCGCGAAACTCCCTAGGAAAAAATGCAACTGAAGCGATACTAGCGCTCCAAGCGGCCAGTAGAGAATGACGGCGTAATGGCATGATACGAAATGAGAAGTTGCCGTTTTTAATGCTGCTACGTTCATATTTCCTAGTCACTGAACGTCGTTATGAACTTTCTAATACAAATATGAAAACATCATTATAGTAATATCACTGCTTCTCTTAATGGCCGGCCGCGGTGGCCGAGGGGACTGAGGCGCTCCAGTCACGGTCTTCACGGCCACTACGGTCGGGGGTTCGAATCCCCCCTCGGGCATGGATATTTGTGCCGTCCTAGTTTGTAAGTAGTTCATAAGTAGTTTGTAAGTTTAGGGACTGATGACCCCGTAGTTAAGTCCCATAAAAAAAATAAAAATAGAAAAATAAAAAAATAAAAAATTCTCTTAATGGCAGGCTATAATTTAACAAATTATCAGTGCAGTGTAATTCATACAGTTCACAATACGCGAGTCATATTGATAACATCCAAAACTTTTTTAAAGAAGAATTCCAACTTGATGTGCTGAAGTATATAAAAGGAACTGATATAATTATTTTCGCGTGTTCGATACGTACTGACATGTTGCACGAGTTTTGTTTTAGCGAATTTTGGACATTGTAATATTTTCGAAAGTACACACGATTTTTATATCGTACGGGACTAGATTCTACACCGCCGAATAAACCATCTTTTCACCTTGTCCTTGCTTCTCTGCCTTTCGTGTAACTATATTATTTTTTTAGCTACATGTCAGGTATCAAACTGAATATCTTCAAGAATGTGATGTGCTAGCATTAACTGTTTACATGTGGACATATTATTTATCAAACTAGTAGTTAACCGCCAAAATATGTCAGTACACAGACTTATCATTTTTCTGAAACTGAGGTACCAACCTAAGCAGGTTCTACTGAAATAGTTGATTAACTGCTACTGGAAGCATTCAGACATTACTTTTATACAGCAGTAATATTACGAAATAGTGGTCAAGTGTTTGCGATTATGAGTACCAGGAGAAATTTGGACATGAATTAATTGTTAAAGGTTTACTTCTATGCCTAAAAGTGTAACTAACCGCCGTAAACGAACACTTATTCATGACATTATTCTGTCATTTATGAGCATCCTTTGCAAATGAGATTTTTCCGAATTATATTTTTAATACTTGCTACGATTTATAGCACCACAAAACTCGTAAATACGAAGGTATTTTGAATGTGCTGCTTCATTCCAAAAACCCATTCAATACACAATCGTTTCCCGGTTTGTTTCTGCGACCCAGACGCTTGGCAGCGCTGCAGTCGCAAGGTTGCAGAAATTCCCTGGAAGTTTCGTGACTTTCGTGTTCCACTCTGACGCTGCCTGGAACACCAGTGGCGCGCCCTCGGCGGGAGAAAGCTATGAAATGGAACGTCACGGTTTCAAACGTCCCGTGAATATACAGGGTGTCCAGAAAAGGGTTGTCTGATTTCAAAATTAAATATCTCGAAAACAAAGATCGATAGAGGAATGCAGTAAACGGTATGTTTATTGTGAAAGCTGTAAGAATTTTATACAGCAGTTTGAAATAATAGTAACAAAAGCTTCTAACAGATGGCGCTGTACGCCGTACAGCTCATAACAGCATACATAAATGAAATAATCGTATGAAAACACTCTTTACAAACAATCACATCACAAATGTTTTCAAAATGTTCACCATTGGCACTACAGATCTGGCGCAAACGAAGAATTGAAATTCGCCATCACATTTCGTAGTATCTCAACCGAAATGGATTCACATGCCACAGTGATCGCCGATTCGAGCTCGTCCAGCGTGGCGGGAAGCTTCGGGTAGACCACGTCTTTCACTGTGCCCCACAAAAAAAAGTCACAGGCAGTCAAATCCGGCGAATATGGAGGCCAATCCATGCCTGCACCAGTAAATTTAGGATATTCCAAAGAAATGACTCGATTCCCGAAGTATTCCTCAAGAAAGCGAAACACTTGTTCAGTCCGATGTGGTCGGGGCTCCATCTTGCATAAACCAGTCAGTACCTGGTCGATCCTCTAACGCACAGGCAACCCTTTGTTGCACAGCTCGTACGGGTATAGCCTGGTGCGTTTGAATTTTGAATGGAAACATGCATAGGCTCTTTCTCAGTATTTTCTGCGTGCTGGAACGCTTCAAACCAGTCTCAGATGCACGGACGGACGGATGACATTGAATTTCGCTGAATAATTCCAGAAACTGTGCCGATATTTTCAGGCGTAACTGCTGTTTGCTTGCGGCCAACATGCCCCAGCCTGTTCGTTGAAATTTTGCGAAGAGCGTACGAATGGTTTTCGCATCGGGTCCTTTTGGAACATTAAATCGTACGTGAAAACTTCGCCTTGTTGCCGTAGGACTCTCTTCTAACCGGTGGTACTCTAGCACCAGAAAACGCTTTGTTCAATGGAGTATATGATTTTAATCTCTTACTTCGGTACGCTACCCTCCTTTCACGTTTCAATAGTGGAACTGATCGCTCTGGGCTTCGGATCACTATTTATACCAGGCATTACATATGGCGATTACAGCGCCATTTGTTAGCAGCTTTTGTAACTATTATTTCAAACTGCTGTATAATCTTCCTACAGTTTTCACTATAAACATACCGTTTACTGCATTTCTCTATCGATCTTTGTTTTCGAGATATTTAATTTTGAAATCAGGGAGACCTTTTCTGGACACCCTGTACTTCGGTCAAAACAAAATCTAGTCTAATTCACGAAGACTTTGACGTCGCAAACTGTGACGTTACAGTTATTTTTCTTTTCCCTTAAGGAAATAAATTAGCCGCGCGCAGGAAGGCGCCCAACTGCGGTGCACGCCTCATGGGTGTTTCTGTTCTCCTTAGCATAAGTTCCTTTAAGGTAAGCCTAGGGACAAATGACCAACGTAGTTAAGTCCCTTAGATTTACAAACATTTGAACCAAATTAGATTGGATTAGATTAGCTGTTCGTTACATAGATCCGTATTGAGGATATCCTCGTGGATGTGGAACACGTCAATATATAATAATCTTTTTTACAAGCTGAAATATTATTATTGTTCTTGTGGCCTTAAGTCCGCAGACTGGTTTGATTCAGCTCTCCGCGCTACCCTGTTCTGTACGAGCCTCTTAATCTGAGAATACGAACGGCAACCTACATCCTTTTGAGTCAGCTTACTGTATTCGTCCCTCGCTCTCCCTACACGATTTTTACCCCACACACTTCCTTCTAATGTTAAGTCGACGGATTCCTTGATATCTCAGAATGTCACCCACCAATCTATCCCTTCTCTTAGTCAGGATAAGCCAGAAACTCCTTTTCTCCCCGATTCTGTTGAGCATCTCCTCATTAGTTACGTGATCTACCCATCTATTCTTCATCATTCGGCCGTAGCACCACATTTAAAAAGCTTCTGTCATTTCTTTGTCTGAATTCCTTATCGTATATGTTTCACTCCCATACAGTGCTACGCTGTAGGCAAATGCTTTTAGAAATGAATTTCCAGTATTTAAATTAATTTTGGATGTCAACATATATCATTCCTTCTGAACTGATTTTCTTCCCATAGCCATTCTGCATTTTATATTCATTTTACTTCGGCCATCAGAAGTTATTTTTCTTCCCAAGTAACGAAAATCATCTATTACATTTATTGCCTTATTACCTAATCGCCTGAATTTCTGACATTGCATTCCATTACCCTTGTATTGCTCTTATTCATCTTATAACCTCCTTTCAAGCCACTGTCCATTCCATTCAAATGTTCATCCTGGTCCTTTGCTGTCTCTGACACAATTACTATGTCATCGGCATACCGAAAAGTTTTATTTCTTCTCCCTGAACTTTTATTCCCTCTCCAATAATAATACTAACATGTAATTTAACAATAATGCAACCAGTCAAATTTTTAAATAATGTTACTGAATGCATTTTTCTTATATTGAAATTAAGCCCCGGGTTCTAAAAACCTCCATAATGGATAATCTAAATAATACCAATATTATGAATACATACATCATTTGGATCTATCCAAAAATTCGTCAATTGAGTGGAACGATTTGGCCATTAGAAAGTCTTTTAGGCTCCTTTGAAACTGATGTTTATTTGTAGCTAAATTTTTTATGGTTGCTTGCAAATTACCGAAAATGTTTGTTCCTGAGTAGTGGACCCCTTTTTGAACCAAAGTAAGCGTTTTTATCTCGTATTTGTTCCTAGTACTGTTTGCATGAACTGTTGGAAAAATGGATATTTACGACAAATTTCATTAAAGAATAACAGTACTGAGAGGCAGTAGTTAGTATACCCAGTACTTGGAAGAGAATTCTACAGAATGAGCGTGTCTTTACTTCACACATAATATGTATTTGGACTCTAAAGCTTTGGTTGGTCTTCAATAGTTACTAGAAGATATTATACCATATGACGTTATGGAATGAAAGTAAGCCAAGTATTCATGTTTCTTTTTTTTATTATTTCTTATGTTGCCTACGTTTGTAACACTCGAATAGCAAATGAACATTTGTTACGTTGTTTATGCAGTTCTGTAGTGTGCTTCTCGCAACTGAATGTTGTTATCAAGCTGTAATCCAAGAAATTTAATACCGTCTGCCTCTTCTGTTCTTCTTCCTAGTCTATGTATATGCAACCTCTTACATGTTCTGAACTGCACGTAGTGAGTCTAATGTCAATGAGATGGCTGTAACCCATTTATTAATGTCCAACCGTTGGTAATGGTATGTGTACCGTCGACGTTTTCATATGCTCGAGTAAGTGTAGATAGTTTTATGTTGATTTTAAGTAACAAGTGAATATTAGGGGATATAATAGTTTGAGGTAGTTTTCGTTTGGTCGAAATTTGATGTTTGTCCTACTCCTGAGTGGGGTGTTGCAACACGAGGTCTCACAATGACTCGCTTGCGTCTCGTAAAAGCACACATTTGTATGGCCATTAGAGACGGAGCACGGTGTGTTTAATCAGGTATCGGGAAGGAAATCGACCGTGACCCTTGAAAGGAACCATCGCAGAATTTGCCTGCAGTGGTTTAGGGAAATCACGGACAATGTAAATCGGGATGGCTGGAGGCGTGTTTGAACCGCCGTCCTTCGTCGCTCGGTACGGACACAGTATTAGTTGAGAGTCTGAAACGCCGCGCGCCGCGTCCATGTAGCAAATCCCTGAGAATTTTATGAACATTATGGATTAACAGCGATCTGACGAGTAACTAATAATTCATGTAACAAGGCCGTTTAGATCGCAATTCCCTTATTTCCCTGGTAACAGGTTTCGGTCACTTTACATGACCATCATCAGACCACAACTGTAATGATATACAATATAAAGCAGAGTGTCCGTATGTTTGTACGTGTTGCATACAAATCTACAGTTTTGTTCCAATCTTTATTAAATTTTGTACACGTAAGCTTCAATCCATGAGGACGGTCGCCGTAAGTGTAAGAATAACGCACGACACATAGTTCGCGAGATATGACGTCATAAACAATGAAATGCGCGGAAAATTGCTGCATTTAGCGACAATGCTGCTCATTTTCTACTAAACCACTGGACAGATTTCAACCAAATTTGGTGCACACATGTCTTACGTGATATAACAATTGCTGCAGGAGTACGAACCACATACGACACAAGGTTCAGAAGATATGACGTCATAAGTGTAGGAATCGGAAAAAAACTGCTACATAATGCGACGAGACTTTATAAATACGCTATATGAGAATGAGAGTACTTGGCGACTTGCAACAAACTTTAAACATAATTTCAAACCTTTATTAAACTTTTTTTCGCTGTCAACCATAGTAAAATGATGAGAGGAAAAAAGTTTCTCGCTTACTACTTCTCCGCTGTTTATGGAGTAAAACTACGACTCTCGGTATGATATTACAATTTATAATTTGAACACTACAAATTGTAGCGACAGGAAATTTTACAGACAGTATACACACTTATAGTTGAATGTATCTTCTAAATTGTATCACATTACGATCCGTAGTTCATGAGATATGAGCACATAAACAGTTACGTTCCGCTGTTCATGGACTAAAACAACAGTTTTCGGTATCACGTTACAATTTATAATTTGTACACTACAAATTGTAGACACAGTAAATTTTACAGACAGTATACACGCATATATTTGAGTATACCTTCTAAATTGTATCTCAGTACGACCCGTAGTTCATGAGATATGAGCACATAAACAGTAACATTCATGGAAAACCGCCCCTTCCCGCACAAAGTTTTAGTCTATTACTTCTTTACTAATAACTCTATTCCCAAGAGATTTCACAGACATACAGCCCTTATACAAATGAATATATACCTGAAAAATTGCAGGAATAAATAAATAAATACCCGGGCAACGCCGGGTTTTTTAATGTTGATTGCTGTAGAAGTAGGTGCCGTCATCCCATAAATACTGTAAGCTCCACCCTCTACTTCAAATGTTGGTCAGTCGGGTATACGTTCAAACGGAAGTTATACAACACTGGATTACATTTGTGGTCTGCTGATGGTCATGTAAATGACCAAAATCGGTTACCAGGGAAATAAAGGAATTGCGTTCTAGACGGCCTTGTTACATGAATTAATAACTCCGTGAGAAGGTCCTTGCCAAAGGGCTTGTCAACAGACAAAAAAATTTCATGTATAACGTTCTGAAACACACACTTTTTTTTGTTTCTGAGATGAATACAAACCTCCTATATCGGTTGAATAATGCTCTATGATACTCCAAACTTAATCAATCTACAACAAAATAAGCTTTTATACAGTGTACGGACTTTCTGTGCGTAGTTTGGTATTAAATTAAGGATCAAAATTCAGACATTGCAGAGATATTGTACGACAACAATCGGAATCCTCGCGAAAGCCACGTATTAGTACCACGCTCCATCATCCCACGTCGGCTGAACGTGTCATCTATCGATTACATTTAAAGGCTGGAGTGAAAGTGTTCTAGGTACAACATCTCATATTTGTCTGAATCAAAGAATGTCTGTCTGTTTTTGAAAAGAAAAAAATGTATTCCAGTCCAAACACTTGAAATCTCACTACAGTCTATGCTTCATTGATGAAGTACCGAGACAGTAAAGCAAATAAGTAATTTATTAAGAACTTTCTTAGTGCCTACCAAGAAACTATTACCAAATAAGAATTTTTTGTTGCATGTGTCATTAATACTGATGTCGTATGCTTTATTTGTGATAATACAAGTACAGAAATACAGTAAAAACGTTTTAACAAGTAAAACTGCTGTAACCAAAAAATTAATACTCTTGTCTTTTACATTTTTACTTTTAATTTTTTTAATTTATTTATTTATTTTTAGCAGAAGAATAACATCAAATTAATGGAAAAAATCAATATTAATTTCAGTTTCTTACACAGTTCCATTTTTGAGATCAAATGTTTCAAAGTATATTTTCAACACTCCCTCTACTGATGAGGAAGAAAAAATGTTTAAATGTTTGTAGAGTCTATGGGACTTAACTACGGGGTCATCAGTCCCTAAACTTACAAACTACTTATGAACTACTTACAACTAAGGACGGCACAAATATCCCAGCCCGAGGGGGGATTCGAACGCCCGACCGTAGTGGCCGTGCAGACCGTGACGAGCGCCTCAGTCCCCTCGGCCACCGCGGCCGGCGATGAGGAAGAAATGTAAACGTCGAAATGTTCAAATGTTTGTAAATGTATCGGACCAAACTGCGTGGTCATCAGTCCGTAGCTTACAAACTACTTAAACCTAAGTAAATTAACCTACGGACAAACACACACACCCATGCCCCAGGGAGGACTCGAACCTCCACGGCGAGCAACCGCGCGCTCCGCAGCGAGGTGCTTTAGACCGCTCGGCTAGTCCACCGCGGCTGTAAACGTCGTCAACGAAGCTTTCTGATGTGTATCAGTCTATCCTCTTATACAGACACTAAATTGTAATAATAAGAAAAAACTGCATCTGTAATATCTAAGACATTAGTTGTATGCTTTAAAATGACAGCGAATTAGTTAATAGCTTTAGCGTACTCACCCGTCTTGTGTAAATCTTTTTTACACGAGACTATGCACCTGTAGTACTGAATGTTGGAAACATTTTCTAAGTGGTTCGCATCGGAACCTGCGACACAGTACAACTACACAATAGCACTGAAACGTGTTTCTGAAAACACGACGGCAGGCCTGCTTGGAAAGTTTCCCATTTGCGCTCTTCATATGCAAAACATTATTTAGAATATTTCCACTGAGGGAGTTCTTTAACTGTTTTCATTTGGGCAATTAACCTGTGTTAATTAATAAATTAACTGTGTCTTATGTCTTAACTATATTAACAATACTTTTCCTTTTCTTTCAGGTAAGTTTCCGCACTGATGACGAAGGACCTGCTTCTTGGTTGAGTAAGTACTTTATCTACATGGTTTACTACGACTCACGCAACACTGAAAATTTGATGACGGGTTAATGAAGAATCCTGCCAAATGAAAAGGATCTGACAGGGCCGGTAAAGGATACAATACCAAGCAGTGGGAGACTCGCTGTGCTATCCACGGATGTTTCGTTTCGAACTGGATTTATAAGGAGAGGGGGAAAATTTTTAAACCCATACAAATTTTAGTAAATGCAAAACAAATTATCAAGAGTGCTGTGAATAGTTACTCATTCTTTGTAAGTGTTGACAAAATTTGTTTACCATGCCAACAATTCAGAGAAAGATAGTAAAGTGTATTTCTCTTACTTCTACGTAAGCATGTATTTGTCGGGTCATGGGCTATTATGATTTTTCATTGGACCACCCACAGATGTTTCGTTGCACAGACTTTCATGACACCTTAGTGTACACTGATCATCGCAAAAAAACTGCTCTTTTATATTTATCTCCAGATAAATGTGTAACGTACTCAGGTTGGGAGAATAAGCAGGCCTACTGTAATTGTCTATACAAAACAGTAGTTGCAGTTTAGTGAGTAAACCTACGGAACTGCTATGTGCTGGGAGCTTACCATGGAAACTTACATGATTCATTTTAATGCGACTGATTATTCCTTTGATATTCTGTAAATTCTATAGGTGCAGCGCCTTGTGAAATACGGGGAGAAAGTAGGAGGTAGCAAATAGCCCAGCCAATAAATAACTGACGCTAATATCTTGCTGGAATTGTTAGGGTATAAATGTTCCTCGTGGCGACAATGAACATCATTTCTTTTCATTGTTCTTTCACCCTTAAACTAGATTCAGAGAAGGGATGCGGTTTGAATAATGGAGAATCAGCAGTCTCAAGACCTAACGGTATCGAATTTTATATGAATTTTACACGAAGGACACTTTTCAACATCATCAACTAATAACCAGAAGAAGAGTATCTTCACAGGTAAGTGACTGGACATAATGCGCTGTCAGATTAATCATAACTGGGGCAAATGTGTCACGTTGATATCTGGATCATCTATAAACTGCAGTGTGGGTACATTCTGGTAAGATGTTAGAGTGGATGTCAGCCTCTCTCGATCCATTGATATGAGACTTACGCACTATCTACTACGCCTCCGAGAAACTCATCTCGGCCCCTAGTCGTCAGGATTAAGTTTATTTTCACTGCTCGTCACATATGTCCAATAGCAAAACAGTGGAGATTCAGTCGCCTTCGGTGCAGAAACAAGACTTGATACAAATGAGCAAGCTCACAATACTTACCATACGCGGTCGTATGAGAGAGGGAGAAAACAGGATAAGAGCAACGAGGACTCGGGCTTGAAGATTTCAAGATTAAGTGTTTTAGATCACCAAGGGACCGTGGACTTTGCTATTGGGCGCAGATCTCATATTGATACTTAACGGAAAAGAGGTGTCAAGAGACAGTCGAGTAGGCGGACAACAAAGTTTTCCTGTAACTCTGTCAGATTTTCGCCTATCACCGCTAGATAGCACAAGCATCATTTGCACAGCAGTAGGAGCCACACTTACAAGGAGACGACATGATTATCGAGCTTTAGAATTTTTTGATATTTATGGTACGTGAAGTTCAGAACTCAAATAACAGTCAGCTAAAGCCATTCGACGCAACTCTAAAATAATTCTCGAGAAAATCGACTTTTACGTTCAAATGTTCAAATGTTTGTTAAGCTTATGGGACTTAACTACGGGGTCATCAGTCCCTAAACTTACAAACTACTTATGAACTACTTACAAACTAGGACGGCACAAATATCCATGCCCGAGGGGGGATTCGAACCCCCGACCGTAGTGGCCGTGCTGACCGTGACTGGAGCGCCTCAGTCACCTCGGCCACCGCGGCCGGCCGACTTTTACGTTTTGCTAGTACATGTAAGTACCAATAGTTAACACAATTGTACCAGCTTCGGTGGCAACGTCTTACAATTATGGGGTCTGTGGTTCGAATCCCGCCGGAACAGATTTTTTTATCTTTATTCTTTGTGTTCGAATACTTACACAATTTCAATATCGAATGGTCATTTTCAAGAAAAATGAACGAATTTTTGTGTATTCATAATGTCCTATATTTTATGAAACGTTAACAATGATGGTTCCAATAAAAAACCATAAATCACATTTTTTTACAGTATTGGCTTCACTATTACTTGACGACGGTTGTCTTTGATTGTTCAGTTTGTGAAGAGCTTTGAGGCTGTTTTTGTTGGAAAGTCATGTCCATAGCTACTAATGGCTTTCAAAGCAGCTAACCAACTCAACCATCGTTTTACGTAACGTCAAGGTGTTCAGTTCGTGTACACATACATAAACTAAAACTGACACAACATCTGGGATTAGAGGTCCCAAAATGTTTTCCATAACTGAAATTGAAATAGCATAACTTCGTTTCCATCCTTCGTAAAGTAACTCCCGGCACTTGATGTCGTGGAAATTGTTATGATGGTATCACCTTCGCATTTGTAAGGCCGCATCGAAATGGATGTTTTACTATTTTTCTGTATTCCCATAAATATTAAGTTTGCCTTGTCTTTTTGTGTTATCTTCTTTTTAATTTAAATCGTCTTTTTTACAACCTTTTATAAAATATAGAAAATTACGAATAAACAAAATTACGTGCATTGTTCAAAAAATTACCATTATGTATTTAAATGATGAGTATTTGAAAACAACGATAAAAAACCTGTCACAGCGGGATTCGAACCACTGTCCACATTGTTAGGAGGCCACAACGCTACCACCTGAGCTACACGGACAGACTCTATAATTGCTTTAAAAACAGGTACTTCGATTTTCAAATCCGATTTTCTCGAGAATTTTTGAGAGTTCGTCGACTAGCGTTGGCTGGTTGTTATTTAAGTTTTGAACTTCACGTACCTATAAATTACATTCCTGCCAAACTTCAGCTTCATAGTTACAGTAGTTTTCGAGATTTCGTGATTAGTCAGTGAGTGAGTGAATGAGTGTCCTTTCGCTTTGATATAGATAGAAATTCGTAAGTATTTCCTCATGAATAAGTTGTTATTATATCGGTGAATCAGGAAAATTCGGCTGTTTTCACATTTATTTCATTATTGTTTATGCCTCTCGATATTTTACTAATGTTTGGAACGCAAAAATTGCAGAAACTATTTGGTTAAATACGTAGAAAAGTAATTACTAACAAACATCTCTCTGCATGAATTTTTTTTAAGTCTCGGTCGCAATATACTTTTTCCCACATGATGCGTTTCGAGTACATCATCAGATCTGTGGTATAAAAGAACAAAATTACATTTTAGATGTTTAAAGCACCACATCACAATATCTACAATGAGTACAAAACATATTAATACATATATACTTACAAAAAAAAATAAAAAAAAACGATGGGAATTATAAACATCTTAGTATAGACGCTCGATTAAAAGTTAAAACACCATCGTGGACGTCTAGTGATGATGTTGAACTAGACTGAAATGCCCAACTGTGGTGGTGGTGGTGGGGGGGGGGGGGGGAACACCGTAACAGGTAAAATAGGCCCAATCGCCACCAGATGGCGCAGGGTTAACATTAAGAGTGACTTGAATAAAACTACACATACATCATCTTGGGCACTCTGTACTGTGTGCAGTCATACAAACTGTGAAAATATGGCTACAAAATATGTTAAGCCTCATAAAAATATATCAGACACCGATTTTAAGTACATTAAAAATACTAATGGGTTAGGGCGTACGACAAGGGAGGCGTGGGAGGGCCAAAGGATGAGATTGGGTGTTGCTAAATACAGCGCAAAACACACGAAAATGTCAAAGAGTACGCAAGCTAGACCATTGTGACGTGACAGTCACATAGCTGCTCACCATATGTTACAAGTTAATATTGTAGAATAATCTAAAAAATGTTTGTTAAGCTTATGGGACTTAACTACGGGGTCATCAGTCCCTAAACTTACAAAGTACTTATGAACTACTTACAAACTAGGGCGGCACAAATATCCATGCCCAAGGGGAGATTCGAACCCCCGACCGTAGTGGCCGTGCTGACCGTGACTGGAGCGCCTCAGTCACCTCGGCCACCACGGCCGGCGTAGAATAATCTATCAACAGTTCTAGGTAGAGAAATTATGTGAAAGAACACACTGTCACTTAACACTTACGGGCTATGATGACGAGACAACGGACAGAATCTGAAAATATGAATATAGTCAAGGCTTGAAAATCAAAACAAATGACAAAATAATATATACATAGGCATTCGTACCAGAGGTGGGTGGATGAGGTGGAGTGTGTTTTGTTTTTTTGTTTTTTTTTTTTTTTTCTTTTTTTCCGAGACATTATTTACAACTAAACATGTTACATGAAATATAATACGAGGCGCGTCCAGAAAGTAAGTTCCGTTTGGTAACAAAATGAAATTGTATACAGATAGAGAAGAAATTTTTATTGCACAAAATTCTACAGCTCTTAAACTACTTTTTCACATAACAGCCGAAATTTTGCAGGCATTTGTCATAGCGTGGCACTAGGTTTTGTATACCTTCTTCATAGAAATCTGCCACCTGTGTCTTCAACCAGTTGGAAACAGTTTCTTTCAGCTCGTCGTCATTGGTGAAGTGATGACCGCCAAGGAAAGACTGGAGATGTAAGAACAGATGAAAGTCGCTAGGAGCGAGGCCAGGGCTGTACGTAGGATGGTCAAATACGTCCCAGCCAAATCCCTGTAGAACGTTTTTCGTCACATTTGCAGTGTGTGGTCGTGCGTTGTCGTGAAACAAAGCAACACCTTTTGACAGCAGTCCCCGGCGCTTATTCTGAATTGCACGGCGCAATTTCCGAAGTGTCTCGCAATAAGCATCTGCTTTGATTGTTTGACCACGCGGTAAGAAGTCGATGAGTAGGATACCTTTCCAGTCCCAGAACACTGTGCACATCATTTTCCGAGGTGTCATGATTTGCTTCGGCTTTACCTTTGGTGGGGATGAAGTGTTCCTCCATTCCATTGATTGCCGATTACTCTCAGGGTGTCGTAAGAAACACACGTTTCATCTCCTGTGACTATCCGTCTCAGAAATTCTTCGCCGCTTTCAGCATAACGGGTCAAAAACTCAAGTACATTACCCATCCGTTGTGTTTTGTGTTCCTCAGTGAGATTCTCTGGTACACAACGTGAGCAAAGTTAACGGAATTTCAGTTGTTTGGTAACAATTTCATGCATCAGTGATCGTGAAATTTGGGGGAAGTCCATAGCGAGAACACTAATTGTAAAATTACTGTTTTCCTGGATCTTCTCATCAATCGCGTGAAGCAGTTCTTCTGTAACCAAACATGGACGCCCACTTCGTTCTTCATCGTGCACATCAGTATGCCTGCCATACAACTGTCGGACCCATCTTCTCACCATCGAATCACTTATCGGATTTGGTAAGTAAACATCGCAAATTTGCCGATAAATTTCACTTGGTTTCACTTTCCTCGCATTCAGAACTGAATCACCGACCTGATTTCACAGGCGGCGAGATTTTCAATCAACGCCGACATTTCAAACAAGCACAACAAAGCGTACGTAACTGACAGCGATATCCAAATGGCGCACGTTCTTCGCCTTGATACACATCGTCTACAGAGCATGTGCGGAACTGCAATCGCAGCGCTGCAGCGGAGATAAATTGAAACGGAACTTACCTTCTGGACGCGCCTCGTATATGTTGTATAGATGCAGTGAACCATAGGATACATGTGACACATCGAATGGACTGCTATGTCCAGGCTTACATTTGAATATAATGCATGCATGCCAACGTATGGTCGCTTGTCCACATAGTGTAAGATTTCATGAACCAAGTGGTAAACATTTCTCTTCCGGCGCCTCGACCACCACCAGCAGCGCCTAGTGTTACTTCAACTGTCAGTTGGTAACAACCAGGGGGGTGTAAATTTGACTCGAGCACTTTGCTTCTGTGACGTCAGCTGCCAGCAAGCGCCGAGCAGTTGCCGCAGTATCCGTATGAAACGAGCAAGCTGGAAGTTGTGTTTTGCGCTCGTTCGTTTCGTGACCCGTTAAGTGTTCGGATAGAAAGTAGTTTTCTTGTATGAGGAAACAATTTTTCCATATATCGGCTGCTACGTTTGCGTTGTAACGAAAGTTTCCTTTATCTAATATATAAAAATGAAGGCCTCTGTTTGTCCGTATGCTATGCCTGTCAATGTCATTCAGTCGATTCTACATCTACATACATACTCCACAATTCACCGTAAGGCGATAAAACTTCCTCAACTTATTGCATGAACTATGGTCACGGTTATAGGCATAGAAAAATTTCGAAATTCGCACTCTAAGGGAGTGAAATCATGATATTATGTAAAACAGAAGCAAATTTTTTCTCTGTCTGTCCCTTTAATCTTCTAGAAAAAAGCCACTTTTACAAGTGAAGCATATGTACCATTTTTCTCTCCTAAAGCGTTGGCGCCGGATGGCTTCAGACTACATAAATACATTTTGGGAAATCAATAAAAGTTAGACATGTGCTCTCACGGACTTTATTTTAGATCTTTATGAGCTCCACAATAATAATAAAGAAAAAGAACACATACCTTATCACGATACGTTCAGTGGTTCTCGAGTTAAAGACATTTAAATATTACCCGTGCCAAGTCGCGGGGCGGGACGGGTTACCTAGTTGTTAATAATGGTCCTTTGTACGTTAGTATACATATATGGTAATCACAAGCGTGTTCCACCGTTTGAAAGCAATGTTTTTTTGTCGAATGAGAAAAGAAAAGAAGGAGAAATGTGTTCACCGCGGCCTTATAATACAGCGGCTTGCTGCCAAGTGACGTAGTACAGCGCTAACCAATGACAGTGAAGAAGCCCAAACTGGCATACCTTTCTAGTCTACGTACCTTGGGTAATAACTTTTAAAAATGTTCAAATGTTTGTGTAGTCTATGGGACTTAACTACAAGGTCATCAGTCCCTAAACTTACAAACTACTTACGAACTAACTAAGACTAAGGACGGCACAAATATCCATGCCCGAGGGGGTATTCGAACCCCCGAGTTCAAGTTCAAGTGTTTGTAGAACTTATGGGACTTAACTACGGGGTCATCAGTCCCTAAGCTTACAAACTACTTATGAACTAGCTAACACTAAGGACGGCACAAATATCCATGCCCGAGGGGGATTCGAACCCCCGACCTTAGTGGCCGTGCAGATCGTGACTGGAGCGCCTCAGTCCCCTCGGCCACCGCGGCCGGCTCGAACCCCCGACCGTAGTGGCCGTGCAGACCGTGACTGGAGCGCCTCAGTCCCCTCGGCCACCGCGTCCGGCAACAACTTTCACAGCAGTGAGTGCCGCGACTGTGTACGTCAGACTTGTGGTGCGATACTCTCGGTAGTATGTTCGTGTCGTGGCTGAGAAGAGCTGACGGAGAAGCACGCGGGGAACGGCCGGCCGTTGAGTGCGGGCCCTTCTTTGTCTGGGGTGAGGGTCGGGTGTTGGGCGCACGCGGCGGCGTCAGCAGCGGTTTATGGACACAGCCGGCTACTCAGCACTCCAGAGGAGAGCGCCCGCTTCCCTGGCCGCCCGAGATTCTGCTTTACGACCCTTCGCCGTTCTTTCTCATCCTGCCGCCAGGCCCCGCCCAGAGAAGCCGAACCGCGTCCTCGAGGCGGTATGCTGGAGTAGCAGCGGACTCATCCGCGTCTCGAATACCTTTCATGCTCATATCTAAAGGGGTCACCACGTAATGGAAGATCAAAGTTTGTGTAAGTAAAGGGTATACAGGGTCACAGACAAATATATATAGACGGGAAACCTCCGTAAGGGCCCGGTTCTACGCTCAGGGGGGCGGGGAGGGAGGGTTTCCAGCAGTTCCGTAAGATGTCCCACGAAGGCGCTGCGGTCAGAAGCAGCCCTTTAAAACTGGCCAGAGCAGGCGGCAGGTAGCGGCTGCCCCCACCACCACCTCCCCTCAAACGCCGGCAAGCGGCACGAGCTCTCCCTCACCCTCCCCTCCACGCTACCCTCTGACGTGCGAGAGGCACCCTAACCACAGAGTAACATACACAGAGGAGCAGCCCCCTCTAAACCACTGTCCTTCGCTCCACTCGTAGTTCCATAAGATGCTAGCAGGTGTCAGGCGGATTGCTGGCTTAGGGTGCGTCTCGCACGTCAGAGGGTAGCGCGGAGGGGAGGGTGAGGTGAGAGCTCGTGCCACCTGCCACGAGGCCACGGCTGTGTCCAGTGTGCCTGGCGTTTGAGGGGAGGTGGTGGTGGGGGCAGCCGCTACCTGCCACCTGCTCTGGCCAGTTTAAAGTGTTGCTTCTGACTGCAGCGCCATCGTGAGACATCTTACGGGGCTGCTGGAGACCCTCCCTCCCCGCACCCCTGAGAGTAAGACTGGACCCTTATGGAGGTTTCCCGTCTGTATATATTTGTCTGTGCCCTAAGCCAGGGAAAGGCCTGACACCTGCTAGCATCTTACGGAACTACGAGGGGAGGAGGGGAGCATAGGACTGTGGTTTAGGGGGGGTCTTCTCCTCTGTATGTGTTACTCTGTGACAAGGTGTTCAGAAAAGGGGTCCCTGATTTCAAAATTAAATATCTTGAAAACAAATATCGATAGAGGAATGCAGTAACCGGTATGTTTATTGTGAAAGCTGTTTGAAGTTTATACAGCAGTTTGAAATTATAGGTACAAAAGCTGCTAACAGATGGCGCTGTACGCTGTACAGCTCATATCAGTATGCATAAGTGAAATAATCGTATGAAAACACTCCTTGCAAAAAATCACATCACAAATGTTTTCAAAAAGTTCACCATTGGCACTATAGAGGTGGTGCAAACGAAGAATGAAATTCGCCATCACATTTCGTAGTGTCTCAACCGAAATGGATTCACATGCCACAGAGATCGCTGGTTCGAGCTCGTCCAGCGTGGCGGGATGCTTCGGGTAGACCATGTCTTTCACAGTGCCCCACAAAAAAGTCACAAGGAGTCAAATCCGGCGAATATGGAGGCCAACCCATGCCTGCACCAGTAAATTTGGGATATTCCAAACCAATGACTCGATTCCCAAAGTATTCCTCAAGCAAGTGAAAACTTGTTCAGTCCGATGCGGTCGGGCTCCATCCTGCATAAGCCATTCAGTACCTGGTCGATCCTCTAACACTTGCTGTGTGGCGACAAATTGTTCCAAAATTGCAACGTAACGTGCACCAGTGACCGTTTCTCGAATGAAAAAAGGGCCAATAATGCCTCTGCTGCATACTGTAGCCCACACAGTAACTTTAGGAGAATACAGGGGTTTCGCTTCACACCAATATGGCTTTTTGGAACTCCAAAATCGCCACTTCTGCTTATTCACGTATCCATTCAGGTGGAAGTGTGCTTCATCTGTAAACCAGATGCAGCTAACATCAAATCCTTGACGATCAATCATTGTGAGCATCTGATTAGCAAAGGCAACCTGTTGTTGCACAGCTCATACGGGTATGGCCTAGTGCGTTTGAATTTTGAATGGAAACATGTGTAGGCTCTTTCTCAGTATTTTCTGCGTGCTGGAACGCTTCAAACCAGTCTCAGATGCAATTCTACGGATGGATGACATTGGAGTTCGCTGAATAATTCAAGAAACTGTGGCGATATTTTCGGGCGTAACTGTGGTTTGCTTGTGGCCAACATGCCCCACTAGATCATCAGTTACGCTGCCTGTTCGTTGAAATTTTGCGAAGAGCGTACGAATGGGTTTCGCATCGGGTCCGCTTGGAACATTAAATCGTGCTTGAAAACTTCGCTTTGTTGCCGTAGGACTCTCTTCTAACCTGTGGTACTCTAGCACAAAAAAAAAAAAAACGCTTTGTTCAATGGAGTACATGGTTTTAATCTCTTCCTTCGGTACGCTAACCTCCTTTCACGTTTCAATAGTGGAACTGATCGCTCTGGGCTTCGGATCACTATTTATACTAGGATTTACGTATGGCGATTACAGCGCCATCTGTTAGCAGATTTTGTAACTATTATTTCAAACTGCTGTATAAACTTCTTACAGCTTTGACAATAAACGTACCGTTTACTGCATTTCTCTATCGATCTTTGTTTTCGAGATATTTAATTTTGAAATCAGGGAGTCCTTTTCTGGACACCCTGTATTACACGGAGCGTATTTGGTCGCTAGTCGCTGGTGTCTGTTGTCGCTCGACGTATAGGCGAATAGCGAATGAGTACGCTGACGCAATGACACGCAGCGACTTGACACGCAAGCGTCTTCGTAGAAACAACTGAAACTCGACGTTGTATATGACATATTGTTTTGGAGGTTAGGTGATACCAAACAATTCAGTTTCCCACAAAACAAAATATGAAGAGGAATTGTAATAAATTTTCCAAATTTATGGAAATTTATCGAAGTATTATGGGACATTAGAAATAAGGATTATTTAAATACTAAACTTAAAGACACTCAATTTAACCAACTGTTTGAATTCCAGGACTTGTGGAATAAGCTTGGACATAGAAGATTGGGGTATTCGAAACAGGTATTCAAGTGTTTTGAAGCTATCACCTGTTGCCAAATATCGCAGTGTAACTTTCCAGTTTTGTTCTTGGCGAGATCACCATCCTTATGACGGTATTCTGTTTCCTTATTTTATCCTATATCATTTCTAGTAATGTATCAGAATTTTCTGATGTCATATTCATTATATTTCTGTAGGCAGAAGTATTTTCATACAATAATTCTCTCAAAAGATTTGAGAAGCACCACATTTTGCCCTCCTCGTAGTTAACCTTCTTATCCATTTTCTTTTCCTAATTTTCCGTTTCGCTTTGGTAGATTAACTGTTCTTTTAAGACTTTTGCGAGAAACACAACGCCAGTATTTATTACTTCCTTCGAGGGACCGATAACCGTCGCTGTTTAGTCCCTTCCACAAACCAACTACAACAACTTCCTTCGACATTTTAACTCGACTGGTGGCTACTTTATACGCTCCTGTAAATGACACAATGCGACCAACACTTCAAAGCGACCAAAAACGCCAGCGGCCAGCGTCTAAAGTAGCCCAATCTTCAACTTTAGACGCTCGCATTTCGGAGCAGCGACTTTCTTCTCTGTCATTGTTTACACAGAGCGAATTTAGCTGCTGCGTCCAAATACGCCACCGACTAGCGACCAAATACGCTCCGTGTAATATACCCCTTAAGAGACCAAAAACAAAACAAAAAATGTTCAAATGTTTGTAAATCTATCGGACCAAACTGTGTGGTCATCAGTCCGTAGCTTACAAACTACTTAAACTAACCTAAGGACAACACACACACCCACGCCCCAGGGAGGACTCGAACCTCCACGGCGAGCAACCGCGCGCTCCGCAGCTAGACCAAGTTATGTATTGGGCACTGACTTTTTATTTTTACACTTGACAGCATTTTTGCTACACGTAGCGTTACACATTAAAAAAAATAAAAATAAAAAATTAAATAAAAGAATCCCAGTGTCCAATGCATAACTTGGTTACACTTACATGTACAATAAAAACACAAACCACCATGACACCATAAACCTACACTTAGCGGAAGATAAATGTTCCTGTAAAGTATCCACTGAAGATGAGCCTGCAGTGGCTCGAAAACTTGTTCTGAGTTAATGAAAAACCTCCATAAAGGCAGCTGGTTGCAATTCTTTCAAAATGTTCAAATGTTTGTAAAGCTTATGTGACTTAACTACGGGGTCATCAGTCCCTAAACTTACAAACTACTTATGAACTACTTACGAACTAGGACGGCACAAATATCCATGCCCGAGGGGGGATTCGAACCCCCGACCGTAGTTGCCGTGCTGACCGTGACTGGAGCGCCTCAGTCACCTCGGCCACCGCGGTCGGCTGCAATTCTTTAAAGAAAATAAATCGTCCATTTACGCTACAGTTTGCAGTTTCGTATCCGACATGGATATTGAGAAACATGTTTGAACAGAATAACATGAAAATGGAATACATACACGGGCAACGGCGTGCAATGTAACTAGTATTTAAGTTGATCTACTTACCCTGAAATCTATGTGTGATAAGATATGGCGTAGTAGAAATATTCTCGAATAGGAAGAACAACTCTTTATCAGTCTCGTGTTTGATATCGAATGTAGGGTGGAATGCGGAATTGCTTCCCAGTTTCCACGCTGCACACGTGCTTTCTGTTAGCTACATATACCACTGAATGTAGCTTAAAATTTACGTCACAGTACGACACACATTTCAGGAGATATCACGTCATAAACACTGAAATTTGCGAATAACTGCTACATCATGCGCTATTTATCCACATCTCCTTGTAAAATAATGGCCGGCCGCGGTGGCCGAGGAGACATTCCGCCGGCGGCGGCCGTGAGCTGCGGACGTCGGAGCGGCCGTGTGGTGTTTACGTCGTCGCTGCGGGCAGCCGAGCGCGGTGTGGTGAGTGAACGCTTTCAGCGTTTCTTGTTGTATACGAAGTAACATTTGTAGAATGGCATAATGGCACAGACAACGACAGTATGATGATGATGATCGTGTGGCATTTATGACCGTTAGACCCCAACTGGGGTCGTGTTCAGCCTGCCTGGTGCAAGTCTCTTTATCTGACGCCACTTCGGCGACTTGCATGTCAATGATGATGGAATGATGATGAGGACGACACAACACCCAGTCCCCGAGTGGAGAAAATCTCCTACCCGACCGGGAATCGAACCCGGGCACCCTGCATGGCAACCAACCACGCTGTCCACTGGACTACGGAGGCGGACGACAACGACAGTAGAGAAATTGAGACAAGAAACTTTGAAGATAGTTTTTGACCCGAAATATGCTAGACCAAAATCTTTCGAAGTTGAGGCATTTATAGAAAATAACTTTAAGATCAAGGTGGACGAATTGATTGGAATTAACTTGTCGATCGCTAGCCCGACAGTTTACTTGAAGTTATCAACTGCTGACAAATGCGATGAAATTGTGAGATCTTGTGGTGGGGTAGCCAGATTTAAACACTCAGATGGACATATAGGGGACGTCACGGTTTCGCGTGCAGGTACGGGGACACGGACGGTCCGTATTTTTGAGCTCCCCTTTGAAGTAACAGAAGAGGAGATTAATGAGAAACTGCGGGAATATGGCACGATTATCAGCAATGTTGCAGAGAAGTGGTCTATTTTGCACAAATTTCCCGTTCTGAATAGTGTTAGACAGATTAAAATTGACATGTTGAAACATATTCCCTCTTATCTCACGATATGTGGATACCGGGCGATAATTATTTACGATGGGCAACCGAGAACTTGCTCAGGTTGTGGCTCGACTACCCACGTCCGTGCACAGTGTGTGCAGAGGCGTGTGACGCAACTACCGACTGGTGAGCGAGCGCAGCCTAGTCACATGACCACGTTACCCGTGACGTACGCCGCCGCAGCCCGCGGAGACGTTGCCCCAGACACATGCATAGAAAGGGCGGCAACTGAGTTTACAGAACGTCCAGCTGAAAACGTCGCTATGGAGACTAGTAGCACAGAAGCTATGGGTCTAGCTACTTCTCAAGAAGCAGGGACCAGTGCCCATGCAGAAGATGACCAAATTAAGACGGCAGAAGAAGGCACGTGTCAGTCACACGAAGAAGAGGGCCAGTGCAAACATGACACTGTTGAGACGTCTGAGGATGGCGACCTGCAGTCCCCCATGACTTCACCCAAGTCCCGGAGGAAGCGTCACAAAGCTCGTCAGGGAGCAGAACAACTTGCGCCGCTACTGCGTGATAAAGCGAAGCGGATAGGCCAAGAAATGGTGAACACAGCTCAAGGAGCGCTTTCGGACAACCGAACTACAACAACAGAGAAGTCACGAACTGAGGACACTGAACCAGATCGAGGAAAACACACCCCTGAAAGCGGTGCCAAGACAACTGACAAAGGCACAGCAAGTCAGAAGGACCCTCCAAGTATATCACAGACGGACGTGGGGGAAGTTAAGTGCACTCGCGATTGGGCGGATGATGTTGAGGAGCACAGCCAAGATGCAGAGATGACTGAGATAACAGGACAGACAGTACCCGAACACCGACATGAAGTGACCACCGATCGACAAAATACCGTAGAAGACGCTAATATGGCAGGTGACGATGCAGATTTCTTTTAAATGGAGACATATCCACATTGTCTGGTAGGCAGTATAACTACTTCAATGGTACAGTCAAGATGACGTCCTTGCAGGCGTACAGAATTGCGACCTTGAATATTAATAAAATTAGCAGCACTTTCAAACTGAACAATCTCCAAGATTTTCTGTACGCAGCCGATGTTGACATCCTTTTACTGCAAGAAGTAACGGACATCTGTTTGGACAACATCGCTGGCTACAACGCCATTAACAATCCTGGTAATGGCAATGACCTCGGTACGGCGATTATGGCAAAGGAAGGTATCATACTCACAAAAGTGGAGAAACTGCCAAAAAGTAGAGGCATAGCTGCCACAATAAATAATACTACGCTGATTAACGTATATGCCCCCTCAGGAACTGGGAACAAGCGCCGCAGAGCCGAATTTTTCAAGGAGGACATAGTACCACTTTTTACTGACCGATCTGAACAAACAATATTCGCTGGCGACTTCAATTGCGTAATAAGCCCCAAAGATCAGACGCCCAATTTTAATAAATCTCTGGAGCTGGAGACCATCGTGAGAGACTTACATCTGCTTGATACTTGGGAACTGAAACACGGTGATAAGCCGGGTTACACATATATCACCAGTCACTCTGCCAGTCGTATAGACAGGATCTACGCAACGTCCAATTTAAAGGAACACATTTTACAGTCCGAAATATGGCCAACTATGTTCTCTGATCATATCGCGTACATATGCACGGTAAACTACTTAGAGAGACAGGGAACCTTCAGAGCTAGAGGCCAGTGGATGTTTAACGTAGCACACCTATCGGACCCTGGATGTCGTGCAGCATTCTATACAACTTGGGCAGAATGTGAACGAAAGTTCCCCCGTTACAGTACGGCACTGCACTGGTGGCTACAATGCGCAAAACCCGCAATAAGGAGGACACTGAAAAACTACTCTCGCGAAAAAGCCGCCTGGCGGAAGCAGACGACAGAATTTTACTTTCAGTGCCTGCGAGACTTGTACGTTCAGGACGCCACAGTCATCAATAATTACGGGCAGATCCAAAGAATGAAGGCGAAACTGTTAATTCTGAAGAGACAACATCTCGAAGGCTGTCAAATACGAACGCGATTACAAAACACAATAAATGAAGAGACTACATCGATGTACCATGTTCTCCAAGAAAATAAAAGACACAGACGGAAAATTCTGACAGAATTTAAAACTTCAGACGGGAGACTCTTGACAGACCAAGCTGCAATACGAGAAGAGATCCACAAACATTTTAGAGAATTACTTGTCATTACACCAACAGACGAAACAGCACAGCAAGCCATTACTGCTAGGACGCAAAGAAGACTAACTCCAGAAGAAGCAGGCGAGCTTGCAGCAGAGATAACGGACGACGAAGTCGAAGATGCTATCTCAAGGAGTCCTAAGAATAAATCACCTGGTCCAGATGGGCTTCCCGCGGAGTTGTATCAAGTCTTTCGAGAACGAGTAACGCCTAAACTGACACTCGTATGTAACGAAATAATGCACACAAAAAATGATTTTCCGAAAGAATTCTGTGAAGGCACTGTGGTCTTGGTCCCCAAAACACCAGGAGGCAAAACCATAGCGAATCTTCGATCTATAACACTTCTAAATAGTGATTATAAGATCTTCGCCCGTATTATGATGCAAAGGTTCAAGTCCGTTATTCGTACAGTGACAGGAGCTTATCAAACAAGTGTCGGGAAAGATAGGACAATCTATCAGACCTTAACCGACTACAGAGACATCATAGCCATATCGGAAGCTTGCAACATCAGATGTGCATTGATGTCGCTTGATTTTGAAAAGGCTTTCGATAAAGTAAATCATTCGTACCTTTTCCGGACTATGAAAGCCATGCACTTTCCACAGACAGTGATAGATACCGTGAAAACCATACTCACGAATAGCACATCACGAATAAGTGTAAACGGCAAACTCAGCAGCCCGATAAATGTTCAGAGTTCGGTACGACAGGGGTGCCCAATGTCTATGACGCTTTTCGCACTGGCGCTTGAACCTCTTATGACCTGCCTGACAGAAGAACTTCGTGGACTACACATCCATGGACAGAAGATATCATGCCAAGCTTACGCGGATGATGTTGGAGTCCTTGTGACTGATGCAAGCGAGATGGACAAAGTACTTGACATTGTGGCGACTTACGAACTTGCGTCAGGAGCTAAATTAAAGCGCAATAAGTCTGGTGTTATGAATATTGGTCGAGGTATAGAGATCAGACCCGCTGCACCAATAAAAATAGTGGAACGAATAAAATGCCTCGGAATCGAATATACTCGTAGTATTCACCGCACGGCCGCTCTCAATTACAGGACATTACTTGCAAAATTACGAGCAGGCATACAACAACACAGCTTACGCAATTTAAACGCCATTCAAAAAGTGCAGCTAGTCAACACGTATATTACATCCAAAATCAACTATGTTGCTCAAGTGCTGCCCTTGCCCAGAACCATAGCACGCAAAATACAAGCAACGCTTGGTTATTTTGTTAGTAGAGGTCAGATATTTAAGGTTGCATATGACACCTTGACGCTACCGACACACAAAGGCGGTTTAAAACTGACAGATATATACCTGAAAGCGCAAGCACTATATGTCAGTAAAAACTATAAACAGTGGAAACGATCACCAACGACCTTAGTATCACATCTTTTGAACGAAATCACACCGGTTAGCAGGGCTCCACCAATAGACGTGCACCACATCTCACACGAACTGTACCACCTCAAACACTCCCTAGTGGAGTACAGCTACATACGTCATAGAACCCCGGAGAAAGGCATGTACACAGTAAAGGAGATCTACAACGCTTTGATGGAAGGCAAACAGAGTAATCAAATAGAAACTAAGTTTAAACATAACAACTGGAACAATATATGGGCAAACATATCTGACACCCACTTATCATACAATGTGAGGTCGACGTGGTACTTGGCCGTCAATAGAAAAATCCCCACCAACTCAAAATTGCACAAAATACATCTGGCAGCCGACCCAAACTGTGCCCACTGCAACCTAATTGACACCGAAGAACATCGTTTTGTGTGTGAAGATGCGAAAGATGTGTGGCTTCTATTCAGGAAGACACTGGCACTTATTCTCCGCACATCACCAAACACAATAACACCGGCACAAGTACTTAATCCTGATGACGTACCGTTCCCTAATACTAGACGAAGAGCAGTCAACTGGGTTAAAGGCCAGACTGTTCATTACATTTTAACAAACAAGACAAAGAATAAAGAAGATTACTGGATGTACCTGCTGATAGAACATCAGAAGCTTGAACGTCACAGAAAATATAAAGAGAAGTACGCAAATTATCTAAAACGATCAATAATATAGACCAACGGGAGAGAAAAATTAAACGGTACAGTTTCATTTAGGTATATTTTTTATTATCCTTTTATTTCATTTTACGCCAATAAGATGGCTATTTATTTTTATACTGATTTAATTTTGGTTTTCATATCGATGCAAAAACACGTCGTAGAAAAAGAAAAATTTGCAGCTTGAGATGCACCGCAAACCATATCCGAGCATCTCTGCCGCACAAGATGGAAAGAAGAGTGCATCATAACAACATACTTAATCAAAATGGGAACAGAAGCAAGAGATTAAGTACATTACTATACTTGAGAGAAATAAATTTCTCTTTTTTTCTGTTGAAAATAAAAGGCCAGTGAAGCCGACGCCGAAGAAGGCGACCTTTGGCGAGCGCAAGGCCGGGCTAAAGGGGTGGACGGAGGCTCGTAAAAAAATAAAAATAAATGTGCCGTCTTAGTTCATAAGTAGTTTGTAAGTTTAGGGACTGATGACCCCGTAGTTAAGTCCCATAAGCTTAACAGTCATTTGAACATTTTTTGAAGTTGTACGGCCTGAAATGATATATTCATGTCGAACATACAACTGTAAATCGATTGAGTGTTTCTGAACCCGAGATTCGGGCGCTACGCGCCCGCACGTACTAATGAGAATAAAATAAAATAACTTCTTGTTTAATCTATACCTAACCTTCTTAGGTCTAACCTATAGATAACGTTTTGAAAGTGAAATTTAGGTTAGGTATAGGTCAAACAAGACCGAAACCTTGCAACAATAGAGAAACACCAAAAGGATAACACAACGCCACCTAGGTGTCTTCAAAAATATCAGACACGTAAACAGTGAGTACCGGTATTGAAACCACACGCGGGACAGAATGACGTAAAAAATGACGTCATTGGTCAAAGCGTTATCGGAGACTACATTTGACTCGAATCTGGTCAGTGAGAACACGGGGCAGGCAAGTTCAGAGATGACGTCATAGAGCTCTCTGGCGAGTTCGAGGCGGGTATGCAGAGATTATTTCTGAAGGATCGCACCTCCGCACAGAGCTGTGGTTGCGGGGAACCCTCTAGAGAGGCAGGGCAGGGCATTTGGAGGGTCGCGAGATACATTTGAAAACAGGCGCAGCCAGAATAGCCTCCCAGCGCATTGTGTGCTGACCCTTTGTCGGGTCACCGGCTGTCTCTTCCGTCGGAAATAACCGTCCACTATCGCTTTTTTGCTGTTCACTCGTTGTCAGCGCACCGCTTACTCTTGGACGGTAAAACGTCACGTGCCTTTCAACTGATGTGACGCACGTACTTTCACGCGCCACAGTGGCAGGCAACTACATGGCGGTAGCCTCTGCTTGCTGGACACACCCTGTTTTCCGTTGTCACCTGCATATAAGAAGAAACTTTTGCGTTGGCGCCTGAGGTTAAATACAGGGTGTTACAAAAAGGTACGGCCAAACTTTCAGGAAACATTCCTCACACACAAAGAAAGAAAATATGTTAGGTGGGCATGTGACAGGAAACGTTTAATTTCCATGTTAGAGCTCATTTTAGTATTTCTCTTTAAATGTAAATTGAAATAATTCGTGCAGACAATTATCAAAATACCCAATTGTTTCGTTAGTATGTACTGTACTTCCTCGATTCACCACCATTTGGCCCAATTGAATTGAAATTGGAATTGGAACAGTTGGTGTGTTCTTGATTAGGCCTCATGTTCTTCCACCTACGCTCACTGGAGCACGTTATCATGATTTCATACGGGATACTCTACCTGTGCAGCTAGAACATGTGCCTTTACAAGTAAGACACAGCATGTGGTTCATGCACGATTGAGCTCCTGCACATTTCAGTCGACGCTTCAGTTCGTACGCTTCTCAACAACAGATTCGGTGACCAATGGCTTGGTAGAGGCGGATCAATTTCATGGCCTCCACGCTCTCCTGACCTCAACCCTCTTGACTTTCATTTCTGGGGCATTTGAAAGCTCTTATCTACGCAGCCCCGGTACCAAATGTACAGACTCTTCGTGTTCGTATTGTGTACGCCTGTGATACAATACTCCATTCTCCAGGGCTGCATCGGCGCATCAGGGATTCCATGCGACGGAGGGTGGATGCATGTATCCTCGCTAACGGAGGACATTTTGAACATTTCATGTTACAAAGTATTTGAAGGCACGCTGGTACGTTCTGTTGCTGTGTGTTTCCATTCCATGATTAATGTGATTTGAAGAGAAGTAATAAAATGAGATCTAACATGGAAATTAAGCGTTTCCGGACACATGTCCACATAACATATTTTCTTTCTTTGTGTGTGAAGAATGTTTCCTGAAAGTTTGGCAGTACCTTTTTGTAACACTCTGTATAAGAAAGGACTGTCTGTGGAGAATCTTATATAAAGTCAACACAATCAAGTTCACTGGCCCAATAAGTTCTCCTCTGTCTAAGGGATGATAAAAATTCGTTCACAGTCCCCACCTGAGACAAAGAGACGGAGGGTACATTACGTAGAAATAACTTCCCCAACACTTTCGTTTAAACTTTTACCTAGTATGTTTACTTACCAGATCAAAGCACTGTTCAAATGTTTGTAAATCTATCGGACCAAACTGCGTGGTCATCAGTAGCTTACAAACTACTTAAACCTAGGTATACTAACCTAAGTACAAACACACACACACACACACACACACACACACACACACACACACATGCCCCAGGGAGGACTCGAACCTCCACGGCGAGCAACAGCGCGTTCCGCAGCGAGACGCTTTAGACCGCTCGGCTACTCCACCGCGGCCAAAGCACTGTTTACTGGTAGTAGCACTGCACGTTGGCGTATCTGGTATAGCTCGTGAACCTCCAGACAAAATTTACTTTACCGAAAATATTTCGAATCAGCCTACTAGGCTACTGTTCAATGCAAATGAAATCTTTCCTCTAGCCTGTGCCTGACCGCCAATACTTTGTCTTTAGATTCACTCAAATCACTGTTCCTTTGACAAAAGCAATGTTCTTGAACAGATACCTGCACAATTCAGTGGAATGAATGAATGTTCATGAAACTCAGCTAACACTCCCTGACGAGATTCACTTTTACAACCAGTTTCCCAACAACTTGGTATCACCGTTCTGATCCACTTAAATTTATCTACGTCACAGTGCCTAAACTTCACACGCTGCAATCTTCAAGGCAACGTCGCACTCGGGGTCTCAAGAAGAAACCTTGCAATCTCAAACAGTAACTTGCCAGACTCGTGAAGTTCGACTGCACTTTCCGCACTCTGACAACTTTTAAAGTTTCACTCTTCGGAAAGTCGCAGCACACACACTGCCTCCACCTGGGTCTACCGCCCAGCCTTTTTACCTGTCCTCCGGAGAAACCCTGACGTCATAAAAATCCCCAGTAGCTACCCCTCGCCGACGTACAATGCTTTGCAAGTGTACTGTACATTCTTACATATGCATCTTTAAACACTTATACTAAACACAAATAAATATGTAGCTGATCACAGTAATTAACATGTTTGATTTATAATTTCTCCTATGGAGCGATTCGGATACCAATATCATTTCTCCCGCCATTTGCAGTATTGTTTTCCTCTTTTAAATCTATTTCTAATGTATAAAGCAGTGTGTCCGTATGTTTGTACGTGTTGCATACACGTCTACAGTTTTGTTCCAAACTTTATGAAATTTTGTACACGCAAGCTTCAATCCATGAGGACGGTCGCCGTAAGTGTAAGAATCATATACGATATATAGTTCACGAGATATGACGTCATAAACAATGAGATGCGCGAAAAACTGCTGCATTTTGCGACAATGCGGCTCATTTTCTCCTAAACCAGGGGACCGATTTGAACCAAATTTGGTAAACACATTCCTTACCGTGAGGTAACAATTGCTGCATGGTTAAGAATCACATATGAAACATGGTTCAAAAGATATTACGTCATAACCATTAGAAATCTCAAAAAATGCCATATAATGCGGCGAGACTTTCGAAATACATTGTATGAGAATGACAGTACTTAGCGACTTGCAACAAACTTTAAACATAATTTCTAACCTCTATTAAACATTTTCTCGCTGGCAACCATAGTAAAATGATGAAACGAAAAAAGTTTCTCGCTTACTACTTTTCCGCTGTTTATGGAGTAAAACTACTGCTCTCGGTATGACGTTACAATTTATAATTTGAACACTACAAATTGTTGCGACAGGAAATTTTACAGACAGTATACACATATATAGTTGAATGTCCCATCTCAAATGTATCACAGTACGACATATAGTTCATGAGATACGGGCACCTAAACAGTAACGTTCATGGTAAAGCGCCCCATCACGCACCAAGTTTTAATAGATTACTTCTTTACTATTAATGGTATTCCCAAGAGATTTTACAGACAAACAGCCCTTATACAAATAAATATATACGTGAAACATTGCAGGAATATATAAATAAATACCCGGGCAACGCCGGGTTTTCAGCTAGTATGTGATAATCTCTGTTGCAAAAATCAGTATGAAACATGTTGTTATATATTTTTAGCCTGCTCTTTACAATGGAACAAGGTGTATTAGCGTACCATTTAAAATTAAACAATTACGGGCGATTATATACAAAATAATTATTTAAATAGAAAGAAAATGCATAAGTAAATTTGAACACTGTGATTTTGTGATATAATCATTTGTATTACGACACCTGTCTTGTATTTTACGGTATTAACAAATTTATAGAATCGTATTAGTGAATTAGGTTTGCTGTGATCAATATTTATTTATCTTACATCGAATGTAAGCTTATCAGGTGAGGCACCTTGTTGAAACCTTTCATATTGCCGACCGAAAGACGCGAACTTAACCGGCTGCCGGCGAGGCTTAATGGTTCCGAATAATCGGCAGAGGTTGACAAGGCGTATGACCGGATTAGTCACAAGTACTTACTTCTTACAATGCAAAAGATGGGATTTGGGTCCCCCTTCATGAACGCCATACATAAGGTCACCACTGAAGCAAAGTCTCGCATCCTGATTAACGGCCACTTTAGCCAACCTGTATTAATTGAACGGTCTATCAGGCAGGGATGTCCTTTATCGATGGTATTATATGCCCTGGAACCCCTGCTGACCGTTATCACAGATGAAAATTTATCGCTGGCGATTTGTAGCCTTAGGCACCGCTGTATCGCCTTTGCAGACGACCTGTGCATTGTGGTCTCATCTCAACAAGATCTCATGGCCATTGACCGTGCAACTCACGATTTCGTGGTGTCCACAGGGGCCAAGCTGAGTGATAACAAAACTGTCCTCCTGCATATTGGCGCGGGTTTGCGCAACGCTGCGGGTCTGGATTGGTGTTCTGCTAACAGCAGGCATAAGGCACCGGGTATCCAGATGGATGCAAACCCAGCCAGGATGTATACTAGGAACTGGGCGGACATGTTGAATAAGATTCGAGCAGAGCTTAAAATATACATGGACAGACAACTTAATATCCTGCATGGGTCCAGACCATCAGACTTACGATTGCCAGCACATTTAGCTACCTCGCGCAGATACTGCCAGCCCCGCCTCCTGTTGTTGCTAGTGTTCAGAAGGCCCTTTGCTAGTTTGTCATGAGGAACAATATCTTCAAGGTCGACTTCGAGACTTTGGTCTTGCCATTTACGAATGGAGGTCTCAACTTGATTAATGCGAGAGTGCAGAGTACAGTACAATCAGTCGCTTCCGGAAGACTATCGAGGCTCCTCAGGACAGCACTACCAAGATCTTGTTGGCTAGATGTAGCCCAGGCCAACTTGAACCTCCCGTTAATATATCGACAATTCCACCCGCCTTTCTTTACATACAACAGTACTGCTTGAATTTCAGCTACGTTTATAAAGGCTGTTCATCCCATTCAAGAACCACCAGGCTAACGAACAAGGCAGTCTATGAATTCTTAACAACTACTACAAACAGAAACCCTGTGGAACGGAAATGGCCGAATCACAGTTGGAACATTATCTGGAGAAATATTTTTAGTGACTTTCTTCCCATCGCTGTTCAATCAGCGTGATATATGGTCGGAAACGACAACATATCAACAAGCTACACAAAATACATCTCGCAAATCAGCCGACCTGTGGTGCATGTGGCTTTGTGGATACTTTAATTCACCGCCTTACCTGCGGGCCTGCGAAACAAGTCACCGACCTTATGTGCAGAAGACTGGCCATCATAGATCGTACCACTGCAACGCACATTGACAAGACGGAACTTCTGTAGCCGCAGAAGTTACGCTACCCCAGAAGCAAGAACAACGCAGCGAGCTGGATGCTAGGCCATACCATTGGCTATCTAATTCAAAATCGTGTCGCCAGTTATACCGACTACTGTACCTATATTAAAATCGAAAATTTTAAAATTAAATCTGACTTGAATTACAATAATAAAAACGGAACATGCTGGATATTATGATATCCCGAATCTGACGGTCTGTCTAAGCAATGAAGGTATTCAGTAAGCTCCGAATGGACGGACACACAGAAGAATGAAATCTTTAGTAAATCGTTTTATATACTTTATTTATGTTGTTTTTTCCCTCAAGAAAAGGGTATGGAAGGCAGATGTCCATATTTACCTTTTTTCGTTCACTTTGGTTTCACATTATACTTATAACAGGAAATTGTTCAGAAGTATTATAATTTTCCAATTTGCCTTTTGGCGATGAAGCCAGACGAAGAAGGCACTCATGACGTGAGTAAGGTAGGGCTGAAGGGGAGGTACGAGGTCCAATTTTTTAGAGAAAAAAAAATGGATAGCGTCACCGACTGCGGTGCTGAAGATCGCTGGTTCAATCCCGTCCACCAGCAAAAATTTATTTCTTTGTAATTATCATTTCCAGAATGTTTTACATGTGTCTTATGTTCACTTGTAATTTCTACATGTTTCTTACGTTAACTATTCTTCTTACTTCTGGTACATTCTGTCTGTGTATAAATAGCAGAGCACTCTGCCCGAAAGGCAGTCAGTGCTGCGTGTGTGTTTCAGTTCGCAATAAACCTGCTTTCAGTATAAGTGCTGTGTTCAGTTGAGAACTCTGCCGTAGAAGTCAAGCCTTGTTCCATTTCATCGCGACACTATGAGCCCTCGCTCACCTCTGTATCTTAAATAGTTTAAAAGTTACGAATTTTTAACTAATTACTAAATTGCCGTATTTTCATTCTATTAAAAGTTTTTATATGAAATTTTTTTCAGAAACTGTGCCGCACTTCCCTATCTCAATTATGTCTTAGTCTAAAACTTAACTGTATCATATACAATACACCGCCGCCTTCCCTGGCTGCGCAGAGGAAAACCCTGACGTCAGGGGTTTTTCAACTTCTCAGATCTCCCCAAGTCGGCCGTTTCCACCCTATACACATAAGCTCTCCACTGTCTAGCCCACTAGGAGCCCTATCCACACGGGTGCTAAACATTATTTTTCTAAATTACAGATTTATACAGATAATGGCAAACCCATGAATGTCACCTGTCTACTTAGATAGAATGCAAGAAAAATTAGTAAAATAGAAGAGTTTAACAATTTTATGCACCGGTAAGGTCAGTGTTTGCGGTGAATTTAATCTATGTTGACAAATTGATCTGGATTATGGCTGTCAATTTCTCCAGTCATAATGATTGTGTGCAACTCGTTGGGCGGTAATTGTCACACGCCAAGAACATACAGGGTGTTTCACTAAGTGTGTTTGCCTCTGTAACTTATAAAATAATAGGTGACGGGAAATTTTAATGTGGTAGGTCAACACAAGAAATGTTACACTTTCTGCAGAGCTATGAACATAGTTTATTGTATCATTTTCCAAAAGATATAATTTTTTAAATGGAACAATAGTTTTTCTATCGTGCACTGAATTCGTTGAAACCAGCTGCGTCCAAAGCTATTTAAACTACATTCCTATCACTGTTAGTTTGGGAGCTACAACCCTTCAAATTTTAGGGGGCGGAGGCTGCGACAGCATAGCTGACTGGCTGGTGGTCATGAAACAGTGGGCCGTGGCCCCAGGGGATAGCCACGCGGCCGGTTAGCTACGCTATCGCAGCCTCCGCCCCCGGAACTTTGAAGGGATGTAGCTCCCAAACTAACAGTGATAGGAATATAGTTTAAATTGATTTGGACGCAGCTGGTTTAAACGAATCCAATACACGATAGAAAAAACTATTGTTCCATTAAAAAATTATATCTGTGTTGTGTAACTCTTTGGAAAATGAAACAATAAACTATGTTCATAGCTCCGCAGAAAGTGTAACAATTCTTGTGTTGACCTACCGCATTAAAATTTCCCGTCACCTATTATAAGTTACAGAGTCAAACACACTTAGTGAAACACCCTGTATGTTCTTCGCGTGTGACACTACTTTTGCGTTGGCGCCTGCGAGGTTAAATACAGGGTGTTACAAAAAGGTACGGCCAAACTTTCAGGAAACATTCCTCACACACAAAGAAAAAAAAATGTTATGTGGACATGTGTCCGGATACGGTTAATTTCCATGTTAGAGATCATTTTAGTTTTTTTTATATGTAAATTGAAATAATTCGTGCAGACAATTGTCAAAATACCCAATTGTTTCGTTAGTATGTACTGTACCTCCTCGATTCACCGCCAGTTGGCCCAATTGAATTGAAATTCTTGGTGATGTCTTGATTGGGCCTCATATTCTTCCACCTACGCTCACTGGAGCACGTTATCATGATTTCATACGGGATACTCTACCTGTGCTGCTAGAACATGTGCCTTTACAAGTACGGCACAACGTGTGGTTCATGCACGATGGAACACCTGCACATTTCAGTCGACGTGTTCGAACGCTTAGTGAAACACCCTGTATGATCTGTGATGTGAACAGATTCAGTGTCCGTAATAATCTGGCGAGAAGTGGGAATACGCATTGTACCCAGGAACTGTGCCTAACATCATCGTTTCGGTGGCCTATGCGTTACGTTGTGGGAAGGCATCATGCGGTACGACCTACAAATCTCTGAACACAGCACACTCACCGTACAAAGCGGTGTGTCATTTCAGGAAAGCTTTCAACACGGACGCCATTTTAATAGATGATAGTACAGGATGACGTCAAGAGGAAATGTAGGCGAATTGTGGAAACCAGACTGAATGTAACAGAAGTGGGATAGGTTGGAAATACGTCTTGCTGCGCCGTCGTGAATAATGGAAAGCTCTAGCACAATAACTCCCTGGGATCAGAAATAATCTCCGCCTACTCCCTTCAAACTCGCCACAGACCTCTAAGGCGTCATCTCTGAAGCAGTACCCTCACTGACTCGAGTCGCGAGTCTACCGATACCCGTTTAACCAGAAACTCGTCACTTGAGCCTGTTCTCCGGTCCTAGTTGGACTATACCAGCGCAGAAAGGAAAACAAGTAAACTAGTTCCCAAGCCAGATTCGCGGCATTTGCTATTAACGTAGACAACCACTGGGCATGGTGGTCATTACACGCAAATACAGTGACTGGTCAGCAGTGAGTATTGCTCTGTTTAATTCAAATGAATTAACTTGTTTTTATGAGGTCAGTTTCTTGTTTGCCTGGTAAGTAAAAATCATGAGCTTGAAACTTGATCGTTTTAACATGTTTCAGAACTGGATTACGGTGCCCTCTTCTCTGGTATGTTGAAATGTTTGTAGTCCTAAAGGACCAAACTGCTGAGGTCTTCGATCCCTACACTTCACCTTATGCTAAACGTAGAGGGTCTGCCCTGTGCGTCACCGAATCGTTCGAATTTTCTATGGACATTCTATATTGAATATAAAGAGACACGTGTTTCTGATTTTTTTGCTAGACTCTCAGTAGGTTTAAAAAAAAATCAAGACCAAAGTTGATGACGGAAAATCGCGTTTTCAATGCTATACAGCGAAAGATCGTCTTAAAGTGAGTATTTCTTATCCATACATATGGAGTCAAAAGTTAATGACGTTCCAGGAATTAAAGTGTTGTGTTTTAATACTGTAGCTTGGGTGCAAACATGAGCGATTTTCTGAACGCCTTCGCCGGTCGAGCGGTCCAGGACTTTGACTATCAAATCGACGATCTACGTTCGTTGAAATTTCTTGTTGTATTTCTTTTCCGTTTGTTTGAGAATATTCTCATATTTGTAATACGTTTCCTTCCTTTATTTTGAAGTAGAGCTTCAGGAAGTGTGATTAATATTCAATTGATGTTTTGTCTGTAGTGTAATTGCACCTGTAAACCAAAGCAGATGAGATGAACCACACATTTGGGCAAAGAAAGCTCTAATTGTGGAAAAAATTGTGCTTTGGGTCGTTCTAAACGGAGAAGCTTTCGTTAAATCAAAATTGTATATCCTTCCAAAAGAAGAAATGAGGACATTTATACATAACTGTATACAAATGTTAGACATACGAGGTCTCTCCGCGACATTCGCAATATCGCATCATGAGAATGTTGGGAGGAAATGCGGTTCGCATCCGGACACGCTTCTATTTTCAATGTATAACTGCCAGAAGTTTCACTGATGTGTGTCTGTAAATGCTAGTTTACACGGCGACACTAGGTTTCATGAAACTGCGCTACTGGCCAATGCACATGCGCAGCAGGCCTTCGCGCAACTCGTTGACGAAACTAAACAGTTTCGGCTCCTCCCAACTTCGGCGAAACTGATTACGCGTGTTTTTAGGTTAGGTTATAACCAAAACAGAACAAAATACAACATAAATGGGGGAAGGGAAGAAATAGTTCACTTTTTGGACATATATGCGATCCATGGGTGTTTGTGGGACTTTTAACGATGAAAATTTCAGGAATAAGCAGCGGCGTGTTGGTGCGCTTGAAGCAACTTTCTTGAATTAAATATAGATGGATTAACGAATAGTGAATTGCAGACTAAAATACATTCAATTAGAAATACCTAGACAAACGAACTATGGCAATTGTGGATTTTGGAACACGGTACAGGTGTTGTAGAGACCAATATGAATGTCGTATGACAAGAAACGTAATGGAATTTGTAATTTCAGTTTTGGTGACAATACTTCACGTATAACAGTATCTTGTTCCTTTATTGCATTACTAACTCTGTTTAAAAGGAACGTGAACTGCTGTGATGACATTCTAAGTTGATTAAAATAACTTCTAGGGTCTTCAACCACAATTTATTTCAGCAATGTCGCTGAGCAAACGAGCTGGCGTCTTTTTTTAATCCAGTCACGAACCCAAACACTATTCTTCTTATGTTTAGTCACACAGAGAAGCAATAGCTCCGCCACAACTCTTTACAACTACCAAAATTTTCATTCTGCGGCGACTACGGCTTCGCAACTGAAGTGCATAGTATTGGCGTCGTATCTATAGGCATACACGAAACCAGTTGCGCGCAACTCATTTCACGCAACGAGTGTCGCAACCTGGTGTCGTCGTGTAGACTACTCTTAAATTCCTGTTCAGTGGTGTGATGAGTAGAACGTCATGTCGCACAGTTTGTGAATTTGAAGAGGCCAGAGTTAGCGGAACAACGCGTCCGTATTGACTTTTGGGTACTACTCAAGGAAACCTTTACAGGCATGCACCAAATGATGCCGGAGGCTTGCACTGATGAGTGCTTAAGCTGTACTCGGTGTTACGAATGGATCGCACACTTTAAAAACGGTCTTACGGAACTTAAAGAAGACGCCCTTAGACGTCGATATCACGAACGTCAACATCAATGTGCGTGCCCATCGAAGATTGACTGACCGAAACATTGCAGAAGAATGCAACACTTCAGTCTGATAGTGCCATGAAATCCTGATATATCATCTTGGAATGAATCGCGTTGCACTAAGTTCATCCCAAGGCTCATACCGAGTCATGTGGCAGAGATAAACATTCTGGACTCGCTTTTGGAAAGACGGTGGTTCAAATCCACCTCCGTCCATCCAGATCTAGGTTTTCCATGATTTCCCGAAATCAATTCCTGCTGATTCCTGGATACCACGTTTGGACCGGCAAGGTCGATTTCCTTCCCCACCCTTATCCCAACAATCCGAGCATCATATCTGCCCCTAATGAACTACCTTCCTTTTCTCACGAGGTTCATGAGGCAAGACCACCTTGTTGGTACGTGACTGTTGCACAGAAAACAAAATCACTGTGCTGCCTCGTCCTTTGTTTCTCTTCAGACAAGTCCCGGCGGATTTTATTTTACTTTAAAAGTTGAAAAGCCTCTTAAAGAAGTAAGATTTGAAACGACAGACGAGATAAAAGAAAAACGAAAATAGCGCTTCGTCCCAAGACTTTTTCTAGAAGTGAAAATGGTGTTGGGAGGGGTTATCAGTTGCGGATGAGATTTTACGAAGGAGACATTGCACAATAAGTACAAGGTAAGCTTGCAAAACCCCACATGTGTGTGAGCGTAAAGTTCCAGAATTTTACACTTTCCTTTCGCCCATTCACATCCTTAACACCTCATTGCTAGTGGATTTAATTTGCAAAATTGAAATAATAACGCGAAGCAGATTGGCCCTAGAACAATTAATATTAAGGTGGAGAGTCACACGTCACACATTACTTGATATGAAATTGATAAGTGGGGATCTAAATACCTGAAATGGAAAATCAGATTAGTTATCAAGATTAGATTTACTTTCTTTGACGCATATTGTCGTCAATACATCACAAGAGATGCTCTCGTGGATATTTTTCAGATACTTAACTTGTAATAAACATTTTGAAAAGTAGCCTCTGTCCTAATCCAAGACATAAGAAATCTCTATATGAAATTTCATCTAAATCAGTGCTGCAGTTTTAGCGTGATGCGGTAACTAACATACAAACTTTCGCATTTATAATATGTATAGGATATTGGGTGTGATATCTCACTTGATCCTCCTACTTGTTTTGAGTAGTGTATTTTATCCCAATCCGTCCGTCTGTCATTCCGTGAATTGTCAGTGTGCAGAGATCCCTTACTGAACGTTTGACGGGTATAGGCAGCACCCCATATAGAAGAAAGCCTGCGCACGACGTCACAACATGGCGGCGGTGAGAGGCTTAGAGTCCTCTGAAATATTGTAAACATTAGCAGTGCACGCTGTTTATAGTACATTCTTTCGTTCTGGAGTGTATTTATTACCCTAAATTGGTGTTGTGTACGGTGTGATCGCTACGCTGGACGATTTGTGTGTGTGAGAACAACGTATGATCTCTTTTTTACTGACAAAATGCCGTTTCGCTGTCCTGTACCAAAATGTAGAGGAAATTAGGACTGTGGCCCAAAAGTTACCGTGTTTAAACATCCGTAGAAGAAGAAATGGATATCAAGAATTCCCAGGATAACTTGGCTCCTTCTTCAAGTTAATGAGTAAGTTTTCGTTTTTGTTTAAATTTATAAAAGAATTTTAAGTCAGGACTGTTTACCATTGGATATTGCGATTCATTCTATTTACGTAACCACCCCCATTAGCTTATTCTTTTCCGGGGCATAGTCGTAATTTCCTTTACATTTCGACAGGACAGTGAAACGGCATTTTGTCAGTAAAAAAAAGAGATCTTACGTTGTTCTCTCACACACAAATCGTCCAGCGTAGCGATCACACCGTACACAACACCAAATTACACTCCTGAACGAAAGAATGCACTATAACAGCGTGCACTGCTAATGTTTACAATCTTTCAGAGGACTCTAGGCCTCTCACCGCCGCCATGTTGTGACGTCGTGCGCAGGCTTTCTTCTATGGGGGGTGCTGGTACAGGCAGTTGGCGGTCTGTTCGTCCCTCCCCCGGTCGCAGCTGGCCACGGCGCGGCGTGTGGATGAAGCGCGCGCGTGGCGACCCAGATGGCGCTGGCCAGCGGTACGGCGGGTATCGATTCTGCTGGGCGGCCGGCCGGCGGCGGCAGAGGCTCGCGACCCGCTGATGCCCGGGTATCGAGCGGCGGCCCCATTGTGCAGCCGCCAGATACCCGGCGCAGCCGGGTCTGCCACCCGCGGAAAACACCCGGCGCACCAGAAACCGCCTTCGCCACAAATTATCGCTAACGCACCTGACTGCCCCCTGCAGTCACTGGTGCACAGGCACTGTTGACTGGGCCGGCCGCGGTGGCCGAGGGGACTGCGGCGCGCCAGTCACGGACTGCACGGCCACTACGGTCGGGGGTTCGAATCCCCCCTCGGGCATGGATATTTGTGCCGTCTTTACTATAAGGTAGTAAATAAGTAGTTTGTAAGTTTAGGGACTGTTGACCCCATAGTTAAGTCCCATAAGCTATACAAGCATTTGAACATTTTGAACTGTTGACTCGCAGCTGCAGTCGATTACCAAGCTACTGTATAGATCTCCACGACAGGATGTTCAAATGATCAAATGTTTGTAAATCTATCGGACCAAACTGCGTGGTCATCAGTCCGTAGCTTACAAACTACTTAAACCTAGGTAAACTAACCTAAGGACAAATACACACACCCATGCCCTAGGGAGGACTCGAACCTCCACGGCGAGCAACCGCGCGCTCCGCAGCGAGGCGCCTTAGACTGCTCGGCTACTCCACCGCGGCACGACAGGATCCATGCTGCGAAATGGACACTGGATTAAAGGGTTCTGCACGAGGAACTTGGTCCACAAAATTTCTCTACGCTTGGAAAACGTCGGGTTTCTGCTTGTCGTAAGTAACAGTAGACTGGCAGGGTGGGATTAAAATAGGTGAAAACAAAATAAGCAGACTCGCGTATGCGGATGACTTAGAAGGAAAGTACTTGGGCTCTGGTGGGTGTCGATTTTATGCAAAATTCTGCAATCATGCTCCAGATAGCACTGTAGATGTAACTGTAGACGCCATACGTAATGCAGATATCTTAACTATAACTTAGCCGCGGTGGAGTAGCCGAGCGGTCTAAGGCGCCTCGCTGCGGAGCGCGAGGTTGCTCGCCGTAGGAGGTTCAAGTCCTCCCTGGGGCATGGGTGTGTGTGTTGTCCTTAGGTTAGTTTACCTTAGTTTAAGTAGTTTGTAAGCTACGGACTGATGACCACGCAGTTTGGTCGGATAGATTTACAAACATTTGAACATTTGGACTATAACTTATGTAATAATCATCGTACATGTTCTCTAGCGTATTGTCATCAAGAGCCGTGATGATAGTTGCTACTTTAACCTTCTTCCCGAAAAACGTTGGTATTCACTGCCACTGCTTCCATCGCCTCCTCCCGCACTTACCGTAGCACTACCGCTAGCAATGACTTGTTCGTCATTATCATCCCTAATATCATTATTATGAGTTTGTAACAACAGTATCTAACTTATGGTCATTTTTCTGTATCATAACAGATACGAGAAAGCATGCGAATGATTCATATTTTACACTAATACCATCTTCACGAAAAAAGGTTCTTCGTAACTTTATTTAAACCAATCGCAATACACTAGCAGGATTGATTAGCAATCGCCACCCCCATCTGACGCTTCACCACACAAATAACGTCACAAAACACAACTTCGGAGGCACGTTGCACCGTCCCTACTAGCGAACAGACAGGTCAAAGTGCAATGCGGCATGGCACACACAGAGGCCTCTAACGGACGACTGCAGAGTTCTGCAGATGCGGGAATATCACTAGTGTAATAAGGGACCTTTACATTATCTCTCATACGATTTTGGTGTATATGATTTTGTTCGAGCCCAAGAACTTTCCTTGTTAGTCTTAAGGGCCGATTCAATTGAAAGGTTGCAAACTAATATTTCAGAGCTCGAGCAGAGGTGCAAAGATTATGATATGAAGATCAGCATCTCCAAAACGAAATTAATGTCTGTGGGAAAGTGATTTAAAAAGATTGAGTGCCAAATAAGGAGGAACAACGTTAGAACAGGTAGACAGTTTCAAGTACCTGGGATGTATTTTCTCACAGGATGGCAACATAATTAAAGAACTGGAATCGAGGTGCAGGAAAGCTAATGCAGTGAGTGCTCAGATAACACCTATTCTCTTCTGCAAGAAGGAAATAAACACCAAGACTAAGCTAGCAATGCACCGCTCTATCTTTCGATCAACTTTGTTGTGTGGCAGTGAAAGTTGGGTGGATACAGGTTACCTTATTCATAAGGTAAAGGTTACAGATATGAAAGTAGCAAGAATGATTGCAGGTAATAATAGATGGGAACAATGGCAGGAGGGTGTCTGTAATGAGGAAATCAAAGAAAAACTGGGAATGAACACCATAGATGAAGCAGTTAGAGCGAACAGACTGAGATGGTGTGGTGATGTTACACGCATGGGAGAAGCAAGGTTACCTAAATGACTCATAAGCTCGGCAGTGGAGGGTAAGAGGAGTCGAGGTAGACCAGGAAGAAAGTTCGTAGATTCGGTAAAGAATGATTTTGAAGTAAAAGGCATAACATCATAGGAGGCATCAATGTTAGCATTGAATAAGGGATAATGGAAGAATTTTATTAGAGGTGCTATGTTCCAGACTGAACGCTGAAAGGCATAATCAGTCTCTAATGATGATGATGATGATAAGTAAGTTCCACTCAGAGTATGCTGATGTAATAGTGGCATATCTGGCTGTCATATGCAACCGCTCGCACAGCTAAAGATGCGTACCCAAAGACCGGAATGCAAGCATTCGTTTTACTCTTGTTAATATTCATCTTGTATCTTCCTTTCAAGACACTGTCCATTCCATTCAACTGCTCTTCCAGATCCATTGCGGTCTCTGACATAATTACTATGTCATCGGCAAACAGCAATGTTTTTTTTTTTTTTTTTTTCCTTCTCCCCGCACTTTAATGCCTTCTCCAAATTTCTCCTTCCATTCCTTCACTGCCTGCTCAATGTACAGATTGAACAACATTGGGGAAAGGCTACAACCCTGTCTTACTCCCTTCCCAACCTCTGCGTCCCTTTCTTGCCCTTCGACTGTACTACATCAAGAAAGGATTGTAACTGACGAAAAGTTATCGAGTAAGCCGAGAGTGACATGTGGCGTCACCCCTATTGTTCCTTATTTTTATAAACGATTTAAGGGACAATCTGAGCAGATCTCTTAGACTGATTGCGGATGATATTGTCGTTTGGCCTATCGGTTAGTGAAGTTACTAGAAGATCAAAAGAACTGCAAAATGATTTTGATAAGGTATCTGAATGGTGCAAGACTTAACAGATGACCCTGAATAATGATGATGATTTCGTGTGACATTTTTTGCCGTTAGACCCCAACTGGGATCGTGGCAATCAATCCCGCTGTCCAATTTTTCTGTTTTTTGCTCTATGGGTAGTTCTGTTCCTCGCGGTCGCTGATCGTGTTTGTTCGTTGTGTTCGACGTGATTTTCGCTCAGTTTTATTATTATTATTATTAGTAGTAGTAGTATTACAGGGCGCGTTCAGCCCTCTGAACGGGAGCGCTGAGCCACGGCGCCCCACGCCACTGGACTGTGGTTGCGGACGACCTGCGTAATGAGCAGTGTCAAGTCATCCGTATCAGCACTAAGAGAAAAGCGCTAAACTTCATTTACACCATTTATCAGTCAAATGTAAAAGCCGTAAATCCAACTAAACACCTAGCAATAACAATTACGAACAACTTAAACTGGAAAGAACACGTAGAAAATATTGTAGAGAAGGCGAACCACAGGCTACGTTTCAAAACACTTGGAGGTGCAACAATTCTACCAAAGAAACAGCACATTTCTGCCTCCAATTTTGGAGTATCGCTGCGCATCGTGGGTACGTCATGAAGTAGGACTAACGGGCGATTTAGAAAAAGTTCAGAGAAGGGCATTTCGACGGACGCCGGATAAACGTTCAATTTTGTTGTGGCGTAAAGTCAGCGCCACACGCCAGACGTAGAGAACGATCGTAGAGAAAGCCCGTTAGTTACTACTCAGGAAGAAGATAATTACTACTCGGGAATACAGCAGTTACTAGTGAGAACTCAGGCAGTTACTAGGCAGCTACGAAGTCAGTAATAGGACAGTACTAAGTTAGAACGCGACTATGAACTTAGCAGTAACTAGGTCACTGATCAGCTAGTATCATACGGACGACACCACAAGAAGCGAGAAGAGGTCCAAAATTAAGCAATCAGTTTTCTTAATCTCTAGCCGTATAAAAGCGAAAGGACACTCACAGACTAAACACGAAATCTCGAAAACTACTTCACCTATGAAGCTTAAATTTGTCAGGAATATAGTTTATAAGTAGAAAACGCCAGCTAAGAAAGTATTCTGTGATAGGTGCATGGCGGAACATATTTCTCCTACAGACTCATGAAATTACAGTTTCATTCTGAATTTCACGAAATTTCGTACGCTTGACGTTCAAAACAAGGGGAACGTCATCGTCTACCTTAAGTTTCGTTCGGTGCATGGGGGAGCGTACTGGTACTTTGCAACATAAAAGTGGATCCCTAAATATCTTGGTCACGCCATAACTTGAAAACGGGTTGACCAATTTCACAGATCCTCTTTTTTGTGTGTTACGTGTGTGTGTGTGTGTTCGTTATTCTCAGAACAAAGTTGTATGATATAAAACTGGAAAATTTGAGAACAAAGTGCGTTGTTCAATGTGACCCTGCGTTTCTATTGCATAGAAATCTATAGTTTTTTTCCCATATTGATGAAATTTTGCACACTCTACTTTAAAAACAAGAGGAATGTCACTGTATAAAATTTCGTTCGGTGCATGGTGGAGGGTGCTTACGGAATTTTACAAAATGCATAGTTTTGCTCCAATATATATGAAATTTTGCAAATCAAATGTTTGTAAGGTTAAAAGTAGTGTGTGTTTGTTTGAAATGAAAAGTAGTATGTGTTTGTGGGGGGAGCGTGTCACTGTTTTTGTTAAGAGACCGTCCCTGCTAAAATTCCCAAATAAATGTTCTGTTGTGGTTTTGGTTACAAAATAATTTGACTAAGCAATGAGACTTAGTACCTTCCTTTGCCCTGTTAGAATAAATTGCAACTGACATGGGATGCAATGATCTTACGTAAATGTGGTTTAGTTTGATGCGCAACGGATAACACTTTAAATTGTACAGTGGTTAATAAATTAACAGTAATTAAACTCTTAAGTTGTCTATACATTAATCTCGTGTGTGAGAAACAATGTGAGCAAATGAAAAATTCATATCTGTTAGCGTGCACCATATACCAGTAGCCAGACTATACAAGCACAATTCTACTGCGAGAGCCAATACAAGGAGCATGCTACTACAGTGATAATTTTGTTACTTGAATTAACAGGATGCCAAAGAAAGATATTTGATATTAATTAGATACCAAAATCACTGCACTTGATAATGTGCCTATCCGAACAACAATTACCATACTGATTCAACGTAATAAAAATGTCCTACAAATCTGGTAATGGTTTCAAGTCTCACTCACTGCAAATATTTCTCATCTCTTTACGTGATTTACTTCTCTTCTGATCAGACAAATCACTTTAACTGTTACAACATTAAATGACTTAATAATCTGAACTTTCATTAAGACTGAGACTATGAACTTTACTGGATTTATGAACAAAGTACTTCCTACTCTCATTTATCATGACAAAATGCCTACACTGAACTGTTCTAATTAACAAATAAATTTACAAACACAATAATTATGAAACACTATCGTAAGAAACAATTATCAGAACGGATAGCAATTCAAATTGGTGAAAGGAACGAGGAACTGGAAAATGACTCAGGGTTAAATGATAAATGCGAGCTGCACTAAACAGTATTCATTAGCAAAAAGACAAACACCAACTACAATAGTTCAAATACAGACTAGCAGACATAACAATAGAAAAGTACACATTACCTTATTTGAGACAGATTAATTTCCATACAAAATTACAATCTGCAGACTTGGCTGCGTTTCTTCAAAACTCTTTGAATTTTTTACTCTTCGAGTATAACACACAGACAGACTAACCCGACAGTTCCGATCACTACTCATCGACTCAACCCTACCATAATCAGACATCGACTCTCCTTCATGAAGGTCACACACCGACACTCTCAACGCAACAACTGCGATTGCAAGACATACTCCAAAGATCAAAACAAAGTCTTTGGTTTACAGCAAAGATATGAAATTGAGTACAGTATGTCATATCGATTAGTGAAATGGTACAAAATATTACATAAATTTGTTTTCTACAGAATTGTAGCTTAGATCTTTGTAACAAAACATGTTCAAGGCTTCATGACAGGCAAAAATTAAGTGAAAATTATTTTGCGTACTCCTTTCAAGATTTATGGGACTTAACTACGAGGTCGTCAGTCCCTAAACTTACAAAATACTTATGAACTAGCTTATACTAGAGACGGCACAAACATCCATGCCCGAGGGGGGATTCGAACCCCCGACGGGGAAAGGTCTCGCGCCTCGTATCATAGCGCTTCAATGCGCTCGGCCGCTCCGTCACGACGAAATTTTGCACACATGACCTTTAAACCAAGAGGAAGATTACTGGGTACATAAATGTATGTATGGTACATGACAGAAGGTACCTTGCAGAAAACTTTATCGAGAGAGGGAAAGGTGGAAACAAACAGAGAGATGGGAGAGAAAGAGGTGGATGCAGAGAGATGGGGAGAAGGGGATGTGGACTACGAGAGTATAGGACAAATAAACACCCGGGCAACGCCGTGTTTACAGCTAGTCTGATATAAACGATGTTAAATGTAGTTATCATTTATTTGTTTCATTAGTGTCTCTCCTTCCACCAGCTGCTTGTACCCCTCTGTCAGTTCATCTGCTGATCACATTTACATTTGTTCGTCATTTTCTTTCCCGTCCCCCCACTCCCTTACTGTCAACTGCCTCCTCTCCCCTCTCTATTTTCTCCTTCCCATCTCTTGATCCATCTCTCCCTCCAGTTGTATCTCCTGCTGCCTCTCTCATTCTATGTATACAAGGTGAGTCACCTAACATTACCGCCGGCCGCGGTGGCCGAGGGGACTGAGGCGCTCCAGTCATGGTCTGCACGGCAGCTACGGTCGGGGGTTCGAATCCCCCCTCGGGCATGGATATTTGTGCCGTCCTTAGTGTTAGCTAGTTCGTAAGTTGTTTGTAAGTTTAGGGACTGATGACCCCGTAGTTAAGTCCCATAAGCTCTACAGACATTTGAACATTTGAACCTAATATTACCGCTGGATATACTTCGTAAACCACATCAAATACTGACGAACCGATTGCACAGACCGAACGTGAGGAGAGGGGCTAGTGTAACTAGTTAATACAAACCATAAAAAAATGCACGGAAGTATGTTTTTTAACACAAACCTACGTTTTTTTAATGTAACCCCGTTAGTTTTGTTAGCACATCTGAACATGTAAGCAAATACGTACTGAGTGCCATTTGTTGCATTGTAAAATATTAATTACATCCGGAGATATTGTAACATAAAGTTGACGCTTGAATACCACTCCCCCGCTGTTCGATCGTGTACGACATTCATTACGCCATAGATTGCAATTGTGTGCAGCAAATGATGGCCAGCAGTTTGAACATCTATTGGCCGGACATGTCGGGACACTCTATTCCACTCCGTAATTGAAAACGGAAACCACGTGAGTACGTGTACCTCACCCCTTATGGTAATGTACATGTTCGTCAGTGAAAAAGACCAAAAATGGTGTTAGCATGTGGCCGTAATGTGCAGTTCTAGTCTCTTCTGTACCTAAAGTACATCACCGTTCCCTTTGGATCCCAACTTAATTCGGTGCTCTCCGAGACACACGATCGAACAGCGGAGGAGTGGTACTCAAGCTTCAACTTCAGGTTACAATATCTCCGGATGTAATTAAGATTTTACAGTGCAACAAACGGCACTGATTACGTATTTGTTTATAGGTTCAGATGTGCTAACAAAACTAAAGGGGTTCCATTAAAAAAACGTAGGTTTGTGTTAAAAAACATACTTCCGTGTATTTTTTTTAATGGTTTGTATTAACCAGTTACACTAGCCCCTCTCGTCACGTTCGGTCTGTCCAATCGGTTCGTCAGTATTTGATGTGGTTTACGAAATATATCCAGCGGTAATGTTAGGTGACTCACCCTGTATATGCCGAGCGAGGGGGCGTAGTGGCAATACGCTAGGCTCGCATTCGGGAGGGCAGTGGTTCATATCCAACTATTTCTACCAAGATTCAGTTTTTCTGTGATTTCCCTAAATCACTCCAGGCAAATGCCGGGATGGTTCCATCGAAAGGGTACGGCCGGTTTTCTTCCCCACCTTTAACCAAACATCCGAGTGTAATCTCCGTCTCTAATGATCAGGCTGTCGACGGGACGTTAAACCCTAATCTTCCTTCCTTCGTTTTATATTCATATATAAATTTGCTTCTGTTAGTGCATCTCGTCCAGTTACAATGTGTGAAGGAAGGAAGAGTAAAGTATAACGTACCGTCGACAGCGCGATCATTCGAGACGGAGCACAAACATGGATTGTTTCAATAAGGATGAGAAAGGAAGTCGGCCGTGTCCTTTGAAATGAACCATCCCGGAATTTGTATGTAGCGATTTAGGGAAACCACGAAAAAGCAAAATCTGGATTGCCGGAGGCGGGTTTGAACAGCTCTCCTTCTACTTCTACATCTACATGGGATACTCTGCAAATGACATTTAAGTGCCTAGCAGAGGCACCATTATACTATTTATCTTCCATTCCATTCTCGAATAGCACGCGGGAAGGAAGAACACCTGAATCTCTCCGTTCGGGCTCTGATTTCTCGTATTTTATTCTGATGATCATTTCTACCTATGTAAGTGGGAGTCAACAATATATTTTCGCATTCGGAGGAGAATGTTGGTGATTGGAGTTTCGTGAGTAGACCAAGCCGCAGCGATAAGCGTCGTTGTTGTAATGATTCCCATCCCAGATCCTGTATCATTTCCGTAACGCTGTCTCCCCTGTATCGTGACAATATTAAACGAGCTGCCCTTCTTTGGACTCTGACGATGTCCTCCGTCAAACCCACCTGATAAGGATCCCACACTGGGCAGCAATACTCCAAAAATGGACGGACAAGCGCATTGTATGCAGTTTCTTTTGTAGTTCTGTTGCATGTTTTAAGGGTTCTGCCAATGAAACGCAGTCTCTGGTTCGCTTTTCCCACGACATTATCTACGTGTTCTTTCCAATTTAAGTCTGAAGTAATAGTAATTCCTAGGTATTTTGTGGAGTTTTCGGCCTTCACTTTTGAAAATGTTCAAATGTTTGTTAAGCTTATGGGACTTAATTACGGGGTCATCAGTCCCTAAGCTTACAAACTACTTATGAACTAGCTAATATTGAGGACGGCACAAATATCCATGCCTGAGGGGGGATTCGATCCCCGAGCGTAGTGGCCGTGCAGACCGTGACTGGAGCGCCTCAGCCGGCCGCGCTGGCCGAGCCGTCTGCGGCACGTCAGTCACGGTCTGCACGGCCACTACGCTCGGGGATCGAATCCGCCCTCAGGCATGGATATTTGTACCGTCCTCAATATTAGCTAGTTCATAAGTAGTTTGTAAGCTTAGGGACTGATTACCCCGTAGTTAAGTCCCATAAGTTCTACAAACATTTGAACATTTTTGGATCGCCTCAGTCCCCTCGGCCACCGCGGCCGGCTTCACTTTTGGCTGATTTATCTTGTAAACAAACTTAAACGGATTTCTTTTTCGTATGCGTGTCCAGTGTGTTACCACTGGGGCACCTCGCTCTGTAGAGGGAGCGATTGCTGGCTGGGGGGTAGGAGGGAGCGACTGCATCCGAAGTAGCAGCACAGAGAGCACACGCGTTACCAGAGCAGGGGAGGTGTGTGTTTGTGTAATCAGTGAGAGAGCCGGGGAAGCAGCTGCAGTTATCGGGAGGCACAGCCAGCCCTTCCTCCCCCCCCCCCTTCCCCTGTCCACACACTGCAGCCGGGCTCGGCGTAATTGCAGGTTGCGCGCCTCGCGTAATGAAGTTATCTGCGGACGCGCAGATGAAAACCCGATACCAAACGCCGCGCGTTCTCTGGCGCTGCAATTTACTTTCGCGCGGGCCGAATCCGGCATTCGATTAATCCGGCGCCGTTGTTAACGCGTTTCCACCCGTTTCGCCGCATCGGTGCGAAAATGCCAGACTCCGTGTGAATTTCGGCCGTGCGGTATTCACGTCGTTACGCCTTTCTCACTTTCGTCATGGCGAATCTGACGTTTTCGTGATTAAATTACGAACTGGTATACTTTTTTTTTATTTACAGAAGGGTGGAAAAGCTGGTAAGATCAGGAGAAATGTAGCAACACGGGAGGCAATACTCACTTTACGGCTTATCCTAGAAGGTAGATTAAGAAAAGGCAAACCTACATTTCTAGCTTTTGTAGATTTGGAGAAGGCTTTTGACAATGTTGATTCGAATAAACTCTTTCAAGTTCTGAAGCAAGCAGGAGTAAAATATAGAGAGCGTAAGGTTATTTACAAATTGTACAAAAAGCAGACAGCGGTTGTCAGAGTTGAAGGGCATGAAAGGGATGCAGTGGTTGGAAAGGGAGTTAGACAGGGTTGTAGACTTTCTCCAATGTTATTCAATTTGTACATTGAGCAAGCTATAAAGGAAAGCAAGGAGAAATTTGGAGAAGGAATTAAAGTTCAGGGGGAAGAATTAAAAACATTGCGTTTTGCCGACGACATAGTAATTCTGTCCGATACAGCAAAGGATCTGGAAGAGCAATTGAACGGAATGGACAGTGTGCTGAAAGGTGCATATAAGATGAACATTAACAAGAGCAAAACTAGGGTAATGGAGTGCAGTCTAAGAAAATCAGGTGATGCTGGAGGAATTAGACTAGGTAACGAAGCAATGAAAGAGATAGATGAGTTTTGTTACTTGGGCAGTAAAATAACAAATGATGGTCGCAGTACAGAGGTTATAAAATGCAGAATGGCAATGGGTAGAAAAGCGTTCTTGAAAAAGTGAAATTTATTAACATCGAATATTGATTTAAGCCTAAGGAAGTCCTTTCTGAAGACATTTGTATGGAGTGTTACCTTGTATGGGAGTGAAACATGGACGATAAACAGTACGGATAGGAAGAGGATTGAGGCTTTTGAAATGTGGTGCTACAAAAGAATGCTGAAGATTAGGTGGGTGGATCGCATAACTAATGACGAGGTACTGATCAGAATTGGGGAGAAAAGAAATTTCTTGCATACCTTGACTAAAAGAAGGGATACATTGGTAGGCCACATTCTTAGACATAAAGGAATTGTGAATTTAGCGTTGGAGTGAAGTGTGTGGGGTAAAAACCGCAGAGGAAGACCAAGAGATGGATACAGTAAGCAGATTCAGACAGATGTAGGTTGCCGTTCTTATGTGGAGATGAAGAGGCTTGCTGAGGATAGGGTATTGTGGAGAGCTGCATCAAACCAGTCTCCGGACTGAAGACCACAAAACAACAACTACTACTATTACTTTTACATTGGAAAGGCAGGAGAGTTTTGTCACACTTATGCATGAACAAACAGTTAGTATAGAAACTAATGAAAGCACCAGCGAAGCAAAACTAACTGTACGTATCCAACACGCCTTGCCGCAGAGCGCGCGGTTGTTCCCCGCCGGAGATTCCAGTCCTCCCTTTTGTTGTCCGTATGTTAAAGTAGTTTGTAAACCTGGCGACTGATAACCTATGTAGTTAAGTCCCATAGATTTACAAACATAATGTCGTGGGAAAGGCGAACCAGAGACTGCGTTTTATTGGCAGAACCCCGTACAAGATGCAACAGAACTACTAAAGAGACTGCATACGCCGCGGCGGATTAGCCGCGCGTGCTGGAGCGCCGTGTTGCGGTGCGCGCCGCAGTCCGCCGTCGGGGGTTCGAATCCCCCTTCGAGCAGTTTGTGTCGTCTTTCGTACAAGGTAGTTCATAAGTAGTTTGTAAGTTCAGGGACTGATGACTCCGCAGTTAAGTTCCTTAAACCTTACAAACATTTGAACATTTAAACTACATACACTACGCTAATTAAAAAGTCGGAAAAATAAAAATAAGAATTACGGCATGCAACCCATATAAATGTTTAGAATTACATGAAGAAGCGGAAGAAATGCAGCTACACGCGACAGGGAGAAATAATTACAAAGTCGGAAAAATAAAATTAAGAATTATAGCATGCAACCCATAGAAATGTTTAGAATTATTTGAAAAGCTATTGAAGGAGGTTGCACATGACTCAGAGAGAATTACTGACAAAGACAGACTACGTACTACCAGTCGAAGAAGAGACATTAAAATAGGCGGGGAGAGACGATCGCGAAATATTAGTGGAAATCAGAAGGATACCCACATAGTTACTTGCCTGATGGGCATGGAACAAACCAGAGTGGAAGCTGAAGGCTTTGTTTTTTGAACCAACCATGTGGAACACATATCACTCACAGAAGGAAACGATGAGAAGATTTTTACATGCGCTGTATAAAATGAACATATCACCTTTTAGAAATCGGGCCGTACAAAGCTAGAAAGTATTTACACAGAGTTCATACACCGCCACATGATCACAAAAGGTTTTAACATATCAGGCCGTTATCAAACTGCAGCTAGAATCACACACACCCCGTTTATCTATTGGAAATCACTGAATTGAAAAACGAGAACACATATCCGCACACGATCGGAGAAAATATTCCAGAAAATGATTCTAAGTTCACGAATCCAAATTAAATTGCTAATCAATGAAATGCTACCATAACCAGAAACAAGAGCAGAACCAATCTTACCACACCAGACGACCAGCACAGAGTGAAGATCCAGGGGTCATGAGGCGGGAAACTGGTACCGGACGCGGGAAGCCACCGGAAGCTGGAAAATCCAAGAAAATTGCGGTGGTGGAGAAAGACAGCGATACTCGCGCTGGAGGGAAGGCTCGCTAACTAGACTGTAACCAAAGGGTGTAGAAACCTCTTTGGTAACCTCAGCAGTTATCGACTCTGGGCCAGAGAGAACGATGCAAAGCGAGCTATCACTCCCCACATTCAAACAGCCATAGACTCTCGCACACACTTGAAAGTGCAACAACTGCACGTTCTCACAGGGACAGGGACGTAGCGGAAAAGCCGTACTTATGTCACATTGATTAGTATAATAACAAATAATTAACATAACTAAATAAGAGAAACCTAGCAATATTAACTAATATTTTAACACATGAAATAAAAATGCTATTCCTCAAGCCTTGAAAAGAGTGGGGTTCAAGTTTTAACAAAATGATAATCTAACGACATTAAATAAATTATAACGTTACAGAAATATACAAAAAATATATGGAAAACGACAGACGGTTGTATTCAACTTCCATGACAGCATAACAATATTCCTTTTGGCATGTACGAAAAGAAGTAAGAACACAGTAGCTTAGTGATAGTAATTTTTTTTAATAGAGAGGTTGGAAATAGCTATAAAGAGCTGCTCGACTAACTCAACGTGCTTAATATATCATCTTACATGATGAGAATTACGCGATACGCTGAATAGGTCTATTCTAATGATGGCTCCCCTAGGAGAAATTTCTGGTCGCTGACGGGTGCATTGATTTGTACCATCTTTAGTTAACACAAGTATGATTTTTAACAGAAAGGCAGAGAATACTGTCGGCGGCACAAATATCAGTAGAAATGGATTGTGGATGCGTACGTAGAAGAGGTTAATTGACATAATTTTCACCTGGGAAATACATCTGCGCAGAGCCGTAAGACGTGACCTGGGTTCTATGGAGCACTAGAGGAAGCTAAGAGATTGGATCGGAGTGCGGTGTAGAGGCCCTCATAAAGTGCACCGCGGGTCGTGACTGGCGTGCTGAGTTGCCTGCGCGCTCTGTGGGCGTGGGGTCTCCCGGAGACGCTGCTCTATACTAGGCACACACAACCACAACTGCAGTCGGGTCTTTCTTCTCCTTCACTATGAACGACATATGAAGCGACTAATCAAAACAATTAGGGCTCAGGTGAGATTTCATACACAATATACACTCCTGGCCGTTAAAATTGCTACACCACGAAGATGACTTGCTACAGACGCGAAATTTAACCGACAGGAAATGATGTGTGCTATCGACAAGGGTTCACAAATTGATTCAGTATTTCTTGATTTCCAGAAGGCTTTTGACACCGTACCTCACAAACGGCTTTTAATCAAATTGCGTGGTTACGGTATATCGTCCCAAATTTGCGACTGGATAGGGGATTTCCTCGCAGAGAGGACACAGTTTGTAGTAATCGATGGAAAGGCATCGACTAAAACGGAGGTGAAATCGGGCGTTCCACAGGGTAGTGTTATTGGTCCTCTGCTGTTCCTCATTTACATAAACGATTTACGGGAAAATCTAAGTAGCTCTCTTAGGTTGTTTGCAGATGTCGCCGTCATTTACCGTCTAGTAAAATCATCTGAAGATCAAAACCAACTGCAGAACGATTTGAATAAGATATCAGTATGGTGTAAGAATTGGCAGTTGACTCTAAATAATGAGAAGTGTGAAGTCGTCCACATGAGTACGAAAAGAAATCCGTTAAAATTTGTTTACATGATAAATCAATCAAGTGTGAAGGCCGTAAACTCCACAAAATACCTAAGAATTACAATTACTTCTGACTTAAATTGGAAAGAACACGTAGATAATGTCGTGGGAAAGGCGAACCGGAGACTGCGTTTTATTGGCAGAACCCTTAAAAGATGCAATAGAATTATTAAACAAACTGCATACATTACGCTTGTCCGTCCTTTTATGGAGTATTGCTGCCCAGTGTGGCATCCTTATCAGGTGGGTTTGACGGAGGACTTCGAAAGAGTCCAAAGAAGGGCAGCTCGTGTGGAATTGTCACGATACAGGGGAGACAGCGTTACGGAAATGATACACGATCTGGGATGGGAATGATTACAACAACGCTGCTTATCGTTGCGGCGTGGGCTACTTACGAAACTCCAATCGCCATAATTCTAAATCCAAGTTCGAAAATATATTGTTGAATCCCACTTAGGTAGAAAATATCATCAGAATACAATACGAGAAATCAGAGCCCGTACGGAGTGATTCAGGTTTACATTCTTCCCGCGCGCTATTCAAGAATGGAATGGGAGGTAAAATAGTATAACGATGGTTCGATGAACCCTGTGCCAGGCACTTAAATGTGATTTGCAGAGTATCCCATGTAGATGAATATGTAGATGTAGATGCTGTCATATGCAAATGATTAGCTTTTCAGAGCATTCACACATGGGTGGCGTTGCCTGGTGAAACATAATGTGGAGAAATGCGTCCCATCACGTTTCCCAATTTTTCATGGAGGCCGGATTGTAGCCTATCGCGATTGCGGTTTACCGTATAGCGGCACTGCTGCTCACGTTGGTCGCGACCCAGTTAGCAGAATATGGAATCGGTGGGTTCAGGAGGGCAATACGGAACGCCGTGCTGGATCCCAACGGCCTCGTATCACTAGCAGTCGAGATGACAGGCATCCGCATGGCTTAACGGATCGTGCAGCCACGTCTCGATCCCCGAGTCAACAGATGGGAACGTTTGTAAGACAACAACCATCTGCACGAACAGTTTGACAACGTTTGCAGCAGCACGGACTATCAGCTCGAAGACCATGGCTGCGGTTACCCTTGCCGCTGCATCACAGACAGGAGCGCCTACGTTGGTGTACGCAACAACGAATTTGAAATAGTACACATGTAATAAATCACAACGTAACTATAATTTGCCAAGCACAAGTGAACGTGACAGTGGGTCACCAACGTGATGCCGCCACTGAGAACGTGTTTGCTATTACTGTGAGCGGTTTAAATGCCGCCGCGACCAGCTTTGATGCTGCCGCTATTGTTACTGCTATGCTGAAGTTACCAGCCGACTGTTCATATGCGGCGACCCGCTGCTTAGCAAGTCAGCAGCGCCATCGAGTGGAATCTTATGAAAAACAATAGTGTTATTTCAATTCAATTTTTACATATAGATTCTCGTGTTAATTAAACTATAAAGGCCTTTCTCTTCGGCTGGTATCATAGAAGCTGCTTAATTATTTTATTTCTTGTACAGTTGTTCGCGTAGTATAATTGGTTAAATTATGTTGTTGTTGTAGTCTTCAGTCCGCAGACTGGTTTGATGCTGCTGTCCACGCTACCCTGTCCTGTGCAAGTCTCTTCATTTGAGAATACGTTCGGCAACCTACATCCTTTTGAATCTGCTTACTATATTCGTCCTTCGGTCTCTCTCTACGATTTTAACCCCACACGCTTACTTCTAATCCTAAGTTGACAATTCCTTGAAGTCTCAGAATGTGTCCCACCAATCTAGGCCTTCTCTTAGTCAGGATATGCCAGAAACTCCTTTTCTCCCCGATTCGGTTAAGCACCTCCTCATTAGTTACGTGGTCTACCCATCTAATTTTCATCATTCGTCTGTAGCACCACATTTGAAAAGCTTCTATCATCTTTTTTATCTGAACTCCTTATCGTCCACGTTTCACTTCCATACAATGCTACGCTCCAGACAAATGCTTTCAGAAAGGACTTTCTAACATTTAAATTAATATTGGATGTTAACAAGTTTCGCTTCTTTAGAAACGCTTTTCTTGCCATAGCCATTCTGCATTTTATATCTTCTTAACATCAGCCATCAGAAGTTATCTTGCTACCCAAATAACAAAATTCATCTACTACTTTTATTGTCACATTACCTAATCTAATTCCTTCAGCATCGCTTGATTTTCTGACATTGCATTCTATTACCTTCGTTTTACTCTTGTTAATGTTCATCTTATATCTCCCTTTCAAGACACTGTCCATTCCATTCAATTGCTATTCCAGATATTTTGCGGTCTCTGACAGAATTACTATGTCGTCAGCAAACCTCAATGTTTTTATTTCTTCTCCCTGCACTTTAATGCCCTCTCCAAATTTCTCCGTCCATTCCTGCACTGCCTGCTCAATGTACAGACTGAACAACATTGGGGAAAGGCTACAATCCTGTCTTACTCCATTCCCAACCTCTGCGTCCCTTTCTTGCCCTTCGACTCTAATAACAGCTTTCTGATTTTTGTATACGTTGAATATAACTCTTCGCTCCCTATATTTTACCGCTGCTACCTTCAGAAATGTGCGCCTCGGTTGCACAGTGGTAGAGTGCCAGACTACAGATCCAAAGGTCGTGGGTTAGATCCCCGCCAGGTCCTAGGATTTTTATCTGTCACTTTCCACTTCTTTCACCTCTGGCAGTATTGCTCATGTGAAAAATACCGAGTAGCACCGTGGTTCGGAACCCACGTTAAACTATAGGTCCCCCTATAAATGGCTGGGTCGGAGGAAGGCAACGGCATACCACCTCCATACAGGACCATGCCTAGTAAAGCACTGTGGTGTTCAAACCAATCTTCGGATTGTTGAATGCTTTACTTACTTTACTTACCTTCAGAATTTGGAAAAGTGTATTCCAGTTTACATTGTCAAAAGCTTTCTCCAAATCGACAAAAGCTAAAAACGTAGGTTTCTCTTTCCTTAGCCTATCTTCTAAGATAAGTCGTAATGTGAGTATTGCCTCCCGTGTGCCTACATCCCCCCCCCCCCCCCCGCCTCCCCACCGAACCAAATACTGGCTGCGCCTCTGTCGTCACTTCTTCTGTCTCTAGTGATTCAGCTAGCGTACAGAGTAGAGGTCTGCACGTCGCTCGGTTGCTCGCTCGAATCGCGTGATACATGTCGTTCTATGATAGTCCGGAAGATGTCGGTACTGCAGCTTGCGGCAAGGCGTGTGGCCGCGCTGGACTTCCTGCACGCTCGTTCGAGCGGCGCACGCTCGACCGGCCCGACCGTCCACACTGCCCGCTCGCCACTCGGTCGCCCACCGCAGCGCCACTCGAGTCCAAGGCGAGTGTCGGGAGCGAACTAGACGCCTGAGAATAAATCCCGACTGCGAAATTTGGCACTGTTTCCTTTCCCCGGTGCTTCGAAAGCTGTTCTCTCGATCCGCTTGAACTAGCCATGCAATTTCGCATTTTGTACTTTACCATACAAGTTATTATATGTGATTAATATAATGTTTCTGTGCTAAGATCATTTACTAAATGAGTTATCCATGATCTTTATTTCTTTCTCTCTTGTTCCCATTTTGTGGACTGTTAGTGCCTGTTTAGTGGTAGGTGTAACTTGCCGTCTTAACGACGAAATGATTGTATTTAATGTCCATTCCTCTCATTACTCTCAAGTCCAGGAATACATTGTGCGTCTTTTATATTGATATTAAATACTCCTATATTGATGTACACCCGTTAGGTTAGGTTTGTGCATCTCTCTCTCTGTTGCACCTCGTTAACACATATTCTGTGTGGTTGCTGCGCCTCTACCTTTTCCAAGTTAGTCCTTAACGGGAATTTTTCCAATTGCAACATTCATATAACCCCACTGCCACTGTCATCTTTCTTATCTACATAATAAAGAACGCATGCAAGCTTTTGTACAATATATAGGATCCGCCCTTTCTTCCGTCGTCAGGGTCATATGCTGGTCTATTGCTCATATACCCTGTACCTGTACCTGTTTTAAATCCTCTTTTTCCAATTGTTTAGTTTACACAGCTGTACGAATTTATGGTGCTCCTTGTGTTTCAGTGATATCTGTTTATTTAGGGCCATCTGAAGAATGTCACCTGGGTGCACCAGCCAAAAGAATGAACTGCGTGTTTTCCGAATGAAGAGATCGGCCTAGGTACATTGCAGGGGAAGTGAAAGTTAGGGGGGCAGCTACCCCTAAAGTGACCAATTTTTGTGCTCAATTGTTTTGATTTAATCGAAGTTGAATCTATGACATTTGTCTTTTATCAAAAGATACTTTCTTACCAAAAATCATTAAAATCGCTTCACTAATCTCTAACTTATTGCCATTTTTCTATTTTAGCCCCAAATTTGGAGGGACCGTTTCACCCCTTAAATATGTTTTTCCACCGCTAAAAAAATTACGTGTCCCATATTTTTTCATGTATTACATGCAAATTTTATAAAAATCGGAGAGTGACTTGGGTAGGTTTCCTTTTGAGTACAGAGGCAGCAATACGCTCTGCGGCGTCTGTCCGCCCCGCCCCACGCAGCCTCGTTCGAGTATCAACACGCTCGTTACGAGCGTAACACACTCGGCGCGCCACCGCCGAGCGTTGCGCACTCGAGCGAGTGCGAGCGAGCGAAACCGGCGATTTGCAGACCTTTAGTACAGAGTTATTTTAAGGGAGTAATGACGTCCGGTGTTAAGAAATAATCTCAGAGCAACGGATAGCTGCTTCCGCATCCAATATTGCCGTCATTTCGTCCCTTCAACTTGTTCGCAAACCAAATTCAGTGGCGGGAGAGTGATTTTCATTATTTGGTAGCGAGCGTCGGAGTAATTTCGGCAGCCCATCGAGGCTAGATGGTGACGAGGGTATGGGGAGATTGGGAAATAGCAAGGGGTGAGGGGAGGGGGAGCACAACTGTTGCTCGCCAGATAACGGCCGGACAGGGAAGTAATTACCGCGGCTGCAGGAAGGGGAAGCAGGAAGCGCCGGGGATAGGGCTGGGGGAGGGGGGGCGTGGGCGGCCCTTTGTGCCTGCACAATGCCGCCAGCTCTTCATTTGTTTCCGGCCAGGCGCGCCCTTGAGCACGCGTCAGCCGGCCGCCTCCTACAGCGTGTCCCGACCACGGAGATGGTAGGCGCCGTGTCAGGCTCACCCCTCATTCTGTCTGCCTGGCTCTGCGCCTGTCCCGCTAGCCCTACGTGTCCATTGGCTGCAGTTGGTACGAGGGTGATTGGTTGATTTGATTTGATTTCTCCAGGGAAGCCAAAACAGTCTTGGTCCAACCCGCCACTGCCCGCACCGAAACTAAGTTTATTGTGCGGTCTAGCTCCCTGTATATCTAGTAAAGCCAACCAATGCCCTTGAACAGTGCAAGGAGTCTCTTTACCAGTTCTTTAGTAGACACAATTTCTTCGGGTCTTGTTGTCTCAAATGTTCTATGCCTTTTACTCTCCAATGCAATGCATTCGAAGATTAGATGTGATGCAGTTTCATCACCATCATCACAAATCCTACATTTAGGGTCCTCTTCTGTTATTCCCATTGTATGTAGGTGTTTTTTGAAATTCCCATGGCCTGTCAGCAATCCAACCATGAGTCTATCTCTCTCTGTTTAGGCCCAGGATTGCAGAGCTTCTTTTTAAACATGGTTATGGCATCATTACCTTGCCATGATTTTGTTGATGGACTTTGGGCCAATATTGTACGTGCCGTCTTCTGAGCCAGTTACGTAGCTCCAATTAGATCATTGCCTTGGTGATTGTCAGGACAGGTTCCGGCCCAATAAATGGAGTCTCTGCCCCCATCCTGACTAATCTGTCGCCATGTTCGTTGCCACTGATCCCCGAGTGGCCAAGGACCCACAATAGGTTTACTCTATTGTTTTCCCCTAGCTCCACCAGAACCCTGTGACATTCTGCAACAATTTTAGACCTTGTTGCAGGAGCTGCCAGTGATCTCAGGGCTGCCTGAGATCTTTGTAGCACCTACACAAATTCTCCGCCACACATGCCCTGATGGCAGTGATTTCGACCTGGAATACTGAGGCCAGTTTCCCTAGAGAGATGACGCCCTCTAGTCTTGGCTGCACCCCGTATGCCCCGGCCCCAACGCCTTGGTCTGATTTCGACCCGTCAGTGAACCAGACAATATTCCCCGTACGGTGACGAACTATTTTCTCCCACTGCTCCTTACTTCCAATTGTTATACTGAAAGGCTTGTTGAAGCAGTATGGGGTTATAATATAGTCGGCTGGCATTTCCCCAATCTTTCCTATATTTACCTCACTCACTATTTTAGTGAGTGATTCTGGATACCCCAAAGAGTTCCAATTGTTACCAGTTTTGAGTCTGTAGGCACCAGCTGCTGCCTCCATCTTGACCCAAAGGTGTAATGGGGGCATATCCAGCATGGTTTCCATCCCAGCAGTTGGTGTGCTGCTAATTCCGCCTGTTATGGTTAAGCAGGCTAGTCTCTGCATGGTACGAGGGTAGTTTCTACATCTAAATACAGCGAAACGTGATGCCACAGACCATATTTTTGGTCTATGCGTGCTACAATGTCTTCATCAGACGAATAAGGAAATATAAGAATAAATAAATAAAGCAGTAAAAAAGGTATTTCTTTTAATAGATCTCTTTAAAAAAATCGATTTGACGCTTCGCGCGTTAGCCTACATTAAATGATCGATCAGTGATATTATTATAATCATTATTGTTGAATTTCGTGATTGGATTATTCAAAACGATTGCATTTTTACGTGTGATTTGATCTACACTACTTACTTTCTTGATAAACGGTAAGTTTCTGCAATCTGTTAGGAATAGTTTTCAGTTTGTTTCTAAATAAGGTATTGTATTTCATTTCATCATTCAAAACCGGTCTCATAGCATACTACTGAAGGATAGCATATCTCTCATAATCAAACAACATGCGAGTGGAGCCGCGGGTTTAAGCTACAAGTACTTGACAAGCAAAAAAGTAAGTACGGTACTTTTCTCAGTTTCAGAGAATCATCTGTATAAGGAAACCTAAAGAAAACCAAATTCTCGTGATTTATTATGTCTCCCTGAAAATTCTGTACGATGTGCAAGTAATATAAAGTAACAAACATAACAACCATAAATGAGTGAGCTGTGAAATGTTACACTGTTTCCGTCTTCGTCTTTGCTTCCATGCTTTAAAAGCAGCACACGAATGAACCATGTTTACTCGCTGTTTCCCTGAAAATGGCGGCTTCTGCCACGTTCAGTGTGGGGACTCGACGCTAGCGCCAGCGAGCGAACTAGTGTTCATTTCGTGAGTCCATGCTGGAGACAGGAGCTTCAGAGCGCGTTAACACGTCTACAGCAGTCAGAGGGCTACATCTACATACATACTCCGCAGTCCACCGTAAGGTGCGTGGCGGAGGGTACACTGTACCACTACTAGGCATTTCCTTTCCTATTCCACTCCAAAATAGAACGAGGAAAAAAAAGAATGCCTATATGCCTCCGTACAAGCCCTAATTTCTCTTATCCTGTCTTTGTGATCACCACGCGAAATGTAAGTAGGCGGCAGCATGATCGTACTACACTCATCTTCAAATTCCGGCCCTCTAAATTTCCTCAACAGAAATTCACGAAAAGAACGTCGTCTTTCCTCCAGCGATCCCCAATTGAGTTGCCGGAGCATTTCCGTGACAATCGCGCATTGGTCGAACCTACCAGTAACAAACCTAGCTGCTCGCCTCTGAACTGCCTCTATGTCTTCCTTTAAACTGATCTGCTGCGGGTCCCAAACACTTGAGCAATACTCAACACGTGGTCGTACAAGAGTTTTATACGCGGTCTCCTTTACAGGTGAAGTACATCTTCCCAAAATTCTCCCAATATACCGAAGTCGGCTGTCCGCCTTACTCACAGCTGTTTTTACATGTTCGTTCCATTTCTTATCGCTCTGCAATGTTACGCCTAGATATTTGAACGACGCGACAGCATCGAGAAGCTCACTAATAATGCTGTATTCAAACATCATGGGATTGTTCTTCCTACTCATGCGCATCACCTTACATTTTTCTACATTTAGAGCTAGCTGTCGTTCTTCGCACCTACAAGAAATATTGTCTAAGTCATCCTGTATGCTATTACAGCCAGTTCAAGACGACACCCTGTCATACACCACAGCATCATCAGCAAACAGCCGCAACTTACAAGTTACTCTGTCCATGAGATCATTTATATAGATAGAAAATAATAGCGGTCATATCACACACCCATGGTGCACGCCTGACGATACACTCGTCTCTGATGAACACTCGCCGCCGAGAAGAATGTACTGCGTTCTATTACTTAGGAAGTCTTCCCGCCAGTCATAAATCTGTGAACCTTTTCCATAAGCTCGTATTTTCGTCAGCAGTCTGCAGTGTGGCACCGCGTGGAACGCCTTTTTTGAACTACAAATGTCCCAACTATCAGCATTGAAACAATACAATAAAGCCTAAAGGATGCTATACTAACAGGGTATTAAAATAAAATTATATTTATAAATAATACAAGAATCAATGTTCAAATGTTTGTAAAGCTTATGATACTTAACTGCGGTGTCAGTAGTCCCTAAATTTACAAACTACTTATGAAATAACTTGTGACATTGCAGATAAAGGGGGAAGTTGATTGTTTCCATGTGAAAAGCAAGTTTTGGCAAGCTGTTGGGTTCTTCAGCCGGCCGGCTAACAGTTTGGACTTAGTGAATGGAATACAGGCTGTTAGGAAAACCCGAATCTGCTCGGAAACAGGATGAGCGAGGGCGGCTATCCCAGATTGCAATTGAAATACAATAAGCCACACACATTATTCTAAAAATCCAAATAAAATCAGGGAATGATCGTATGGTAAATATAATTATATTAATGAATTCAGGAGACTTTTGAGAATCAAATGCCGTAATTACGATTTCAATATCCCTTACAGGGAAAAAGCTGATAAATTTCAGTACTATAATAATAGTATTATACGACTCGTATTTACAATTATTGATACGTAGTGTTTATCAGTAACTGTTTAGGAAGTAAATGGGCAGCATTGCACCACGCTACCTATCTTAAAAGACGTACCACGTTATTTCCGTATTCTTTCAATAAACTTTGTTTTAGTCTCTTATTCTGCTTTTCATTGAGGTAGTAATATTGTTGTGTCAGAACATAGATTCCACCACAGAAACACAAAACATGAACCCAGCAAAGCGCATTACATTTATATACGTATGTTATTATATTTAACATTATTCTTAGTAACGTTCGTTTTATGTTGTAGACTGCCTCTTAAATATTTCATGGCCGACTAAAAATAGTAGTTATGCAGCAGATAATTTATACATATACAATTATAAGTATTTGTGGACAAGAACTGAATATATTTGCATAAAAAGCTATGATAAATTAAATATTAATTGTGTAACTACATTGCGGCGGTGGCAGTATATTTAAATAGTGAAACGCCACGCTTGATAGCAACCTGAATAAAGGGCTTCAGTCTCGACCGGTTTCAGTATTGTTAAATATATATTTGTTCGTTAAATGTAAACAACATTGGTAGGGAGGTGATCAAAAGCGTTTAAATCTGTGATATTCAAATGTATAATATTTTGGAAGGGAAGCTGTATTTCAAAGATGATGCGTTAGGATGTGCGGAAGGATGCAATTTTGGGAGCGTGTACAGCATGCTTTCGAACACTTGGGAGGGACTCGTTACTTGGACGCGGTGGTGAGAGTTTGTGACTCTGGGTGGTCTGAAGTCGCGTTCCGAACTTATGATTTGAAGAGATAGGCATGTGTGGACTTAGAAAATTTATGGGACTGTGACTGCAGAACTTAGTCTCTGCTTGAAAAGCGGTGAACTATGGACGGTAGTAGGGCTGTGGAACTGTGATAATTCAGCAATCGTGTACTCGGGTGATGACTAACAGTGTTTGATAACAAATACTGTAATTAATCGAGGATTAATTTGCAACTGCAATGTTCGTTAGATTTCATTGATTTATGAGTGATAATTTGGAACTTTTACTCTCGATTGCGTGTGATATTTATTGTGTCTCTCATGAACAATAATTGGGGAAATATTCAGTTACATACCGATGTATCAAGTAGGACCACCTCCGCAATATCATGTCCAAAAAGAGTAATAAACTGAACATTATCTTAGAATCAATTTTTTTGGTTATTCAGAGCTTTAATTTATGTTTGTTTAAATATATTTTTCGCGTCATCATCTCCAGATTGATAGACTGGTTAAAATACAGATTAATTATTGATCTTATTTAAACAGTTTGGGTAGCTGTTTAGGGCATAGAAGCTGACATACATAACTCACCCCTATGAACAGAGACAACGAGCCATAAACCTTTTACTACCGTGAGTTATGTATTGCCCAATTCATATTGGTGAGTACCGATAGGAAGGTCGCAGTTACAAACATTCATGCCCGAGGGAGGATTAGAACCTCCGACGCAGGAGAATCAAAGTATCTGAAAGTATTACTTCTAGAAGCAATGGTGTTGACTGTGTGTAATAAATAAAATTTATTCAGACTGGACTGTTTGTGATCTAAGAGATCTTAGGCAGTAGTAGATATGTATAAAAATATGTAAAATACTATAAGAGGGTGAAATATAAAATATAAAGCTATATCTAGCCAGGATGGCTTCACCATTAAGATAGTCAATGAAGTATATGAGGACAAAGTACAAGTAAATCCATGGAACACAGGATAAAGTGTCCATCAAAATCAACAATGTATGAACTCGATCGTTGCCCATTTCATTCATTGTTTATTTTGACTGACACTTTATCCTGTGTTCCATGGTTTTACTTTGTCCACACATTCTTATTGCCTATCTTAATGGTGAAGGCATTATATTTTATACTTCATCTTCTTATAGCATTTTAAATATTTTATACATATCTACTACTGCCTAAGATACCTAAGAACACAACCAGTCTGAAGAAATGTTATTTATTACATACAATCAACACCATTGGTTCTAGAAGTAATATCTTTCAGATACTTTGATTCTTGTATTATTTATAAATGTCATTTTATTTTAATAACATTTTTTATACCATCCATTAGGCCCTATTACATTGCTTCAATGCTGATTGTTCGGTCATTTGTACTTGTTGTTCCTTATATACCACTGGCCATTAAAATTGCTATACCAAGAAGAAATGCAGATGATAGACGGATATTCATTGGACAAGTGTATTATATTAGAGCAGACATGTGATTACATTTTCACGCAATTTGGGTGCCTTGACACGCCTGGGCATTGAGTCAAACAGAGCTTGGATGGCGTGTACAGGTAGAGATGCCCATGCAGCTTCAACACGATACCACAGTTCATCAAGAGTAGTGACTGGCGTATTGTGACGAGCCAGATGCTCGGCCACCATTGACCAGACGTTTTCAATTGGTGATAGATCTGGAGAATGTCCTGGCCATGGCAGCAGTCGAACATTATCCGTATCCAGAAAGGCCTGTACAGGACCTGCAACATGCATTCGTGCATTATCCTGCTGAAATGTAGGATTTCGCAGGGATCGAATGAAGAGTAGAGCAACGGGTCGTAACACATCTGAAATGTAACGGCCACTGTGCAAAGTGCCGCCCATGCGAACAAGAGGTGACCGACACATGTAACCAATGGCACCCCATACCATCACGCCGGGTGATACGCCAGTATGGCGATGACGAATACACGCTTCCAATGTGCGTTCACCGCGATGTCACCAAACACGGATGCGACCACTATGATGCTGTAAACAGAATCTGGATTAATCCAAAAAATGACGTTTTGCCATTCGTGCACCCAGGTTCGTCGTTGCGTACACCATCGCAGGCGCTCTTGTCTGCGATGCACCGTCAAGGGTAACCGCAACCATGGTTTCCGAGCTGATAGTCCATGCTGCTGCAAACGTCGTCGAACTGTTCGTGCAGATGGTTGTTGCCTTGTAAACGTCCCCATCTGTTAACTCTGTGATCGAGACGTGGCTGCACGATCCGTTACAGCCATGCGGATGAGATGCCTGTCATGTTGGCTGATAGTGATACGAGACCGCTGGAATCCAGCACCGCGTATTGCCCTCCTGAACCCACCGATTCCATATTCTGCTAACAGTCATTGGATCGCGACCAACGCGAGCATAAATGTCGAGATACGATAAACCGCAATCGCGATAGGCTAGAATCCGACCTTTATCAAAGTAGGAAACGTGATGGTACATGTTTCTCCTCCTTACACGAGGCATCATAAAAACGTTTCACCAGGCAACGCCGGTCAACTTCTGTTTGTGTATGAGTAATCGGTTGGAAACTTTCTTCATGTCAGCACGTTGTAGGTGTCGCTAACCTTGTGAGAATGTTCTGAAAAGCTAATCATTTGCATATCACACCATCTTCTTCCTGTCGGTTAAATTTCGCGTCTGTAGCATGTCATCGTCGTGGTGTAGCAATTTTATAAGACATATGTAGAGCATGGTCGCGGTGGAGTAGCCGAGCGGTGTAAAGCGCCTCGCTGCGGATCGAGCGGTTGCTCGCCGTGGAGGTTTTAGTCCTCCCTATTGCATAGGTGTGTGTGTGTTGTCCTTAGGTTAGTTTACCTCGATTTAAGTAGTTTGTAAGCTACTGACTGATGACCACGCAGTTTGGTCCGATAGATTTACAGACGTTTGATTTTGTAGAGCATGATGTTATAGTCACAACACTAATTTGTAAATTTATTTTTATAGAGCATGAATGTGGTATTAGTGTAATACCGAAACCGGTCTTTCAATAAAATAATACGGCTGTTGGTGAATACATTAATTATTTGGAGCCGCGGTGGTGTAGCCGAGCGGTCTAAAGCGTTTCGCTGCGGAGTGCACGGTTGCTCGCCGTGGAGGTTCGAGTCCTCCCTGGGGCATGGGTTTGTGTGTTGTCCTTAGGTTAGTTTACCTAGGTTTAAGTAGTTTGTAAGCTACGAACTGGTGACCACGCAGTTTGGTCCGATAGATTTTGAAAAAAAATAAATAAATAAATAAATAAATAAAAAAGTTAAAAAAAATTATTATTTGCAATTTAAACTAGACCAGCCGCAGTTCCAATTCCAATATAAAATGGAACTACATCGAAACTAAGTGTCTCCTCCATTATGTGTTTCCGAGGTGGTTGAATAGAAATCTGTGGAATGAGTGTACAGTGCTGTGTAGCTGACCTTCAGCGTTCCAGCAGCTTCCGCCGTTCCGCTACAGGCGCGTCGCTCCTTTTTTTCCCGCCAGGGGCGCCTCGGTGCGGAGTCTGGCGTGCAGCCAAGCACTCGAGAGGGCGCCCCAGCTAAGGGCTAATGTATTTTTCAGGAACGCGCATAAAGCGCCGGGTATGAAGACGGAGGGATGCAATTTCCTCCCCCGCATTCACAAGTAGCGCAGCGCTGCACAACTCGGCCAGGAGGAAGGGCCATCCCATTACGCCAAGAAATTGGTTATCACTTCCAAGGCGGGCGCTGCACCGTCGCGTAGTCTCCCAATGCGTCCAGCCATTTACTTGGCCATGTAACGTCACAGCTACGTCCACCTAATCCTCGATAGGTGAAATTGCCGGTACATTCTATTTTATGCTTCAAAAAATGTTCAAATGTATGTATAGTCTATGGGACTTAACTATATTCTCACTATTAGAGAACCATTAGTAAGAGAAAACCTAAAGAAAATCAAACGCTCATGATTTCTTATTTCTGCATGAAAATACAAAAACTGAAATGTTTGTAGAGCTTATGGGACTTAACTACGGGATCATCAGTCCCTAAACTTACAAACTACTTATGAACTAGCTACAACTAAGGACGGCACAAATATCCATGCCCGAGGGGGGATTCGAACCCCCGACCGTAGAGGCCGTGCAGACCGTGACTGAAGCGCCTCAGTCCCCTCGGCCAACGCGGCCGGCTATTTTATGCTTCATCATTTAATAATGGTTCCAATGATTTGATGATATGGAATGCGGACAATTACTAGGTTGATCCATAACAGTAAACTTTGTTAACTTCCTTTATTATGGAACGACAAATGTTAAAAACTCTTCCCTTTAAATACACTGATTAAATAACTGCGTGCCACTACGATGAATGTCTTACAAGTCCACACTGAAACATTTCAATATGCAACTGCAACCCGTATGCGATACGACGGAATGGCAAAAACTTTAGCCACCACTAAACGCAAGTTACGAACTCACTGCCGACATGCTACCGCCTCGCTCTGCGGTCGGCGGTAGACTGCCGCACCCCGGCCAACAAACAAAGAACATTCCAGCCTAAGCATTGTTCCCAGCAGCTCTCGCTGCACACCAACGATAACTATCGTCCGACCAAAACGTACCAAAGAGGTTACTAACCTAAAACCCTGTATCCTCACAGCCACAGATACGTGCAGATTATCGTCATAGCCGTGGAAACTTCTAGTGGGCAGAATCGACGGCGTTAGTTGTGCCGGATTACCCACAAGGCAAAGTAGGCAACTGCCAAGGAGCCCCGCGCGTTTTAGGGGCCCCGTGTGCACCGATAATTATAACGGTGAGAATTTTTTAGAACGACTTTTGCGTTTTAAATAAAAATTAGTAGCTTTTGCGTCATCCTGGTAGACTTCCGGATTGCAATACTAGACCGAATAAATGGAGTTAACAAGTCTCTACAAAAAAAAAAAAAAAAAAAAAATAAAAAAAAAAATAAAAAAAAAAAAAATAAATAAATAAATAAATAAATAAATAAATAAATGAAATAAAATAAAAAATAAAATAAAATAAAAAAATCGTACTGACGTGTTTTAGGGCCCACTTTAGATTGTTTTGCAAACATTTTGGACCAAAATAATAATCTAAATAATAAAAAATTAATTAATAAGAATGTCTGAAACACTTTTTAAAAAATTAGGTAGAGGCTAGTTCTGAATCACCGACCTTTAGCGTCATAGTCCAACGCACCTTTTCTCTCTCTCTCTCTCTCTCTCTCTCTCTCTATGTGTCATTCTCTTTGTTGTGGACGCTGATCGTTTTTGTTCGTTCTTGTTCGGTCTGTTGTTGACTCAGATTTTTTATTACAGAGGGCGTTGAGCCCTCTAACCGGGCGCGCTCAGCCACGGCGCCCGGCTTTGCCCATTACGCTAGGCTATCACCCAAAAGAAGAGTCCTTTAATATCATACTATTGATGGCCGTTCTTAACTGATGCTAATATGGCATTTGTAGACACTAGATTATCATTTATCGTAAGAAGAACGATGTGTTTTTGCTAATTCCTCAGTGCGCCATTGCTTTGAAACGACAGAGTGTAAGTTACAATAAGAAAATCATCAAATACGCAACGCAAAATGTATGCCAGAGAGAGTTCTGGGCGAGGAATGTCACGTGACATCTGCGAACGGCTGGTTTTCGTTAATTCAATGGAGGGGGTCAAATCTCCGTTATTTCTGCAAATAAGTCTCAAACGATACGAGATATGAAAAAAACATAAGGGAGCAAAGTTGTAGAGAACTTTCTCCTCTAACAATTAGGTTATTCAACTTTCGTGTCAGATGAATGCTTCGTTTGCAATTACAATTATATTACAAACTGCTTTTTTTGGTATTACTACCGTATTTTGTGTCAGAAAAATTTGAAAAAGGGCGGCCTATAATCATGTCTGTGAAATTTGACAGACAGACAGACATACAATATATCCCAAAATCGCCGTTATTTTTGAAAATATCTTTGAAACGCTACGAGATATGAGAAAAACATAAGAGAGCAAAGTTGTAGAGAATTTTCTCCTCTACAAATTCGGTTATTCAATTTTCGTGTCAGGTGAATAGTTAAACCGTTATTTTCATTTAAATTTTGAGCTGTCAAAAGACGATCGAAAAGGCCCACTTTTAGTGTTACTACAGTAACCTAAAGTGGGCCAAAAGAAAGAGTAGAGCTTCAAACGGCTGTGGAACTCTTAAAATCGCTTCTCAGTTTTCTGTCATCGCAAAGAGACATGTTGGAAGACTGCGAGAAAAATGCAGATGGGAAAATCGGTGCACAATACACCGATGAAGGCAAGCGTCTTCGCAAAAGACCATAATGTCAAGACGATGGTAATGCAGAAGAGACTGTGCTTCCCGTAAAAAAAGAAATTCAAAATTGAAATTATGTACAAAGCTTTCTCGTCGTATAAAAATAATAAAATTCTTTGTCTTTTAGGATTCCTTGTTCACTTCCCACAGAAGTCTGATGATGAAATAAAAGAAGCTGCCCAGAAATTTAGAGACATTTATTCTGAGGACATCGAAGAGGAATATGTGAACGAAGTGATTTCATTTTAAATTCTTCAAAGCACAACTAGAAGATTTTAAAGGTGACTTAGCAGTTCCAGCATCACGATCATACAAACTCATATCTGAAAATATGGCGCAATCAACGTTCCCAAATGTTATGACTGCGTTAAAAATTTACAGGTGTCTCATGATTACGAGTGTAATGGGCGAGCGAAGCTTATCAAAACTAAAACTTACAAAAAATTGTCATAGATCTTCGATGTCCCAAGAACGTTTGACTCACTTGCCATTATGGCAACAGAATATGATATCTTGCAGGATATAGACTTAAAAGATATTTTGAAAGATTTTGCTGGAAAAAATTGAGGAAAATAAATGTTTAAAGCATTTCTTAATTATAATTAATTTCCATATTTTTGTTAAATAATTTCTGGTATATTATTGTATTATTCAACGTATATTCATCTATTGATAATTGTTTCTTTTGTTGAATAAATACATTTACATATTGCAAGAAAATGTCTAATTTCACTTTGCTATTGTTATTCTTATATCCAAATTTGAGCTTATTGTAGCTCATAACAGCAGTATTACACGATACATGAACATGTTAATCACCTAAAACGAATGCTTCGGTTGTGGAATATCGTAATATTATTATTATTACCAATATATTGTTGTTGTTTTGTGGAAAATTATTAACTTATTAAGGGATGAGTTTGGAGTGGGGCCCCAAGATTTTGACTGCCTAGGGTCCTACACAGGGCTTAATCGGGCACTGAGCGTTAGGGCCATTCTGCTTCAAATTGGACAACAGGAAACCTTGCATTTTTTGAGGGGTTTCATTTTTCTCTCATAGGAAGTAGACGTTAAGTTAATATCTTTGAGAAACTTGCAGTTGTGATGAACAAAGTCTACCCGGTGTTTTTTTCAGGAGCGAAAGTAACGTATGTTATTGTTGTTATTTGTAGAGCTTAAGGGACTTAACTGCGGGTTCATCAGTCCCTAAACTTACAAACTACTTATGAACTACCTTACACTAAAGACGGCAGAAATATCCATGTACGAGATCGGGATTCGAACCCCCGACGGGCAACGGCCTCGCGCATCGTAGCCCAGCGCCTGAATGCGCTCAGCCGTCCGCCGTGACAAAGTAACGTAATTTAATGAAATTACGCTATCATGACACTGATAGCTCGGATACTATCAAATGTGAAACTAGAGGACCCGTGCGAATATTTCGCACCGTTAGTGGAATGACAAAAAAGTGGGGGAAAAGATGGGAGTAAATTTGAATGTTCACGCATAGCTTTCTTCAAAATCAATCAATGCAAGTGTTTAAAAGCGCAAATGAAAGAGCTTGCTCCGCCGAGTGTTGTTGGGTGAAAAAGAACTGCGTATCTTAATTAGAACCGAAGGCACTTAAAAGAAACCGATTAAAATATTCAATGCAAGGACAGAAGGATACCGCGTTTCAATAAAAATTAATGGATGGAGAGACTTAAGTTAATTCTGATACTTGATGACAAATCTGCGGTCGAATACCTATCGTGTAAAGGAAAATGAAGGAAATCGTCGGCCGCGGTGGCCAAGCGGTCTGCGGCGCGCCAGTCACGGTCTGCACGGCCACTACGGTCGAGGGTCCGAATCCCCCCTCGGGCGTGGATATTTGTGCCGTCCTAGTTCGTAAGTAGTTCATAAGTAGTTTGTAAGTTTAGGACTGATGACCTGGTAGTTAAGTCCCGTAAGCTCTACAAACATTTGAACTGACCGACTGACTGTAGTTTACAGCAAGGGCATCTCTATAAGAAATATACAGAAAGAAATCGCTTTTGAGGATAGAAAACGCAAGGCGAGAGTTATGTGAATTCTGATACTTGATGATAACTCTGTGGATGAACACCTTCCGTTTAAAACAAAAATGAAGGAAATCGGCCAGGTAGTTTGGTCTGGTCGACTGTATTTTTGTTTCCGTAGATTTTTGCAATACATAAGATCTTTGAGTAACTCGCATCTGTGATGAACAAAGGCTTCCCATGTATGTTTTTTTTTTTTTTTTTTTTTTTTTTTTTTTTTTTTTTTTTTTTTTTTTTTTCGCAGCGAAAGTAACGCAATTTTCATGAATTTACGCGATGATGAGATTGATAGCTCTGATACTATTAAAAGAATTTACAAATTAATTTCAATTACTTTTTATCATTTATCATCTTTTGTCTACAAAATGCAATTTTCAAAAGTTCAAATGTTTGTTAAGCTTATGGGACTTAACTACGGGGTCATCACTCCCTAAACTTACAAACTACTTATGAACTGAATGAAACTTCACTCTGCAGCGGAGTGTGCGCTGATATGAAACTTGCTGGCAGATTAAAATTGTGTGCCGGAACCGGGTTTCGAACCTGGGATCTTTGCCTTTCGCGGGCATGCGCACTACCGACTGTGCTATCCCGACACGACTCACGATGCCGCCTCACAACTTTACTTATGAACTTATGAACTAGCTAATCCTAAAGACGGTACAAATATCCATGCCCGAAGGGGGATTCGAACCCCCGACCGTAGTGGTCGTGCAGTCCGTGACTGGAGCGCCTCAGTCCCCTCGGCCACCGGCACTGCATTTTTAAATGTAATAAAATGTAAGTCATATTGTTTAGCATTTGATTTAAAAACAGTATCAGCAAACAGTTTGACGGTATCTTGACTAGATAGCTGTATGAAAAGTAAGATGTGTCTATAAGCTGCGACAAATTTGCCAGCTGCGCCACGCCGTGTTGTATGCCACCAGTCGGTCCTTAAGCCCCCTGTTGACCAGCCGTGTCCATCTGTGAGTGCCCGACGGCCGCCCCCCGCTGTTTAACTTGTAAATTCAAATCTAATGTTTGTAAATCCAAGGGGCTTAGCTGCTGCGGTTATTACTCCCCAGGCTTACAAACTACTTGAGCTAATTTAACCCTTTAATTCATAGTGTAGCTGATCAGCTACGTACCTTTTTTTTTATTATCTCTGAAACTGATCAACATTTTACCACAAATTCATCTGTATCTGCTTCTGTACATAGTGTTACACTTGTAAGAAGCTCGTCCTAGAAATTATAAATTGCAGAGTGCTACTAAATCAGTTAGCCAATTAGATGCATTGAGTTACCCCTAACATGTGCGTTTGTTTACTTTAGTATTCCTCCTTTGCCACGTAAAAATGTTCAAATGTTTCTAAATCTATCGGACCAGACTGCGTGGTCATCAGTCCGTAGCTTACAAACTACTTAAACCTAGGCAAACTAACCTAAGGACAAACACACACACCCATGCCCCAGGGAGGACTCGAACCTCCACGGCGAGCAACCGCGCGCTCCGCAGCGAGACGCTTTAGACCGCTCGGCTACTCCACCGCGGCTTTCCCATGTAAAAGTAGTCAATCACATACTACTGTTGCTTTATGAGTTACTTTCGGAAAGATTAGAGGCATAATAGTGACATTTACTGCATCGGGTACATCATGGAAGCACTATATAGCTGACAAGCTATGAACTTTTTGTTGCTAGTAGTGCATAATAATTTTAAGGATTTTTTTCAATACTTTTCTCAGTTTCTTCTACTTTCGTTTCGGCCATCTTTGGACCACGTTAATTCACATCAGCTTCCTTTCTTCCGTTCTTCCTCCTCTTCCAGTATTCTTTCATTGTCATACTTCGCATCTTTCTTCGCTCTTCTGTCCACGACGATTTCGTTCTCGGTCTAGATCTGTCCTCAAATCCTGCAAATGCCTGAATTTTTCATTTAAAAATCACCCTGTTGTGTATTTCTTGATCCCGTATTCCCATTTCTTCCAGATCCCTTTGTACTTCTGGATCCACCGTATTTTGCTTTTCTTGTACAACAAGAATTGTGACATTTGCTGTGTTAACCTCCCCTGGTCCATTCTGCAAATGTGTCGAAAGAATTCGCACCTTCTTTTCTTAATGATATTGGATATTGTTTCTATTTTGGAATAGGGTTCCTGGTTGGATCGATTCCTAAACTGATCGTCTTCTGTTCTTCGAGGTCCTAATATTCTCCTGAGACTCTTCCGTTCCACCAGTTCTAGCCTCTTGATCACTCCAGTTCTTATTAGGTTGAGTGTTTCTGCTGCATATAAAGCTTCAGGGCGGATCACTGTCCGGTAATGTTTCAGTTTTGCATTGATAGAAATATTCTTCTTATTATAGATGTTCATTGTCAGTTTATATGCTAAATTAATTTTGTTTATTCGTGCTTCCATTGCATCCTTTTCTGTCAGTCCAGTGTCTATTCATTCTCCTAGGTATTTGAATTTTTCCACCTTCTGAATTTTCCCTCTGTCTATTGCCATACATCCAGGAGCTTCCGTGATGTTTGTCAGCCGGCCGCGGTGGCCGAGGTGACTGAGGCGCTCCAGTCACGGTCAGCACGGCCACTACGGTCGGGGGTTCTAATCCCCCCTCGGGCATGGATATTTGTGCCGTCTTTAGTCTTAGCTAGTTCATAAGTAGTTTGTAAGCTTAGGGACTGATGACCCCGTAGTTAGGTCCCATAAGTTCTACAAACATTTGAACATTTTTTTTATGTTTGTCATATATTTTGTCTTCTCGATAGAGATCTGTAGGCCTGTTTTAGCTGCTTGTCTCTGTAGTTCTTTAGTTTGGTTCACTGTCTCTTCTAATGATTCTGACAGTAAAACAATATCATCCGCGAATGCAAGGCAATCTACTCGTATTCCTTTTTTCTTGCACCCTAGTCGTATCTCGCCCACACCTTTCATTCCTTGTCGCCACCTTGTCGAGTACACAGTTGAAGAGCATAGGTGATAGTTCATCTCCCTGTCTCACTCCGGTATTAATCTTGAAGGACTCCGACAGTTTTCCTCGGAACTTGACTTTGGATGTTGTACTGTTTAGGGTCTGTCTCACTAGTTACTCTGGATTTTCTATCTAATTTCAGTTCCTTTAAAATTTGGAACAGTGTTTGCCTGTCTACTGAATCATATGATTTTTTAAAGTTTACGAATGTAAGCACGAATTTCTTGCACCTCTGTTTATTATTATGTCTGTTTCAATGGAACAGACGTTGGCGGTGATCCGCAGCAGAGATAAACATATCCATGTATATGCTTCGCAAATCGCGAAATTTCCCGACGTTTGCTGCTCCTGTAAGATGGTTCAAATAAGAAGTCATGCATTACAGGATTAAACTAAACTAAGGACAAAACACACACACACACACACACACACACACACACACACGCGCGCGAGCGCGCGCGCGCGCGCGCGCGCGCGAAGGACGAAGGAGAACCGTGCGCTCCGCAGCAAGGCACTTTAGAGCGCACGGCCACTCCACCACGGCTGTAACTTGTAAATTCAGACCGAGCTTATGTATTTATCACATACTTATTTTTTGTCGCGTTGAAGATAAGGGACTCCATAATGCTTAAAACGGAAATCAACGTGTAATATGAATAATTTCAAGCATATGTAATTTTAATCCTTCTGAAAAATGCATTTATTTTAATAACTGAAATAAAGTTTTGCAACAAGGAATTAATTGTTTTTGTGCTATTTTACACTCTTACATCAACTTCATCTTCAAATTGGACCGTAGTTCACTGCTATCCGGTATGAGGTTCTTGAGTTACGCAGCACACAAAGTGTCTCCTACTGAAAAAAAAAAGAAGAAAAGAAAAAAAAACCGCTAACTTCACCGTATTTTAGCTCGAAATTTAGTAATCATGTAAGGGATAAATTCCCGACAGTTGTTTTCTTCTATATTAGTTGGCACATGTAGAAATTATTCATTATTTCAAAAATACGATGCCAATTTTCGCGTTTTTCGACCGATTTCAAATTAAAAAGCCCATAAAGGAGACAAGCCATCTTTGCTCATAAACGAAATGGAATGGACTGGAATGCACAAACCTGTCAATGAATTGTTAGAAGCAGCTCACCCTCTGACTCATTGCATTTCATAATGAATGTTTCTCCCATTATACACCTCCTAATCGATCCCAGCGTTCGGATTTTCAAATTTTATAGCCCTCCCCCCCCCTCCTATTATGTACTGTACATACATTTGGCATTCCGCGCACGAATTCCGTAAATCATCCTCACACCAAATGAGGCACATAACGTTGACGTGGACGCTGAAAGGAAATCTAACGTCACATCTGAATTTTCTGTTGCCCATATTCAGTTCTACTTATTGACGTATCCTGTCAGATGGATATGAGCTTCGCCTGTCCACAAAATCTTCCACGGCCATCCATCGTCCACTTTCATGTGAGCAAGAAACTCTAAAGCAAAAGTCTCTCTCTTGCTGCAGGTCAACAGGACACAACTCCGTCCACATGTGTAGTTTTGAATGGACAACTCCAGCAAAATAATGAAAGGAAAAAAAAGTTTGTTGCTTACTACTTTTTCGGCGTACATGCAGTAAAATTACGGAATTTGGCATGACGTTACATCTACATCTACGTGAGATACTCTGAAAATCACATTTAAGTGCCTGGCAGAGGGTTCATCGAACCACTGTTATACTATTTTACCTCCCATTCCATCCTCGAATAGCGCGCGGGAAGAATGAACACCTGAATCTCTCCGTTCGGGCTCTGATTTCTCGTATTTTATTCTGATGATCATTTCTACCTATGTAAGTGCGAGTCAACAATATATTTTCGCATTCGAAGGAGAATGTTGGCGATTGGAGTTTCGTAAGTAACCCACGCCGCAGCGATAAGCGCCGTTTTTGTGATGATTCCCATCCCAGATCCTGTATCGTTTCCGCAACGCTGTCTCCCCTGTATCGCAGCAATACGAAACGAGCTGCCCTTCTTTGGACTCTTTCGATGTCCTCCGTCAAACCCACCTGATAAGGATCCCACACCGGGCAGCAATACTCCATAAAAGGACGGAGAAGCGTAGTGTATGCAGTTCCTTTAGTAGTTCTGTTACAATTTATTACTCTTATACTATTAATTGTAATCGCGAGAAATGTTACAGACTGGATGTACTTATAATATTACGACATATAGTTCAGCGCTATGACGTCAAAGACAATGAAATGCATGAAAATTCGCCCTAATAAGCATGACGTGACTTGAAGAGGCTTGTTCAGGATAGCGTATTGTGGAGAGCTGCATCAAACCAGTCTCCGGACTGAAGACCACAACAACAACAAGCATGACGTTGTGATTTACAACGTCTTTACTATTAACTCCATTTACAACATATTTCGCTATCAGTTTCCTAATATTTCACACTACGAACCCGAAATGTTTTTGTAGGGCACATAAAAATGTTGTTAAAGCTAAGGGACTTAACTATGGTAGTCATTAGTCCCTACGCTTACAAACTATTGACTCTAACTTAAAATAACTTACGCTAACGACAACACAAACCGCCACGCCCGACGGAGGACTGGAACCCCCAACGGCGAACCGCCGCGCGCACCGCAGCTGAGCGTCTCAGTGTGCACAGCTATTCTGCCGCGACAGGACACATAATCCAGGAGATATTGGGTCATAAACGTGAAAACTGTAAATAAAAAGAGGTACTGCATTATGTTTGACATTTTGTTAAGTCTTAATTACTCTGTTCGGCAAACAATCGCTGGACGCGGTGGCCGAGAGGACTGCGGCGCGCCAGTCACGTTCTGCACGGCCACTACGGTCGGGCATTTATATTTGTGCCGTCCCTAGTATTAGCTAGTTCGTAAGTAGTTTGTAAGTTTAAGGACTGATGACCCCGTAGTTAAGTCTCATAATCTCTACAAACATTTGAACATTTGCAAACGTAGGCTTCCGCGGCAGTTGTCACTAACAATAAAATTCTTCTGGGTATTATACCGCGTCGTCATTTTGTAAACTTTGCCGACGTTTCTCAACGAGGAGGAAGGTTAGAGAGGCTATAGAAATAGCGAAGCGTCCCGCCAATATGAACAGGGAGGATGGCTACAGGCTGCCGGCGTCTTGGCTGCCAGCAGTTGCAACGCTACGTGACGGCACCGCGCGCGGAATGACTCGCGCAGACTGCCCCGGAGACCACAGCGGCCGCGAACACGCAGAGCACCGGCCCGCCGCCGTCTGCGCCAGGCGACAAGTCAACAGCGGCACGGCACAACCGCTGTCCGTTCTCCCAGGTCCATTCCACCAATAGCAAGTTCTAATGCAAAAGCCAATAGGAAACGTCCTTTTTGACCAATAAGGGAGAATAATACAACATCCAATCATATGAAAAAACCAGCCATTAAAACACCAATCAGCAACGCCCCTTTCCACCAATGGCGTGCAATAATATAACCACCAATAAAGGATAACCTACGCCCCCTTCCTCTCCTTCATCCGCTGGTATATAAAGACCAAGCGATCGTACAGTCAGCAGTCAGACACAGACCCTGATGAAGGCCACCTGCAATAGTGGCCGAAACGTCGGCAAAGTTTACAAAATGACGACGCGGTATAATACCCAGAAGAATTTTATTGTTATTTGAACATTTATTTCGCAAACAATCTCAAAATATACCACTGAAAGGAGCTACAATATTATACCACTGAACGACATATTGATCAGCAGATACGACGTCATAACCACTGAGCAGTTTGAAAACGAAACTATAGGACGAATTTCGCTGTAGATTCCAGCGAAACGTGTGTACAAACACCACAGATGTCTTCATGATGACGATGGTGGCGCTCAAGGCAAATGTCTGCTACCAAGGCGACCTCCTGTTTGCTTTCGTATGTCTCAATATGTTCCCCTGCCTAATAGTCGACAGCATCACAATTCAACCAACTTTCTAAATTCTCCCGGTTAACCACCACTTCACGAGTGATTTTTTTTTGTCGGTTTCATAGTAACTAATAATATACGATTGTGCATAGTGGCACTTTCGTTATTAAGCAGAGAAATCATTCAAAGACGAATAAAGTGTTTTCAATACATCAATAATTTATTGCAAAAAATTGTTTCAATATGAAAACTGTTTGGTTTTAGTAGACCAATAATTTTATTGTTAACGAAAAAAGTTTCAAAACGAAAAGTGCACGTCGTAGTATATTAATAATTTTATTGTTACGAAAAATTTTCAAAATGAACGATGTTTGTTTTTAGAACGTCAATAATTTCATTGTAAAATATCGAAAAATGAGGGTGATTGTTTTTAATATGTCAATGATTAATGCTAAAAAAATTTAAAAATGAAGGGTGTTTAATTTTAATTTGTTAATAAATTATCTATTAAAAATAAAAGAGGATTGTTTTTAATATGTCAATAAATTGGTTGTTAAATAAAGGAATGGACTGTATTTAATTTCGTCAAGCGAAAGAATTCGCGGGTAGCAGCTAGTAAGTTTTAATTACGAAACTCATCAAATTCGATTTACAACTGACGATGTAACATTTTCAGAGATTACCTGAAAATGGCAGTTATGCCGAAAGAGGTCCTATGGTAATAAAGAATACTTGTAATTAAAGCAGCATTTGGAAATTTTATTACATGCCTAGTTTAAGTAGTATGTAAGTCTACGAACTGATGATTAAAGTAGTTTGATCCCATAGAATTACAAACATGTGAAACATTTGAACATAAAATCTTTAAACATTAGTACATATCCACTACCATTTTATATAAAAAAGTGGTACAGCTTAATTGTTACTTGTCTTTATGAGGTGAGGAATAATATCGTGAGACTAATAAATCTTATAAAACTTACCGTCAGTTTTTTTTTTCAGTCTGTAAGGCAGTTTACTTTTATTTTTTCAAGTTGTCTGGTGACCCACCTGAATGCATATTGCAACCCACTAATGGAACACGATTCATAGTTTGGGAAGCAATGTTGTTGACCGTTGACGAACCGTATAATATACTGGAAGAACTCGGACGCCAATTGTACACTGCGGTGGCGTCTCACCGTTAACACGTACGCAGTGGTACCAACTTGCGACAAGCCGTAGTATACTGCACGTCGTTCATAATAATATGGCCACCCCTTCATGTCTATTCGCGCTACGGCTGGATGCACTTTCCCAGGAGTCGCCTGCAAGCAGACAACCCCGCAGCGCACGCAAACGACCAGCTGTCGATAAAGCCATCCATCATGCTTCCCCTCACACGCCGCTAAAAACGCCAAGAGGCGCCCTAACGACGACGAATCGACGAGATCGTCATCGGTGCGTCATTTGGACAGCTTTCCCTTGACTGAACTGTCAATACGATTTTGTACTCGTAGTGCTTCTCGAGGAGAGAATACAAAGGAAGGAAGGAAGATTACCGTTTAAAGTTAAATCAACATCGTGATCATTAGGCGCCGTTCACACTACGGCGATATATCGTATGCGATTTATCGTAAGCGATATATCACGACGATATATTGCTAGCAAGGTTCACAACAGCAGGCGATAAAACGGCGAGACGTAGGCGGTAAAAATGTGGTGGGAACACAGTTTTTACTGCTTCAGTTACAGATATGAGCTCAAGTGAGGAAGTCGTTGTTGTGGCTTACTGTTCAAATGTTTGTAAATCTATCGGACCAAACAGCGTGATCATCAGTCCGTAGCTTACAAACTACTTAAACCTAGGTAAACTAACCTAAGGACAACACACACACACACACACCCATGCTCCAGGGAGGACTCGAACCTCCACGGCGAGCAGCCGCGCGCTCCGCAGCGAGACGCTTTAGACCGCTTGGCTTCTCCACCGCGGCGTGGCTTACTGGTTCAGGCGTAGGATGAGAAGAAAAAGGAAACACTGTGGACATCCCTACAATGTAACCAACGTCTACCATAGCTCGGCTGCTGTTTCTCGAGAGCTGTCTGAACATGAATCAAAATTCAGGGAGTTTTATCGAATGTACCCTGAAAACTTTCATTTTCTGAAACACCTTGCGTCACCAACCCTCTAGAAAAAAAATGCACGATTCAGGAAAACTCCATTATTTGTTAACATAAAATAATGATAAATTTTCATTAACGAGATAAAATTAAGTCGAAGTTATATTTTGTCAATATATTCTGTCCAATTGAATTATGATTACTTTCTGAATTGTAATTGAGACACTTATTTCGTGTGTCAGAGTTCTAAATATTTACACTGTGAGTTAATATTACAACAGTCTGATTACTTCATTGTCTTCTACATAATAACAAAATAAACAATACACATACCTGTGTCTTTCATTTCTGCTGCAATTTCCCTCCATGCAGCACTCGTCACATCTGTCTTACTGTAAGCGCCAATAGAATAGTTCCAGAGGCACTGATAACCTTTAACTAAATGAATGGAAGAAAGCACAGAATTGTCTTCTCTTCTTCCCGCCATGTTTACAGCTCGAAATATCGTTCGCAACTAATCGGTCAGGAGACCAGCAAGCGGTACGTAAAGCGATATATCGTTTACGATATGTCGCGCAATCGCCCTAGTGTGAACACTTTTTATCGCCTCCCTCTAGATTTCACGTATCTGCCATGCTTGTCGCGTATCGTATATCGCTTACGGTAAATCGCTTACGATATACCGCCTTAGTGTGAACGGCGCCTAGAGACGGGTGAAAATACAGGGGGTTGATAAAACCTAGAGAACACAAGAAACATGACATATTACCATAAAGTATAGGAAAACTGTTGGCATTCAGAACAGATTCTCGACATCTCTGAATGGATAAATGCAGTTCCTTTATGGTTTTCAACCGAATCTTACACTATTATTTGTGTAAAGTAGACAAGTAGACAACAAAGGCTTGATAAGATAGTGATCTGGTTAGAAATCATTCTCGTTCTGAAAGGTACTAGCTGTGTGAACAGAGGCCTTGTCGCTTTGAAAGAGAGCATCATCCTTGAGTAGGCTCTTCAACAGGCTGCTCCACGAGCAGGAGCGCACACGAGCGCTCACTGCCGCAGTTCGGAGTTGCGTGGTGGGGCAATCTGACGTCACACACGCCAATACTCTGCCGAACATAAGGAAATAGACGCGTGCATAGAGTTCTTGTCAGTGGGTGGTTGTGTCAACAGCAAAATTGTGTAGCCGCCAAAGCCTAGTGCCTTCTTCTTCATAAGAACTGTATCTCTTCACTAACAGAGACTGACGTCCACAATGTATCAAAACTCATATTGCACAAAAATATTCCATCTGCAACGTCATTACAGAAAAAAAGAGCAGCCCCGTTTTTTTGATTGTGTGTATCACATCCCTACAGTTTTTATGAGGATGCAAATTGAGTCCGTATATTCTTGCACTGTCTTTCTAAACTGTAAAGCTTACTATTTGTGCCATTTCTTGTGATAAATGCTGGATCCGCCGTTATGTCACTCGTTGTTGTTCTTATTTAGCCCGATCTGAAACTTTTAAGACAGGCTATTTTTGGTTACTCTAGTTATTATCAATTAAGGTGTTATGTTACTCACTTGCCTGAAGTAAGCTATTATGCCTAAGCGCAAAAGTACCATTACTTTGAACATAAAAAACATAGCTTACTTTTCTCGAAGACCGATATCCTAGTTATGAAATACACTGTAAAATTTGTATTTACGTATTTGGAAATAACATGGTGTAAACTAGGATGCGGTTCAGCTTAATAAATCATTCAGTCATAATATGGCTCCTTTTGATATTCATGAAACAACTTCTAAAATCATATTTCTTCATTAAAAAATAACGGGAAAATTCGTTACACACATAAAAAATACTTCTTATGTTGGTTCCATGAAACAGGCACTCAAAAATGTGAAATAATGCCACCGTGAACATGCTTTATTAAATTCCAGTCATGAAACCACATCATTGATATTCATGTTCAAATGTTTAAAGTTTGTTAAGCTTATGGGACTTCCCTGCGGGGTCATCAGTCCCTAAACTTACAATCTACTTATAAACTACCTTATATTAAGGACAGCGCAAACATCCATACCCGAGGGGGGATTCGAACACTCGAGGGGGAACGGCCTCGCGCATCGGAGGATAGCTCTCGATGCGCTCGGCCACAACGCCGAGGCGATATTCAGGTTCACAGAGATGTTACATTAATTATAATAACATAAACACGTTGCGGGATTTGAACTTTTTTTTTTGTTTATTTATGTGCCTTAGACGGGTCTTCTTGTTGTGACGCATCGTTTCAAGTCGGCTTCAGTTCCTTTTACTATTCCAAAAGATATTGTTTTCGTGTTCATCTCTGCCAACTCTGCACGAAACTGGAGCGCTGTTTTCAATCTATTTCTCTTAGTGGTAATTCTGATATATCTATCAACACCTTCAGTTCTTTTTACTATTCCAAAAGATGTTGTTTTCGTCTTCATTTCTGCCAATTCTGCACGAAACTGGAGCGCTGTTTCCAATCTATTTCTCTTACTGGTAATTCTGATATATCTATCATCACCTTCAGTTCTTTTTACTATTCCAAAAGATATTGTTTTCGTGTTCATCTCTGCCAACTCTGCACGAAACTGGAGCGCTGTTTTCAATCTATTTCTCTTAGTGGTAATTCTGATATATCTATCAACACCTTCAGTTCTTTTTACTATTCCAAAAGATATTGTTTTCGTGTTCATCTCTGCCAATTCTGCACGAAACTGGAGCGCTGTTTCCAATCTATTTCTCTTACTGGTAATTCTGATATATCTATCATCACCTTCAGTTCTTTTTACTATTCCAAAAGATATTGTTTTCGTGTTCATCTCTGCCAATTCTGCACGAAACTGGAGCGCTGTTTCCAATCTATTTCTCTTACTGGTAATTCTGATATATCTATCATCACCTTCAGTTCTTTTTACTATTCCAAAAGATATTGTTTTCGTGTTCATCTCTGCCAATTCTGCACGAAACTGGAGCGCTGTTTCCAATCTATTTCTCTTACTGTTAATTCTGATATATCTATCATCACCTACAGTTGCTTTAAGAGATCGTCCTGGTCGTGGTATGTTCTTATTGCTACCTGTTGTCTTCTGGCGATGAAGGGTGTATTACACTCCTTCTATAGACACAATACACTTTTTCGCAATTTGTCGAATAGGTAAACCTGCTTGGCTAAGTGCTGCAATTGCAGCACATTTTTCTACGGATAACTCCCCTCTTGGAGCCACACTAGCGATGTGCATACCTCAACCGTCACGAAGGAACTGACATCCGTATGTTAAGTATCGTAGAAATGCTTTCCGTCCTATGCGCACATCACATCACTACAGGAAACGACACAAGTACACAGTCGGCAAGTAGGTAAACAAGCATATCATATAGGTACATAACCTTGATGTACATAACATTGTTTGTTGAATACTATTGTATCTCGATGACGGCAAACAAAATCATGACATGCGTACAACTATTGTACAATCCCTTTGCTTCTTCAACCGTAGCCACGGTATTATACCATAGTTACAGAGAAGTAGATGTCAGTTCTTGGCTGTATTTAAATTAACGAGAGGTATTGTACCTGTTGGTTGGGGCCGCGCGGGATTAGCCGAGCGGTCTGGAGCGCCACGTTGCGGATCGCGCGGCTTCCCGCGTCGGAGGTTCGAATCCTCCCTCGGGCATGGATGTTTGAGTTTTCTTTAGTATAAGTTAGTTCATAAGAAGTTTGTAACTTTAGGGACTGATGACCTCGTAGTTAAGACCCATAAGCTTAACAAACACTATGTTGGCAGGGCCAAAAATAGTTTATTCTTCTGGCAAGTTTCAGTTCTCAAGTACAAGTTCACTCGGAATAGTAAGTGAAATACCTGTAGACGAACTGTGAACCGTTCCAACGTTTTCAATTCCACTATCCCCCCCCCCTGCGCCCCTGCCTTTTAGATCTAATATATAAAGCAGAGTGTCCGTATATTTCTACGTGTTGCACACAAATCTACAGTTTTGTTCCAATCTTTATGAATTTTTGTACACGTAAGCTTCAATCCATGAGGACGGTCGCCATAAGTGTAAGAATTACAGACGATATATAGTTCACGAGATATGACGTCATAAATAATCAAATGCGCGAAAAACTGCTGCATTTTGCGACAATGCTGCTCATTTTCTCCTGGACCGATTTCAACCAAATTTGGTACACACATTCCTTAGCGTGAGATAACAATTTCTGCATGGTTAAGTATCACATAAGGCACAAGGTTCAAAAGATATTACGTCAAAACCAATAGGAATCGCAAAAAATGACATATCATGTGGCGAGACATCCGAAATACTCTGCCGCGGTGGAGTAGCCGAGCGGTCTAAAGCGTCTCGCTGCGGAGCGCGCAGTTGCTTGCCGTGGATGTTCGAGTCCTCCCGAGGGCATGGGTGTGTGTTTGTTGTTCTTAGGTTAGTTTACCTAGGTTTAATTAGTTTGTAAGCTACGGACTGATGACCACGCAGTTTGGTCCGATAGATTTACAATTATTTGAACATTTTTTTAAATACACTGTATGAGAGTGACAGTACTTAGCGACTTGCAAGACACTTTAAAAATAAATTCAAACCTTTATTAAACTATTTCTCGCTGGCAACCATAGTAAAATGGGAAAGGAAAAAAGTTTCTCGCTTACTACTTTTCAGCTGTTTATGGAGTAAAACTACGGCTCTCGGTATGACGTTACAATTTATAATTTGAACACTACAAATTGTAGCAACAGGAAATTTTACAGACAGTATACACATATATAGTTGAATGTATCTTCTAAATTGTATCACATTCCGACATGTAGTTCATGAGATATGAGCATTAAACAGTAACGTTCCGCTGTTCATGCACTAAAAGTACGGCGTGGGGTATGACGTTACAATTTATAATTTATACACTACAAATTGTACCCGGAGGAAATTTTACAGACAGTATACAAACATATAGTAGTATGTACCTTCTAAATTGTATCACAGTACGGCGTGGGGTATGATGTTAAAATTTATAATTTATACACTACAAATTGTACCCGGAGGAAATTTTACAGACTGTATACAAACATATAGTAGTATGTACCTTCTAAATTGTATCACAGTACGACACGTAGTTCATGAGATATGAGCACATAAACAGTAACATTCATGGAAAACCGCGCTATCACGCTCCAAGTATTAATCTATTTCGCCTTTACTACTAATTGTATTTCCAAGAGATTTTACGGACATACAGCCCTTTACAAATGAATATATACCAGAAAAATGGCAGTAATAAAGAGATAAATACCCGGGCAACGCCGGGTTAGCAGCTAGTTATTCAATAAATATTGTGTGATCCTTGGTGTACTGCAGCTGCGCGCCTACAAGGCGGCAACCAGCGGCACACTTGTATCGCGCGGGTGGCCAAGGGCCAAGCTTCACGCACTGCAGCTAGCGGTTACAAGCCGGCAGCTGCACCGCAGACCTGTGCTGGCCTCACGCATTAGTAAATACCCTGGACCGTAGCCAAGCAGCCTGGTGTTTGGTCCACACGAGCTTCGGCAGCCGCTGACAGCAGCATCTGCAGCGTCTGTTGCGGGGACTGTTTTCTGTTCTAATGTTCAGATGTTTCTGAAGCTTATGGGACTGCGGGGTCATCAGTCCCTAAACTTACAAACTACTTATGAACTACCTTGTACTAAAGACTAGAGTTGTGGCGATTCATCAATGAGTCGTTCATTTGAACGAATACAAATAAAGAATCGTAAGACTCGAATCGTGATTCGGACGAATCGTCGTTGAAAAGAGTTGTCTGTCTCGTGACGATTCTTAATTTCCAACGATTCACGATTCGAAGGCGGCTGCCGAATCTTGCCGAATCGTGCCGAATGCCGGAGAGAAGAGGGGGGACGAATCGTCGTTCAAAAGAATCGCCTGTCTAACGATTCATGATTCGAAAGCAAGTGGCGAATCGTGCCGAATAATTACGAAAGCCAGAAAGCGTATGAACAAAGGAAGCACAGAACGAAGATCGTGAGCTGTTAATTATTAGCCTATTCATGAATTACACATGACAGAAACAAAACGCAGCGAAATACACAGCTGCCAATACACGCGAATATACGTCTTTTATAAAGTTTACATATTATGTATTTAAACGAGAAATCCTTACACATTTATATTTCGCGTATCCTGGAAATGGCAGTAACGATTTAGATTATATTTTGTGTTTAGAGAGGTTTAAGCTTTTCGAGTTCATCTACGTAGTTATAGTTTTTGTAATAAATCAATTTTACTAAAATATTCTTTTTGGATAAAAACGCCATTTTAAATGTTTTTAAAGCCATCTCAAAAATCTTTTTCGCCATTTTGGTTTTTAAGTTATCAGCTTTCCTGAGAGAAACCGATTTTAGAAAAAAGAAACATTTTAATAAAAAGTGATTTCTTGCATCTCGAAAGAAATTTAATATTTAGAAACGGATTTTTATTTTTAATATGAATAAATAATCCCTGAGACGGATTTTCGTCTCAAATATATCAAAGACATTATTGATAGATGTGAAGCATTGAATTAAAATTTGTGGTGCGGCCGGGAATCGAACCCGGACCTCCATGCTTACTAGGCAGACGTCTTAACCGTTTTTTTTTTTTTTTTTTTTTTTGCTCAATCGGTGGTTCTGTTCATTGCGGACGCTGATCGTTTTTTTGTTCGTTGATGTTCGAAGTGTCATTGGCTCAGCTTTTTTATTACAGAGGGCGTTGAGCCATCTGGCCGGGCGCGCTGAGCCACGGCGCCCGGCTAACCGTTAGACTACCACACCACCAGCGATTAAGGCGCCTTGGAATAGTCTATGTACGATTTCCCTCCACAACACAAACTTTAATTCAGCTTCTTTGTTCCAAAGATAATTGCCACTATTGCCAAGGCTCTCCATGCAACGGAATAGCACCTCAGCAATGGACATGGTGGAACAATCCTGTTATGGTGATATAAATATCAATTAATATGTATATGTATTAATATTAATTGATATTTATATCACCATAACAGGATTGTTCCACCATGTCCATTGCTGAGGTGCTATTCCGCTGCATGGAGAGCCTTGGCAATAGTGGCAATTATCTTTGGAACAAAGAAGCTGAATTAAAGTTTGTGTTGTGGAGGGAAATCGTACATAGACTATTCCAAGGCGCCTTAATCGTTAGTGGTGTGGTAGTCTAACGCAGTTCGTGCTTACGCCGATGATGTCGGGGTCTTAATACGAAATGAAGATGAGATTACGACTCTCAAGGGGATAATTGACGACTACTGTAGTGCTTCAGGTGCAAAAATCAATGAAAATAAATGCACCCTAGTAAACATCCAAGGATTCGATTCAGTTAATGTCTCGTGGACGAAAGCAGAAGACAATCACAAGACCCTCGGGTTAATTATTGATAAATGCCCACTTGCGATGTGTGCCAAAAACTGGCATCAGGTCATAGGTGCCATGCAAGGATCAGTTTCTGAAAACGGTTGGAGATCCTTAGATCTTATCCAACGCATTCGTCTCCTCGACACTTTCGTCTTCAGCAGAGCCTATTATATGGCACAAATATTTCCAGTCCCGAGGCTACAGGCGCTGCACGTAGCGAATGTATCCAGAAAATTCATCTGGAAGGGTCACTTGTTTACAGTGAAATACAGTGTGATGACCTCTCCCAGACACGCAGGAGGGCTTCATGTACCCGACTTCGAGAAGAAGTGCACCGCCTTGTACATGAAGAGGACCGCCACTATGTTGAAGCAGGAACCTCACAGTGTCACGAGTTTGCTCTTCAAAATTCTGCGACCAGTCGACACTCGACCTCCGATTGATGTGGGGAAACTTAATTCAAATTTGGAACATATCCGGCGATTTTATCTCGAAATGAGCTACGTGGGAGACCACATTTTAAACCGCACATTTCTAACGACGAAATATCTCCTCGAAAAAATGAGTCAGACACCAACTCATAATCCAGTGGAACTCAAGTACCCAGGAGTAGAATGGAAAACGGTGTGGAATAACATCAGCCTCCCGATTCATACATCCGAAGTGGCATCGACGTGGTTTAAGGTAGTGAACAACGTCCTGGCCACAAATGAAAGGTTACACCGCATTGGTTTAAGTGTGACTGATAAATGCACCCGCTGTGGCCTGATCGACAGCTTACGCCACAGGTTCACGTGCGGCGGCCATCTCACTAACTGGAGATGGGTCCAGCAACGGCTGGGACTGTTAACACGCAGTGCGGCTGCAAGTTATTCCCCTGACATACTCCTCTGGCCGGACAGAAAATTTTTTCCAGCAACCAAAAACAACACCATTATGTGGATGTTAGGGCATTACGTAGCTTACAACGTCAGCTACACCAGCGAGGACAATCTGATTAGCTTTGAAGCCTATATGAAGACAGCGCAGTGGCACACTAAAAAATACCCTAATGTGAAAAAGTTCTACGGCAACATGTTAGACATCATATTTGAGAAACAAGGAGTAGGTTAAAGTTCAACCACGGAGAATGCACTCCCCAGTATCAAGGAATTTACTTAAGTTTTTTGTTCAACACAGAAGATGATAAGACAAATTGTAAAACTTACCTTTATTTTTTTTTTCTCTGTGTGTGTGAGTATACTACAGTTGAACAAACAAATAAAAAATTTAAGAAAAAGTAAAATGAAAAAAAAAAATCCAAAAAAAGTAAATAAAATTGAAATAAAGATACCTAAATGTTAAAAAAGTGAGATGCTTACAAGAAGTCGTATATAAATAAGTTTAAGGATGTTAGTGAGGTTTTGTTTTTCAAAGGTTGAAAGTTTTAAGGGATTTAATTGTAAATGTGTATTATAGATAATAATTATAGCACTAAAATAATCTTAAGTTTATATGAAAATATGTTGATATTGCATGTTACAGGACAGTTTTATTTGTGATAAAAGTATATACTTTTTTGAAAAAAAAGTGAGTTTTCACTTCAGACTTTTCATAATTTTGCAGTTGTAAACAAGATGCACAATTCAGTGGATTTAGGGCATTTGATTATTAGTGTTCCAGTATTGAAAATGTGCAGAATTGTTCTGTTGTGGTTTCTTTTATGCAGATAGAAATACTCTTTTAAGTTCTGTATGCTACTTTTGTATGACCATAACACTTCTGTATAGTTTTAAGATTGCAGCAGCATAATTACATTCCTGTAGTTCAACGATGAGAAAACATTGGTTACCTTAAGATTGCTGGTAATTTTTACAACCAGATAAAATGAAATTGTAATTTTTCTCACAACCACGATGTAAATACTTCATGTAAATAAAGCTTTGTTTAAAAAAAAAAAAAAAAAAAAAAAAAAAAAAAAAAAAAAAAAAAAAAACGGTTAAGACGTCTGCCTAGTAAGCATGGAGGTCCGGGTTCGATTCCCGGCCGCACCACAAATTTTAATTCAATGCTTCATATCTATCAATAATTTATTTTTAATGTTTATTTCGTGTTTCCTTCAACTAATTGATTTTACATAAGTATTTTATTATGGTTAGATATCTATTAATTACCATAGATTTAATTATATTTATATTTAAATTGCCGAAGTATTCAAACAGAACGAAAAAAAAAATTATACGGTTACTGCAGGATTCAAAATAATTGTCCTACGTTCACTAAACCTGCAACGCTACTAAATGAGCTATGATGACAGCAGAAATAGTTGGTAGTGTAATATGTATTGATAACCGCTCGCTAAACTTCAGACTGTTTTATCGAGAATTTTGAGAACTGAAACAAATGGCTTTGTCTCATTATTATTTTAAGCCTGAAATTTACGCACCATAAATTATAAAAAATCCGATACCCATATTGTCACCTTTTCGGCATTTTGTAAGAATCGTGCCGTCGCAGACCAGAAAGAATCGTGAACGAATCGTAGGAACAGATGCAAAAGGTTAAGATTCCAACATCCATGACACAGACATGCATTGCCATCTATGAGCAAGATGTAGAAGTAAGAATCTCGCCAATGCAGACTAAAGAATGGCGAAAGAATCGTGAAGGAATCGTAGGAATCGATTCACAATATGGGATTGAATCGCAAGAATCGATTCATAAAAAAGAATCGTGTTGCCCAACTCTACTAAAGACGGAATAAACATCCATGCCCGAGGGGCGATTCCAACCCCCGACGGGAAACGACCTACTATTTTATGTCCCCATGTGCCAACAAGACGTTCGCAACTTATCTTTGTGCCGTGACCATATTTATACCAACCACATCCGTAGAATACCAGTTTACTCCCGAGTTGTTTGTGCTTTAAGCTGACTGCTGTGTCAGAATCTGTCCTGAAACTCCAGCGGCCTTGCTTCACTACGCCAGCTAGTCAAACGGCCAGGGAACTTCACCTCTCACGCTACGTCGATTTGTCAGCAGTCTCCGTAGTGTTACACCGAGACTTGGCCTCCAAGAATCTCAAGGAGTTTCATATTATTGTCGTAATGTTTGTGTACGGAGAAAAGATAATGCACTATGTCACACTTTCAAAGAGAAGAAAAGCCCTTATGGTTTCATCAGTAAACTTGAAATCTACCTGATGTTATGGAAACAGTGAGTGGGATGAACAATAATTACATTTTATTTCACTGATTAAGTGTACACAACAAATTAAATTCATTGATAGTTAATTTATACAATTATATAGTTTTGACGCCATTACAGCGTTCAAATTTATGAAATAAATCGCAATTTGCGATCATTGTGCCTAGTAAGCAAGAGATCCCGGGTTCGAATCCTGGTCGGGCACAAATTTTCATTCGCCTCACTTTGGTATTTCATCTAAACCTTGTACAGTGAAGCCATAACTTATCGCAAATTTCGATTTATTTCATTAATTTATACAGTCGTGATCCAAAATGCAACACAGATTAAACATTCCCCCACTACTCGTACCAGCCCTTATATGTGTTGCTGATAATGTCAATACACTACCAAAGAACAAATCTATAATTACTTTATTTGTAACTAAATATCTATAGATTCTACTGTATCCTGTGTTTGAAAAAGAACTCACTACTTTTCATGTGTCTTAGAATCTGTACAAGGCGACATACAATATTCTAGTTTGTGGTGTTTGATTCATCAACTCTCCAAGTTCGGCTTTCCTGCAGTTGCCGGGTCTGCTTGACCTTGGGATGACACCACTGCTAGATTAGATTAGATTAATACTTGTTCCATAGATCGTATATACGACATTTCGTAATGATGTGGAACGTGTCAGTTTAGTAAATGTTGTCTATACATGACAATCAATATTTTAAGGATTTTTTATTTAAATTTTTTATTGTTTTTATTGTTATTTTTTTTTAATTTGTTAAGTTTTATCTAAAAATTCATCTACATTGTAGAAGGAGTTGTCAGTCAGAAATTCCTTTTAAATTTTTTAAAAACTAGTTGGCTATCTGTCAGTCTTTTGATACTACTTGGTAAGTGACCGAAGATTTTTGTGGCAGCATAATTCACTGCTTTCTGTGCCAAAGTTAGATTTAACCTTGAGTAGTGAATATCACCCTTTCTCCTAGTGTTGTAGCTATGCACACTGCTATTATTTTTTATTCGGTAGGATTGTTAATAAGAGCTTTCATGAGTAAATAAATATATAATTAAGCTACAGTGTAGATCCCTAGATCCCTAAATAAATGTCTGCAGGATGCTCTTGGGTGGGCTCCAGCAATTTTTCTGATTACACGCTTTTGTGCAATGAATACTTTTTTACTCAATGTTGAATTGCCCCAGAACATGATCCCATATGAAAGCAGTGAATGAAAATAGGCATAGTAAGCTAATTTACTGAGATGTATATCACCAAATTTTGCAATGACCCTGATAGCATAAGTAACTGAACTCAGAAGTTTCAGGAGATCTTCACTATGTTTCTTCCAGTTCAATCCCTCGTCACTGCAAACACCTAAAATTTTTGAATATTCTGCCTTAGCTACAGATTTATGTTCAAAGTCTAAATTTATTTTCTGCACGGTCGCTATGGTGAGGGGTTCGAATCCCCCCTCGGGCATGGATGTTTGTGTCGTCTTTAGTATAAGGTAGTTCATTATTAGTTTGTAAGTTTAGGGACTGATGACCCTGCAATTAAGTCCCTTAAGCTTCACAAACATTTGAAGTAACATGTGAAGCAGCTCGCAATACAAAACTTTTTCAAAATTTTTGGATAAAGCTGTTAGAAGTGAGATGGGGCGGTAGTTGTTGACATCGGACGTATCCCCTTTTTTATGCAAAGGTTTAACGATAGCTTATTTCAGTCTATCTGGGAAAATACACCGCTTTAAAGAGCTATTACAGATATGACTAAAAATCCTACTTATCTCTTCGGAACATGCTTTTAATACCTTGCTGGAAATTCCATCAATTCCACATGATCGTTTACTCTTGAGAATTTATTATTCTCCTAGTTTCTGAAGGAGAGATGGGTGGAATTTCAGTTGTATCAAATTGTGTAGATATGGTTTCTTCCATTAACTGCCTTCCTCCTTCTCATGAACATTTAGATCCTTTTTTCTCTACAACAGTTAAAAAGTAATCATTAATAACGTTTTCAACTTCTGACTTTTTGTTAATATAGTTTTCATTTGTTTTGATGGTAATACCCTCTTACTCTGCACTTGGTTGCCCTGTCTCCCTTTAATAATATTCCAAATGGTTTTAATTTCATTATCAGAGGAGCTAATCTCAGACCTGATGCACATGCTTCTTGATTTTTTAATAACTTTTGTTAATGTAGAACAGTAGTTTTATAATATTTTATTTTTTTCTGGTTTATTACTCTTTCTTGCGGACAGATATAGTTCCCTTTTTAGGTTATAAGATATTTTTATTCCTTTAGTAAGCCATGGTTTTTTGCATGATTTCTTACAATTATATTTAACTAATTTCTTGGGGAAACAGTTATCAAATACCCATACAAATGTATCATGAAATAAGGTGTATTTTAAATTAACATCATGTTCCTTATAAACCTCATCCCAGTCTAACTGCTTTAGACTTTCTTTGAAATTTCTAGTTGTTAAGACATTAATCGAGCGCACAACTCTGAAGGACTGTTTCGAATTACTGGACGGAGCTATGTCATATACTGTTACTAGCTGTGCACCATGATCAGAAAGACCATTCTCAATGGGACAAGCATTTATGTTGTTAAACTTACCTTGGTCTGTAAAAAGTTATCTAGCAATGTACTGCTGTCCTTTACTACCTGAGTAGGAAGATCAATAACGAATGTCAGATTGAATGAGCCAAGTAAGACTTTCAGGTCTTTCTTCCTATTACACTCTTTCAGTGAATCTACATTGAAATCACCACAAATAATAATTTGCTTCCCCTTATCTAACAGATAGCACAACAAGGCATCCAAGTTTTCCAGAAATAACTGGAAGTTTCCTGAAGGGGACCTATATATTGTTACAATTATAAGATAATCAACATTGAGTTTAAGCTGGCACGAACATGCTTCAATAAGTTGCTCTACACAAAACTTTTTTGTTTCTAAATTTTTTACACTTTCACATTTTCCATACCAGTGACAATGTGATTGCTCAGACAGGCATAGTATACATATTACATTATCAGTTTCTTACAAAGTAAACTCAAGTGCAGAGTGAAAAAAAATCTTAAAACCTCAAGAGTATATTCATTCATTTTCTTTTATTAAATTCAGCAAATATAGATTTCATCTAGCGATGAAACTGTACGAAGCAACGAGATCTGTTATGTGTTTCTTTGTATCTTGCTCCTTTTTATTATTTTCCAATTATGTTACATGTAATTCACGTTTTTTTAAATTTTTGGAACAGTGTAACGTAATAAATTTTAACTGAGTGATGTAAAAAAAGCTGTCTGCTGTTCGTTGTCTTAGCTATAGTTCCTTTTCATTCTATTTCATGATTTGTTTTCAGCTATTAAAACTTTTAATTTCTAATATTCTCAATATATTTTGTTTCAGGTAAGTGAAAGCGTCTGATATGGCAAGCCTTGTATTTCATTAAGTACGTAAGTACCAAAATTACTCTACTTCATATGGCATGCAAAAATAATCTGGAATCTTCATGTTCCGCTACAAAGCTTCGCAGCAATTAAATGATAAATGTATGTTATAAACTTGAATTCATACTTGAGATCATGTGGTTATCCTAATTTTCGATCAAAAATGGACCGTCTGTGATGAATTTAAAACTGCGTCTAAAACCAGCAAACACTATTGCACAATTTTATGTATACCGCTGTCATTTTGCACTTGTCGCGTCTGTTGAACATCCTGATGGTACCCATTATTAGACGGGAATGAATTCGTATAATACCGGTGCCTAAGGATTTTTACATCTGTCTGCGATATACCAATATCTACTTGTGCTACGTTAAGACTTTTTTAGTTTGTATGCATGTTGTCGGGATCTTGGTGATTATTGAGCTTGACATGCTGCATTCAGTTATCTAGGAACTCATCAGTCCAATCACACAATTGGTCTGATAGACCATATGCTCTTACTTTGTTCATTAAACGTCTGTGGGGAACTGTATCAAACGCCTTGCGGAAGTCAAGAAACACAGCATCTACCTGAGAACCCGTATCTACGGCCCTCTGAGTCTCGTGGACGAATAGCGCGAGCTGGGTTTCACACGATCGCCTTTTTCGACACCCATGCTGATTCCTACAGAGCATATTACTAGTCTCCAGAAATGTCATTATACTCGAACATAATCACATCACAATGTTTTCAAAATGCCCAACATTGGCACTACAGAGGTGGCGCAAACGAAGAATGAAATTCGCCATCACATTTCGTAGTGTCTCAACCGAAATGGATTCACATGCCACGGAGATCGCCGATTCAAGCTCGTCCAGCGTGGCGGGATGCTTCGGGTAGACCATGTCTTTCACTGTGCCCCACAAAACAAGTCACAGGGAGTCAAATTCGGCGAATATGGAAGCCAATCCATGCCTGCACCAGTAAATTTGGGATATTCCAAAGCAATGACTCGATTCCCGAAGTATTCCTCAAGAAAGCGAAACACTTGTTCAGTCCGATGTGGTCGGGCTCCATCTTGCATAAACCAGTCAGTAACCTGGTCGATCCTCTAACGCTTGCTATGTGGCGACAAACTGTTCCAAAATTGCAACGTAACGTACACCAGTGTCCTTTTCTCGAAAGAAAAAAAGGGCCAATAATGCCTCTGCTGCATACTGCAGCCCACGCAGTAACTTTAGGAGAATACAGGGGTTTCGCTTCACACCAAAATGGCTTTTCGGAACCCCAAAATCGCCAGTTCTGCTTATTCACTTATCCATTCAGGTGGAAGTTGGCTTCATCTGTAAACCAGATGCAGCCAACATCAAATCTTTCACTATCAATCATTGTGAGCATCTGCTTAGCAAAGGCAACCCTTTGTTGCACAGCTTGTACGGTATGGCCTCGTGCGTTTGAATTTTGAATGGAAACATGTGTAGGCTCTTTCTCAGTATTTTCTGCGTACTGGAACGCTTCAGACCAGTCTCCGATGCAATTCTACGGACGGATGACATTGGATTTCGCTGAATAATTCCAGAAACTGTGGCGATATTTTCAGGCGTAACTGCGATTTGCTTGCGGCCAACATGTCCCACTAGATCATCAGTTACGCTGCCTGTTCGTTGAAATTTTGCGAAGAGCGTACGAATGGATTTCGCATCGGGTCCTTGTGGAACATTAAATCGTGCTTGAAAACTTCGCCTTGTTGCCATAGGACTCTCTTCTAACCTGTGGTACTCTAGCACCAGAAAGACACGTTGTTCAATGGAGTACATGGTTTTAATCTCTTCCTTCGGTACGCTAACCTCCTAGCTCGTTTCAATAGTGGAACTGATCGCTCTGGGCTTCGTATCACTATTTATACTAGGCATTACGTATGGCGATTACGGCTCCATCTGTTAGCAGCGTTTGTAACTATTATTTCAAACTGTTGTATAAACTTCTTACAGCTTTCGCAATAAACATACCGTTTACTACATTCCTCTATCGATCTTTGTTTTCGAGATATTTAATTTTGAAAACAGGGAGTCCTTTTCTGGACACCCTGTACATGTTCCAAAATTCTACAACTGACCGACGTTAGAGATACAGGCCAACAGTTCTGCACATCTGTTCGACGTCCCTTCTTAAAAACATCACCAGGAAAACCACTATGCATACACATACGTCAGTTGAAGCCTGTCCGCCATCTTGGTCAGTGCTGGATTGCTATTTCTCCGTTAAAACTGTGCGTTAAGTCGACCCTCTTAGTGTTAATGCACTGGACTGACAGTCACTGCGAAGTATGTACTTTCAAACAATATACTGTCTTGAATAAATAGTAATAAATTTTAATTTTTAACGGCTAATTTGCAGTCGTTTAACACGTTGTACGTCAAGGCAAGACCGTCGAACGGTTTATTTCTGTTTTAAGTGACAAATAACATTAGCTCTACAACACGAACACTTCTCCAAAACTTAGCAATATGACGGAGGCAGGCTTCACTTTTTCAGCCTGAGGGCGTCTCCCTGTATTCTAACCTCCTTGGCACAGAAGATGGTCAGCGTGTGTAAACGTAATGCCGGCCGCAGTGGGAGTCAACAATATATTTTCGCATTCGGGGGAGAATGTTGTCGACTGGAGTTTCGTAAGTAGCCCACGACGCAGTAATAAGCGTCGTTGTTGTAATGATTCCCATCCCAGAACCTGTATCATTTCCGTAACGCTGTCTCCCCGAATCGTCACAATACGAAACGAGGCTGCCCTTCTTTGGACTCTTTCGGTGTCCTATGTCAAAGCCACCTGATGAGGATCCCACACTGGGCAGCAATACTCCAAAAAAGGACGGACAAGCGTAGTGTATGCAGTTCCTTTTGTAGTTCCGGTGCATCTTTTAAGGGTTCTGCCAATAGAACGCAGTCTCTGGTTCGCCTTCCCCACGACATTATCTACGTGTTCTTTCCAGTTTAAGTCTGAAGTAATAGTAATTCTTAGGTATTTTGTGGAGTTTACGGCCTTGACTTTTGATTGATTTATCTTGTAAACAAAGTTTAAGGGATTTCTTTTCGTAGTCATGTGGACGACTTCACACTTCTCATTATTTAGAGTCAATTGCCAAATTTTACACCATTGTGATATCTAATGCAGATCGTTCTGCAGTTGGTTTTGATATTCAGATGATTTTACGAGGCGGTAGATTACTGCGTCATCTGTAAACAATCTAAGAGAGCTACTTAGATTTTCCCCTAAATCGTTTATTTAAATAAGCAACAGCAGAGGACCAATAACACTACCCTGTGGAACGCCCGATATCACCTCTGTTTTAGTCGATGCCTTACCATCGATTACTACGAGCCTGCCGCAGTGGCCGCGGGGACTAAGGCGCTCCAGTCACGGTCTGCACGGCCACTACGGTCGGGGGTTCGAATCCCCCCCCGTCGGGCATGGATATTTGTGCCATCTTTAGTCTTAGCTAGTTCGTAAGTAGTTCGTAAGCTTAGGGACTGATGACCCCGTAGTTAAGTCCCATAAGTTCTACAAACATTTGAACATTTGTAAACGTAACGGACGTCTGGCCCGAGCAGTTGTTCTCCAGACACTGGGCAGCAATACCGCGCACCGCGGCAGTCGCGAGCAAACAGGTGCGCATCGGCGCGGCGCCAGGAACCGCAGGTGCCTTGTTTACCGGGCCGCCTGCCGCTCTGTTTACACGCGGAGCGCGTTTAGTGGCTCACGGCGCCAGCTGTCGGCCCGTTTGTTTGCCGTGTGATCCCGCGAGCACGCCGGCTCTCGGAAGGAGCAGCCTCGCACAGGGGAGATTTACGACCCCGTACCTCTCCCAGGTGTTTTCATTCCGGACATGCCCGCCGGGGGATGGACTGGTCTTCAGCAATGGAAGAATCCGCCATCCCCGGGATTCGGGGGTTAGATGTGGCAAACGCCGAATTAGCCCATAGACGTAAGTTAGATGTTGGTTTTTCTTAAATAGTAGAATAGGACACACAGGGGATAATTTGTGTGTGGGGGGGGGGGGCTGTGGTGACAAAAGAAATTGGCCGCCCAGTGCCAGGGGCATGCTCACTGGGATTCGCTCGGTGAGCTGGCCGCCACAAGCAGGTTTGTAATGCTGGCACACATGTAACACCACAGCAGTAGCATAAAACACAACACATCATACACATCAACCAGTGTAAACGTCAACACCAGCAAGATGTCCAGTGGTTTCCGCAGAAACATGTAATGTTATGAAATGTAATGTCACCATCTAGCCATAAGAAATTTATGTATTATACCATTGCCCATTTTAGTATTAGGTAATGGGTTGTATTGTTTGATATTATAATAAAGAATTTAAACAGACAGCCTCTCAGAATGTTTTCAGCGAAGGGAGGCAGTTCGACCGGTACCTCTTCAGCTACTTCTACACCTACACTTTTTTGTGTCCCAGCCTCGTCGCCGCTTTTGTGTCTCTTTTCCGTCGTAGGTGTCGGTGGCCGAGTGGAATGAGACCGACACAGGAATATAGATAGCACGCTGGTGCAGGTAAGGAGGGGAGCAGCCAGAAACTAGAAACACTAGGGTAAATTAGAATGAGATATATATTGCACAAAATTTATACCATACTTAACTTTTACATTGCTCAGTACTGCAGATACATAGTTGAGCTAGAGGCCTGCCTAGTACTGCTTCCTAGTGCCTATACGATAGCCAAGTCTTCACTGGTGCCTATCTGATTACGAAGGTCCTAACTGGTTGCTATCTCAGTCCCAAGTGAACGATGTCGTTCAGTGGTGACCACGAGCGGAGTTGCAGCACAGGGCGCTCGTGGTTGTCGTCGTAAGAACGCCGCGCCGTGCGTCCATGGCGGCGCGCGGCGAAAGTAGGTGGCGCGCACTTTGTACTTGTGCGACACCACACACTTCACGGTATGTGGCGGAGGATTCTTTCCGTACCACGGTCACTTACTCCTATTCCAGTCGCGTATGGTTCGTGGCAAAAATGATTGCATGTACGAGGCGCGTCCAGAAAGTAAGTTCCGTTTGGTAATAAGATCAAATTATACCCAGATACAGAAGAAATTTTTATTGCACAAAATTCTACAACTCTTAAACTACTTTTCCAAATAACTGCCGAAATTTTGTAGGCACTTGTCATGGCGTGCCCCGTAAAATGTTCGAATGTTTGTAGACTCTATGGGACTTAACTACGGGGTCATCAGTCCCTAAACTTACAAACTACTTATGAACTACCTAATACTAAGGACGGCACAAATATCCATGCCCGAGGAGTGATTCGAACCCCCGACCGTAGTGGCCGTGCAGACCGTGACTGGAGCGCCTCAGTCCCCTCGGCCACCGCGGCCGGCGATGATCCCGTAGTTAAGTCCCATAAGTTCTACAAACATTTGAATTTTGCCGCCTGTCTATTCAACCATGTGGTAACAGCTCTTTATCATCGTTGAAATGTTGACCACCAAGTACAGATTTTAGGTGTAAGAAGAGATGAAAGTCGCTAGGAGAGAGGTCCGAACTGTATGGAGGATGATCGAACAGGTCCCGTTGAAATTTCCATACGAATTGTTTGATCACATTTGGTGTGTGAGATCAGGCATTATCGTGAAAAAAAATAATCTTTTGACAGTAATCCTCTTCTTACACCTAAAATCTGTCCTTGGTGGACAACACTTCAACGATGATGACGAGCTGAAAGAACATGTTACCACATGGTTGAATACACAGGCGGCAACATTCTATGAAAAAGGCACACAAAACCTTGTGCCATGCTATGACAATTGCCTACAAAATTTCGGAAGCTGTGTAGAAAAGTATTTTAACAGTTGTAGATTTTTGTACAATCAATACTTTTTCTGTATCTGTACACGTTCGTTTTATATAACCATACGGATCTTACTTTCTGGACGCGCCTCGTATTCCACTGTGTGGGTCCTAATCTTTCTGGTCTTATTCATGTGGTCGCTTCGCGAGATGTACATAGGAGGAAGCAACTATTTTGGTTGACTCGTCATGAAACATACGCCCTCGAAACTTTGAGAAAACCGAAAGACCGCGATACAGGACGCCTCTCTCGCAGCGTCCGCCACTGGACTCGAGTTTTCTGATCATCTCTGTGACGCTTTCACACTTACTAAATAAAGTAAAAATAAACAATTTAGGAGACAATATGAGTAGCTTTCTTAGACTGTTCGAGGATGATGCTGTAATTTATCGGTTAGTACAGTCACAAAAAGGTAAAAAAAAGCAACTGCAAAATGCTTTAGATATCAGCATGGTGCAAAATATGGCAATTGACCCTTAATAATGATAAATGTGAAGTCAACATTACTAAAAATTTCCGGGCTGTTATGCCGTGGTCTAGTGGATTTACTATTAAAACCCAACGTTTCGTCTCCGACTGCGGAGGACTTTCTCAAGGGGGATCGTAGCACTTTTGGATGTCCGATTCACACTCTGGCTCGCTACTCACTGAAGCCAAATTTCGTTCACAAGGGCTCGCGCGCAGTGGTGTGACGTCAGATGTTTTTGACACGCGCGCGCAATTCGTCGTTGCCGATTGCCTCCTTTCGTTAACGACGAATTCCGGCCGCGAAAGTTTACATTTTACAAGTGTGAAGTCATCCATATCATCGCTAAAAGTAATCCGTTACACTTCAGTTACACGAAAAATTGGCGGAACATACAGGCCGTCAATTCAACTAAATACCCAGGTGTAAGAATTACGAACAACATAAATTAGAAAAAAAAAAAAGAAACACATTGAAAACATTGTAGGAAAGGCCAACCAAAGGCTACGTTTCATTAGTTGAACACTTAGAAGATGCAACAGTTGTAATAAAGAAACTACCTACACTACACTTGTGCGTCCTATTTTGGAGTATTGCTGCGCATTGGGGGATCCACACCATGTGGGACTGACGGACGATTTAGAGAAAATTCAGAGAAATGCAGCTCGTTTTGTATTACCATGTTCAAAGTGTTCAAATGTTTGTAATTATTATGGTACCAAACTACGTTGGTCATCAGTCCCTAGACTTACAAACTACTTAAACTAAGTTAAACTAACCTAAGGACAAACACACACATCCATACCCCAGGGGGGATTCGAACCCCCGACAACGGACGGCCGCGAGCACCGCAACACGGCGCTCCAGTACGCGCGGCTAATCCGCCGCTGCTGTATTACCATGATATAGGAGAGACAGTGTCACGAAAATGATGCACGAGTTGGGGCGGAAATCATTAAAAGAAAGGCGCTATTTGTTGCGGCGAGAGCAATTTGCGAAATTTCTTTCGCCAACTTTCTCTTCTGCATGCGAACATATATTGTTGACACCCCCTTACATAGGTAGACATGGTCATCAAAATTTTTAAAAAAGAAATCAGATCGGAAACAGAAAGATTTAGGTGTTCCTTTTTACAGTGAGCTGTTAGAGAATGGAACTATAGAGAAATATCATAAAAATAGTTCGCCTCTGCCATGCACTTCAATGTGACTTGCAGAGCATCCATATAGATGTAGATGTAAATGTAGAAGTCGGCCACACACGTAACAGCGTGCTTGACAAGCATGCTTGCACAAGAATGCACATATTGCTCACGCACCTCCACGGCTCAAGCATGCTTGTACAAGCAACGGTCGGTTTTTTTTTTTTTTTTTTTTTCCCATCTGAAACTGTCGAGCTCAGACGACGATGTACTGGCTGTGGCAGCTTTTATGCTAGTGTTAAAAAAAAATCCCTCGTAATGCTTGGTGTAAAGAGTGCTTAAAAGAACGAAAATCGTATTCACATACAAATTTACTCAGTGAACTGAAGATAATCCTCATGATTGGCCATAATTACCTCAGGATGAATGAAGATATGTATTTGAATATTCTGTCTCTCGTTACAGCGTTAATCAAGAATCATGATACAATAATGAGGGAGGCTATAACACCACGTGAAAAACGGACAGCAGCATTGCGATTTCTCGCGGCAGGAAGGACTTATGAAGACCTCAAATATACTATAATTTCACACACACTTGGTGAGATAGTGCCTGAAATATGCCATGCTATCTATGAGGTGCTCAAGAATGATTTCTTAAAAGTATGCGTACGTAACCATATTGTTTGTAAAGAAAAGGTAACGGTTTAGTTACCTCTGTGCTTCCTAGATCCGATTAAATGATACTTAGCGTTATAACGGCCTCGCGTGATAATTGTGTGAGAACGCATTTCATCATGAAATATTCACTTTATCGTGACAATTACTTTTACTGAGCTGACAAGGATACATAAAAGAACCTGGCAACCATAGATCAGCAACAGTGTTATTTATTTACTTCATGGTCTGTACGAAATAGTAATAAAATCATTATATGTGGATAAAACCATAGTATGTTTTTATTACAATAACTGCGGGTCGGTACCGGCCATACAGTGGCGCGTGTGGTGAAATGGAGCTGTACACTCACCAAGACCGGGCGTCCTCCCTGCGCATATAGGACTAACAAACAAAATATTGATGTTCAAATGTTTGTACAGCTTATGGGACTTAACTACGAGGCCATCAGTCCCTAAACTTACAAAATACTTATGAACTAACTAAGACTAAAGACGGCACAAATATCCATGCCCGAGGGGGGAATCGAACCCCCGACCGTAGTGGCCGTGCAGACCGTGACTGGAGCGCCTCAGTCCCCGCGGCCACCGCGGCCGGCAGTAAGTTCTGTACACAATAAATTACAAATATTTTAGATCCTCGTCTCTTTCAGGGCATTCAATTAAATTCAATGGCGAAGTTGAAATTTTGTCCCACACTGGGACTCGAAAACGTTTTATTTTATTTTTTTATTTTTTTTTATTTTTATTCTTCGGGTGGATCGGGGTGTTTATTCTATGATGTTCTTGAGATCTTGGCTTTGTTTTATTACGGAGCGGCTACGCAGACACCTTTCTAGTCCTGATCGCCGGCCGCGGTGGCCGAGGGGACTGCGGCGCGTCAGTCACGGTCTGCACGGCCACTACTGTCGGGGGTTCGAATCTCCCCTCGGGCATGGATATTTGTGCCGTCCTTAGTCATAGGTAGTTTATAAGTATACATACATGTGGCGTCTGTTCCGAGAGAACTGATGTCACTTCTGATCCTGCAGTTGTTATTATTCAGCATTCATAGAATATATGACATCAACTGCTATTGGGCAAAGCTGAAAATGTGTACCCAGCCGGGATTCGAACCCGGGTCTCCTGCTTTCTAGGCAGTTGCGCTGACCACTACACCACTGGGGACACAGTGATCACCGCACCTGCAAGGACTACCTAAGCAGGGCGAAGCTGGGAATTTGTATCTGACGGGAGGCGTGCTTAGATAGTCCTTGCAGGTGGGGTGTAGTGGTCAGCGCAACTGCCTAGAAAGCAGGAGACCCGGGTTCGAATCCCGGCTGGGTACACATTTTCAGCTTTGCCCAATCGCAGTTGATGTCATATATTCTATGAATGTTAGTTCATAAGTAGTTTGTAAGTTTAGGGACTGATGACCACGTAGTTAGGTCCCATAAGCTTTACAAACATTTGAACATTTGATAGTCCTGCCCAAATCAACCTGTCGCGTACTAGTGACCATTATTCCATCTTCTCGTAACGTTATCTGCATCCCAAACGTGGACGTGGACGATTGTACAGTTCGCCGTGTGCACAGCCACCACCTGCCATCATGGTGCTACTCATCTGAAGATGGTCTATATTGACTCAAACCAGTCATGAAATAAAAACACCAGTTTTACGATTTGAGCTGTTTTAACTTTGATTTTAATCCTTATTTTAAGATAGCTGTTCTCCATTATGCTTTCCAAAAATACATGTATACGCTTGCAATGGATTAAGTCATTGAGAGACGAGTTATATACCGAGTGATCAAAAAGTCAGTATAAATTTGAAAACTTAATCAATCACGAAATAATGTAGATAGAGAGGTAAAAATTGACACATACACTTGGAATGACATGGGATTTTATTAGAACCGGAAAAAAGTGCAAAAACTGTCCGACAGATGGCGCTTAATTTGATCAGAAAAGCAATAATTAGCATAACGAATTAAGACAAAGCAAAGATGTTCATTACAGGAAATGCTCAATATGTTCACCATCATTCCTCAACAATACCTGTAGTCGAGGAATAATGTTGTGAACAGTACTGTAAAGCATGCCCGGAGTTATGGTGAGACACTGGCGTCGGATGTTGTCTTTCAGCATCCCTAGAGATTTCGGTCGATCACGATACACTTGCGACTTCAGGTAACTCCAAAGCCAATAATCGCACGGACTGAGGTATGAGGACCTGGGAGGCCTAGCATGACGAAAGTTGCGGCTGCGGACACGATCATCACCAAACGACGCGAGCAAGAGATCTTTCACGCGTCTAGCAATATGGGGTGGAGCGCCATCCTGAATAAAAACCGTACGTTCCAGCAGGTTTTATCAGCCAGGCTGGGGATGATGGGATTATGTAACACATCAGCATACCTCTCACCCGTCACGGTAGCAGTTACAAAACCAGAATCACGCAGTTCCTCGAAGAAAAAAGGCTCGATAAAGGTAGATGTGGTTCTAATAAAACCCCATGTCATTCCAAGCATGTGTGTCAATTTTTACCCCTCTATCTACGTTATTCCGTGATTTATTAAGTTTTCAAATTTATACTGACTGTTTGATCACCCGGTACGTATTTCGGCAGTGGAAGCACGAACAGTTTTGTGCAACACCACTTTGGACCCGTTTGAAGTTAGAGATACGAACAGAGATGGATGGGGACAAGTTTCCTGCGAACTTAATAAGTGTTTCGAGGAAATGGAGAGCAAAGAAAAAAATTCGCACTGACTTGTTTTACGGCCCACTTTAGATTTGTAGTTTTATAAGTTTTTACAAACATTTTGGACCAAAATAATAATCTAAATAATAAAAAATTAATTAATAAGAGTCTCTGAAACCCTTTTAGGGGAAAAAATAGGTAGTGGCGGGTTCCGAACCACCGACCTTTAGCATAGTCCAACGCCTTGCCCACTACGCTACGGCTACCAACCAAAAGATGAGTTCTTTAATCTCATACTATTGATGGCCGTTGTTACCGGATGCTGATATGGCTTCTGTAGGCACTAGATTATTATTTATCGTACGAAGAACGATGTGTTTTTGTTAATAATTCAGTGCGCCATTGCTTGAAATGACACCGTATAAGTTACAATAAGAAATTCATCAAATGCTAGAGAGAGTTCTGGGCGAGAAATGTCACGTGACATCTCTGGTTTTCGGTAATTTAATAGATGGTGTCAAATCTCCGTTATTTTTGCAAACCGATACGAGATATGAAAAAAACATAAGGAAGCAAAGTTGTAGAGAATTTTCTTCTCTACAAATTCGGTTATTCAAATTTTTTTATTTTTTTTATTTTTTTTTTTTTTTTTTTTTTTTTTTTGCTAGCTTATTTCTTTTCCGAAATATTTGAAAAAGCGAGGTTCTAGTAGACAACTATTATGTCTGTAAAATTTGGTGCCGATCAATTGAACGGTTCGACCTAAAAAGTGGGAACACGTTACAGACAGACATCCCAAATCGCCGTTATTTTTGCAAATATCTCTGAAACGCTACGAGAGATGTAAAAAACGTAACAGAACAAAGTTGTTGTGAATTTTCTCCTCTAAAAATTCGGTTATTCAATTTTAGTGTCAGATGAATAGTTAAGCCGTTATTTTCATTTAAATTTCGAGCTCTGAAAAGACGATCGCAAAGGCCCACTTTTAGTGTTACTACCGTAACCTAAAGTGAGCCAAAACAATTTCGTAACTGGTATACTAATGTTTGATGATACGGTACTTTATTACTTCTTTGTATCATGTCGGCAGTATTTGTCATAATAGTATCTAAAATCGTTTATTTATGTTTGGAATCAACTTTACTCGACCACGACAGCCGAACCACTGCTCGTTTGACCGGTAATATTCCGTCGTGTGTGCAAGCAGCGCTCCACCGGTAAAATACCGTCCGATATTTTAATGGCCGTCCAAAATCGGTGTGTGTGCATCAACGAGCTTGAATTTCACAGTGTGGCGATAAGTCCGCCATGTTTGAGGCAAATTGAACTGGCGTCCGCCATGTTATTTGGGGTATAGGCTCACAGCTGGTATGACACACTCACTCGATAATCTTACCTATTTACAGTTCCACGTTTTAAATAAAAATTGACTACTGAATACAGATGTGCATCAAGTTCTGTCAAACTTTTTCAAAGCTGCGAATTGCCGAGCCTGTTAGTAAATTTCCTAAAAATGCGGTAGTAAATGATCGCGAACCTGTCAGTAATATACTTCCAGTTCGCAGTATAACAGTTAGCTGAGGTTTGCAATAACAACGAAAGTGTTGATTTTAATGCAATTACGTGTAATAAACGAGCTACGAAACGTACAGTGAAGTGTAATCGCTATGGCGAACAATCATGACAATGGATTTGTATCTGCTGTTAATGTGTTTAACAACTGCTCTCATAAATTCTAGTATACATTTATCTTGTGTATACTAACCCTATTAACTCTACAATCTTGTAAAATTGCTGTCAAAGGATTTGGTTGTAACCTTCGATGGACGAAATACACTACAAAGACGAAGGTGACAACAAAATACTGCAGTTAGAAATGCGCGTAGGTCATCTGCCACAAAAACAATCCAGGTCGAAATAAGGTGTCGTTAATAACTTCCCTTGTTGCCTCGCTGAAATAAGTACACATTTGTTCCAAAGAACATTGAAATATACAAGTGAAAAAATTCTAGCTGTCACTACTACTTCCACAATTTGCACTGGTTGCATGTCCACCAGGCTCAATCAAGTATTGTCGACAACAAGAGAAAACATTTTTAAATAAGGTGTGAACACTCGAAAGTGTTGTTTCATCAACCACATGGGCGACAGAAGAAGAAATATCTCACAAACACACCAACACTAGGTAGAAAATTGAACTTTTTTATGGTGTCTACTTCAAAGGAATTGCAGGATAGGTCATCTGAAGCTTCACTCTTGGGGCAGCTAAGTACCATTAGTCTGGAATTTTGTTTGAGTATAGACAGACTCCGATCAAACAAGGCAAAACATTTTGTGCTCTTGCATGAATTACTTGTCGTTTTGTCACATCGATTTTCGCATTTAAATGCTTGAGCACACTTTAGGCATATTTAGCAGGAAAAATTGTAAAGACAGTACACTCTACATACAATATACACTAAATACAGCACTTTAAGCTCAACAACAGCATACGATAGACAGACTCCACTCAAGTGTGTTGACCACTGGAAACATGGCGGCCGAGTTTACAGAAGTTGCCGCAAAGAGCGCTGTAGCTCGTGTGTTAGCCACTCTGTGAAATTTAAGCTCGTTGGTGTGCAACCAGCCTAAGGTCGGTATGGCACTATCAAATTATTGGACAAAGAATTGGACGAAAAAATTGAATGAAATATTGGTCATATTTTTTGACACAGAAATTGGATGAAACGCAAAACGGGGTATTACACTATCATCCAATATTTTGTCAAATTTGCTTCAAAATGGCGGTGTAATGCTCAGCTGTTGTTTATACTACAGTTGTGTTGTGTCTGTATTTAGAAGAGAAGAAGGGAAAAAAGAAAAGAAAACACACTTGGATGAAACCGTGGGTGTTTTTTTTTTTTTTTTTTTTTTTTTTTTTTTTTTTTTTTTTAAAAAAAATGCCGTCGTCAGAACAGCCAGGCCGTTCACTGCTAATTATTTTGTCGCTCTTCATCATTCACAGTTAGCAATAGAGTAACAAAAAGGCTGACTCAAACAGTATATACGAATAAGATTGTTAAGTTGATAAAGCAAGTTTCATTTAATAACGTTTTAAATAGAAAATGTGAACACCGACAAAGAGGATAATCTAAATTGTTTATGACGTTATTAACAATGTAAGGGGAGAAACATTGCTGATAAAGTAAATAGGCAGTATTTATTTCCTTACAAAAATTGGCTGACGTATTTATATGTAGCCTACATAGATTCGCTTGCAAACAGATGTCGATGTTTTGAAGGTTTTTTCACTTCCCAGCACTTAGCACACCAAGTTACTAAAATCATACATTCTAAAATCTGTTTCGGCGGTAAATAAGATTTAGGGGTATTACTTCTTCAATTCCGATAGTATATAATGACTTTTTTACATCACGGATTGTAACTCAACCTCACTTTCGCTGAATGGTATTGGGCTACGCGAATTGACGTGACGGAAAGTGTGAATTGGCCTTGTTGCCTGTTATACAACGCCCCATCTGATTTTTTTTTTTTCATTTTGTTGCTGCTAAAAAACACTAGATAAACATTCCACTACTAGGCAGGTTTACGAATACGAACGTTATGTGCAAGTAATATCAGATATTTAACCTCCAAATAAAACAGCCGTAGTGGCAAGGAAGCTGTATATTATGAGCGCTCCAAGCAGTGTTGCCAACTATCAGTCAGAGAAAATGGCAAAACAGACCAACAAAAATGGCCAGAAATGGCTAAATTATAATTTATATGTTTTATGCATAAAAATTAAAATGGGAAAAACACTCACCTAGCAAAAATAAATATCATCATCCTCATCCTCATTTTCTTTGCTACTGCTGCTGCAGATTTCATTGGTCTCCCTCGTGTATGTAGCATTCGTACCAAAAAGATTCAGTATTTCTTCTGGGATTTCATATGAAAAACAACACTTATGTTAGCGTCTCAATCCATACCTTACACTCAGAATAGCAGAGAGTGTATTCGTTTTAAGTCTGTTTCTGAGTTTGTTTTTCAACAAGTTCACTTGGCTAAAAAGTCTCTCGACTTCCGCATTAGAGTATGGTAAAGTTAACACTGAAAATGCGAGTGAGACTAACTCCGCAGCACTGTTATGACTAACCTCTTGCCAAAATGTAGAAGTCGATGTTTGATTCGTCCATTTCATGAAATTAACGTTTCGCCACTGGTTTTCAATTTTGTCGGCATTTTGCTCAAACCCCATTGCTAACACCAAACCAGTAGTAGGCTGTTTCAAAACAATGAATTGATATGCGGAACTGTTTCATGGTTTCGAAACTTCCAGGTATCACTGTTTCGATACAGTGGTGTTTCATTTGTCATACTTTGGAGGATCTTTAAAAATAATAAATCAATAAATACATTTCTATTCATAATAAAAACTTCAGAGTTTTGCATTTTTGTTGTGAAAATTATCGAATAATAAAAATGGCTAGAAATGGCTATATAATATCACCAAAAATGGCTAGGAATGCCAGCAGTAGCTTTTTTTCAAAAACAGTGGCTAGACGCCGCTTCCAAATGACCAGATCTAGCCATAAAATGGCTAAGTTGGCATCTCTGGCTCCAAGCGGTCACATTTCTCACTACAGGAAACAGAAGACGAGCGGTTTCTTTGTCAAATCTAGGCCGAGGCCTTAGATTTGATGAAATATTGGACGATGTTCCCATTACACTATGTCTAATTTTTCTTTGTCCAAATCTTTGACAAATAATTTGATACTGTAATACCGGCCTAACGTACTAGTTAATCACTACGTTTACATGCAACACATCTTCCGGAAGACGAAAACCGATTTTCGTAAACCGTTTCTCGCTGTCGTGTTTACCTGATTTCGAAGATCACTTAAAATGGCGGCCGGAAAACAGCTGATTCAGTTCCTTATTTAGTCTGCACAATCGCTATTTTTCTTTATTCAAATATACAGATTTATGTTCACTCTAATATTTATACTTGTATTTCACATTAGAAAATATCACTCTTTCCATATGTGTCGAAAATTCTTAACTAGAAAACACAATCTGACAAGCCAAGAACGCTTCAAAAACGGTTGCGTTTACATGGGCACGAAAATCGATTGTGGAACTGGAAAACCGCTTTAGGGAAGCGGATTTCCAGAATCGATTTTGGAGTGTTTACATGACCATCCAAAAGCGGAATTGGTAAATCGGTTTACGAAATCCGGTTTTGGGAGCCCATGTAAACGGGGTGAATGCGAAACGCCGTCTGCGCTAACGAAATGCTGGTAGTTCGGCGCTTACGTCGCTAGATGGCTCGCAACGTGCAGTGGCGGCGCGCCTGTGGCTCCAGACGGCCGCTTGTTGCGCTGTCAGCTGAGTGCTGGAGCGCTGCCAACTGCTGCCCGATGTCGCACTCCGTCTCCACTAACGGCAGGAGGCAGTACCACCCACCCTCTCACTACTGGACACTTACAGTCTACCTTTTACTCTCAATTTGAACAGTGTGCTTACCGGCACTCTCAAAAATTCTAGAAAAGGTAATTTACAAGCAGCTTCCCTAGGATTACCATATGTTCATCACTAAAAAAGAGGACAGTTCGTATAAAAAAAGAGGACACTTCAACATAGTGTAATTTACAACTTTATTAATTAACCACGTAAAACTACTACAAACTAAAACAGTAACCCTGTGTGGTTGTTGGAAAATGAAATATTATGAACCTTGACAGTTTATTCCTCATCACTACTATCAATTGTCTCATTCTTATCTTATTCAGTTTTGCACCATTTATAATTGGTGGACGACGAAATCTCTCTCAAGAGCTTTTTGTTTTTTTAATAAGTACTCAGAAAAACTCAGGCATTTCAAATGTTTCAAATTATATTGTATATACAGTATAATTACAGTATATTTTAAATCTATTTCTGTCTTTTGTCCACTGTGTGTTCACAAGAGAAAACACAGGTTCTGTGTCGGCATTATGACTAGTTATAGAAAAAAAGAAGACTACAATTTACAGCAGTTCAGAAAAGCTAACAACACTAGATGACTGATTTAAATATGCACAACACACTTCAGCTGCTGGTGTGTGCTGTTTCCTTTGATAATCTTTCAAATATTTTATAAAATTACAAAGTTGACCGGAGCACAATGTATCATTAATTCTTACATTCGTTTCTCTTGAATGATTTGTATTTCTCCAGGAGCACATATTTAACACTGACTTTCTCTTCGACATTATGTTATATTTAAGTTCGTAATTTCTTTTGAAGCAAAACGCTACCTACGATCTCGAACGTACAATACAGCTTTAACCTAAACAACAAAGTATGTCAAAAGCAACGCCATATAATATAATGCAGAAGACAGAATGCACTGGCTCAATACAGGATAGACAACCGGGTTCTTTCGCAGAGAACATCTGAATCGTTTGCAACTGTCCGACCCATGCGGAGAGCGAAATTGTGAACAGCAATTTCATTCTGTGTAAGCACGTGATAGTTGCGAATAATTTCGAACTGCAGTGCGAATGAACATGTTGTCGCCAATGACACAAAAATAAATTTTCTTTCTCGGAACCCAAAAAAGAAGACATTTTGTATAATCTTATAAATTCCGGCCGGACACATTTTCTTGTCTCAAATAGAGGACGTGTCCGGGAAAAAGAGGACGTATGGTAACCCTAAGCTTCCCAACCCCCTAACCTCAAATGACATATTGTCTAGAACACAGTTTGGATTTCTGAAAGGTTCCGATATCGAGAAGGTTATTTACAACTACAGTGAGAATGTACTTAATTCATTAGATAATAATTTACAAGCGGCAGGTATTTTCTGTGATTTATCAAAGGCATTTGATTGTGTGAACCATAACATTCTTTTAAGTAAATTACATTCTATGGTGTCACGGGAATTGGTGCAAAATGGTTCATGTCGTACCTCGCTAACAGAAAACAAAGGTTGTCAGTGCAAGGCGCTAGTGAATTAAGCCAACAGTCATCATCAGATTGGGAAGAAATTATATGTAGTGTCCCACAAGGATCCCTCTTAAGGCCATTGCTTTTTCTTGTGTGCATTAATAACCTCTCATCAGTTACACTGCCAGCAGCAGTATTGCAATAAATAGAACGTCCTGGAAAGGTCTGCTAATATTTTCATTAACATTAATCAAATCGATTCCATATTTCTCGATTTCCGGAAGGCTTTTGTCACCGTACCCCACAAGCGGCTTCTAATGAAATTGCGTGATTATGGAATATCTCCCCAACTGTGCGGTTGGATTAACGATTTCCTATCAGAAAGGACACAGTTCGTTGTAATTGACGGTAAGTCATCGAGTAAAACAGAAGTGATATCTGGCGTCCCACAGGGAAGCGTTATAGGTCCCCTACTCTTCCTCGTGTTTATAAACGATTTAGGAGACAAACTGAATAGCTCCCTTAGACTGTTCGCGGATGATGCTGTCGTTTATCGGTTAGTGAAGTCAACAGAGGATCAGAAGCAACTGCAAAGCGATTTAGACAAAATTTCTACATGTTGCGAAAATTGGTAATTGACACTAAATAAAGAAAAGTGTGAAGTAACACACATGACCACTAAAATAAATCCGCTGAACTTCAATTACACGATAAATCGGTCAAACCTTAAGGTCGTAAATTCTACCAAATACCTAGGAGTTACAATTACGAACAACTTTGACTGCAGAGAACACATAGAAAATGTTGTGGGGAAGGCGAACCAAAGATTACGTTTCTTTGGCAGAAGATGCACCAGAAGACATTGAGAAGGTTCAGAGAAGGGCAGCTCGTTTTGTTTTATCACGCTACGAGGGGAAAGCGTCACGTAAATGTTGCACGAATTGGGGTGGAAATCATTAAAAGAAAGACGTTATTCATTGCGGCGTGATCTGTTTGCGAAGTTTCAATCACCGACTTTTACTTCAGAATGTGAAAATATTTTGCTAGCGCCCATCTACTTAGGGAAACATGACCATCCCAATAAAATAAGAGAAATCAGATCGAAAACGGAACGATTTAGGTGTTTTTTCTTCCCGCGCGCTATTAGAGAATGGAACGGTAGAGAAAAGTAATGAAAGTGGTTAATGAACCCTCTGCCAGGCACTTAAATGTGATTTGCCCCCATCGGGGGGTCGAATCCCCCCCTCGGGCATGGATGTTTGTGCTGTCTTTAGTGTAAGGTAGTTCATAAATAGTTTATAAGTTTAGGGACTGATGACCCGCAGTTAAGTCCCTTAAGCTTAACAAATATTTGAACAATAAATGTTTTAAAGCCAAGTCATTGACATTAAACTTTGAAAAGACGCACTACATGCAGTTCAGAACATGTAAGAGATTCTTATCCAGTATATGCATAAAGTATGAAGAAGAGCAGATAGAAGAGGTGTATAAATTTCCTGGGATTACAGCTTGATAATAAATTCAGTTGTGAGGAGCACACCACAGAACTGCAGAAACGACTTAAATCTGTATGTGCAATACGAGTGGTATCAGACCATGTAGACATAAAAATAAAAAAAAAGCTTGCATTCTTTGCTTAAAAAACATGTTCAAATGTTTGTTAAGCTTAAGGGACTTAACTGCGGTGTCATCAGTCCCTAAACTTACAAACTACTTATGAACTACCTTACACTAAAGACGACACAATCATCCATGCCCGAGGGAGGATTCAAACCCCCGACCGTCGCGGCCGTGCAGACCGTGACTGGCGCGCCGTAGACCGCTCGGCCACTGTAGTCGGCATACTTTGCTTACTTTCATTCCATAAGGTCACATGGTATAATATTTTGGGGTAATTCTTCAAGTCAAGCTAAGTTTTCAGAGTCCAAAAGCGTGTAATATGTATTATTTGTGGCGTAAATTGACAGACATCCTGAAGAAACCTCTTCAAATAACAGGGAGTTTTAACTACAGCCTCTCAGTATATTAATTCCTTAATGAAATTTGTCATAAGTAATACATCTCTTTTCCCAACAAACAGCTCAGTTCATACCTACAATACAAGAACCAAAGATGACCTGCACAAGGACTTAAAAGCACTTACTTTAGTTCAAAAAGGAGTCCACTACTCAGGAACAAACAACGCCGGTCAAATGCTGTTTCTTTATGACAAATCGGTGGGAAACTTTCCTCATGTCAGCACGATGTAGGTGTCGCCACTGGCGTCTTTTTTTGTGAATGCTCTGAAAAGCTAATCATTTGCATATCACAGCATCTTCTTTCTGTCGGTTAAATTTCGCGTCTGTAGCACGTCATCTTCGTGGTGTAGCAATTTTAATGGTCAGTAGTGTAGAAAAGCTGTACCTCTCGAGAGAAATGGCAATCGGAGAAGATCTGGGAGGAGGTATAGATGTGACGTTGTGACAAGGACTTACGGGAACAGAAAATGGCTAGCAGTGTTATTCAGTTCTCTGATATAGTGAGGGAGATTGTTCGAGAGTCTGTTTCCAGCTAAGGGAAAGGCCTTCCAGAAAACGGCTGAGTGATGGATGAATACGTGCATTTCTGCTCTGTTGTTCAGACGAGAATGTTTATGTGGAGGAAAGGTATGGGGGACACTGTACTTTGATAAGACAGTAGAGAAAACAGAGTGTATAAAAATCGCTTGTGTTTCACTTGGATTGAGTTTTAATCTTATATTCTGTGCCCATTTTGATAGTGAACTTAGGTCGTATTGAAATTCTCAATTTGTCTCTTCAAGTTTCTTGGTTTTGTACTTAGATACAACTTGAGGTCATCGGCATGCAGGTGGTATTTACAAAAGGACAAAACAGATGACACGTAGTTCACGCGCACTGAAAATAGTAATCGACGTAATATCTAGCCCTGTGGTACGCGTGATAGTACCTTTCTTCACTGTGAGCTTGTGGTACCGGACACCACGCACTGAAGACGTGATGTCAAGTATGATCGAAACCATTGCACCGCACTTTGAGAGAAATTTAGACTGCTACGTTGATTAAGTAATATATCGAAGTGCACAGTGTCGAAGCCCATGATAGTCGCCTCTTGTCTATCCATCGCTAGATTCAGGTCGGCTGTTACTTTTATCAAAGCAGATGTTATGCTGATATTTGCGAAAACCTGAATGGCGTTTGTCGAGACAGTTGTTAGCAGTCAAGTAGCTGGTTAGCTGGTCGTGTACTATATATTTAGATGGCTGGATGTCACCCAATTTTTCTTATTAGCGCAGAAGTAGAGGAACTGCTCAATACAAAAACACATAAATTGTTTTTGTGCAACATAGTAAATTATTGATAAGTTTAACTGTGTTTAAATACACTTTTGTAAAAGAAATTACTTGTATATGATCGACCGTAGGGCACATCAGATCTTACCGTCATGACTGCTTGAACCAAAGTGAGTAGATACTTGTGCCGAAACATGACCGAAGTATTTCGCCTGTCTTTTCGTATTACTTTCTATTTGATAATTTTTATGGTTTGAAATAACAGAATAGTAGCTTGCTGTTGACAGATTAGTTTTTAGGACAATTGTAGTAAATATATATATAGGACGAGAACGGCAGTTTACTTTTTTTATTCTTGTCTGTAAGAATTCGTGTACAGTGTCATATTTTATTTCTCTGAATCGCGTGTTCCTATTTCAGATCAATTTTAGCTTGTATTGTCGATTGCAAAGTGGCTGGATACAGCTGCAAAGTTGAGGTTCAAACAGAAAATACAGAAGATTTGCTCATAGTTGGGTTTATATTTATTGAACTTTCTTCAAATTTTGAGACATTTATATGTATATATTTCATCTTATGTGTTGTTTTAATAATAATGTTAGATCAGATTAAAATAATAAAACATTCATTTTGACGTCATTCCAGAAAGAAGGGCAGTATTGCAAAACTAATGACGTGATTGTGAAAAAAATTACTTATAACGATCTTGTGCAGACATATGGAAGTAATTAATAGCTTCTGAGAAAAAATTAAAACAAAAATAATTGCGCGATATCTGGGTTAACTGAAGAAGAATGCGATTTGGCGCGTTGCCTCCAAATGAACTGCCCAATCACGTCAGAATACTAGAATTTTGGGTAACCTTTCGCACGGGGCCGCGGTGGAGTGGCCAAGCGTTCTAAGGCGCCTACTTGCGGAGCGCGCTGCTGCTCGCCGTCGGAGGATGGAGTCCTCCCTCGGGCATGGGTGTATTTGTTAACCCTAGCATAAGTTATGAAATAAATAAATTTGGTATTCCATCTGAACCTAGTACAGTGAAGCCACAACTGATCGCAAATTGCGATTTATTTCATTCATTGGACGCTGCAATGTCGTCAAACATATATAATTATTAGCATTAGCATTAGCTACAAAGTCAGCTTCACGTGATGTATGGTGGTGCCCTCTATAAATGCGAGATCCCCTCGGCCCACATTGGCAGTAGCCGGCAAGACCCGTGAAGATATCTCCCGCAGTTGGAGACGAAACGTCGGGAGGAAGTTTTACATCTATGCCTATCAGCCCGGAAATTTTACCCGGTGATGGTACCATTGTTCACAATTTTGTTGTTATAATTCTTAGGGCCGGTTCGTCCATCTCTCGTTAGTAAACGAGAGGATGTCTTTAACGTCCAGTTAAATGTGCTCGTTAAGTACATTGCGTTTGTCATTGCCAGATACACCTCTCGTTTGCTAACCTGGAGAAAACGAGAAGGTACTATATTTTTCGACTAGGTTGGCAATACAAACAAATGAAAGTGTCGTGTGAATAAACAACTGTTTCCCTTATTTAACTATCAGGGAAGAGGTTAGCAGATAGTTGTTAATTGGCGTTATGGAAAACAATCGTGAAAGAAGCTCGAATTTTATAAGAAGTTAGTGCGAGTGTGTTGTGTCCTCAATAGAGAAATATTATGGTGCATTGGAATGTAGAAAAACGGACGCTACGACATGGAAGGAGAAGAAAAAAGCGGCATGATCGCGTGCGGCAAATGAATTCAGTGCTTTCCACGGAAAATATAGGACAGTAATAATGCTTAGGGCTTAGTATGATAACATGCGCCGGCCGCGGTGGCCGCGGGGAATGAGGCGCTTCAGTCACGGTCTGCACGGCCACTACGGTCGGGGGTTCGAATCCCCCCTCGGGGATGGATATTTGTGCCGTCCTAGTTCGTAAGTAGTTCATAAGTAGTTTGTAAGTTTAGGGACTGATGACCCCGTAGTTAAGTCCCATAGACTATACAAACATTTGAACATGCTCTTTTTGATAACATGCCAAGTGTGTAGTATCTTAGTGCAAGCTTGCACATAAGCAGAAGTATACTGTTCATGTAGATTGGAGGAAGGAATCACATTTTAGGCCTCACATTAGGCGCAACGAGCATAAATAAATACAGGGTAAAATTTTACGACGCTTCTCGCCGGGCTCCAGTGCTTATGTTGGCAACAGTTAAACAATGAAGTTAGAATTGTGTTAATATTTTTCACGAGCTACAGAGTAAATGTTATTGCTGCTCATTTCACTCGCAGAAATATTAATACTGTACCTGCTCTATGGTTGACAGGTTCTTGTATGTACCTTTGTCCGTTGAGAAAAAAAATAATTTTCGTTTTAATTGAAGTTGTCACGAAAAAACATTTATTGGTCGTCTGAGTTGCCGTCATTACCATTGATGCCAAAATAACCTCTGCAGTCCGGCGAGAAACGTGGTACAATTTAACCAAATACTGAATTAATAAGCTTGCAGGCATAAATAATGTATTCTGTTTTCTATTATGACAGATAACTTACAAAATACGTAACTATCTATTGGACTCTTGAGATGGTCGTGGAGTGTTTCATGTAACGTTTCCAAGACGAAATAGCGTAACAAATTCTGCATCATCTCAGCATTCAAAATGATACGTCTAGGTCGCATTATAGCTGCAATGACCTCTAGATCGACTAAAATATTGACATCGTCTTCATTGTCAACCAAATCTCTTTTATTCCAACCCATTTTCATCGTACCGATTCTCACTGAACTAGTCGTTACTCATAAGTTTGTCTTTTGATATCGCAACAATAATTTTAAGGTTATGTTGCGTATCTGCACTACATCAAACTCATCTGCAGGCTACTGACATGGATGGGGCGAGAAATATGACGATAAAATTTTTCAACGAAGCTGCTTTCCACACTAGTTTTTCATACATGTAGTGTTTCTGTTATTTTGTTCGATAAATCAGTCAAATGTTCAAATGTTTGTAAATCTTATGGGACTTAACTACGGGGTCATCAGTCCCTAAACTTACGAACTAGGTCGGCACAAATATCCATGCCCGAGTGGGGATTCGAACCCCCGACTGTAGTGGCCGTGCAGACCGTGACTGGAGCGCCTCAGTCCCCTCGGCCATCGCGGCCGGCAGCAATGAGGATTGCGGACTTATAGAGGAAACTTTCCCTTTAATAGCGCACCATATTCAAATTGAATAAGGCATATCGAAGGAAGTAGATTTTGAAATGAGAAAAGCATTTCTCAAACATATAACATTTATTAACGTCCAATATACATACTGAAATCTCTTCTGAAGCAAATTTATCTAGAGAGAAGCCTTGTAAGGTTCTGAAACTCTTACTATAAATAGTTCAGGTAATAAGAGATTAGAAATTTTTGACATGTATTGTTTCAGAAGAATATTGCAGATTTGATGTATACTTCAAATAACTAACTATGAGATATTGAAAGTAATTTCGCCGCTGCGTAGTGGTCGAGCACTTTGAGGCGCTATGCTCTAACGCGCGAGGCCGTTACACGTCGGGAGTTCGAATCCTCCATCGGGCATGGATGTTTCTGTTGTCTTTAGTAGAATGTAGTTTGTAATGACCCTGCAGTTAAGTCCCATACGCTTTACAAAAATCAGTCTTATCGCGTGAATATATTGCGGTATTTTAGCGCTTTGGAATCTTTCTATTTTTCGTACAGATTCTCACTTAACTGATAGCCGTGTAACGAGCAGAATTCTACTCGTTAAGTTAACGGTCAGTTTGAGGTCTTTTAACGTCTGGTTAACTCATATAACGAAACATTGACAAACGCAGTTCTCCGCTAACGACAAGTTAAAAATCTTAACCGGAACTTAACGAGGCATTGACAAACCGGCCCTTAGTTGGATAAAATGCCTGCTGCTGTATTGCCGGCTCTGTGACAGAGAGTAGGATTGCTGTGTCCGAAACAAAACAAAAAAAAAAAAAAAAAAAAAAAAAAAAGGACGCCAGTTTTTCGTGCTCCATCTCGCCTTTTCCTCGTTCGCTATTCCGGTGCCGGATGCAATTCGGCGCAACAGCCGGAAGGGGAAATGGCTTCGGTGGGCACGTACGGTAGTTCTCGAAACAGGGGGAGAAGGAGGCGCCGTTGGTGTCGTAGCGCTGGGTCCCGGCGGTGTTTGCCGGGAGATTGGGCCGCGCCCGGCTAATAGGCCATCTCATCTCGGCCAGAGGGAACTCGTTAGCTGCTGATGGCGGCGCGGCGCGACGGGCTGCCGACTGCCGACTGCCTGCTCCCACGTCCAGGGCCGGATCTAGAGGGGGGCAAAGGGGGCAGTTGCCCCGGGCAGCAGAATTTAGAGGGCGGCAAATTTTGACCGACTTTTTTTTTACAGAATGTATCTTTCTGGTACAATTTAATAAAATTAACTGACACATAATTATTTAAAAAAAAAAAAAAAAAAAAAAAAAAAAAAAAAAAAAAAAAAAAAAAACAAGAGTAAAACCAGGGTAATGGAGTGCAGTGTAAGAAAATCAGGTAATACTGAAGGAATTAGATTGGGAAACAAAGCAATAAAGGAGGTAGATGAGTTCCGTTACTTGGGCAGTAAAATAACAAATGATGGTCGCAGTACAGAGGATATAAAATGCAGAATGGCGATGGGTAGAAAAGCTACTGGGTATGAGTTCCGCCTGATATGCAAAACACTGTTTTTATTTGACACCCAAACTAGTTTCAGCACCTCTGTGCCATCATCAGTGGGATTTATGTTTATTTCATGCTTAATTTACATTTCGTGGTCATGTGGGACCCTTTTTATATACTTATTAAGTGGTAGCGTTGTCATGGTTTCTTTTGTTATATACTCCTTCTTCCGATCTGTTTCGCATAGTACACACGTAATACACATATTTTGTGGACTTTTTAATCACAATCACGTTCCACTTTAAAAATTCGCCTGTTTACTTTGCTAAACTGCACTGGTGTCATTTTAAAAATGAACAGAATTGGGGAGAAAAGGAATTTCTGGCATACCTTGACTAACAGAAGGGATAGATTGGTAGGACACATTCTTAGACATCAGGGAATTGTGAATTTAGCGTTGGAGGGAAGTGTGTGGGGAAAAAAAATCGCAGGGGAAGACCAAGAGATGGATACAGTAAGCAGATTCAGACAGATGTAGGTTGTCGTTCTTACGTGGAGATGAAGATGCTTGCTCAGGATAGGGTATTGTGGAGAGCTGCATCAAACCAGTCTCCGGACTGAAGACCACAACAACAACAACAATTATTAAAAGTAAAATGACTGCAAGAAATACCGAAATCATTTAATAAAACTAAAATTCCTGGTTGCTGACTTCAGTGTTGCCCTGTCACAAGTACTTCAGCTAATCAAACTTTTAAAAAATCTACTAGATATTAGCCAGAATGAGGGAGATGTTTTGCGTTATTGCATAAGTAAATGTACAATGTTTATTAATTTGCATAGATTTCCTTTTTTAGATAAATGAATATCTATATTTCATATCAAGGTAATATTTTATAGAACAGGTGAATCTGAATAACCTTCGAGTCCTTATAAACAAAAGTATTTCAGGTGTGCACACTTCTTATTGAAAGTCAAAAGCCGGCCGCGGTGGCCGAGGAGACAAAGGCGCTCCAGTCACGGTCTGCACGGCCACTACGGTCGGGGGTTCGAATCCCCTCTCGGGCATGGATATTTGTGCCGTCCTTAGTTGTAGCTAGTTCTTAAGTAGTTTGTAAGTTTAGGGACTGATGACCCTGTAGTTAAGTCACATAGACTATACAAACATTTGAACATTTTTTTTTTTTTTTTTTTTTTTTTTTTTTTTTGAAAGTCAAAAGCATTAAGGATGTAGAGTCCTCTCTCGGTAGAGGTGTAATTGCGCTGGCCGCGGTGGCCGAGCTGTCCGCGGTGCTTCCAGTGTCAGTCTGCACGGCTACTACGGTCGGGGGTTCGAATCCCCCCTTGGACGTGGATATTTGTACCATCCTTAGTATAAGCTAGTTCGTAAGTAGTTTTTTCAAAATGTTCAAATGTTTGTACAGCTTATGGGACTTAACTACAGGGTCATCAGTCCCTAAACTTACAAACTACTTAAGAACTAGCTACAACTAAGGACGGCACAAATATCCATACCCGAGAGGGGATTCGAACCCCCGACCGTAGTGGCCGTGCAGACCGTGACTGGAGCGCCTCAGTCTCCTCGGCCACCGTAGCCGGGAAGTAGTTTGTAAGTTTAGGGTCTGATGACTCCGTAGTTGAGTCTCATATGCTGTAGAAACATTTACATTTTTACTTACTACAGCATTAAAATATAACTTACCATTCGTCTGGAGAAAGAAGTTTCAGCAAGCTGAAACTAATTAAATACACTTGAGGAGCACGACTGCTTAACAAATCTGAGTATAATATCCATAGAGCACAAACGAGCTGCTTCTCTAAACTATGATGATATCAAAAACAGTTTTGAAGCAAAAAAATCTCGGAAAGCGAAATTTTGAATTGATTTTTGTACGATGAGTAATCTTGTAATATTTTTGTATGTATTAAAATTGTTCTGTTTTCCTTTGATCTTAATTCAGTCAATAAAATAAGTTCATTTTGTGAGATTGTGACATTTATTTAGAAATATGTAACCCAATTAGTGTCAAAAAGTCGATTCTTACAAGGGGGAGGGGTGAAAGAAGGGGGGGCCAATTTAAGTTTGCCCCCCTTGGCAAATGTCCTAGATCCGGCCCTGACACGTCTTACGGGCGTCCCCAACTGCGGAATTAACGGTCGCCTCTCAGTCCCGATGGTTCGCTGCAAAACGGGAGGGAGGGGAGTAAGTTTAAGCTGCAACGTTCTGTCGACGAGAAGGAAAATACGCCCAGAATGTACAGACGGAGACAACAGGCCGTTCCTCTTAACACGTTCGCTTCCATTCACGCTCTGGCCGTGGCCTGCGTGGGCTACACATTCTAGCGACAGCTTCACGCGACAAAAGACGGCCGCACGTATTGCTACGGGATTATCTTGCCTGCGTGAGCGCCGACTGTGGCGCTGCCTGTCGCTGAGTGTCGCGCGCTACAACGAGCGACGTTTGAGATTCAGACCTGTTGGTGAATCTTGTCGCTGTCGCTCGCGCTACAAAGTGTCGAGTTTCGTTGAGAATTGACTGCTTGCAGAGGTTATGAAGGTTGTCGCAAGATTTATGCGAGCGAATAATCCCTGAAGTGTATGAAACTGCAACTGTTTGTGAAATACCAGAAAATAAAATTCACCTTGCACATATAATGAAGTATTTTGCTTTGGATAACTAGCTCGTAAATTTTCTTTTGGCTTTTACAGGCGACTGTAGTTAATTTTTTTAGATTGTTTCTAATATATCAGTCTTCTGTATTTTTATTTTGAGTGATAGTTTCATTTACACCACTATGAACGTGATTTGAAGAATTACTCGCATTTGTGTGGTTTGTGCATTTGCAGTAACAACAAAGTAACTCCTGAGAGAGAGACAACTCTGGGATGTCAAACTAGATGCGTGTAAATTACGTTTCTAAGTAAAATGTCAGTATATAATGTTTCAGTAGGAATTTAATGTGTTTGGTAGGTCTACAGCTGGATACGTGTGTTTGCAATGAAAATGAATTAGGGGTAAAAACTTTACAAAATTAGTTTGGGGTACTTTCTAAAGATAATACATAAAACTTTGCACAAATAACAGGTGAAAGGGTTGTAATTGCAGTAATAAAAATATAAGATGGAACGGGAAGCGAACCAGCGACAGCAAAATTGACTTGTGAGACAAGATGGTAGGCCAGATCGCTACCCATACCCTACACCGGCAAATGATGAAACTATACGGGCAAAATGATATACGTTTGTCTTTCAATAAGATATATTTGGAACTTATTCAGTTGTTGATGGTTTGTAATCACAAAAACTCATTGACAACATAGTCGAAAGTAGCTATACTCGTCATTGTACTTTCGAAGAATTTTGCCGGGGATCTTCATAGTCTGTTTTCGTATTTGAAGTTCCGTATGAAATACTACACGAACATTCCTCGCTTTGTAAATGTAAAGCACAACATTCTTTTTATGCCTTATTTCCTAAAGTTAATAAAACGGTATTGCCTTACTCTGGAGCTATCCTTATTCTACCGTTTATGGATGGCAAACTTTAGAAACAGCTGATCGGTTCTAGCGGCCATCTTGTAGAGAGAAGCTGTCGCGCTCACATAGGACACCCGGCCATGTCGCCGAATGTCGCCGCTTGTAGCGGCAGTGTCGCGTCGCTGGATGTCGCGCGTTGTCGGTAGAATGTGTAGCCCACGCTGACCGCGGCCTTACCGTTCGAGCGCATCTACGGGCGTCCCCAACTGCGGCAATAACGGTCGCCTCTCAGTCCCGATGCTTCGCTGCAAAACGGGAGGGAGGGGAGTAACTTTAAGCTGCAACGTTCTGTCGACGAGAAGGAAAATACGGTCAGAATGTACAGACGGAGACAACAGGCCGTTCCTCTTAACACGTTCTCTGCCGTTCACGCTCTGGCGCGATGATGCTAGGTGCCACTTCACGCTCTGGCGCGTGATCGTATTTTGTCAATATCTTTTCATAGTTTTGAGCTACTGAATGTTTTGGTTTTAGTTTTCAGTTTTTTTGATATGGTTTTTTTATTTGCATTTGTATTTTTGTGGAAACAACAAATGAACAATATAAACATTAAAAAATGCTCAGTCTCTGTTGCAATTTTCCAATAACGCGTTTCGCGCTGTTAGCGCATCGTCAGACTGGAAAAAGACAAATGTTTTGTTACCGTCCGTGTACCTGGCGGTCAGCGAATCTAATGTGGCTAAGGTGAGTAAATTTGAAAGTTCAGACTTACTTGGGCGGAGATGGAGCCACAGCAATAGATAGTCTTTTTCCAGTCTGACGATGCGCTAACAGCGCGAAACGCGTTATTGGAAAATAAAATACTGCAACAGAGCTGAGCATTTTTTAATATTCAACACTGTTGCTGCACCAGCCGCCACCATCACCATCATGGAATGGAATGAAATGAATATAAACATTGGTTGCACAGTGGTAGAGTGCCAGACTATCAATCCAAAGGTTGCGGTTTCGATCCCCACCAGGTCCTAGGATTTTTATCTGTCACTTTCCACTTCTTTCCCCTCTGGCAGTATTGCTCACGTGAAAAATACCGAGTAGCACCGTGGTTCGGAACCCACGTTAAACTGTAGGTCTCCCTATAACTGGCTGGGTAAGTCAGTTCGAAGGTCGGAGGAAGGCAACAGCATACCACCTCCAAACAGGACCATGCCTAGTAAAGCACTGTGGTGTTCAAACCAATCTTCGGATTGTTGACTGCTTTACCTTTTTTAAACAGTATATACAAGGTATTTCATAAAACATATGCTTATTTCTATATCATCACCAATGTAAGTATTTTTTTATAAACTGGTAACTAATAAAAATAAAATTAAAATAAGGGAAAGCTTGCTTGCTTGTTTACATAAGAATCCAGTAAATCTATCATGACATCATGAGAAGCGTGTGTGGCTCGTAGCCAGTAATGAAAACGCGGAAATCTAGAACCACGTACGTGTGCATATCACTTATACTCTTCCCTGAGTGTCTACCAGAATTTCTTTTATATATATATATATATATATATATATATATATATATATATATATATATATATATATAGTTTATGGGACTTAACTACGGGGCCATCAGTCCCTAAACTTACAAACTACTTATGAACTACTTACGAACTAGGACGGCACAAATATCCATGCCCGAGGAGGGATTCGAACCCCCGACCTTAGTGGCCGTGCAGACTGTGACTGGAGCGCCTAAGTCTCCTCGGCCCCCGCGGCCGGCTGCCTACCAGGGTATACAGCTTTATTAGACGATGCCAGTTTACAACAACCCATAATAGGATGCTAGGTCGCAGCACGCGCCACAGTGTGAGCGGCACCTGACTCAAGTAACGTTTACACGCGCCAGAGCGTAAACGGCAGCGAACGTGTTAAAAAAAAAAAAAAAAAAAAAAAAAAAAAAAAAAAAAAAAAAAAAAAAAAACACCCACACACACACACACACTAACATTCGCCGTGCGGTAACTGCAAAAGGCAAATAGTTCAACGTCTGAGTTTTTTTTCTCTTTTGTTTTGCTCACATTAGGTTACGCTCACAATGTACAGACGGAGACAACAGGCCGTTCCGCTTAAAACGAACCACTCTCGCATTCGCTGTACGGTAAACGCAAAAAGGCAACTAGTTCAACGTCTGAGTTTTTTTCTTCTTTTTTTCTCTTTGGTTTTTCCCACATTAGGTTACGCTAGTAACACTGAAAGTGGGCACGGAATTTAAATGAAAATAGCGGCTTAACCGTTCATCTGACACGAAAATTGAATAACCGAATTTGTAGAGGAGAAAATTGAATACACTAATTTGTTGTTCAATCTGTACATTGAACAGGCAGTAAAGGAATGGAAGGAGAAATTTGGAGAGGGCATTAAAATACAGGGAGAAGAAATAAAAACACTGCGGTTTGCCGATGACATAGTAATTCTGTCAGAGACTGCAAAAGATCTGGAAGAGCAATTGAATGGAATGGACAGTGTCTTGAAAGGAAGATATAACATGAACATTAACAAGAGTAAAACGAAGGTAATGGAATGAAATGTCAGAAAATCAGGCGATACTGGAGGAATTAGATTAGGTAATCTATATCTATAAATGTGAATGTCTGTTCGGTGTAAGTTTATCACGTCTGAACCAGAAGACCTAAAGAGCTAAAAATTTGTACAGTTACTAATGTGTACCTGGGGAATTCTTTAGACACGGTTTTATGGCGATCGGATAGCTATTTATCTATATATATATTAATGTGAATGTCTGTTCTGTGTACACTTATCACGTCCGAACGACAAGACGCAGAGACTTGAAAATTTGTACAATTACTAATTTATACCTGAGGAAGATTTTAGGCACTGTTTTATAGCGATCTGATAGATATTTAGTAATTTGAAGAATATAACGCGAAATGCGGACCAATAATTACTCTTTGAAAATTATATTTACTCTTTGAAAATGGTTTTATTGGTTGCATTGTTGCTTGAGGGTTGTTGATGATAAAAGGGTGGAGTATATTGGGATGGAAAGTTATCGGTGCATATAAAATTCTACGTGTGTATGTGTTAATATTTCGGTCTGCAGCGAAAACTACAGAACGCAAACGACGAAAGGCCTGTGTGTAATTGTTGTCCGAAGTCACCCGTGGTACACCACAGCAGTTCCATGCCGATGGCTGTAAGGGATATGGTGGATGAAAGTCGTCAAATTATAGAAAAAGTCGGACGTTTGCGACTCTACAGCAAGGAGGTTACATACAGCGAAACGTGATGCCACAGACCATATCTTTGGTCTACGCGTGGTCTACTCTGCTCTGTAAGGTTATGCATACGAATAAGGAAATATAAGAATAAATAAATAGCACACTACTGAAAGATAGCTTATCTATCATAATCAACCAACACGCGAACGAAGCAGCGGGTTTAAGCTAGTGAGACAATAAAAGTAGTAGATTAATTTTGTTATTTGGGTAGCAAGATAACTTCTGATGGCCGAAGTAAAGAAGTTATAAAATGCAGAATGGCTATGGGAAGAAAAGCATTTCTGAACAGGCGAAACTTGTTAACATCCAATATTAATTTAAATGTTAGGAAGTCCTTTCTGAAATCATTTGTCTGGAGTGTAGCATTGTATGGGAGTGAAACGTGGACGATAGGGAGTTCAGATAAAAAGACGATAGAAGCTTTTGAAATGTGGTGCTACAGACGAATGATGAAAATTAGATGAGCAGATCACGTAACTAATGAGGAGGTGCTTAACCGAATCAGGAAGAAAAGGAGTTTCTGGCATATCCTGACTAAGAGAAGGGATAGATTGGTTGGACACATTCTGAGACATCAAGAAATTGTCAACTTAGTACTAGAAGGAAGCGTGTGGGGTAAAAATCGTAGAGGGAGACCGAGGGACGAATATAGTAAGCAGATTCAAAAGGATGTAGGTTTCCGAACGTATTCTCAGATGAAGAGAATATTTTAACGGAAAAAGATACTAGAAATATGGGGGATAGATTAAAATAATAGTTTAAATAGGAAAAGTTTTTTTTTAAACAAAGAGTGTTTCTCATAGCTAAACTCAAATATTAAATAATTTTGGTTTGTTTGTTAAAATATGGTCAGAGGGAATATTACGTGGAATATTACGTGTTGAATATATAATGTACGATACTATCTGGACTCTACTATTGTGAATATATGTATGCATTCAAAACGACGAGGCGCGTCCAGAAAGTAAGTTCCGTTTGGTAATAAAATGACATTGTACACAAATACAGAAGAAATTTTTATTGCACAAAATTCTACAACTCTTAAACTACTTTGCCGAAATTTTGCAGGAATTTGTCATAGCATGGCACCAGATTTTGTATACCTTCTTCCTAGAAATCTGCCGCCTGTGTCTTCAACCAGTTGGAAACAGTTTCTTTCAGCTCGTCGTCATTTGTGAAGTGATGACCGCCAAGGAAAGACTTGAGATATAGAACAGATGAAAGTCGCTATACCAATTCTTCTGTAACCAAAGGTGGACGCCCACTTCGTTCTTCATCGTGCACATCATTACGTCCGCCATTGAACTGTCGGGCCCATTTTCTCACCATCGAATCACTCATCGCATTTGGTTCTTAAAAATCGCAAATTTGCCGATAAATTTCACTTGGTTTCACTTTCCTCGCATTCAGAAACCGAATCACCGATCTTATTTCACAGGCGGCGGGATATTCAATCAACGCCGACATTTCAAACAAGCACAACAAAGCGTACGTAACTGACAGCGATCTCCAAATGGCGCACGTTCTTTTCCTTGATACACATCGTCTACAGCGCATGTGCGGAACTGCAATCGCAGCGCTGCAGTGGAGATAAGTTGAAACGGAACTTACTTTCTGGACGCGCCTCGTATTTCCATGGTAGGACGGCAACCTCCTTACTTTGAAGTATTAAAATGCCAAGATCGCAATTAATTTATTTATTTTGAGAAGGCGCTCTGTCAACATGACTCACAATGGAGAATTTGTTTTAAATATTTTAACTGTTTTATGTTTGACGTACCAATTATCAAAGTTAAATGTTTTAATGTCATGCGCTTTCACGAACCGAAAGCATAGGGCACAAGTCATCAGATGATAGTACACTAAAGTTTATCGAAACCTGTACTCAGAATTTTTTTAATTATTTTTGGCCGAAATGTATGTAAAAAATCATAAAACTACAGGCAGATCTACAGGAACACCTAAGGGGGCCGAAAAACATGCCATTGCAATTTATTTATTTATTTATTTTTGTTTTCATGCAGACGTTTACCAGAGACAGAACTTATCATGAACTGCAGAAAAGACACGCGTCCGCTCGATAGCATATTGGCGATGATGCTTTCAGTATCTTGTTTGCTGCAGATGAGTAACTCAAGGACAAGATCCCTTTCTCCAGTAAACAGTATTCCTGTGATGGCTGTTGGTGGCTAGTTTGTGAACTATTCAAAACGTTCAAATGTTTTTAAATCTATGGGACCAAAGTACTGTGGTCTTCAATCCCTAGACTTACAATCTAATTAAACTAACCTAAAGACAAAACACACACACACACACACACCTAAGTCCGAGGAAGCACTCGAATCTCCGGAGGGAACAGCCTGTGAACTATTTCTTGCCGGCCGCGGTGGCCGAGGGGACTGAGGCGCGTCAGTCACGGTCTGCACGGCCACTGCGGTGGCGGCTCGAATCCCCTCTCGGCCATGGATATTTGTGCCGTTCTTAATATTAGCTAGTTCATAAGTAGTTTGTAAGTTTATGGACTGATGACTCCGTAGTTAAGTCCCATAAGCTATACAAACATTTGAACATTTCAACTATTTCTTGTTACTTTCTTTGGCATCTGAGCCAGAACCAGTCATTACTAAGTCTTCGAAACCCTGCTTCATGAAAATCAACAGTTTCCGTAGGTTAACAGTTAAAGTATAACTAAGTGTAACTAACTACCATAAATGCATGCCGGCCGCGGTGGCCGAGGGGACTGAGGCGCTTCAGTCACGGTCTGCACGGCCACTACGGTCGGGGGTTCGAATCCCCTCTCGGGCATGTGCCGTCCTTAGTTGTAAGTAGTTCATAAGTAGTTTGTAAGTTTAGGGACTGATGACCCCGTAGTTAAGTCCCTTAAGCTTAACAAACATTTGAACATTTGAACATAAATGAATACTTGTTATTCATAACATAATTTTCTTCCTTCTCAGTATCTTTTGCAAATGTAAATGAGAGATTTCTGGGTTTTATTTTTGAGAGCTACCACAATTTATGGCGTAACGAAAACTCCTAAATTCGATGGCATTTTGAATCTGCTTGCCCACTCCAAAGACACATTCAATTCACAGTCGTTTCGCGGAATGTTTATACAATCCAGCCGGTTGGCGGAGCTGCCGCTGCGAAATTCCAGAAATCGCCTGGGCGTTAGGTGACTCTTTGTGTTAGACTCTGATGCACAGTCTGTCTGACGGGCCATATGCGCCCACAACAAGGCCTCGCTTCGGCCAGTCATGTTTCACACATGTGGTAATGTGCGGCCTCTTATGTACTTATGCTACCATCTATCGGTATTCACGTGACCGTACCGATAGCGGTGTAGTAGCCTTTGGAGTCATCACTATACGCGACAACACAAAACGTACGTAATAATTTAGTCGTTGACCTACATCCATCTGGTCGCCTTAATTAACGGTAACCTAGTACGGGTCTCTTCTTCAGAAAAACTGTAGCGAAAATGGATCAGAGGTAGGTATTAACAAACATAAACATGAAACAATTTACACGAGTGGTCTAAGGCGCCTCTCTGCGGAGCACCCGGTTGCTCGCCGTCGGAGGATCGAGTCCTCCATGGGGCATAGGTTTGTTTGGTGCCCTTAGGTTAGTTTGTAAGCTACGGACTGATGAAAACACAGTTTGGTCCGATTGATTTACAAACATTTGAACAAGCATTTTTGAACAATTTTTACATTTGTGCAGATTCATACAGGAGTCTTGTAATCACATATAAAACAGAAATGTCATTTCCAGGGAGACCACGTGAGTGACGGATTTTAGAATTTTTTGATATTTGCACTACTTGAAATTCAGAACTCAAATAACAGTCAGCCAAAGTCATTAGAGACAACTCTAAAAATATTCTCCAGAAAATCGACTCCCAAATAATTAATGCCGCTCGAGCATGGGGACTGGAGACCTTGCAGTTTTGTCCCCCTAGAACCTCCAACCAACAACAACAGCTCGAGCATCAGGCGGTATAGCTCACGGTGTCGCCGGGCCCCGTGGCTCAGCGCGCTCGGTCAGGCAGCAAAACGCCTTCTGTAATAACAAAGATGAGCCAAGTATTCCACGAACAATGAAGAACGAACCGTAACAACGACCGCAATCCATCGATGCCAAGAAAACACAAAACGACAACGAACAAAAATTATCAGCGACCGCAAGGAACAGAACTGCCTATAGAGAAAAAATAAATAAATAAAAAAGTGGTAGTGTTGTGGCCTTATAACGTAACATCTGTGGTTCGAATTTTACCAAGATACCTTTTTTTTTTTTTTTTTTTTTTTTTTTTTTTTTTTTTTTTTTTTTTTTTTTTTTTTTTTAATGGCGGAAGCGATACCCAATTTCTTGAATGATACTGTCACTGAGCATGAAACCTGGTGTCTCCAGTAGCACCCTGAAACGAAACGGCCTCGTCGGACAAAGATCACACATCGGTGGCCGATGGAACTGCGGCGCGCCACTCACAGTCTGCACGGCCGCTACGGGGTTCGAATCCCTCCTCGAGCATGGATATTTGTGCCGTCCTTAGTGTTAGCTAGTTCATAAGTAATTTGTAAGTTTAGGGACTCATGACCCCGTAGTTAAGTCCCATAAGCTATACAAACATTTGAAACTTCACTTCTGTCGATAGTCAAGGCATTATTCACAAGCAGTTTCTACCTGAGAGTAGGGATGGCGGTTATCGCTGAAACAACCGGTTTTCGGTTATACCGGTTCTTTTCAACTCCAGTTTAATCGCACCGTAAAAACTGCTCAAGATAACCGGTTTTTTAAATAACCGGTTTTCGGTTTTTTATTGCTATTATTTCCAGTAAAGTTCGACCGAAACATAATTTGCGGCCGAAACAGAAACCGTAATCGAATTTTCGGTTCTTCTAGTTTCAACTGAAACCGAAACTTACGAAATTTAGTTAAAATTTAGGTAAATTTACGTTATACGACAAATCACTAGTCTTTCCATATTTTGCAAGATCCCCTCCCAATACTATGCCTTCTTGAGTGTAAGCCCAGTCAGGAGGCCGTAGAAGACGATATACGAAGCATACAGATTTACTGGCCTAGTATTTCCATCCGGCAGTTGCGAATATTGAGCAGTCACAAAATTAAGGGCTCGGTTATTATTCCAAGCTTATAATACATCACTTACATAATAGGTATAAGAATCGAATTTATCTTCTTTCCAAGGAACATTTTGGATGATTTCTCCTTAAATGACACAGCATGTTTGTAATATCGCCACCCGTTTTTAGCTTTTTAAAACAAATGGAGCATTGTACCTCACTGCTTCCGTACTTCGTGAAGTATTTCCACACTTGGGCTGGTGCCATTTAAGACACAACCGATGTCTGGCGACGACAGCAAGGAACTGCCGCATGACCAGACGGAGGCAAGTCTCGTACACTGCCGGTGCACGCGCGTCGTCTAATAGGCCACGCCACACGGCAACAGGTGCATCGATGCCTCAGTAGCTGCACCAGTCCATACGTTCTTATGCCACGCGTTTGTTGCGCGTTTCTCACTGCCGGGATTGTTCTTAAATAAACACCGATCGCTTTTCTTCGATTCTGCGATGACCTAATATTTCACAGCAGTGGAAATTTTAGGAATAGCCCTAAATAGTAGGGTCTACTAGTTTTAATTTTTTAAAATTATTTACAAAAAGCACATTTTGAACCATAACTACAGGAAGTAGTCGTACCGGTTTTTTTACCCGGTTCTTGGCAATAACTAAAATAAACCGGTTTCAACCGAAGCGAAATAAATACCGAAAAAACCAGTTATTCAAAATTAAAATACCGGTATCGGTTTTAACCGATCGGTTTTTCCCATCCCTATGAACTAGCTTATACTAAAGATGACACAAACATCCATGCCCGAGGGGCAACCAAACCCCCGACCGTAACGGCCGTGCAGACTGTGACTGGCGCGCCGCAGACCGCTCGGCCACTGCGGCCGGCCTTAGATTTTCTCCCAAATCGTTTATGTAAATAAGGAACAGCTTGGGTTGCCAACTTCTTTTTGTCAAAATAAGGGAGACTTCCACTCGACAAAAAGAATAGGCGTAACACAATTTATTTACATCTTAAACAGGTTTATTGCATGGACCAATCACAAAACTTCTTCATAACAATTAGAACCTGAAAGTCTACAGAATTTTTTTTTTTTTTACTTAAAACTATATTTGTTTACGTTTCTGGCAGCAATCTGAAGCTTGCGATCGTTGTTTACAAATTTGACAAATTCATCACATGTGTAACAAAAATTGACACTTATTTGTAATTCAGCTTTCATTAAATCTACATTGCAACGGTTCCTATCATCAGACCATTTGCTGTTCATTAAAGAAAAAATTCTTTCAGTGTGAGCATTAGATGCCGGAATACTGAGAACAAAGCCAAGGTTCTTATTTATCTCCTTGGCAAAGGGTGCAATACGCTTTATAACTGTTTCCTTTTACAGGATTAACCCATGAATGAGTTTCTTCCCATTTCTTCTAATGTACACAGAAGTACTTTCTTTTTAGGCGGAGATTTCGATTCTTCCATTTCAGAACGACAGAACGACAAAGAAACAAAGTAATCGCAACTTGAATCGCGGCACCGTGTTTCTGTTTTGTTTTGTGTTTCCTACAAATGCTGTAGTAACTGTATCGATAATACTATGCCGTATCGATTAATCAATGTTGTAACGATAGTCGAGCAACGAGATTTGAAAAATATGCGGCAGGTTTAAATCTTAATCGGTGTTATTTTCCTCAAATACGGGAGATACAACCTCCCGTGTAAAATAAAAACGGGAGACGGGAGTTGGCTTAAAAATTAAGAAAAATACGGGAGTTCCCGCATAATACGGGAGAGTTGGCAACCGTGGGAACAGCTGAGAACCAATAACACGTCTGATGTATATTTTTTGATTCACCCTGCACAAAAATTTTACCTATTTTATTTGTTTAACACTGTATTGATATTTTCAAGTGGCATCTGTGTAAACTGTATAAACAAGAAGGACTGGGGTTCAGACGTAGCGGCCAAGTATAGCGTGAACGCTCGGTTGGCCCGGTATAAAGCCTGCGACTCGCCTTTAACGAGCTGAGCGTCCAATTAGACGTGCAGCGCCCTGTTTGTGTTCGGAGATTGCTGGCAAAAGCGACTATTACGTCGGCACATAGTGGAACCTTTTAACGAGCCAGACACTGTTCTGACAGTACACAAATTAGCCACGACACAAAAGCGGCCAAGTCTTTAAATTTCACTCCAGGTGACACGAATTTTGCGAAGAAATTATTCATTGACTGTGATGAGTTTGCTGCTTCAACGTTGATGCTACTCACAGGCCAATTCCCGGCATGACACGCGACTGATTCAGTACTCTTGCTAATAGTGAAGTGTCCGATTTTCTAAGTACATTTTGAACACTTCACGCTAAACTTCCTTGCAGTCGTAACATAGACGTCATAGGACACACGCATGTGGTTTTTTCAGTTTGTGTATACGCAGCTAGAGATCATTCTTTTCTTGCCGCGTTGTCTAAGGCACTTTGCCACGGACTGCGCGGCCGCTCCCCGTCTGAGGTCTACTTGTCAGGAGTCAAAGCAGGAAGAGCACAGTGGGGTGTAGGGTTTTACATCGGGAAACCAATCGAACCCAGCATAATTGTAATAAGGTACGTAAATGAACGACTGATGTGGATAGCTCTGGCTTTCTCCAGCAAGAAAATTAGGACTGTGTCACTGTATTCTCCCTGTGAAGGGACAGATCAAGATGAGATGGACAGATTTTACAACGCACTCAGTGATGTAGTTGTTAGATCGAAGGTCAAGGACAGTGTTTTTCTCATGGGTGACTTCTATGCCAGGATAGGAAATCGAACAGCAGGGCATGAAAAGATTATGGGTAAGTTCTCCCTTGGGAATTGGTGTCTGTGCCGTCCTTAGCACAAGTTACTTTAACCCTTTCGCTACGGTGAACTTCTACAGAAGTCGGGAGCGAATGTGCTCCACAGCCGGTGGACTGCTGCAGCAGTCGAGTGCTGCCTGTGCCGCCCAGCCGGTGGACTGCTGTAGCAGTTCCGCCTCGCGTCATACATCGTGATGTAATGCTACTGAAATGTAGAGTAAAGCAATTGTAAATAAATATTATTTAACAAGCGAAATATGCGTTTATAATAATAACGTCCACATCCAACCAGATCTGAATCCAAAACTTGGATCTTTTAGAATTTACGCAAAAATTACGCGAATGATCTGAAAGAAGGGAGAAAGCTGTTTCTATTCCAAATGAATTTTCCCTAATAAATATATAGTACAAAGTCCAATAATTGCGATAACACTGAGAGTGTGAAAGCAGGACAGAGTAGCGCCGTGGGGAGAGCGGAAAATGCGCCGTACAGCGGGCACGGCCGGACGCGACTGGCGCTCGTCCACAGCGCACGGCGCAACAATCACACCGCCGGAGTGAAAGGGTTAAGTGGTTTGTAAGTCTAGGGATCGATGACGTCATCAGTTTCGTCCCTTAAGTTTACAAACATATGAACGTTATTTCCTTCAGTTATCCTCATTAAACATTAATTTTTTTAAAATTTAATTTGGTTTGTTTGTTTAGCGTTTAGCTATAAATAACCACTATTTTACTAGTGAGCAGGGCGGAGCGCGCGGCTGCTCGCCGTGGAGGTTCGAGTCCTCCTTGGGGCATGGGTGTGTGTGTTTGTCCTTACGTTAGTTTACCTAGGTTTAAGTAGTTTGTAAGCTACGGACTGATGGCCACGCAGTTTGGTCCGACAGATTTACAAACATTTGAACATTTTTGAACTAGTGAGCAGGAAGGGAAGCTGGTGTAGTGAGCGTTCTTAACGTCTTGCAGATAAATTAGAAGTTGAGGTCATGCAGTGCTACACGCTTCAGAAACGTTTTGAGATTGAAGAACTGGCTGCTTTCATGAAAGTTTTCATTTACGTAACATAAGTGAACTGATTACTTGTGCTATAATCGTGCAGCTCAATCAAAATATTCTAATGTTCGAAAATCTATAGGACACTAGGCTTACAAACTACTTCAACTAACTTAACCTAAGGACAACACACACACACACACACCCATGTTCGGGGGTGGAGCAGCTGGATCAAACCACCACGTTAATTCAGTGTGGCGGTCTTGAACATCATTAAGACCTACTCATGCGTTCCCCCAACAGATTTTGTATTTATAGCCCTGTATTCCTCACCAGAAATCCTGTTCATCCTGCCACGGAACTTCACTAATCCCCTCCATATGTAACTTCAACCGATCAATTTGTCTCTTCAAATTTTCTAACTTACCTACCTGATTAAGGGTTAGAACATTCCACTCTCCGATGCCTGCATAATGCCTGTTTTGTTTTCTTGATGACGACATCCTCCCGAGTAGACCACGCCAGAAGACCCTATTGGGGGTCTATTTTACCGCCAGAATATTTTACTTAACAAGACTCCACCATCATATATTCCCGGAAACTTGCGGGAGCTTGTCTCCTACCAGCTTTCCAACATCTGGGTTTAAAGACTGAGAGAAAACAATCTTCATTGTGGGAGATGGCTGTTGATCAGCCATTCGAGATCTGTAAACAGTTTTTTTTTTGCTTGGAAACAGTTGCCCACCTAAGAATGTACTCTACTCCAAAAGTGCATAAAATCTGTACAGCATTTTTTTTAAATTTCTGAGTACCTTTGTATCTTTATTTTAAATACTGTAAGTGATAATTTAAATGCCTGTTTGCTATCATTTCTAAACGTTACTTGGCTGTACTGCAGTTGCTTGTTTTGTAACAGTATTTTCAAATCCATTTATAAGGTTAATCGATATGTGTCATGTCCGGGGGAAAAACTGGACCTATCTTCAGAGATAGGTATTTTTTAGTTGTTCACGGTTGACTGCAAGTCTTAGCTATTATTTTATGTGTAGTTCCGTAGTCGCGTACCATCTTGACAGGTCCACTGAGAACTTTTACATTAGAAAGTGAATGGGCTCGCCGACAAATTGAAATTCTAATTGCAAGTCCGTTCCTGGTGATTTTTCGAGTGTGTATGTGTCGGAAATACCATTGGATCCAATTTATTGTTCTTCGAATTCGAGTGCATAAACGGCACACAGTTTAAACTTGTCAAAAATTGTCTCTAATTTACTAGTACGGGAGTGACAAGATGTTTCGCTTTTTTTTTTTTTTTTTTTTTTTTTTAGCACAGTAACCGTAAGAGAAAATTTTGCGTTGCACATGGAATAATTCCATCGCAATACATTTACGCAGTTTCATCGCTGCCATTGTTTATTTACTCATTCCTAGAGTATTGCACAGCACGTAAATTTCGAGGCTGTTCTGATATAATTTATAGTTTCATTTTTAGTAATATGCAGTCTCTAGACTCGAAGCTTTCTTAAATGTACAAGACGAAAAACCGTTGTAACTGTCAAAATAGTTTTAATTAATACATGGCACTGCAGTATATACAGAAGTTTATGTCCATTTTGGTTTTTTCATTTGCTTGCAGTCGTTGGCGAGCTCCCTCTAACACACGTACACACACACACACACACACATGAACAGGAAAAATAAAGCTCCTTGGAGTTAGCTGCAGCTAGACTTTTCTAGAATTTTTCTGGTCGACAAGCTTCATTAAGCACTTCCTTTTTTGTATCAAAAGTTTCATGCATAAATCTTCTCAATTAAAACTTCTGCCTCAAGCGCCGCAGTTAAGCGCATTACTTGCCGACGTATGCGCCATTCTGATCTGATGAGCTTTCTGACACAGTAAAAATCTTCTCTACAAATTATATCAGTGGTCTTCCAGTATTAGTCCACGTCCTCTTCGTGCACACTAATCCACTTGCTTACACCATCCTGCGCCATCTCGCTTCCTTTGTTTTCCCGGACTCTAATGACCACGCTGTCGACGGAGAGTTAAACCGTTATCCTCCTTCCTTCTTTCTTTCTTTTGTGTTGGAATACTTTCGTGTCTTATTTAGTGTGTCTTTTGCTATGTTTATATTAATCAAGTCTCCTTTTTCCTACATACAGATTACAACACTTTAGTCATAGTCATCGTTAAATGTTGAACGCTGTCTTCTGTGAAGGGAATAATCCGTCCATTGAACGAGGCATTTATTTCTTTACATTTGCCACACGTTGTCTACTACGCATGCCTGCTCGTACATTCCATTGTGTAATTTCCTCACAGGGAGGGACATTTATTACAAATGTCGTATGCCTTACTTTAGCTTAAATACGAGGTCGCAACCTGTCCCATTACGTGTGAGTAAACGTGGCGGTGAAACTCATATCGGTTTCTTATTGGATGATTTACAGCCATCCATATTTGTTTTGGTTTCGTTCAAAAGAGAAGATGAATTCATAACACCGTGTTTCTGATTTCTTTTTGTGCGGTTTCTTGAGTGTGTGTGTATTGTAGTGTGAATTGGATTGAAACATGTTGCTCGTACTGTGCTTGATTTTTGCTCGCATTGGTAATATTTAACGGAATGAAGGATTCCAGGTTCCGGCGCAGAGGATACCGTGCTTACGCAGATGACATTGTGCTCCTGACTGCGGTTTCTCGAGGGAGAGAATCGTCTATTACAATTTGGTCTACAAGAGTAGCTCCGATGCTAAGTTTTTGCTTGTCTACTAGTGTTGACCGGTGATTAATATTTTGACTGGAATAACGTCACAGAAGTGAATTAATATGGTCCCGATGCTTCGGTTCCGACCAATGCTTTCGGGACTTTTCACTCGGTTCTAAGGCCTATGCCGCCTGCCTCCGTAGCTCAGTGCCAGCGTCGCTGACTACCACGCAGGGGGCCCTGGTTCGGGTCCCGGCGGGGGACTGGCTGTTGTGTGTTGTCCTAATCATCATCATTGGCACGTAAGTCGCCCACGCGACGTCAAATAAAAAGACTTACACTCAGGCGACCGAACAATCCCGCAAGGGATCTCCCGGCCAAGAAAGCCATACGCTCATTTCAAGGCATGTGCCGGAACTGGTAAGCCGCTCCCACTTATTCCCAACTAGCTGAAAACCCGGCGTTGCCCGGTTGTTTATTTATTTAATCTTGCCTTGAGTTAGTACTTCTCTCTCTGTCCATCTCATTTTTTCTAAAGACGTGTTGTATTTTTCGGAAAATATATGGGAAATAAGGCTGTCTTGGATAATGTACAAAATTATAAGTGCAGTATCCAAACATAGAAACATAATAATCAAAATACATAAGGCATATAAAATTCGTACGATCACATATTTATTGAGTAATATGTTGTACAATAGTATTGTTTTTCAGGTACATATAGTACGTATAAGTGCTGTAAGTCTGTAAAATCTGTATACAATTAGTACTAAGGAAGTAATAGATTAAAACTTGGTGAGTGATATTGCGGTTTTCCATGAACGTTACTGTTTATGTGCTCACATCTTATGAACTACGTCTCATACTGTGATACAATTTCGAAGTTACATTCAGCTATACGTGTCTATTATTATTATGGTCTTCAGTCCGGAGACTGGTTTGATGCAGCTCTCCACCCTACTCTATCCTGAGCAAGCCTTTTCATCTCCTCATAAGAACGACAACCCACATCCACTTGAATCTGCTTACTATACGCGTCTCTTGGTTTCCCTCTGCGATTTTTACCCCACACACTTCCCTCCAATGCTAAATTTACGATTCCTCGATGTCTAAGAATGTGTCCTACCAAGCGATCCCTTCTTTTAGTCAGGGTGTGCCAAAAATTCCTTTTCTCACCAATTCTGTCCAGTACCTCTTCATTAGTTATGCGATCTACCCACCTAATCTTCAGCATTCTTCTGTAACACCACATTTCAAAAGCCTCTATTCTCTTCCTGTCGGCACTGCTTATCGTCCATGTTTCACTCCCGTACAGGGCAACACTCCACACAAATGCCTTCAGGAAATACTTCCTTACACTTAAATTAATATTCGATGTTAGCAAATTTGTCTTTTTCAAAAATGCTTTTCTTCCCATTGCCATTCTGCATTTTATATCCTCTGTACTGCGACCATCGCATGTTATTTTACTACCCAAGTAACAAAACTCATCTACCACCTTCGTTGTTTCGTTACCTAATCTAATTCCTTCAGCATCACCTGATTTTCTAAGACCGCATTCCATTATTTTTGTTTTGCTCTTGTTAATGTTCATTTTATACGCTCTCTTCAACACACTGTTCATTCCATTCAACTGGTCTTCCAGGTCCTTTGCTGTCTCTGACAGAATTACAATGTCATCAGCAAAACGCAATGTTTTTATTTCTTCCCCCTGAACTTTAATCCCTATTCCAAATTTTTCCTTGCTTTCCTTCACCGCCTGCTCGATGTACAAATTGAATAGCATCGGAGAAAGGCTACAACCCGGTCTTACTCCCTTCCCAACTATTGCTTTCCTTTCATGCCCTTCGAGTCTAATAACTGCTGTCTGGCCTTTGTACAAGTTGTAAATAACTCTCCTTTCCCTGTATTTTACCCCTGCTGACTTCATAATTTGAAAGAGTGTATTCCAGTCAACATTGTCAAAAGCTTTCTCTAAATCTACAAAAGCTAAAAATGTAGGTTTGCCTTTCCTTAATCTATCTTCTAAGATAAGACGTAAAGTGAGTATTGCCTCCCGGGTTCCTACGTTCCTCCTGAATCCAAACTGATCTTCCCCGAGGTCAGCTTCTACCAGCTTTTCCATTCTCCTGTAGATAATTCGTGTTAAAATTTTGCAGCCATGACTTATCAAACTGATGGTTCTGTAATTTTCACACCTGACTGCGCCTGATTTCTTTGGAATGGGGATTATTACATTTTTCTTAAAGTCTGAGGGTATTTCGCCTGTCTCATACATCCTACACACCAGTTCAAATAGTTTTGTCATGGCTGGCTCTCCCAGAGACTTTAGTAGCTCTGAGGGTATGTCATCTACTCCTGGGGCCTTGTTCCGACCTAGGTCTTTCAGGGCTCTGTCAAATTCATCTCTCAGTATAGTATCTCCTATGTCATCTTGATCTACTTCCTCTTCCCTTCCTACATCATCGTCTCTAAGTTCATTTCCTTTGTAGAGCTGCTCTATGTACTCTTTCCACCTTTCAGCTTTCCCTTCTTTGCTGAGAACTGGTTTTCCATCAGTGTCCTTGATATTCATAGAGCTGTTTTTCTTATCTCCAAATGTTTCTTTTATTTTCCTGTAGGCTGTATCTATTTTCCCCCTATTTATACATTCTTCTACAGATTTGCATTTGGCTTCTAGCCACTCCTGCTTAGCCATTTTGCACTTCCTGTCAATCTCATTTCTTAGTCGTCTGTACTCCATTTTGCCTGTTTCATTTACTGCATTTTTATATTTTCTCCTTTCATCAATTAAATTTAGTATTTCCTGTGATATCCAAGGATTTTTTGTAGGTCTTGCCTTTCTACCTATTTTGTCCTCTGCTGCCTTCACTATTTCGTCTCTCAATGCTACCCATTCCTCTTCTACTGTTATATTTCCCCCTGTTTCTGCCAATTGATGCCTAAATCTCCCTCTGAATTTCTCCAGAACTTCACGTTCCTTCAATTTATCTATGTCCCATCTCCTTATTTTCCTACCTTTCTGCAGTTTTTTCAGTTTCAGCCTACAGTTCATGACTAACAAGTTATGGTCAGAGTTTATATCTGCCCCTGGGTATGTTTTACAGTTTATCACCTGGTTCCGGAATCTATGTTTTACCATTATAAAATCTATCTGATACCTTCCGGTGTCTCCTGGTCTCTTCCACGTATACAACCTTCTTTTGTGATTCTTAAACCACGTGTTTGTTACGATTAAATCATGTTCCGCGCAAAATTCTACCAGGCGACTTCCTCTTTCATTCCTTCTGCCCAGTCCATATTCACCTACTATTTTTCCTTCTCTTCCTTTTCCTACTACCGAATTCCAGTCTCCCATCGCTATTAAGTTTTCCTCTCCCTTAATTGTCTGAATAATTTCCTTTAGCTCCTCATATATTTCTTCGATCTCCTCATCATCGGCAGAGCTAGTTGGCATATAAACCTGTACTACTGTTGTCGGTGTTGGCTTCGTATCTATCTTGACAATGATAATGCGATCACTGTGCTGCTCATAGTAGTTTACCCGCATTCCTATTTTCTTATTCATTATCAGTCCTACTCCTGTGATTCCCCCAACTGATTTTGTATTTATAATTCTGTACTCACCTGACCAGAAATCCTGTTCATCCTGCCACCGAACTTCACTAATCCCCACTATATCTAACTTCAACCTATCCATTTCCCTTTTTAAATTTTCTAATTTTCCTACCCGATTAAGGGATCTAACATTCCACGCTCCGACCCGTAGAATGCCAGTATTGTCTTTCCTGATGATCACATCCTCCTGAGTAGTCCCCGCCCGGAGATCCGAATGGGGGACTATTTTACCTCCGGAATATTTTACCCGAGAGGATGCCATCATCATATGTTCATACAGTAGAGCTGCATGTCCTCGGGAAAGGTAACGGCTGTAGTTTCCCCTTGCTTTCAGCCGTTCGCAGTAGCTGTGTGGCAAAGCCACATTAGCTGATGTTACAAGGCCAGCTCAGTCAATCATCCAGACTGTTGCCCCTGTAACTACTGAAAAGGCTGCTGCCCCTCTTCAGGAACCACACGTTTGTCTGGCCTCTCCGCAGATACCCCTCCGCTGTGGTTGTACCTACGGTACGGCTATCTGCATCGTTGAGGCACGCAAGCCACCCCACCTCGGCAATGTCTGTGGTTCGTGGAGGTGGGCGTGTCTATACTGTCTGTAAAATTTCTTGCGGCTACAATTTGTAGTGTAGAAATTATAATTTATATCATACCGAATGCTGTAGTTTTAGTCCATTAACAGCGGAAAAGTAGTAATCGAGAAATTTTCTCCTTTCATAATTTTTCTATGGTTGTCAGCAATAAAAAGTTCAGTAAAGGTTTGAAATTATTTTTGAAGTTTGTTGCACGTCGCTAAGTACTGTCATCTTCATATAGTGTATTTATAAACTCGTCATAATATGTGGCCGTTTCTTGCAACTCCTATTGTTTATGACGTTATATCTCCTGAACAATGTGTCCTATGTTGTTCTACCCCTACAGCAATTTTTACCTGACGGTAAGGAAGATGTGTACCAAATTTAGTTCAAATCGGTCCAGAGGTTTAGGAGGAAATGTGCAACATTGTCACGTAATGCAGCAGCAGTTTTTCTCGCATCGCATTGTTTATGACGTCATATCTCGTGTACTATGTGTTATACGTAGTTCTTACACTTATGGCGACCTCCTCATGGATTGAAGCTTACGTGTGCAAAATTTCATATAGATTGGAACGAAATTGTCGATTTGTATGCAACACGTACACACAAACATACCGACTCTCGTCTTTTTATCTGACGCCACTTCGGCGACTTGTGTGTCAATGATGATGAAATGATGATTAGGACGACACACCACCCAGTCACACCACCCAGAAATCGACCCCGGGCCCCCTTGCGTGGCAACCCACCACGCTGTCTACTAGAACATGAGACCAATCATTCTGCCCCATTCGAACTCGTTCATATGCCGAAATGTCTCCCTTTGACGTCGACGAGACATTCACTATATTTATTATATTGGTGTGGTGTCTGTTCTTTCGGACACGTCCGAATTAAGTATTTACACGCGAAGACGGCGTTAGCTTCAATAACTTCACCGCAGATGCGGTCATACATTCGACCTCGCACGGGAATTCGTAATGACGAGTGTAAGAGGGCATGAACGATAGGGGCGCTACAGTCATAGCGTGCGGTTTGTGGGAATTTGAGACGAACGGGAGGCGAACCAAAGTGGTGAAGGCGACCGCTGGACCGAAGTGGGACACCCTGGTTCGATTCCCTGCCTGGCTCACATTTTAACTTGTCGCCATTGTTTTCATTTCAATGCTCTGAAGCATCCACTGTCAGTCCTTTCCTTTGCAATCCTTCTTCCTCCCTGTCCTGTATCAATTATTTGCAAACTCATTGTATTGTTTCCACCTTATGTGACAGTCTCTCGCCGACTGCACTAGGCGCAATATCGACCCAGTCGGATCGACAAGAAAGGGCTCTTCTCAGTCTACTTGTTTCCCATCTCGCTGCAAAACGTATCACTTATTGCTTGCACACCCGTCGCCACTTAAAAAAAAAAAAAAAAAAAAAAAAAAAAAAAAAAAGTCAAATGTCTGTAAATCTATCGGACCAAACTGTGTGGTCATCAGTCCGTAGCTTACAAACTACTTAAACCTAGGTAAACTAACCTACGGACAAACACACACCCCATGCCCCAGGGAGGACTCGAACCTCCACGGCGAGCAACCGCGCGCCGTCGCCACTTCCACCAAGTGTGGCGCTCGCTGTTCGGATAATTCCTTCTCTGTGTTGCACTTTTCATAAACGGCAGTGAATATAATGGGAAAAATTTCGCTTTGGGAACCAATTGAGGTACAAAACACTAAAAACGAAATTGGAAAAAAAGTTCAAATGTTTGAAAATCTATGGGATTTAACCCTTTCGTGGTTTTTACTCATTTTTTAGAATATCTTAAGTTATGTCAGCTGTTACAGAGCCGGATTTGGGTCAGGATTACACTCAAAAATTTTTAGCACATTCCATTTTTCCTAAAAAAAAAAAAAAAAAAAAAAAAAAAAAAAAAGGTGGGACACATATGTCCCACTGATCAGAGAGAGAGAGAGCTGTCTCGCAGCTTCTATAATAGAAAATTCAGATAATAGTCAACCACATACCGTGTTTTATTAGCGCAAAAATTTACAGAAAAACTGTTTTTCTTTGAAGTATGAGTACTATAATATCGCAACATGAAGGCACTATAGGGCTACACAATGGTCACTGGGACACATGCGTCCCACTAATCGTAAATTCACTGAAAAAAACTTTTGAAGTAAAATGAGTTTTAGAAAGCGTAATTGTTGTTTGTAAACTTCTAAGACACATAAAATAGCAAATACACGTACTTCGGACATTTTCGGTAGCGAGAAAACGACGAAAACCGCTTCAAGGCACAATAAACAATGGTTACGGCGCGAAAATTCACGCGGCAGCCCATATAAAACAGTCACAGCTTTCTACACTGTAAGAATTTCAGTTCCTCGATTTTTTTCTGCGTTCTGAGGGGCCACCAACAGATGGCAGCACTATGCAGAATTACGCAACTCACCACCTTGTGGTACAAATGAGGTCCGAAGTTAGTGGGACGTATATGTCCCAACAACCACGAAAGGGTTAAGTACTATGATTATCAGTCCCAAGGCTTACAAACTACTTAAATTAACTTATACTGACATATACTACGGTCAACACACACACACACACCCATGCCCGAGAAAGAATCGAATCGTCAACGGGGATTAACAGAGTGCTCCGCAGCAAGGCGCCTTAAGGCGGTATTACACGATGACCCGCCGCGAAAGGTATAGGTCTAGCGCGACAGCCATCTAGCGGCGAAACACGTGCAACTACCGCGGAACCATGATTTTTAGCAGACACTTTATCCGCGCGCTGGAATAGAGACCAGTTCTAAACTCCCGTAAATCCGCGCATGCGCACTAGGCAGCGCTAACCTGCGCATGCGCAGAAGCGGCGATTTTAGTTGCTTTCTGTTTGTATGGTGTGTTATTGTGTATACGTAGCAGGTGCCGATTTCGTGTTACGAATTGTCTGAGTCACGCATGAACATAATTCAGATTGTAAAATATAGTGCTACTACACCTTTAAGTATTGGTCGTTTAAAGTACTGCAAATTGCACTGCATACTTCCACAACTACTTTCGATATGGAGGGCTGTGAAATTCTGTGACTAAACGCCAGGCTCTTAAATGACTAAAAAACGTAATGTGATGACCAGCCTCCAACATAACAGAGTATATACCGGTATTTTATAGCTGATTTAGGCATTATGATCACAAAATATATAAGCATAAAATATAAATCTTACTTTCGAGAAGGTGAAATAGCTTCCCTCATGATTGTGTCACGCTTCCTGATTCCATCACCTATTAGAGATAGCAGCTTGTCAAAACAAGCCACGTCCATCCTCACAAAATTTCGAAATTCTCGTGGATCTTCTGGTCTGAGCTCTTTCATAAGCAGTGAATAAATGCCCCTGTCTTCGTTTCTTCTTTGTAGCCAGCGTCGAACCCAACAACGTCCGGCTTTACGTCTTTGTGCTCTAATCTGGAGGTTAACTGTTACTGCCAGGGCAACAGCTCCAAAAATAATTGGGTCGTCCATTTTCAGAATGCTGTATAAACGTAAATTTAGATGAGCATATACTTGTGTTATCAAGTGGCGTAATATAAAACAAACTTTCGTGTCTGTAATTCGGAGTAGTGGTAACACAATTTCGTCGTAGCTACATATGACTTAATAAATGACAAAATCAACTTTTCATAAAATAAAACCTTGAGCACACAGAATTAATTTTAACGAATTATTACATGCCAAGAAACGTTTCCCTCTGGTTCTTCTGTGGTATGAATTAATGTCTGCTAAAGATCTGACTGTTCCATTCGCGTTTGGCGCGTTTATTGACGTTAGTGCGCATGCGCGGATTCGTGCCAAGGAATATCTGCCGTGCATCGTGTTAATAGGTCTACGTGAAGCAGTACGTAGTTCCAGATAATAACGCTTGGGGCGTTGCTCCATAGACGTACGCCTCAGGTGTATCGTGTAATAGGGCCTTTAGAGCGCCCGAACATTCCACCGCGGCAACGAAACTGACGTCAGTATTGCAGAAAGATACTGCTGTTCTACCAACAGAGCGCCGAGCGCCATAAAAATGGTCGCGAGCTCCACTGGGAACTAGGTTGGCTCTCCGCAACTCAAGCTCCCTGCGAAGGCAGACAGCACGCCGTAAACCCAACCCGACGGGCCGGATGAAATTCGTCGGCAGCCCCTCTCCTCGGGGAGCCGTTACAGCCGACACACTCTTCTCCCTCCCTCCCTCCCTACGCGTAACTTCTTCTCGTGACGTAGGAGGTCGCAGCTACTTGACTGACGTCTCCACGTGTGCAAGAGAAAAAGAAAACTGAAAACTGGAGAACAAGCGTCTTCGGTACCAGTAGCGGGCAGGCTGCAGGAAGTCTCTGGGAAGAAAAAACCGATTTCGTAGAAGTGCGTTGCAGAGATTGTTATTTTTACTAGCAGCTTTTATAATTTTACGTAAGGTAAGGGATGGCAATTGTGCGCTGGTGAGTAAGTGCACGCCGTTGTTTTTCAGGCTGTAGGCAGCTCTAGGAGTTGAATATCTAGAACAGTGTCTCTAAATGTTCAAATGTTTGTAAAGTCTATGGGACTTAACTACGGGGTCATCAGTCCCTAAACTTACAAACTATTTATGAACTACTTACGAACTAGGACGGCACAAATATCCATGCCCGAGGGGGGATTCGAACCCCCGACCGTAGTGGCCGCGCAGACCGTGACTGGAGCGCCTTAGTCTCCTCAGCCACCGCGGCCGGCACAGTGTTTCTCAACCTCTTTAAATACACAACCGTCTTCCAGGTAAAAATATTCTGGCGACCCGCTCTTTCCCTGGGCCATAACAACTAGGACCGCTATTATTTTCTATCTATATAAATGATCTGATGGACAGAGTAAGTTGTAATTTGCGGCTGTTTGCTGATGATGCTGTGGTGTATGGGAGGGTGTTGTCTTTAATTGACTATAAAGCATACAGGATGACTTAAGCTCGAACAAACAGAAATACACCAAAATCACATGATCGATAATGTAAAGGTCCCTTATTGCACTAGTGATACTCCCGCATCTGCAAAACTCTGCAGTCGCCCATTAGAGGCCTCTCCGTGTGCCATGCCGCATTGCACTTTGACCTGCCGGTACGCCAGTAGTGACGGTGCAGTGTGCCTCTGAAGTTGCGCTTTGTGACGTTATTTGTGTGGTGGAGCGTCAGATGGGGCGGCGATTGGTAATCAATCCTGCTAATGTATTGCAATTGGTTGAGATGAAATTCCGAAGAGCCATTCTTGGTGAATACGGTCTTGGTCTAGAGGAAGAATCATTCACATGTTTTCTGGTATCTACTGTAGTGCAGAAATATGAGCATAGGTTAGAAACACTATAATAGATAATAGGTAACATGTGAATGATTCATCTTCTACACCAATACCATCTGCACGAAGAAGGTTTCTTCGTAACTTCACCTCAACCAGTCATACTATGTTAGTAGGATTGATTACCAATCGCCGACCTATCCGACGCTTCACTACACAAATAACGCCACAAAACGCAACTTCAGAGGCACACTGCACTGTCACTACTGGTCTACCGGCAGGTCAAAGTGCAGTGCGGGGTGGCACACACAGAGGCTTCTAATGGGTGACTGCAGACTTTTGCAGATGCGGGAGTATCACTAGTGCAATAAGCGATCTTTACATTATCGATCATGCGATTTTGGTGTATTTCTCTTTGTCCGAGCCTAAGTACTTTCATTGTTAGACAAAATTTCTAGAAGGTGTGAAGAATGGCAGCTAGCTCTAAATGCAGAAAAAAGGAAGGTGATGTGCTTGAGTAGGAAAAACAGTCCCATAATGTTCGAATACAACATTGGTAGTGAGCTTCTTGATGCAATCGCGTCGTTCAAATATCTAGGCATAACGTTGCAGCCGGCCGCGGTGGCCGAGGGGACTGAGGCGCTCCAGTCACGGTCTGCACGGCCACTATGGTGGGGGTTCGAATCCTCCCTCAGGCTAGTTCGTAAGTAGTTTGTACGTTTAGAGACTGATGACCCCGTAGTTAAGTCCCATGAGCTCTACAAACATTTGAACATTTTATAACGTTGCAGAGCGATATTAAATGGAACTATCATGTAAGGACAGTTGTGAGTAAGGTTTATGTGGAGAACTTGGGGAGAAGTACTTTATCTGTAAAGGAGAACGTGTACAAACCGCTTATACGACCACGTCTTGAGTATTGCTCAAGTGTTTCGGACCCGCAGCAGATCAGTGTAAAGGAAGATATAGAAGCAGTTCAGAGGCGAGCACCGAAGTTCGACCAATGCGCGAGTGTCACGGAAATGCTTTGGGAACTCGAATGGGGATCGCCGGAGGAAAGACGACGTTCCTTTCGAGAAATTCAATGAGAAAATTTAGAGGACCGGAATTTGAAGCTGAGTGCAGAACGATCTTGCTGCCGCCTACTTACATTTCGCGTAATGATCACAAAGACAAGACAAGAGAAAATAGAGCTCGTACGGAGGCATATAGGCATTCTTTTTTTCCTCGTACTGTTTGGGAGTGGGTACAGTGTACCCTCCGCTACGCACCTTACGATGGATTGCGTAGTATGTATGTAGATGTAGATGTGTGATCTGATAGTCAAAGAATATAATTTACTTTTGTCGATACAATTTTCTTGTAAATTGATAATTAACAGTATTACACATCATAGAATGAAATTTCATCATATTTTTCGGAATAGTTCATATTCTATTTTCCCTGATTCCGACAGAAATACATGTTTTGCAGGAGTGTTTCGCGTTACAGGTAAGACGTAGAAATGAATTTTATGGTCGTTAATCAAGGTGTCGCTGTTTAGTCAATTCGTGAAGCGGTAAATAATTTCTTCAAGTTTCTCAAAATTATTTACTGTGCGACACATGTAATATACATGAAATTTAGTATTTTACATAACGTGAAAAATAAAGTATTATTACCAAAAATGGTCAAAATTGGTCAATGGCGTTATAACTGCATCTTGTTTATTTACCTATCGATCAGTTCCTGAAAACAGATTTTAGGCTTTGTCGTTATACATTTTTTGGGCACGGTTTTTATCAGGAAACAATCTACGTTTTAAACATATTAAAGATAAAGGTGAAACATTGAAATTATATTTGTGATGTGACCAGGAATCTAACCCGGATCCATGCTCATTAGGCGGACGTCTTAACCACGAGCGATTAAGGCGCCTCGGAATAGTCTAGAAGTCCGACTTCCCTCCACGTCACAAACTGTAAGTCAGCCTCTATGTTCCTTGAAATATTGCCATAACTGCCAAGGCTCTCCATGCATCTCGATTCCCGGCCGCATCACAAATATTAATTCAATGCTTCACCTTTATTTTTAATGTCTTTGACGAATTCGAGAAGCAAAACAGTCTCATGGATTGCAAATTTATAATTATAATGATATTTATATCACCTTAACCTAAGGTGAAAGGCAGGAATGTTCCGATATGTCCATTGCCGAGGTGCGATTCCGATGTACGAAGACCCTTGGCAGTTGTGGCAATATTTAATGGAACACAGAAGCTGAATTAGAGTTTGTGACGTGGAGGTAAGTCGTACTTAAACTATTCCGAGGCACCTTCATCACTATTGGTGTGTGCCTAGTGAGAATGGAAGTCTGGATTCCATTCACGGCCGCATCACAAATTTTAATTCAATGTTTCACCATTATCTTTAATGTCTTTGACATTTTCGAGACCCAAAATAGTCTCAGGGTTTCTAAATTTATAATTATAATTTACGTTTTCGAATTGTAAGTTCTGAAACATTCTGACTGTTATGTGCAAAACGAACAGACCCTATATAAGGGATTGTAAAATATGTCCCCAACAGGCAACTGACAATAACAATGCGGATGCAATCACAAGTCTGATCCCTTACGGAAATCCACTATAGGCGGTGAGCAAGGGGAACTAATAAGGCGAAGGGCATTACCATTGTAGTGTGCTGCAAGTTGAGACTTTGGGGTGGTAGGGAAGCGTGCCTGGATAGCCAAATTAGTTAAGGCGGCCGCTTTCCCACAGCGAAAAATTCGGGTTCGAATTCCGGTATAGCACAATTTTTCGATTTCGCTTTTGAATTTACTTTAATGCTCCGAAACGGTCGAAATGTTTTGATGTTTCGAATTCCTAAAATTACTGCCCCTAATGTCAACCAATGGTATCTGTTCTTTCAGACATGTCCGAAGAGACCAGGCACTATATAGGTAATTATAATCTACGTTCTACTCAATTCAGAATTCATCGAACATAAAAAAAATTAAAGTTTGTTTGTTTCTTTGTATGTTATTTCGTATTTTATGCGCTGTCGTATCGTTCATTCGATTCCGATGAAACATTGACAACATATTGCTTGTACTTTAGCGAAGGCTATATGAATAATCACTATTCGACATATGGTTCAGGAGATATGACGTCATGAACACTGAGAAGCGCAAAAAAGTGCCGCATTACGAATGACGTTTACGTTTGTTACTTCTTTGCTACTAAAGTAATCGCAACTTATTTTGCAAACACTAAGTATCCATTTATGTCAATGAATGTATCTACAAAATTATTTCATTGTACAACATACAGTTTAGGACATAAGACGTCATAAACACAGAGATGCGTGGTAAACCGCCACACCATATTTTTTCGTGTGCTACATCATTCGTTCCTGGAACAGTTTCTGTGGGGAAAAAAGTTTGAGGGTGTAAACGAGGATTTCTTTAAATAATGGAATTTAGGGTAGTGTGATACGGGCGTAAGTATTAGCGGCATACATCAATGATGTGCCTGACAGGGTACACAGTCAAGTTGTAAAGAAGACTGTATTTGGTTCCTTTCGAAGAGCACTATTTGCGAATGGAGCAGGAAAGGACATAAATTTTAAGCTCCTCTAAGACGTTAAGTAGTCATTCCTTTTCAGCCCTATGTTGGAAGTTCAGTTTTGTTTAATGTTCTTGATTGAATGCTTTTAGGTTGTCGCGTGTACTCCAATCGCTGTTTTGTTCTGAGATCCAATCGTTGTCGTTCTATTCTTTTAATGTTTAACATGTTAGCACCATTCACTATATTTTTTTTAATAGGTAAGTGCTCTATTGCCACGGAACTAGGCCTGGAGGAGTATAAATGTATCGTTGCTGTCAATCGGCGACATTTTGATCATAGCTGTGAGCTATAAATACCAACAGTGCAATCGGAATGAGAATATTATCGTATTTTTTTCTGCTTCCTGTGGAGACTTCTGTTTTTTGTGCAATATTCTGCAAATGTAGGATCATGCACACATACATATTCCTCCGGCCAATATCCGGTTGAATTTTGTTGATTGCACAACGGTCCTCTCCAAAAACGTTTAACTAGCAACTACAAAGTCAATATTACGAGATGCTACACCTTCTATCTGGAATAAGTACGTAACCTTTGACATTATCCGCTTAGAGAAGTAGGAAAATGTTAAAATGTTTGTAAAACTGTGGGACATACACACACATACACACACACACACACACACACACACACACACACACACCGAATGAGGACTCGAACCTCCGACGGGAAGTAGTAATGCGCTCCGTAGAGAAGAAGGAATAAAAGTGCAAGTAGCAAGTAACCATCGCATTTATAGGATCCAATCGAAAGTGCCTTCATCTCAAAACATTATCTAAAGGTATTTTAGCACTTAAATTTATCCATGTTATTTGGATATTAGTACTGCTCGACTGTGTGGTACTCGATCAAGTTGATTAAGGTTGCAACGCGATATCCAGTATTCGACTTCGATTTAGTGGTGAAAGTGTTTGGTTCAATTCGAAGGGCACTAGTTGCGTATCGAACAGGGAGGACTTGAATTCAAAGATCCTCTAAGATGTGTCCTATGTAGAATGATCTATTTTTTGACTGAGTGTTTTGCGGTTTCCACATATGTACCTTGAATCTAGTTTTAAAGTTTCTTCTCGTTTGCCCTACGTACTGCTATCACTACACCTGAATCCTGAAATCTAATCCCCCTATACCGAATTATATGGCAGAGCTTAAATATATCAACATGTTACACTCAGTTATTTTTTCTACCGGCTGGCTGGCAATCGAAATAACCTTTACATCAACGGACCAAGGCCGGGTCCCACCGAGACAGAAAGTTCGGTCTAGACACATCAAAGCGCGAACGCCACGCCGAACGTAGCTAAACGCAGCGCGTTATTGAAGCAATGAAGTCTACCACTATTAGACAACTGTATCCATAGACGTATTTTCGCGTGCTATATTAAATAACTTTCTATACCACAGTCTGTAGACCTATGATGAATGACAAGAGTTGTGGAAGACAGTGTTCAGATGAACTTAGCATAGTTTTCCTTTCGACTGCTCATTTATGGGGATATACTGTACACTGCTCAAATCAAATAGGGGATCAAGTGCGATATTATACGTAATATACATATGGTAAGGTATTTTATTGGTTACAATTGTAATTTGTGTGAGCCGAGGAGACTGAGGCGCGCCAGTCACGGTCTGCACGGCCTCTACAGTCGGGGGTTCGAATCCCCCCTCGGGCATGGATATTTGTGGCGTCCTAGTTCGTAAGTAGTTCATAAGTAGTTTGTAAGTTTAGGGACTGATGACCCCGTAGTTAAGTCCCATAGACTATACAAACATTTGAACATATTTTTAATTTGTGTGTGATACAGTACGATACTTTGCTGTCTCAGCTATTTACCTGAGGTTTACATAGAGTTTACTTAGAGCGAGACACCATGAAGCTACCATAACAGTGAAGAAGTCATTCTCATTGCCCTCTAATATGGTGTGAGATTACCTTCGGACGGCCACTACCGTTGCTCAGCTGCGTGGCATGGACAATATGAGGTTATCAATCATATCTTGAGAGATATTTGGCCATTCTTCCACAAGTGCAATATCCAGCTCTGCAACAGTTGTGGGAGGTGCTGGTCTGGCTTCAACGAGTTTGCCAAGTGCATTAAATACGTGCTCAATCGGGCTTAAGTCCGGTGATCAAGCTGACCACTTCATTCGTTCAGTTTCCTCAGCTTCAAAAATGTTGTCTACCAGTGCAGACTAGCGGGGACTAGCGATATCGTCCACGAAGAGGAAACTATCTATGGCGCCAGTGTAGGGCACAACAAAAGGTCGAAGGATCACGTCTCTCTACCTCTGAGCGGTCAAAGTGCCATTCTGAACAAAACAGAGGTCCTTAAGTCCGCCAGTAATGATTCTTGCCCACACCATTCGTCTACCACAATTAAACTGGTGATGTTTCTTGCAGATAAGCAGTTTTGTTCCGTGTTCGACGTGCTCTCCAGAAAAATGTGATCAAATGTTTGTAGAGCTTATGGGACTTCACTACGGGGTCATCAGTCCCTAAACTTACAAACTACTTATGAACTAGCTAATACTAAGGACGGCACAAATATCCATGCCCAGGGGGAATTCAAACACCCGACCGTAGTGACCGTGCAGAACGTGACTGACGCGCCCCAGTCCACTCGGTCACCGCGGCCGGCTGCTCTCCAGATGATTGTGAGGGTAAACCCAAAACCTTGACTCATCTGTGAACAGAACCCGGTGCCAATCGTTACGACTCCAATCGTGATGTTCCTCCGTCCAGTTTCTGCGGGCTAAACGGTGTCGTGCTTTTAATGGGACATAGGGTAAGGTGGTACAATTTCGATCATTTCGGACAAATGTTATTATAACTGGAAATACATTTTGAAAAGGAATAATTTTAATTATGGCACTTGTTCTTGGATGTTTAATGAATATGTAACAAAAATATTATACTGCTACACATGTTGGTATAAACACAAAAAAAGGTTAGGGAATTGAGAAACATCGATCGAAAATGTACCACACTAGGTACAATTATGATCATTTCCTCGTACAATTTTGATTACGGGCATCTTCCACATAAAAAGCACTTTTTCTGTGACGCACCAACGCATACTTCATGGTACCAAACATTGCATTTTTGGCAGCGAATCCAGTCACCCTTAACTAGATGATTTGTAAGAGCGCGTTAGACTAAGTAGCTTCCCTTACGTCTTTAAACAGAAAAAAAATTATATCTCCTTACCTCAAAGCGGAGTATTCTTGGAAAAGACAGGAGCTGTAGAAACCTGCTATTCTACAACGCGATACTACGAGACAGACAAATGGCGCGAAAACGTATGTTGATCGGAATTGTACCTATATCGAATTTGTACCACCTTACCCTACACCATAGGCCTCCGTGCGTAGAGACCACATTCCCGAAGTCGATTTCTGACTGTGTTGATATTGCGCATCCTGTTGCTGCATCGAGGGTGCGTTGCACCTGACTTGCATTCAGCATACTGTCTCGACGCGCTGTTAACCGGAGATAACGGTCATCTCTTGCTGATGTTACCTGTGGACGACCTTTGTCTTGCCTTCTTTTAACGGTTCCTGTTTTTTAAATTCGTTTCCAGTTCTTGGGAATTACACTTTGGGAGACTCCAATAGCGGCAGCCACCTCCTTCTGTTCTGTGTCTGTCCCGCTTCTATCCTTCCTATGGCTCTACCTGCTCACTGTACTATCTGAAATATTCAAATGTTTGTTAAGATTAAGGGACTTAACTGCGGGATCATCAGTCCCTAAATTTACGAACTACCTATGAACTACCTTATACTAAAGACAGCAGAAACATCCATGCCCGAGGGGGGATTCGAACTCCCGACAGGGAGCGGTCTCGTAGCATAGCGCCTCAATGCGCTCGGCCGCTCCGCCGTGGCGCACTATCTGAACCCAACTGCTTGTTTAATCCGTTTGGCAGAGTAAACACAACTCAAAACCAACCCCCTGTGCAACAACTTTCTGTTTTTGCCACTTTCTCGGTTGCTGTAATGTTGTCTCCACTGCGTAGAACCAACAGAAATAAGTTAAATCGTTTTAGTTCATTCTACAGGTGACAAGATCGAAATATTGTAAGGGCAGCAGTGGCAGGTATATTTATTATGGAACGGACGGGAAGCGAACACTGTTAGCCAAGTGGTGTAGGCGACGCTGGCCCGAAGCGCGATACCTGGGCCCGATTCCCTGCCTGACTCATATTCTCACTTGTCGCCATTGTTTCACTTCAATGCCCTAAAGCAGCCACTGTCAATCCTTTCCTTCCAAATCCTTCTTCCTTCCTCTCCTTTATCAATTTGCAGATAGGATAGTTACCACAGCACACAGAAGAGGGTTCTTGAGCCCGGAAGCGTCAACACGAACTGTTCCCAATCGGTTACTAGAAGTAAGGACTACGGTCACGCACAGCACTAGTACATCTAATTTGTCGTCTACTCAGGTCACAACATCGACGTCCACGGCTCGTCTTTTGTCTGCAGAGGATCACTTGGAAGATGGTCTTCAGCGATGAAAGCAGATTCTGTCACCACGCAAGAGATAGTTGTTTGCGCGTACGGCGTGGACCTGGTACACCTGGCGAGCGCTACCTAAAAAAAAAAAAAAAAAAAAAAAAAAAATAAATAAATAAATAAATAAATAAATAAATGTTCAAATGTTTGTGATCATCAGTCCGTAGCTTACAAACTACTTTAACCTAGGTAAACTAACCTAAGGACAAACACACACACCCATGCCACAGGGAGGACTCGAACCTCCACGGCGAGCAACCGCGCACTCCGCAGCGAGACGCTTGAGACCGCTCGGCTACTCCACCTGAGCGCTATCTCGTAGAGTGCATTCGTCCTAGACATACTGGCCACATCCCAGACCTTATAGTTTTAATTGCGATGATCCACAACTCTATTTCACTTCTTGGTATCTGTGGAGGGAACGCTGACTAGCGCTCGCTTCATGTAGAATGTTCGTTCTGTTGCCATTCTTACAATAGGAAGGTAGTGCGTCGTTCCAGCAGGATAATTCTCAAACACACACTGCGCGCGAAACTCAACCTGCTCTGCAAGGCGTGCAGAAACTTCCTAGGCCACGACGATCTCTGGACTTGTCTGCAATCGAGCTTTTGGGGATATGATGGAACGAAAATTGACACGTGCAAGAAGTCAGCCCACAACTCTTGCAGAACTACGACGAACAGGTCGAACAAGCGTGGAATAATGTATCCCAAGACAGTATTCGCTTGACCTATTGATCTGCAAATGTACACTACTGGCCATTAAAATTGCTACAGCAAATAGAAATACAGATGATAAATGGGTATTCATTGGACAAATATACTATACTAGAACTGACATGTGATTACATTTTCGCGCTATTTGGGTGCATAGATCCTGAGAAATCAGTACCCAGAAAAACCGCCTTTGGCCGTAATAACGGCCTTGATACGCTCGGGCATTAAGTTAAACTGAGCTTGGATGGCGTGTACAGGTACAGATGCCCATACAGCTTCAACACGATACCACAGTTCATCAAGAGTAGTGACTGGAGTATTGTAACGAGCCAGTTGCTCGACCACCAGTGACCAGACGTTTTCAATTGGTGAGAGATCTGGAGAATGTGCTGGCCAGGGCAGCAGTCGAACATTTTCCGTGTCCAGAAAGGCCCATACAGGACGTGCAACATGCGGTCGTGCATTTTCCCTCTGAAATGTAGGGTTTCGCAGGGATCGAATGAATGGTAGACCCACGGGTCGTAGCAAATCTGAAATGTAACGGCCACTGTACAAACTGCCGCCGATGGGAACAAGAGGTGACCGAGAGATGTAACCAATGGCACCCCATACCATTACGTCGGGTGATACGCCAGTAATGCGATTACGAATACACGCTTCCAATGTGCGTTCACCGCGATGTTGCCAAACACGGATGTGACCACCATGATGCTGTAAACAGAACCTGGATTCATCCGGAAAAATAACGTTTTGCCATTCGTGCACCCAGGTTCGTCGTTGCGTTCACCATCGCAGACGCTCCTGTTTGTGATGCAGCGTCAAGGGTAACCGCAACCATGATCTCCGAGCTGATAGTCCATGCTGCTGCAAATGTCGTCGAATTGTTCGTGCATATGGTTTTTGTCTTGCAAACGTCCCCATTTGTTGACACGGATCGAGTCGTGGCTGTACGATCCGTTACAGCCATGCTAGGGTAAGGTGCCTGCCACCTCGACTGCTAGTGATACAAGGCCGTTGAGATCTAGCACGGCGTTCCGTAATGCAATTCTGAACCCACCGATTCCACGTTCTGCTAACAGTCATTGGATCGCGACCAACACAAGAAGCAATGTCGCGATACTATAAACCGCAGTCGCGATAGGCTACAATCCGACCTTTATCGAAGTCGGAAGCATGGTGGTACGCATTTCTCCTCCTTACACGAGGCATCACAATATCGTTTCACCAGACAATGCTAGTCAACTGCTGTTTGTGTATGAGAAATCGATTGGAAACTTTCCTCGTGTCAGCACGCTGTAGGTGTCGCCACCGGCGCTAACCTTGTTTGAATGCTCTGAAAAGCTAATTATTTGCACATCACAGCGTCTTCTTTCTATTGGTTAAATTTCGCGTCTGTAGCACGTCATTTTCGTGGTGTAGAAATTTTAATGGCCAGGATTGTAATCATTTCATGTACTCTAGGGATTTGTAGTTCATATACCAACTAGTTCAGATGAACTATTCAGTGAAATGAACTATAGTTCATTTTAGTTCACTTTTGTGAACTATAGTACTTTTACTCTTTGCTTTCCCGATGTACTGGATATTATAAGGCGCATGCTCAAACATTCCTACCTCGATGCTGAGTACACCTCACTCCGCAGGACTTATAGGTATGTATAGCAGAAGTTCTAACATATAGCTGCATAAACTGCAACGGATCGTAAGACCGGAATATTTTACTTAGTTCAGTTGATGAACTTTTCCGAACTGCGTGAAGTGAGTCGTATCGAAAGACTGAAACAGTTCTGTTAGTTGACTTACAAGCAGAGTATATGTCATTCGGATATTTTCATTAATCTTCATTTATAAATGCGTTGAAGAGTATTGGCTATTAATGCAATTGTGCATCTAGAACTAATAAAATGTGTGTATGGTTTTTCAATCTGACATTAAATAGCAGTTATTTCAAAGATTTTGGAAATTCAATCTGTCAGGGGGTATAATAATGGATGAATATTTTTTTTTTTTTTGCTGAAAATAAATAATTAAACGACTCTGGAACATTTTTAAAGCTACGTCTATTAAATACGAGACGCGTCCAGAAAGTAAGTTCCGTTTGGTAATAAAATGAAATTGTACACAGATACAGAAGAAATTTTTATTGCACAAAATTCTACAACTCTTAAACTAATTTTCCACGTAACTGCCGAAATTTTGTAGGCACTTGTCATAGCGTGCCACAAGTTTTTGCATGCATCCTTCACAGAAGGTTGCCGCCTGTGTATTCAACCACGCGGTAACAGCTCTTTATTATCGTTGAAGTGTTGACCACCAAGGACAAATTTTAGATGTAAGAAGAGATGAAAGTCGCTAGGAGAGAGGTCCGAGCTGTATGGAGGATGATCAAACAGGTCCCATTGTAATTTCCGTAAGAATTGTTTGTTCACGTTCGGTGTGTCAGGTCAGGCATTAGCGTAAAAAAAAAAAAAAAAAAAAAAAAAAAAAAAAAAAAAAAAAAAAAACTTTTGACAGTAATCCTCTTCTTACACCTAAAATCTGTCCTTGGTGAACAACACTTCAACGATGATGACCAGCTGAAAGAACATGTTACCACATGGTTGATTACACAGGCGGCAACATTCTATGAAAAAGGCACACAAAACCTTGTGCCATGCTATGAAAATTGCCTACAAAATTTCGGAAGCTATGTAGAAAAGTAGTTTAACAGTTGTAGACTTTCGTACAATAAATATTTTTTCTGTATCTTGCAAGCTTCCTGGGGTTTTATTTGCGGACGGAGAAGTTAATACTGCTTCCTCCCACAAGTCCCCTAAAACCTCCACATCCTTGCGGATGCTGTTGCGAAGCATTGTGCGTTTGTACCGCCCTACAGTACGCACGAGGTGCCGTAGTTGCTGTCCAAGTCTTTATGGAAAGCATAGAGTTCTGACTAACCTGTTGTCTCCTATAGTTGTGTCACCAGCGCAGAAGACAGCACACAGGTCGTTGGTTCTTCTACAGCATACAAGTGAGGCTAAAATAAGTTCTGTATGATGGAAGCATAAGAAGCGACTCGCGAGAATTTTAATTGTCAGGGATGCCATTTATTAAATAAATCATAAAATATGAGCAACTATTGTTAATATGACACGGCCCATGCTGCCCATAGCTCATGTTGAGACCTCGACAGTTACCACTATTACACAAATCTTTACTCATGACCGGTGCGGTCCGGCGCGTATAGTGGTCAGCTCGAGACCGAAACTGCGGCGCGTTGCGAGAGGGCACCTGACGCTCTATTTCGCGCCAAAACAGGGCCGTCGCGCGCCTTCTGCAAAATCGCTCTTCTCTTGTTACAATAAGAGAAGGCACCTTAAACTTTTTAAATTGTTAAAACCTAGCCTGTCCTTGAGAGATATTTATTACAAATTCTCAGCTCTGAATAATTAATATTTAGTATATAATAAACAAAACTAATTTCAGGATTGTAGTCTTTCTCCATTGTTATTCAATTTGTACATTGAGCAAGCTATAAAGAAAAGCAAGGAGAAATTTGGAGAAGGAATTAAAGTTCAGGGGGATGAATTAAAAACATTGCGTTTTGCCGACGACATAGTAATTCTGTCAGATACAGCAAAGGACCTGGAAGAGCAATTGAACGGAATGGACATTGTACTGAAAGGTGCATATAAGATGAACATTAACAATAGCAAAACTAGGGTAATGGAGTGCAGTGTAAGAAAATCAGGTGATGCTGAAGGAATTAGATTGGGAAACGAAGCAATAGAGGAGGTAGATGAGTTTTGTTACTTGGGCAGTATAATAACAAATGATGGTCGCAGTACAGAGGATATAAAATGCAGAATGGCAATGGGTAGAAAAGCGTTCTTGAAAAAGAGAAATTTGTTAACATCGAATATTGATTTAAGCCTGACGAAGTCCTTTCTGAAGGCATTTGTATGGAGTGTTGCCTTGTATGGGAGTGAAACGTGGACGATAAACAGTGCGGACGGAGAGAGGATTGAGGCCTTTGAAATGTGGCGCTACAGAAGAATGATGAAGATTAGGTGGGTGGATCGCATAACTAATGACGAGGTACTGAACAGAATTGGGAAGAAAAGAAATTTCTGGCATACCTTGACTAAAAGAAGGGATAGATTGGTAGGACACATTCTTAGACATCGAGGAATTGTGAAATTAGCGTTGGAGGGAAGTGTGTGGGGTAAAAACCGCAGAGGAAGACCAAGAGATGGATACAGTAAGCAGATTCAGACAGATGTAGGTTGCCGTTCTTATGTGGAGATGAAGAGGCTTACTCAGGATAGGGTATTGTAGAGAGCTTAAAAGCTGTACGTGTGTTGTGTGGATATTGAACCTATCGTTGGATCAGACAACAAATTGTTCCTTGACACAGCAATTTGGTTTAATTATGGCCCTGATACTGATGTATATGCTATTAAGTGAGAAACAGTGCATGAAACTGATTATGTGCGCAACGGATATTTTTAACAAAACAACTGTGACATGTAGCCTTTTGAAACAGACACTGACTATACTCAAAAATTTTGACTGCGAGAAAGATATTTAAAAAAAAAACCACAAATCACTTTCTTAATGCTTAACTGTGAGAACTTTATGCAAATCAGTTTCTAATTATTGAAATTTAGTATCAATTTAGTATCATAGTCAATTAACTATCATTTACTATGGCACCAATAATGAAATCCGTTCAACAATATTATTCACATCAATACTGCACTTTAAATCCACTAATAATTAATTAACAAATGAAGGAAGTAGGTTAATTTTTTAACTACGTAAATGAAACATGAAGGAAAGTTTGAGTTACTTATTATTAATAATCAGCATTACATTACCTACATAATACAACTTCTGACTTGCTGGCAAAGCAGCCTCTGCTCTACATCGGAGCCATACACACAACCCAACCGCTCTCTAAGCGAGCTGAACCACTAGCGCAACTCTCTCTCAGTGCGAGCTACAATGCTATGCAATACATGATCTTTGCCAAAGATGAAACTTCATAAAGGACACATATCGATACATACAGTAGAAGCGATATTATACATTTTCTTGCAAGCAAGTTACTCGATACAAAACAGGAGGCACAATATTGGACATTTTCTTACAAAATAATTTTTTTATGAACACGTTTCATCACCCCCCTCCTACCTATTAAAATTTTGTAGGGTGGGTGATGCCAATGGCATTGCCTAGCCAGCAAAATTACTGAATTTCAATTCCAAAAATCCATTAATGACATCCAAAATATAACATGAAAAATATGAAAACCTGATAAACATTTTTATACAAGATATTCAAGATCAAAACAACAGATGAAGTTCATAGAAAATTTAAAAAAATGTGATCGTCATTAATACATGCCATTTTACAGGACAGTACCATCAAAAGTCATGCATGGAGTGGTACACGATGTAACAGGCATAAGCAATGTCAAAATGTACAGAACATCAGCAATAAATGGAATACATGACAAATGTACATAATGATAAACATAAGTATATATAGAATTTCAGAGAACATAGTTTGACAAATGATATAGTGGAGAAAATGAGATAGCTAGAAGTAATAGACAAGTGAAAAAAAATACAATAATAAACATGAACATATACAAAGTTTTACAAAAGGTAGTTTAACTAATGTCATCATTCTTTAAAGAAAATGAGGTAATTACAAGTAATACACACAGTAGTGTAAGTTCCATGCGTCTAAATTTTGTACAAGAGATCAGTATTTTTGGGAACATAAAATGAACATTTGTATCTTGTGCACAATGTAGTCTATGTAAATTTTTAGTGCACTTAGTATAAGATAAAGTGTCAATTTTGTATTCTGTGATGCATTTAAGATGCCATACTTTCATGGATGCTAGAACATACATGTAAAATCTTTGACTACATAGGTTTCTGGTCATGTACAAAATAATGTCACTGCTTCGGCACAATAGGATTTCAATATTACGTTTGTCAATCGAATAGTTACAATGACAGTTCTGACTAAAGTGTATTGACTCATTATAGTTCTGAAAGCATATTTATCTATCAAGAGCACAATTTTATTTTGGTCACTCAATGTAAAAGAACCATGAAGTATACCTAAACACTTGTAATGAACCTGTGGACAACGTTTGCAATGGGAGGCACTGAATAGTATAAGCACACGAATAGCACATTAGCTCCTAACATTCATTTTAGGTCTGCACACGATTAGCCAATTATCCCCTAACATTCATCTTAGGTCTGCACACGAACACAAAACACTGTAAGATTACACCACACTGTAGGCGAGCTGGCTGGTTGCATTGAAGTTGAAGTCATGGGGAAAAGGTTCTGATGTATTCCTCCATGCAATTCGACAACCAAGTGTGCTCCAACCAACGGGGCTACTAGCAGACTGCATCAGCATAGCCAAATTAGAGCAAAATTATGGTGGTTGGCCAAGGCTGCAATGGACAGTACTATGTGGCCAAACATCATCCAAAAAACATCTTCATTAAAAGGCCCAAAATCAGTGGTGTATAATAACACGTCCATTGTTCTGTGTGCATTATGGAATCTCGTGTGCGAAATCGCCAGTTCCCATGCGTGTCCAAAGTACATGAAATAAAGCATTTTACACACAAATTAGTAACATAGTCATGATATTTCAGTTTACACTGAAAGAAAAGTCGTTGATTATTAAACCATATTTTTACATTACAAGTAGTGTCTTGAAGACGGATACATTTGAATAGTAATGAGTAATTTAATTCTTATACTAGAGTATCTACAAAATTAGTGTCATTTCATATAGGCATAAGACTTTACATACTATGTACATATTACTTTACAAACACATAATCGTATGAAATACATTCAGGGTGCTTGTCATCAATTTGGCATTAGGTCATGTAAAGTAAATTTGTTGTCATAATTAGAGCAATTAACGTGAAGCCACTTCAAATAACTTGACATTCCAATTACCACTAGTCAATTAAATTGACAAACATCACTATGGTGGGGATTGCATTACCACCAAATTATAACAATTAAATTACATATGTTGCCATGGTCAGGATTTTGTCTGAACTGAGTTACATATTTCATTGCCTTGAGGTATAACACATCAGGGTAGTTTCGTGAGAATATCAAAAGAGGTTCAAGTCATCAGGTCATGTCTGTGTCTGTCTGAGTCAGCAGTAGGGTCAGACAAAACAATTAAGGCAAATTTTGGCACAGTAATAGATGTACATCACAGTAAATCATCCGATAACGTACACTACTTGTTAGGCATAGCTGCAGATTTTCATCAATAAGATCATCAATAAAAATTTTGAAGATAGCAGTAAGCAAAAGCAAAGTATCTCTGTGCATTAACTAGACTTAACTAGGCGTAGTTTATGGCAAAACTGCAAGTTCGCAAGAGAGATGGCTGTGTGCAACGTATAAGCATAACCATACATTTTCATGAGCTTCATTATAAAATTAATTAGCATAGTGGTAGGGCTTAGGTATATAATTAGTGAGCATAGCGGTAAGCTTTGATTACAAGAGCAATAAGCATAGCTGCAAGCATAATTAGAGATATTCATTACACATAATTACAAATAATTACAGAGCATCAGAAGGATATGATTCTCACCAATCACACATGCCATTGAAGGCACAATGCATCAACATACAAAATGGTGCACATAAGCACAAAGAGAAAACACAAAAGCGCAGTGCGAGTAAGCACATAAGAAAAGAACAGAGCATAGCATCATTAGCAACAGAGCGATTCTCCTCATAATTGCTTCATAATCATTGTATACTCTCGTCCACATAATTACATTTATCAAACATCTTTGACTGTTACCAATACCTTCCTTACCATCATTTATCCATAAACAATAGTGCATTTTAAAGACCACCATGACATATTGTGTATTGCCTTACTCATCATCCTCCAGAATGTCCTTTTTCCTTTTTACTGCTTAATTGGCTTACAAAATGCTTATGTCAACTCAAAATCTTCTTCACTCGCTCCGAAGTTCGTAAGTTATGCAATTAGTAATACAGAAGAGAAATCTGATATTTTCTGAAACATAATAACTTAATTAGATTACTCAATCAAAAATTTCCATTAATTTTATTTGTCTTGCACAGCCACAAAGTTCGTTATATGTAAATTGCAAGATAGTTGTAGTTTCGTATGACAATATCCCAGCGTAGCACAGAGCATAAGTATTCAGAGTTAAGGAAAAGTAACAGTGAGAAAAAGATGTAGATAGAGCGCACTAAGGAAAAGCGGAAGAATAGTGACACTCAGCTCGAGAACGGGGCACCAATCGCCACTTGGTGTGTCCAAAACAGATTAATGGACTCTCTACCCCAATTTTATGCCTTGAAAATTTTAATATTGGAAATGTGGTGTATGCCTTTCGACTTGTGCGTCTTTAAAGTTTCTACCTCAACGACGTTGTCGTGGATGATACGTTTGATTCGATACGGACCATTGTACAGTAAGAAGAATTTGTGAATCTTAGATCTTCCCTTGTGGGATAAGTGGTGGGATCTAATTAATACCTTTTGTCCTACATAGAGTTGTTTGGCGTAACAATTACGTTGAGAGCGTTTCCTTTTTTCAGCTGATTTCTTAATGTTTTTAAGCGCCAATTCAATGATCTCATGATGACGTAGTCTTCTGTGTTTAGGAAAAGGTATCAATTCCTTGATACGGTCGGGAGGTTGCTTGTTTTTCAGAACCAGAATTGGTGAAAGACCTGTAGAATCATTAGGAAGTTCATTTATAATATTTTGAAATGACAGAAGATATCTATCCCATGTGTTATGTCGTCGGTAGCAATACAGCCTACAAAGTTTTCCAAGCTCTTTCATCACTCGTTCACAAGGGTTAGAGGCAGCATGATAAAGTGATATGAACACAGGTTTGATGTTTCTGCGCCGCAACATCCGTGCCCAATCATGAGAACGGAATTGAGGTCCGTTATCGGAGATGACTTTATCTATATGGCCAACATCTTTCAGGAAGTTTTTGACAAAGGCGTTAGTTACTGTCTTCGCCGTGGCACGGCGGAGCGGAGTAAAAGATACAAATTTTGATGTGAGCTCAATAGCAACGAAGACAAAAGAGAAACCATTGTTAGTTCTCGAAAGAGGTCCAAACAGGTCAACGGCTGCTAACTGCTTTAATTTTGAAGGTATAATCGGAAAAAGTGGAGCAGAATGCGATATGGTCGGCGGCTTTGCTTTCTGACACAATTTGCATCGAGATAACACATTGCGTATACGTTTCTCCATGTTGATGAAGTAACAAGAGTCGCGTAATTTCGCGAAGCACTTCTTGGCACCATAGTGTCCGTAACTGAGATGAATATACCAAATCAATTTGTTCACGGATTCCTCCGGAACACACACTAACCAAAATTGACTGTCAGGGGCTTTACGTTTGAAGAGAATGTTATTATGGATAATGTAAAATTGTCTGATGGAAACATTATATTTATCGTGCCATTTTATTTTAATATCTCGCCAGATTGGATCTTTATCTTGTTCTTTAGCAATGTCAGAAAATGTGGCAGATATGTAATTTTCGAAAGCAACTTGCTGCATATAGAGGATAGTAAAGTTATTTTCTAAGTATGCCTCTTCCGTCGCCTTGATGAGCCCAACAGGCGAACGAGATAGCGAGTCTGCAACGACGTTTTGTTTATCCAGGAATGTAAATTACAGAGAAATCGAATTCTTGAAGGAACAAAGCCCATCGTCTAAGTCTATCATGGTTAAGTTTTGCCGACATGAGGAATTGAAGTGCACGGTGATCCGTGTAAACTTTAGTGTGTCTGCCAAACAAGAAATAACGGAATTTTTCGAATGCCCAAACTACTGCCAAAGCTTCAAGCTCAGTGACGGAGTAGTTCCGCTCTGACTTGGATAATATGCGACTAGCAAGTGTGGCAATGCCATTTTCTTCATCCTCTTGAAACACGTGAACGCCAAGTCCGAATTTTGAACTATCGGTAGAAATGCAAAAGTTCTTAGATAAATCTGGGTGGTGCAGAATAGGTGCGTGAAGGAGTGCATCTTTTAAGCAAAGAAATTCTCTTTGGGCAGCTTCATCCCAGAACCAAACAGTATTCTTTCCAGTTAATTCATATAATCTGGGAGTAGTTAGGTCTTTCAAATTTATAAAACGCCGATAGAAATTAATTAAACCCAAGAAAGCTCTTAATTGGCGTTTAGTGGTGGGAACAGGCATTTTCATTATCGCCTCTAACTTTTCGGGGTCGGGCTGGATCCCATCTTTAGAAATAATGTGCCCTAAAAATTTAATCTGAGAACGACCAAACTGTGACTTCTCTAAGTTGACAGTAATCCCGGATTGAGCAAACACTTCAAGTAAAGATTCCAACGTACTGTTATGTTTTTCCCAGGAAGATTCTGCAATTAAAATATCATCAACGTAAATTGTGATTTGTTGTTTTAAGTGCTCAGGAAGTGTGGCATTCATCGCACGGATGAAAGCAGATGAGGAGATGTTCAGTCCGAAAGGCAATTTACGGAACTGATAACAGTTTCCGAAGCAGAGAAACGCGGTGTACTTCCTACAGTTGGGGTGCAGTTTCACTTGCCAAAAACTAGACCTAAGATCTAAGGAGGATAAAACTTTGACACCATAGAATTTTTGTAACAATTCTTCCAGGGTTTGTGGTCGGTCGGTTTCAGGTAAAATGATAGTGTTAATTTGTCTGGACTCAAGCACTAATCGAATTGACTTATCTCTTTTTTCAACATTATGTAGGGGACTGTTATATGAGCTAACTGCAGGTTCAATTACACCTTGATTGAGCATGGACTGAATTTCAGCCTTAACTCTTTCCCTGTATACTATGGGAATGGGATATGGAGGTACAAAAAATTTATTATGTTCTTTGATCTTAAATTCATAGAGAAAATTTTTTATGGTACCAGGACTGTTCGCGAATACACGGGAATAACGCCGCAAGATAAGGAACAATTCTTCCTTATCACGTTCTGAGGCATCTTCAACTTCTACTAATTTGTTCTTAATGATATCAGAAATCAAGTCAATTTGTTCAGTCTCGAAATGTTTATCTGTTATATCATCATCAGGTTTGACATCCTGCGTCACATTAGAAGTAGATAAAAATTTTAAACAACTGGCACCTTCTTCATATCTGGTAATCCAGTCTTCGAATTTAATTTGAATGGCATTTTCCTGAACAAAAGCAGTGGCACAAGCCGTATTGAAATCTAAAATAACCTTGTACTTGGATAGGAAGTCCACACCTAATATTATCTGTGTAGTTAAACGGGGGACAATCAATAGGTTGGCAGAAAAGAGATGACCTTGACATAAAAATTCTACGTATGTTTGCTGTCGAATTTCGACAGGTTTGCTAGAAATGACGCCACGAATTTTAGTGCAATGCAAAGGCAGAATGGGACCATTAAGTAAGTTCTGATATTTCTTGAAAGTCACTTCACTAATTACTGACACAGGGCTACCAGAATCTAAGACAGCAGAAAGATTGATTTTGCCAATTTTGACAGATACAATTGGGTGAATTGGAATATCGAGACATTCTACCTTCTCTTCTAATAGTGCCTCTTTTATGTCATCTAACTGTACAAATTTTACGTCTTGTTCGTTGGAAGGTTCATAAGAAATTTCTTTGTTGAGACAAGTGTTACCAAGATTAATGAGGCTTTCACAAGATAAATGCTTTTCAAATCCTGATTGTTCATCGACTTCGCATTCACTATCGTCGTCATTAGAAAACATGTAATTGTCTATCCAATCAGCGACAGAGGTGTGCTGCAAATCTAATTGTTCGAAATCATTTTTTGTTGTTCCAAGGTTACTGTTAGTTGCATTATTGTGTAGCAGTACCGTATCCTGCATTTCAAAGTACATGACCGGTCTGTCATATGCAATTGTTGGTTGATACTGTAAGAATTTTATTTCGTATATAGTGTCTTCCTCAGAGTCTGAAGACGAAGCTTCTGTCTCCCACTCTGAATTGTCGTCATTATATTGCTGATCGACAATTATCTCGTTTAACCGTTGGGCAGTATAATGTTTGTTCGATGCTTCTTTATTTGTTTCTTTAAATCTGATAGTACAATTTTTATTACTGTCATTGCTTTCAGGAGTAACGGCTTTAGGTTTTGACACAAGTTGTGTCGGTTTTGCCTTATCACCTACTGAGGTGCTACCAGCATCAGTATTGTGCACTTCCGCACAAACTACTATTCTGTTTTGTTCGGGAGGTTGTTCATCGTAACCTTCCTCTCTGTGAGGACGTTCACAATGAACAAGTTTCAGCGTATAGTTAGGATCACACAAATCCTGTACGGCCGAATATTTGCCGTCGAGTCCGCTAGTCACACCTGACGCGGCCCTTTTTTTGACGAATTGTAGCGTGGGTTAGCAGATCTGATTTCAATGTTTTGCTCTTGTCTTTCCGGGGTACGCGATCTGCTTTGGCCCTGATTTGTGTTTTCGTATCGTGGAAGGCGATCACGAGAATTATCGCGTGTGCCCTCCCGACTACGCTTCTCAATGTTATTGTTGTTATTTTCAGTCTCGCGATCACTATCAGTATTGCGTCTTTCACGCCAATTAGTATCATTCGAAGTATTGCTGTTATGATAGTAATTATTGTGGCGTCCTCCGCGACCAAAGCCACCACCTCGGTTACGGCCACGAAAACTTCCACGGTTATTCTCACGATCTTGACAATCACTGTTCTCATTGTCGCGACTTTGTTTGTAAATTTCATTAGTGAAAGAATTATTTCTTGTTTGATCCTCGTGCTCTGGGTGACGTTTAGAACGCGGCGGGCTTTGTTGCGACCGGCGATCATATCTGTTTCTATCAAAATATCGACTGCGCGAGGAATTTTCCTCGTCTTCTTCCTCTAAGTCTTGTAAGAGGTTTCTAAAGGCTTCAATATCATTCTTGCATCGTGCCGCAATGGTAATTTGACGCAAGTGTAGAGGCAATTTGTTCAAACAAATTCTAATTAATTCGGCAGGGCAGTAAGGTGCCGATAAAAATTGATTTTTGTATACCAAATGTTGGAAATATTCCACCGGGTTCGAGAAATTTGATCGCTCAAAAGTTTTGAACGTCGCAATACTGTTTTTAACGCGGTCTTGTGCCGCTTCCGACCAGTATGCGGATAGAAATGAGCGTCGGAACTGATTCTCGCTATAGCACTCTTGTGCAATAGCTCTCATTCTGGTGGTTGGCTCGCCTTCCAGATAACCACATATAAATTCTAATCTGTGCTCAAGTGGCCAATTCGGGGGAAGACAATAATCGAATTGCTGCAACCACTCTTTAGGGTGCAAGTCATTCGGAGAGTTTTTGAATGTCTTGAATTTACGTACAGTCAGGAAATGCTTGTAGTCAAACGCTTCCTTTCGCCCGTGCGGCGTAAGTGGGCGTAAACTACGCATCGCGCCTTCATTGTTGTTACTATGAGGTACACTTCGTTCACGTACCAAGCGACCTACTTGAGTCGAATCATCATTGCCATTTTCGTTCAAATTTTCTTCTACGTCTTCGTATGCATTTCCACAAGTATGGTCAAATTTCCTCTCTATTCGCGCCACGCGATCATCTAATTTCCTAACCTCAGCCTTGTATTGCTGATTAATGGTCATTTGACCTTGTTTGAAACGGTCAAGGGCGAGATATTCATTAGTTTCATTAAAGGGGGTAGGATGCGTTACATCAGAACTTTTGTCACTGTTATCACTGATTTGGGTAATTTTAACAGTAATATCCTCAAACTGTTTATTAATTTTATTGATCTGTTCCGTCGTGACTGACTGGAAGTTCTGCAACTTTTCATCAAATAGATTACTCTGTTGCTTCAATTGAGCGAGTTCAGTAGTTTCCATATTTTCCACTCGTGACGCAAAGCTTTCCATATTTTCCACTCGTGACGCTAGGCTTTCCATATTTTCCACTCGTGACGCAAGGCTTTCCACTACCGGGTTAATCTCGTCGCGAATATCTTGTCTTATTTGCTGAGATTCACGTTTGAAAGTATTGAGCAGTTGTTCCCTGAACCGATTGTTAAAACTACTCTGAATACTCACAAACCTCGAATCGCACGTCTGTTCTATTTTCTCAAGTTTTTTACCTTGTTTCTCAAGTTTTTCATTTAATTTCTGAGATTGTTCCTCCAGTTTTTCATTTAATTTCTGAGATTGTTTCTCAAGTTTTTCACCTAATTTCTGAGATTCCAGAGATTGTAATTGACTATTCTCATTTAATTTAGAGAGTTGTGACAATAAAATTTGCATGAAATCATTTGGTAATACGTTTTCCATAGCCGTCGCACAAGTATTTTTTGTAGCAGAGCTAGGCGGAACCGATGCATTATTTTCCGCAACCACGTTACAAGAATTGGAATTCTGTATTGTCGAATCCTGTACTGTATCATTATCCATATTGTCTATTCCTGAACTAATCTGTTCCGCATTTTCGGACACGGTATTTACTGTCGTATTTGTATCAGTGCAGTGAGAAGACTCTTGTAAAAATTCAGCTTCTCTCCTTGCATCATTCGAGGTCTCATTTTCGGAAGCAGATTTAGCATCAGCGCGGACTCTCCTATTCTTCGACATTTTTAACAGAATTTTGCAGTAAAGTGACTAATAATATTTATTTTCACCTACTGCATATTTTTTTTTGAAAATCACACACAGTAATTATGAGAGAACAATAGGCTGAATCGGGCTAGTGCAACATACAATCACAATCGAGATTACGCGAACCGTTAATTATCACACGAGTTCCGCGGTACTAGAACTTTCATCACAACAAACATCAGACAATATAAAAGAGAGACTTGTTCAGTAGTAATGCAATTATTTGTATATTCAATTAATCTACTATAAACAATGCTACACACTATCAAGAATGGTAAGTAACAAACTACAGAAACAATTACTATGCTACTGTTGCTATAACAAAGGATGGTGCTACAAAAATTAAATTAAGAGCCAAAAGATAAGTTGGTTAGTGGAAAAGACAAACTAACTTAAATAAGGCTACGTATCTAACTACGTCACGATCCTGTTTGTGAACTATCCTGGCAGAAAGGGCGCCAGATAAAAGCTGTACGTGTGTTGTGTGGATGTTGAACCTATCGTTGGATCAGACAACAAATTGTTCCTTGACACAGCAATTTGGTTTAATTATGGCCCTGATACTGATGTATATGCTATTAAGTGAGAAACAGTGCATGAAACTGATTATGTGCGCAACGGATATTTTTAACAAAACAACTGTGACATGTAGCCTTTTGAAACAGACACTGACTATACTCAAAAATTTTGACTGCGAGAAAGATATTAAAAAAAAAACCACAAATCACTTTCTTAATGCTTGACTGTGAGAACTTTATGCAGATCAGTTTCTAATTATTGAAATTTAGTATCAATTTAGTATCATAGTCAATTAACTATCATTTACTATGGCACCAATAATGAAATCCGTTCAACAATATTATTCACATCAATACTGCACTTTAAATCCACTAATAATTAATTATCAAATGAAGGAAGTAGGTTAATTTTCTAACTACGTAAATGAAACATGAAGGAAAGTTTGAGTTACTTATTATTAATAATCAGCATTACATTACCTACATAATACAACTTCTGACTTGCTGGCAAAGCAGCCTCTGCTCTACATCGGAGCCATACACACAACCCAACCGCTCTCTAAGCGAGCTGAACCACTAGTGCAACTCTCTCTCAGTGCGAGCTACAATTCTATGCAATACATGATCTTTGCCAAAGATGAAACTTCATAAAGGACACATATCGATACATACAGTAGAAGCGATATTATACATTTTCTTGCAAGCAAGTTACTCGATACAAAACAGGAGGCACAATATTGGACATTTTCTTACAAAATAATTTTTTATGAACACGTTTCAAGCTGCATCAAACCAGTCTCCGGACTGAAGACCACAACAACAACAACGCAATTTCAAAAGATATCACGTGACGTGAAATGCAGCAGCCAGTGCGAGGAAAGCACCAGTAACATAGGCGGGCTTTCCCACGGGAACCAGCGCCTACTGTGCGATATGCTACTGCTTTCCACCCCACATTGCAACGTATGCTGCACTTCTGTCTCCCTTCCGCGTTTAAGACACGTACGATGTTAGCAAAGAAACGGCCAGCGGCCAGAAATATGAAGTGGCCATAGGCCAGGAATATCACAATCTGCGCCCGTTTGTTTTATATAACCCAACGGAACTTACTTTCTGGACGCGCCTCGTACGGTATGTGACTTCCTAGTAGAAAATCGTCGGTCTGCGAGTTTACGTACGTCCTGTGCCTGGCAATTGCGCACTGACAACTTTGGTTTGGTGACACTGGTGGGTGGAGCCGGCAGCGGCGGAAGCGTACATCTACATACATACTCCGCAATTCACCGTAAGGTGCGTGGCGGAGGGTACACTGTACTACTACTAGGCATTTCCTTTCCTATTCCACTCCCAAATTGAACGAGGAAAAAAAGAATGCCTATATGCCTCCGTACGAGCCCTAATTTCTCTTATCTTGTCTTTGTGATCTTTACACGAAATGTAAGTAGGCGGCAGCAAGATCGTACTACACTCAGCTTCAAATTCCAGCCCTCTAAATTTACTCAACAGAAATTCCCGAAAAGAACGTCGTCTTTCTTCCAGCGATCCCCAATTGAGTTGCCGGAGCATTTCCGTGACACTCGCGCATTGGTCGAACCTACCGGTAACAAATCTAGCTGCTCGTCTCTGAACCGCCTCTATGTCTTCCTTTAAACTGATCTGCTGCGGGTCCCAAACACTTGAGCAATACTCAAGACGTGGTCGTACAAGCGTTTTATACGCGGTCTCCTTTACAGGTGAAGTACATCTTCCCAAAATTCTCCCAATAAACCGAAGTCGGCTGTCCGCCCTACTCACAACTGCCCTTACATGTTCGTTCCAATTCATATCGCTCTGCAATGTTACGCCTAGATATTTGAACGACGCGACAGCATCAAGAAGCTCACTACTAATGCTGTATTCGAACATTATGGGATTGTTTTATCTACTCATGCACATCACCTTACATTTTTCCACATTGAGAGCTAGCTGCCAATCTTCGCACCAACTACAAATTTTGTCTAAGTCATCCTGTATGCTATTACAGTCAGATACAGACGACACCCTCCCATACACCACAGCATCATCAGCAAACAGCCGCATATTACAACTTACTCTGTCCACCAGATTATTTATATACATAGAAAATAATAGCGGTCCTAGCACGCTCCCCTGGGGCACGCCTGACGATACACTAGTCTCTGATGAACACTCTCCGTCGAGAACAACGTACTGCGTTCTATTACTTAGGAAGTCCTCCAGCCAGTCACAAATCTGTGAACCTATTCCATAAGCTCGTATCTTCGTTAGCAGTCTGCAGTGTGGCACCGACTTATTCACATCCTGATATACATTGAAAGTACGGTAAGTAATTACATCACGTGAGTTAGTACTTTCGAGTCCAGCAAGCGCTTTCACAGTAGCACCATTACAAGGCAATACAGCAATAGTTAACCAACCATTACCAGGTTGTGGATTTGCTTCCTTCGAAAATATTGCAAAATTCACAATATACCCACGAAACACTGATGGTCCTTTAAGAATTTCCTGTGCGCCAATATCGCTTATCGCTCAGCGGCCGCTATATAAGCGGACGCGCCAACGAGCGCGCACCTAAAATTACTAGTGCGCGCGTCCGGGATAACAGCTCTTCTCGGACTTAGTCTCTGCGCCGCTGAGAAGTGACGTCGTCGTCTCGCCGCTGTCGTCAAATTCTTGCTCCGTGGAGATGCCGCGCTGCAGAAGAACACGAAGAAGTCGAGCAGTAGTGTATAAGGCTATTGATAATTTAGATTTAAATAGTCAAACTAATATTGGCGCACAGGAAATTCTTAAAGGACCATCAGTGTTTCGTGGGTGTATTGTGAATTTTGCAATATTTTCGAAGGAAGCAAATCCACAACCTGGTAATGGTTGGTTAACTATTGCTGTATTATGTTGTAATGGTGCTACTGTGAAAGCGCTTGCTGGACTCGATGCCAGAATTAATGAAATGGAATCCGTAGCCATTTGGTATAAATGAGTTGGATGCTGTTCTAGCATAAAAATCATTGGTGATGTAACCCACTATTATAGCAACTGAATAAATGTTTGTGAATATTAAGATTTGTTAATTATTTGTGACCCCCCACCCCCTTCATCAGACCACTCAGAAACAGAGTGAACTGTAGCTTCAGCCGAGAATCGCTGTCCCGGCATCGACTTTTTGAAGTCGAGAAAAACACAATCCGTCTATTGCCATTCGTCCATGGCTCGCAAGATGTCGTGTGAGAAAAGGGCAAACTGAGTTTCACATGAACGATGTTTCCTGAACCAGTGCTGATTCATGGAGAGAAGCTTTTCCGTTTCAAGGAAAATTTACTATATTCGAACTGAGAATATGCTCCGAAATTTCTAACACGCGTAGCGAGCGTCAGGGTCAGCTGAGAGCCGGCGAGCAACTGGTAGCCACGAGATCGATAGCGGTGCTGACGCCTCACAGGTGGCCGAGCCTCAGCACAGCAGCCAGGCACAAAGCGCCGCCTCTGTGCTCATCTTTGTCGTGCCATAGGCCGGTATTACACTATTCCTTCATGTTTAATAATGTGTCTCACCAATCGATTCATTCTTTTAGTCAAGGTATGCAAGAAATTCCTTTTCTTCACAATTCTGTTCAGTACCTCCACATTAGTTATGCCAGTCTTTTTCAACCCGTGAGTCGATAAACAAAAAGGGGGTTCAGTAAGGCACAAACGAATGCCTAAGTGAAATTTTTTAATGTTAAAATTACGGAGTTTCTCGTGTAACATTAATGGTGAACTGAATAGATCGTACAGTCTTTATAAATAAAGCAGTGTGTTCGAATGTTTGTGTGTTTGTTTTTGTCTACGTGTTGTATACAAATCTACAGTTTTCTTTCAATGTTTATGTATTAGCTAGTTGCCTTCTTTTATCGGTTTCAGATGTCTGAAATTGCATCCAGATTCTGGAAATTACACTTTAGCATAGTCCAATGACTGCCGTCTCCTTACTCTGTGTCGGTCCCCCTTCCAACCTTCCTATGGTTCTCCACGCCATAGCTTAGAGTAAGTCACGTTCTTACTACGTTGCACTACTTTCTCACTACACTATCTGAACCCAACTGCTTGTGTAATTTGTTTGGTTAACACAAGTCATCACCAATGCCGTCTGCAGCAGCTTTCTCTTATATATATATATATATATATATATATATATATATATATATACAATCTCAGTTACCATAATGTTGTTGTCTCCACTCCATAGAACCGACAGAAAGACGTCGAACCATTTTAGTTCATTTTGCCGATGACAATAATTCAAAACCTAGATATCTCATAAGTAGTTTGTAAGTTTAGGGACTGGTGACCCAGTAGTTAAGTCCCATAAGCTTTACAAACATTCTGATTTTAGTACGACGCGTCTTCTGCTGGGCAAAGCAGGCGCTGCTTCTGCGCATGCGCAGTGTTCACAGCACTCGAAAATTTAGAACTCCACAATCGGCACAATCGAAAGATTGTCGATGTCAGAGTCGCACTCGCGCCGTGGTCGGCACCTGATTTAGACGACGGGAGAAAAGCCGTCCACACTTCGAGTAGTCGAATTTCGCAAGAAAGTGGATCGTGTAAAAGGCGCTTTACACGCAGGCACGAAAGGCGCAGGCACTTTGATTAGGCCGGTACTACACTATCAAATTATTGGACAAAGAATTGGACGAAAAAATTGAATGAAATATTGGTCAAATTTTTTGACAAAGAAATTGGATGAAACGCAAAAGGTGGTATTACACTAGCATCCAATATTTTGTCAAATTTGCTTCAAAATGGCGGTGTAATGCTCAGCTATTGTTTATACTACACTTGCGTTGTGTCTGCATTTAGAAGAGAAGGAGGGAAAAAAGAAAAGGAAACGCACTTGGATGAAACCGTGGGTGTCAGAGCGAGATAAATAAAATTTGTTACGGGAGGGGGAGGATTTTCTTTTTTTTATGCCGTCGGCAGAATAACCAGCCCGTTCACTGCTAATTATTTTGTCGCTCTTCATCCTTCACAGTTTGCAATAGAGTAACAAAAAGGCTGACTCAAACAGTGTATACAAATAAGATTGTTAAGTTGATAAAGCAAGTTTCATTTAATAACGTTTTAAATGGAAAATGTGAGCACTGACAAAGAGGATAATCTAAATTCTTTATAACAATATTAACAATGTAAGGGGGGAAACATTGCTGATAAAATAAATAGGCTATACTTATTTCCTTACAAAAATTGGCTGACGTATTCATATGTACATAGATTCGCTCGATGTTTTGAAAGTTGTTTCATTTCCCAGAACTTAGCACACCACGTTACCAAAATCATACATTCTAAAATCTGCTTCGGCCGTATTAAGATTAAGGGGTATTACTTCTTCAATTCCAGAAGTATGTAATGACTTTTCTACATCACGGATTGTAACTAAACCTCACTTTTGCCGCACGGCATTGGGCTACGCGAATTGACGTGACGGACAGTGTGAACTGGCCTTGTAACCTGTTATACAACGCCCCATTTGATTTTTTTAAATTTTGTTGTTGTTAGAAAACACTACACAAACATTCCACTACTAGCCATGTTTACGAATACGAACGTTATGTCCAAGTAATGTCAGATATTTAACCTCCAAATAAAACAGCTGCAGTGGCAAGGAAGCTGTATACTATTAGCGCTCCAAGCGGTCACATTTCTCACTGCGGTGGCGCGCCGAGTGTGTTACGCTCGCAGCGAGTGTGTTCAGCTGGCCGTGGTGGCCGAGGGGACTGAGGGGCTCCAGTCACGGTCTGCACGGCCACTACGGTCGGATATTTGTGCCGTCCTTAGTTGTAAGTAGCTCATAAGTAGTTTGTAAGTTTAGGGACTGATGATCCCGTAGTAAAGTCCCATAGACTCTACAAACATTTGAACTTTTTTTTTTTTTTTTTTTTTTTTTTTTTTGAGCGTGTTGACACTCGAACCAGGCTGCGTGGGGCGGGGCGGGCAGAGGCCGCACTGCGTAGTGCTGCCGCTGTACTCACAAGGATACCTACCCAAGTGTCTCTCCGATTTTTATGAAATTTGCATATTTTATAATATATGATAAACTATGGGACACGTAATTAGTGGCGGAAAAACATATTTAAGGGGTGAAACGTCCCCTCCAAAATTTGGGCTAAAATAGAAAAATGGCAATAACTTAGAGATTACTGAAGTGATTTTAATGATTTTCGGTATGAAAGTATCTTTTGATAAAAGACAAATTTCATAGATTCAACTTCGATTAAATCAAATCAATTTTTGAGCTCAAAAAATTGGTTACTTTAGTGGTAGCTGCCCCTCTAATTGTCACTTCCCCTGCAAAGTACCTAGGCCGATCTCTTATCCCGCCATTCCGAAAATATGCAGTTCATTCTTTTGGCTGGTGCACCCGGGTTACATTCTTCAGGCGGCCCTAAATAAATATAAAATTAGAATAAGAGGATTTAAAACAGGTACAGGATAAATGAGCATATGACCCTGACGGCGGAAGAAAAGGCCGATCCTATATATTGTACAAAAGCTTGAATGCGTTCTTTATTATGTAGATAAGAAAGACGACAGTGGCAGTGGGGTTATATAAATGTTGCAATTGGTAAAAATTCCCGTTAAGGACTAACTTGGAAAAAGTAGAGGCGCAGCAAGCACGCACAGGTCCAAAATGCTACGGGAATATGTGTTAACGGGGTGCAACAGAGAGACAGATGCACAAACCTAACCTAACAGGTTTACATCAATATAGGAATATTTAATATCAATATAAAAGACGCACAAAGTATTCCAGGACTTCAGAGTGATGAGAGGAATGGACATTAAATACAATCATTTCCTCGTTAAGACGGCAAGTTACACCTACCACTAAACAGGCACTAACAGCCCACAAAATGGGAACAAGAAAGAAAGAAAGATCATGGAAAACTCATTTAGTAAATGATCTTAGCACAGATACTTTATGTTAATCACGTATAATAACTTGTATGGTAAAGTGCAAAATGAGAAACTGAATGGCTAGTTCAAGTGGATCGAGAGAACGGCTTCCGAAGCACCCGGGAAAGGAAACAATTCCAAATTTCGCAGTCAGGATTTATTCTCAGACGTCTAGTTTGCTCCCACCACTCGCCTTGGACTCGAGTGGCGCTGCGGTGGGCGACCGAGTGGCGAGCGGGCAGTGTGGACGGTCGGGCCGGTCGAGCGTGCGCCGCTCGAACGAGCGTGCAGGAAGTCGAGCGCGGCCACACGCCTTGCCGCAAGCTGCAGTACCGACATCTTCCGGACTATCATAGAACGACATGTATCACGCGATTCGAGCGAGCAACCGAGCGAGGTGCAGACCTCTAATACACACATACAACTGTCCTGCACATTGGGGCAAAAATGGCGGATAGTTCAGCTCGGATTATAGGAGCCTTAGCCTTTCGCGTCCCACTACCATCTCGAACATCGGCCTATCGGCTTCCCACTATGCGCCACAATTACGCTCTGGGTCCATCTGGAAGTTTGGCCGAACGTGCGGGCTATCACAGGAGAACCGGCGTGGTAATACGGCTGGGTGCGCGGAAGACGAACCCTTGCCGTAGGGTGGAGCAGGTCAAGCAGCGTACGTGGTCGTCGGTCGTGTAGGATCTCGACCGGGCTACGTCCTTTCACCGGGGTGGCCCGATACGAAGCAAGGAAGCTGGTGAGCGCATCCCGTGTGTTTCCCGCAATGAGAATTTTCTTCTTTTGCGTTTTGAATGTCCTGACCATTCGCTCTGCTTCGGAGTTCGACGCCGGATGAAACGGGGCAGTGGTCAAGGGTTCAATCCCATTTCGTTTACAGACGTTCTGAAACGTCAGCGCCGTAAACTGCGGGCAATTATCCGAAACCTAAGTAGCCGGAGCACCTTCAATAGCACAAAAAAAAAAAAAAAAAAAAAAAAAAAAAAAAAAAAAAAAAAAAAAAAAAAAAAAACTCGCACTGACGTGTTTTACGGCCCACTTCAGATTTGTAGTTTTATAAGTTTTTGCAAACATTTTAGACCAAAATAATAATCTAAATAATAAAAAATTAATTAATAACTGTGTCTGAAACGCTTATAGGCAAAAAAATTTCTATAGGCAAGGGCGGATTCAGGGGTGGACGGGAGCACAGGGGCACGTGCCCCCTCCCCCACGCCCCAAACGGTCCGACAAAAATTAAGAGAGAGAGAGAGAGAGAGAGAGAGAGAGAGAGAGAGAGAGAGAGAGAGAGAGAGAGAGAGAAGGGAGGAGAGAGAGAGAAGAGAGGAGAAATAGAAGGGAGGAGAGAGAGGGAAGGAAGGGGGGAGAGAGAGAGAGAGAAATGGATGGTGAAGAAGGGAGGGAGGGAAAGAACATTAGCGTTAGAATAATTAACATTTTCTTACAGGTAGTATGTAATTGTGATTTTAAAAATGCAAAATCATGTAATTAACATGACTAATTTGAATTTTGTGTTATGCTTCCATATGATTGCTTCTTGCTCTTTTTTGTTGGTAATTCAGATGTTCAAATGTTTGTTAAGCTTAAGGGACTTTACTGCGGGGTCATCAGTCCCTAAACTTACAAACTACTTATGAACTACCGTATACTATAGACGACACATACATCCATGCCGGAGGGGGTATTCGTAGCGGCCGTGCAGACTGTGACTGGCGCGTCGCAGTCCGCTCGGCCACTGCGGACGGCCTGTCGGTAATTTACGACAAAAATAAATAAAGGTTGTTAAATTGTTTCGTGATTGCTTGGGAGATAAATGAGCTATTCGTTATGTTTTACTCATACGTAAATAAAGTTAAAGCATTTAACTCTGTGTAAAAATAAAAAATTTAAAAAAATAAATAAAGAAACTGTGAGTTAAAGGGGTACGTTTGGGCTGGCGCATTCAGAAGTTTCCGATAAACGTTTTATCTGGTTCTTTTCCTAGACACTAAGAAATGGTATTCCCACCCATTGTAAACAGTTCTATTTGAAGCTACACGCTTTGATTTTCCAGTTATTGGAGCAAATTAGAAATTTCAACGGAGTTTTTCCACACATGAGATTCAAGGGATTTTCATGGTACTAGAAATTCTTCTTGAAACACAGTCGAGTGTAATTTTCAGGATCAAATTTTCACACTGCATGGAGTGTGCGCTGATATGTAACTTCCTGGCGGATCAAAATTGTGTGCTGTAACCGGGATTCGATCCTGCGACCTTTGACTATCGCGGGCAAGCGCTCTACCGTCTGAACTATCCCGACTGGCTTCACAGTCCATCGTCTCAACTTTACTTCTGCCTGTTTCTCACCTCCTACTTTCCAGACTTAACAGAAATCCTCCTGCGAACCTTGCAAGACTAGCACTTCCGAAAGAAAGGATGTGGTGGAGACATGGCTTAGCCACAGCCTAACGGATGTTTCCAGAATGAGGAGTGCTAGTCCTGAACGGTTCGCAGGAGAACTTCTGTGAAGTTTAGAAAGTAGGAGGCGAGGTACTGGCAGAAGTAAAAAAATGTTCAAATGTTTGTAGAGCTTATTGGACTTAACTACGGGGTCATCAGTCCCTAAACTTACAAACTACTTATGGACTACCTTATACTAAAGACAGCACAAATATCCATGCCCGAGATGGGATTCGAACCCCCGACCGTAGTGGCCGTGCAGACCTTGACTGGAGCGCCTCAGTCCCCTCGGCCACCGCGGCCGGTGCAGAAGTGAAGATTAGTGGAAGGACTATGAAGCGTGCCAGGATAGCTCAGATGATAGATTGCTTGCCAGCGAAAGGCAAAGGTCCCAGGTTCGAATTCCGTTTCTGGCCTACAATTTTAATCTGCCAGGTAGTTTCAAATGTAATTTTGTTGATCGCAAAAGCTTTCTTGAAAACTTATCTCGTTTTGCATACATAGCAATTTCACAAAGAATGAAGAAGAAATTGATTCAGTACAACGCAGACACAGGCAGCGGCGAAGGGGGGGGGGGCGGGGGGGGGGGCAGGGGGCCTTGCCCCAGGCTGCATATATCTGGGGGCGGCAGTTTCAAATGTTTGTAAAGCTTGTAGGACTTAACTGCGTCGTCATCAGTCCCTAAACTTACAAATTACCTATAAAATAACTTATACTAAAGACAGCACAAACATCTATTCCCGAGGGAGGATTCGAATCCCTGTTTCATGAAACTGCGCTACTGGCCAGTGCGCATGCGCGGCAGGCCTTCGCGCAACTCGTTGCCGAAACTAAACAGTTTCGGTACCTTCCAAATTTGGCGAAACTGATTGCGCGTGTTTTTAGGTTAGGTGATAACCAATACAGAACAAAACACAACATAAAGGGGGGGGGGGCAGAAATAATTCTGTTTTTGAACATATATGCGATGCATAGGTGTTTGTACCATTTTAACGATGAATTCAGGAATAAGCTGCGGCGTTTTAGTGCTTTTGAAGCAATTATTCGTGAATTAAATATTCATGGGTTGACGATTAGTGAATTGGAGACTAAAGTACATTCAATTCCAAATACCTGTACAAACGAACTATGGCAATTGTGGATTTGAGAACACGGTACCGATATTGTAGAGATATCTATTTGGCAAGAAACGTAATGCAATTTTTAATTTCAGTTCTGGTGACAATTATTCACGCATAACAGTATCTTGTTTCTTTATTGCATTACTAACTCTGTTTAAAAGGAACGTAAACTGCTCTGGTGACATTCTGAGTTGATTAAAATAACTTCTAGGGTCTTCGATCGCATTTTTTTTTTTTTTTTTTTTTTTTTTTTTTTTTTTTTTTTTCAGAAACCGATCTGACGTCTTTTTTTAATCCAATCACGAACCCAAACACGTTTCTTAGTCTTTTTATGCTTAGTCTTACCCAGCGACTTCACACAGAGAAGCAATAGCTCCGCCACAACTTTTACAGCTACCAAAACGTTCAGTCTACGACGACTACGGCACTCACAAAACAACGAAACTGGGGTGTATACAATTTGTGCCGTGTCTACAGACATACACGAAACCAGCTGCGCGCAACTCATTTCATGAAACGAGTGTCGCAACCTGGTGTCCTCGTGTAGACTAGCCCTTAAGGCTAGTTTACATGAGGACACTAGGTTTCATGAAACTGGGCACCTGGCCAATGTGCATGCGCGGCAGGCGTACGCGCAACTCGTTGGTGAAACTAAACTGTTTCGGCAACTTCCAACTTCGGCGAAACTGATTGCGCGTGTTTTTAGGTCAGGTTATAACCAAAACAGAACAAAATACAACATAAGGGAGGAACGGAAGAAGTAGTTCAGTTTTTGGACATATATGCGATGCATGGGTGTTTGTGGGATTTTAACGGTGAAAATTTCAGGAATAAGCAGCGGCGTGTTGGTGCGCTTGAAGTAATTATTCGCCGTGAATTAAATATTGTTGGATTAACGAATAGTTAACTGCAGACTAAAACACATTCAATTCGAAATACATATACAAACGAATTATGGCAATTGTGGATTTAGGAACACGGTACAGGTACTGCAGAGACCAATATGAATGTCTACGTGACTAGAAACGTAGTACAGTTTGTAATTTCAGTTCATAACATAACAGTATCTTGTTCCCTTATTGCATTACTAACTCTGTTTAAAAGTAACGTGAACTTCTGTGATGACATTCTAAGTTGATTAAAATAACGTCTAGGGTTTTCAACCACAATTTCTTTCAGCAAGGTCGCTGGGCAACCCAGCTGACGTCTTTTTTTAATCCAGTCACGAACCCAAACATGTTTCTTATTCCTTTTATGTTTAGTCTCATGTAGCGACTTCACACAGATAAGCAATCGCTCCGCCACGACTCTTACAGCTACCAAAACTTTCATTCCTCGGCGACTATGGCTTTCACAAAACTTCGAAACTGAAGTGCCTAAGCGATGTCATGTATACTCTCTGTAAAATAGAGTACAAAGACACTGATTTGTCAGGAAAATAAATGCTGTGTTTATCATGTTGCATTCAGATATATTTTCGTTTCGCTACGAAAAATATTTCCTCCTTCTAAATAAGTCAATCCTCTTGATGTCAGATCGCTATAATATTCATTCCTGGACGAATATATTTTCAGGGATCCTTCACCGAGGTCATATCTGTTATTTACTCAGTTTGCTTAAAAAACAAATAAGAGGTTTCCAGAATTTTATTTCGCAAATACAAATTGTAAAAATTTATACGACACACTTGATATCAATTTAAAATGCATTGTATTGTGTAAGATAGCCCAGTTTGGAATAAAAGCATTCCAAAACAAGTTAAATGAATTTCTTTCCATGTGTTGCACATATTAGTGAACGTTCAGAATAATAATTGCAATTTCTTTCAAAATTGCTCGTGTGTGGTATGTTCAGACGGGAGTGAGCCGCGGCGGAGCGGCCGAGCGCATTGAAGCGCTATGCTACGATGCGCGAAGTCGTTCCCCGTCGGGGTTCGAATCCCCCCCTCTGGCACGGATGTTTGTGTCGTCTTTAGTATAAGGTAGTTCATAAGTAGTTTGAAAGTTTAGGGACTGATTTCCCCGAAGTTAAGTCCCATAAGCGTGACAAACATTTGGACATTTGAAAGGGGAGTGACCGATTGCAGGTATGAGACAATAACGCTGAAGTGTCTCGGCGGCAGCAAGAAATTGTATATATAAAGCAAAAGGAGATTACAAATAATTAATGTTATTTCATACTTGTAGACCAAATGATCTTAAATTTTATATCAATAGCGCAAGTTTATTTGTTTCGCTGCATTTTATTTGTCATGATACGTAGGACCTTAGAGACGAATGAATCCTGAACATAGTGATTGTCGTATATATGGCTACTGGTGGTACACAGAAATTTCGGTCGGTTCTGGAAAGCTGGTCAGATAGCTGAAAGTTACAAGGCGACTGATCACGAAAAGTAGGAAATCCTGGTCCGAGTCTGAGCTAGTCACAAAGTTTCCTATGTCTGCACTGGGTAGTACATCTATACCTAATACAGACCTGGAAATTAGATATTGCGAGTAAACTTGCGATTTAAATAATTTCGACCATTGTAATCCGTCAACATCGAGGATTTGCTAGCAGTGAAGTTGTGACGCTCCTTTCCGTGTTTTAGGCACATTCGCGAGACCATCCGTTGACCTCGTCCCTAGGCTCCATGTGAAGTGAGACGCGCTCTACTTCGATACACGAAGTAATCGTCGCTACACCACTATCGGTAAAAGAGCCATTAAGTAATTTGTATTGGTGGATCTTGAAATACTTAATGTTTGTCCTAATTCGGTAGACAAGGATATTTCGTCACAACTACTTTGCCTTTTTGCCCTAGTTACAGACAAATACTGTTCTCTCAGTGAAAAACCTTCAAAACTACTTAGCTCTACAAACTAATACATGGTTGCTGACGAAATATTTACTGTCAATCCAGAAAAAAGAACTATGTGGCCAACGGGTGTGTTGTAGAAGTAATTTAGTTGATTTAAAAATTGAGTGTTTGTGGCCATATGCATACTTGACGTACCTCATGTAATGGATGTTGGAGTCCTACTGACAAGAACTTATTACACGCCTAATACATGTGAAAGGATTCACTCGACTTTGAGCAGAATACCCCAACTTGTTGCTATGAAAGCCCCACAGACTCGTAAATTGTATGTTGCAAAGTATTTACTTCTCAGTGCAAGACTTATTAATTGAAACTACCTTAAATATATTAATTTTTTGTTTGCTGTTACAGACACTTCAGACAAATAAGTCGATAAAATAGTCTTCAAATAGGATTTGATCAGAATAACATAAAAAATAGAATAAACTAAAAAAAAATATTTAGGTTAAATAAATTGCAGCGTTCCTATTTCATTGTGATACACACTGAAGCAATATTGGTACGTATTGCCAAAGTTTCAATTTTTGTTGTTGCTCTACTCCGAAAAAGCAGTTGGAAGGGGGGGGGGGTGCAGCAAAATGAGTGCCGGTCCCGGGTGGCAGAAACCCACGCTACGCCTCTGCACACAGGAAATCTGATTTTATGTTTTGAGGGAATATCAAACTTACTGCGACATACTCGTATTTACTGGCTGTTTGTTTCTCACCCACAATTGGGCGACCTTTTGGATGCGCTGTTATTTTTTTTTGTTTTTGTTTTTTTTGTTGTTTTTTTTTTGTTTTTTTTGTTTTTTTTTTTTTTTTTGTTTTTTTTTTTTTTTTTTTCAATTTCTGCATTGTTTGATAATGCAACAGGAACGTCGGATACAGTATCGTTTGTCCACGGTAAGGTGACGATTCGTGCGCTGGATGTTGGCAGCGGCAGGAGGCGTGTAACATCGCTGGCGGGAGGCAGCGTCGCAGTGTTGGAAACGTTACCCGTAACAATGTGTGCAGTCATATTTCGCGTCTAGAGGTAGCGTAACGTTGACAGCAGTCTGAAATAAATGGATGTCCTTCAAGTAGTGCAGATGTTTCGTGCTGCTGGCATCACCAGGTAAAATCGTCTTCGCCTGTCAAATTAATATACTTCCATCTAATTACCAATGCACTACTAGTTTCAACGCACTATGGTGTCATTCTCAAATCCCTATAATCAGTGGCGGCGCCAGGCGTCGGCGACGTCGGCCACCGCCGACGGCCTCGCGCCTGTGGGGGCCTCGCGAAACATTGTCAAAATTTTAGGTTTTTCTTATTTTCTTTATATGTGATGTTTAACGGCGCTTTCCAACTGCTATGTTATGTAGCGACGACCTACATCTAATTTACACTAGCTTAACCAATGGACGAACACAACATCCGTACCCGAGGGTGGAGTTCGACCTCCAAAGAGAGCGATCTCGCTCACCGTGGTATGACCCCTTAGTGCGCTCGACCATTTAGTTGTTCGTATTTATTTCCGTATGAGTGCAGCAGTGATGCAATTTTTAGTTAAGTAGTTACAAAACAATTTCTTCAGTATATTTGAGAAAACGATTTGGAAGAAGTGTACCCAAATGTTTATATAACAATCAGAATCATGCTCAGGTCCAGTCAGTACAGTGTCGACCGAGAGTTAAAATTAAGACTAACTTGGAAAGCACAATGAGACAAGAAAGACCATCTGCGTTGCCAGTATTATCAACTGAAGCCGAAATAGCGGCTAGTATTAATTATGAAGTGATATTTAAAAAATTCTGTGAGACGAAAAGCAGAAAAGTTTCTCTCTTTTAACTTGCGTTTGTTTCTTGCAATCTTTTTCATTACAATAATACTGGTATATTATACTAATAGAATTTTAGTATAATGATTATTGATGTATAATTCAGCTCATTTGACATTTTCTGCAATAATGAAAAAAATGAAAGGGGCCTTGCAAAGACGAGTTCGCCGACGCCCAATTTTCGTCTAGCGCCGCCACTGCCTATAATTAAAAAAAATATTACAATGATTCAACCACGTTAAACAGTGAAAGTTTAATAATTTATCAAACCATGAGCGCCGCACGGGAATGGCCGTGTGATCTGGGGCGCAACGTCGTAGAGTATGCGGCCTCTCCTACCAGAGGTTCGAGTCCTCCCTCGGGCATGGGTGTGTGTGTGTGTGTGTGTGTGTGTGTGTGTTGTCCTTAGAATAAGTTAAAGTAGATTGTAAGACTAGTGACCGATGACCTTACCAGGTTGGTCCCTTCGGAGTACAAACATTTGAACTTTTTTTTGAAACAATATGTTCTACGTTCTTGTACAGTCACCATTAAATCATTTGGCTCATTTAATATGTACAAAACATTTTTCGACCATATTGTACAAATGTTTGAATTTTCAAGTGGTCAGTCTTATTCAGTCTTATAGTCCAATTATTCCAAATTTGTAAATATGTAGAGAAACCTATGCCAATTTCGCATGGCTTCCTCTGTATAGGGTTTCACATATATCCACCTGGCGAAGCTCAGAATCAATTACATATTGAATCAAATGCAGAGCCTGAATGCCCAGTGTTCAGCTGTTGGCAAGTGTTTCATCCTTTATGATGATGAAGGATGAGACAGGTGTGCCCACAGCTGAGCACAGGGCATTCACGCTCTACATTCTCTCTCTTTTTTAATTTTGTGGTAAATTGAGAAAATTTACACTGTTTAATTTGATTGAATCATTGCAGTATTTTTGTGATCATAGTCATTTGAGAATGACCCCATAGTGCGCAGAAACTGATAGTGCATTGGTAGTTAGATGAAAGTAAATTAGAAAGTATTTTTTCTAAGAAGCCACTGTGCCTTTGGAACATGTTTTGTTTGTTTCCTATATTGTGTGTGTTTTAAATTTAGTCTCACAAAGCCCGTAAGGACATGCTCATCCTCCTCAGGCTTGTGCCCGCCCAAGAAAAAAAATTCTGTATCCGTCACTGTCAATAGGCCCACCGTATTCCAAACAATGGTTAATTTTGGAATTATATCAAGCTGTGTGAGAGAAGAAAACTTTGTAAGCGCACCTTCAATAGGCAACGATTCTTTCAAATTACCTCAAGCCCTTTCTATACGAGACGTGCTATACACACAAGAAAGACGTTGTCAGCTGCAGCGCTCCTTGCGATAGACCGTCCAACTACAAAGAAGTGTTCAAACGGTACGCATTTGTCGAATCGTCTGCTTCACGTATCTACTTGGTTTCTTGTCAAATTACAGCAAATGAATCGCAAATGAAACGGTAAGATATATTATGATTATTGTGATGATTAAAACATTTATTTGTGTTGTAGACTTCCACTGTGAAACTGTTTTCGTGCAGTTCATGATAACTACGTCGCTCAAATGTGTTAACGTCCTCATTATAAAATGCGAATACATACTTCCAGCCCCTGCGGTTTGAGCCACCTATGTACATGATGAACAAGCTCAGTTGTCTATACATAGACCTTTAACTGTGATAAAGCTTCAAATAATGCTCACCAAAAACAAATATTTCATCTATTAACTACAGAATGTTTCAGGAAAAATAGCAAATATTTTAGAAGACGGTAATAAAGACGATTTGCAGTTAAAATTTCATATAGCGTGTGTCCAGTTTTTATTGGGTACCGAGATTTTGGTGTGTACAACAAATTGAAAGCACATGCAAATTTGGATTTTTTGACTGATTCTTTCGTCGGTTCTTGGTAGATCACCATATTGATTTTTATTTAAACAAGCGTTTTTCGACGTACCTTAAAGTCTGAATATGTCCAAGTAAGCCGAAAACCGGGTAACTACCGGTAAGTGGATATGGACGTGTAGAACATACACAAAATTCTACTTTGAAGTCAGGGTGTTGTCGTACTACCCAGAACCGACGGATAAATCGGTGAAGATGTCTTCATTTACATATGCTCTCAGTTTGTTTGGTTTTCATATTAACAGCTATATCCATGTATTCAATGAAACTTGTGCACGTGTTATATGAAATGTTTAATGCAATTCCTCTATAGTATCACCCAGTGACGTAGCTATGTCACCAAGGGCCCCGGGGCAAAAATGACATTGGGGCCCTCTTTAAACTGAAACTGTACAGATGCAAAACTACTTCATCATCAGTTCCTTACCCTCCACTGGAAGACATAAGGCAAACCTAAATACTACTTAGTAAATTATTATGTGTCACGCAGCAGATAATATTTAATCGTACTCTCTAATATAATTGTGAAATAAATATCAATTAATATGAATAAATAATCATGTCAAAGACATTATTGATAGATGTGAAGCATTGAATTAAAATTTGTGGTGCGGCCGGGAATCGAACCCGGACCTCCATGCTTACTAGGCAGACGTCTTAACCGTTAGACTACCACACCACTAACGATTAAGGCGCCTTTGAATAGTCTATGTACGATTTCCCTCCACAACACAAACTTTAATTTAGCTTCTTTGTTCCAAAGATAATTGCCACTACTGCCAAGGCTCTCCATGCAGCGGAATAGCACCTCAGCAATGGACATGGTGGAACAATCCTGTTATGGTGATATAAATATCAATTAATATGAATAAATAATCCCTGAGACGGATTTTCGTCTCAAATATGTCAAAGACATTATTGATAGATGTGAAGCATTGAATTAATACACAGTAGTGTACTCAGGACAGGAACCTATGTGTCACATATGTAATGAGTCTGGACATTTCAGACAGGACTGTCCTCGGCGAGTTTTTGTGTTAAAAAGTAATTTAAAACAACGCCAGAGGCTTACTGTTAGTGATGTATTACAGCCTTCTGTTCTGGCGCAATCGGATGAGACTGAAAACGTAGCAAATATAGCAAGCTGTTCTGATGTCCCTCTCGAAGATAAGTCTCAGTTTCCACCATTAGTTAAGAAGCCTATTATTGACTCTGGTCATGATAGTGATGTTCAGTCGAAAAAAAGACCGCATGCAAATACTGACAGCTGTTCAGACGCGGAATTATCCGACACACCTCATTCAGTACGTAAGCAAAAACAGTGCGATGAGGTGATACAGCAAGAGATTCAGCACGAGGTTCAGAAAGAGGTAGTGTCGATGGAAATCGACACTCAAGTCTCGAAAACTATGTTAGAAAGCGAGTCCGCAAGTGGGGTTTTATCAAGTAACGTGCCCGAACCAACTGCAGAAGCAGTGGGTCGTACAGAACAACATTCAATTGTCTATAAAACTGTTCAGCAAAGTTTTCCTGACGTGCCCCCTACTCCTGAAATTTGCCCTCAGGAGATATATATCAGTGGTACTGAATCATTAGTTGATAAACAGGGCATAACAATTGACAATGGCAAAGAGAAGATTTCAAAAACAGAAAATCTCAAAGTAGAATTGCAACCTCACGATGCCACACGTCGTAAAACAAAGCCTCAGTCTAATCTCAATGTTCAACGCACTCATGTGAAATCTAAACCTGGGAAAGACACAACCAAATCAAAGAATGTGAGACATGATATCGTCAGACGTGGATCACAAAATGATTTAGCTGATGAATCTAACGAAACTCAATGCTGTTTTGATACACATGACAAATCTCCAGATCCAGCGAATGCAGCGAATAATGCATAGAACTGTTAGTTTTTCTGTTTTTGTTTTGTTTTTCATTGCATAACTGATAAAGAGACCAGGTTACAAAAGTGAGTACATCATGCCTCAGGCCTATACTATCACCACTATAAATATAAACAGAATTCAATCAGATTTAAAAATAGCAGCACTTAGGGAATTTTTATATGAATCAGGGACCGATATTGCCCTTCTGCAGGAAGTAGTGATTCCCAAACTGACAATTACAGGGTTTGTTGAATATATAAATGTGTCACACGACACGAGTGTTGGGACTGCCATTTTGATACGAGAAGGTATTCCAGTCACAACAGTAGAACGTCTAGAATCAGGAAGAGGAATAAGCTTACAGTTATTTGATTTGACTTTAATCAACATATATGCCCCTTCAGGCAGTGCCCATAGAACAGACCGAACGCAGTTTTTTAGTGAGGAACTTATATATCTGCTACGAAAAAATCCACAGAATCTGATAATGGGTGGTGATTTCAATTGCGTTCTTAATAAGAGGGACCAGCAACCAAATTTTAATTATTCTGCTGAATTAAAACAACTAGTCAAACACATGAATTTACAGGATGTGTGGGAGATCAAACATCCCGCATTTGTACAGTATACATATATTGCTCATAATTCCTGCAGTAGACTTGACAGATTTTACATTTCGAAGAATCTTGAATCATCTTTGTTAACTGTTGAAACTGTTCCTGTATATTTTTCAAATCACTCCAGTGTAAAGGCTTGCTTGAATCTAATGGTACAACCTATTCATCGTTTTAGAAATCAGTGGCATCTAAATGTCTCATTGTTACAAGAAACTGAATTAGAAGAAATGTTAACACATGAATGGATGATATGTCTGCGTGCTATAGGTAGATATTCCACAATATTAGAGTGGTGGAATAGAATGGCGAAGCCAAAGTTGAGAAGAGTCCTTATGCAATACAGCGCACAAAGGACCAAGGATATAAAACAAAGTATAGAATATTACTACAGCCTGTTGAGGAACCTTTATGATCAAGCATCAGAGTCCTCCTTTCGTTTAGTGGATATAAAAAAAGTTAAAGCTAAATTATTAACCATAAAACGCAAACAGATGGAAGGGCTGAAAATAAAATCTAAGGCTAAAACCGCTTCAGAAGATGAAATGACCTCTTTATATCATTTGCTAAAGCACGCCAGAAATAGAAGGAGTACCCTTATTGAAGAAATCCGAACTACAAATGGAATGATCCTTAGATCACAAAAGGACATTATTAATGAGATTCATCACTATTATGAAGAACTCTATGCTGACAACCCTGTAAATGAAGACTCTCTTGTTGACTGCTTGGGAATTATCACGTCACAGCTTACCGAAAATGACAATGAGGAAATTCTTTCAGAAGTCAGTGAAGACGAAGTCCATGACGTTGTGAAAACCTCACCTCCAAGAAAATCTCCTGGACCTGATGGGCTGCCTATCGAGTTTTATGCACGTTATTGGTCACTTATAGGAGAGAAAATAACAGCCATTGCAAACGAGATTCTTCAGGGCCATACAATACCTACAGAATTTAAAGAAGCTAAAATTGTTCTTGTCCCAAAAACTAAAGAAAATAAAATGTTAAATAATTTTCGACCTATTTCTTTGCTTAATACAGATTATAAAATAATCGCCAGACTTCTGAATAGAAGAATTTCTTCGTTTGCAAACAAAATCATAAGTGTGCATCAAAACTGTGTAGTTGGTAGGACTATATTTCAAAACATAGCTGAATATCGAGATATCATTTCAATAACTGATGTGACTAGAATCAAATGTGCATTGATCTTTTTAGATTTCCATAAAGCATTTGACCTTGTCAATCACACATACCTGCTTAAAAATATGCAAAAACTGGGTTTTCATGAGAGGTCTCTCCGCGTGATTAAAAACATTGCAACAGGCATACATGCAAGAATAGCGGTAAATGGACAAACAACGAAACAAATAGAAATAAAAAGAGGTGTTCCACAGGGAAGTCCTCTTTCCATGCTTTTATTCGCTATTTCACTTGATCCCTTGCTTCGCAATGTGCATGCAAATTTGACAGGCATAACAATGGCTGGCCATAAGACAGTAATCAGAGCTTACGCTGATGATGTTGTCGTCCGAAGTTGCAATGAAATAAGTACATTAGAAAACGTGACTAGAACATACTGTCAGGCTTCGGGAGCAAATATAAATGCTAACAAAAGTAAAATTCTGAAACTGAGAGGCTTTGACCATGTAAATGTTGATTGGGCAACCTCAGTCAGCCAACAAAAAACATTAGGAATAGTGCTCATGGCAAATGTGATGAAAATGGCAGCTAGAAACTGGAAGGACGCAGCGAATAAAGTACAAGGGGCCATAATGGATAACTTATCACGTCACATAAATCAAGTTCAGAGAGTAAAATATATAAATTTGTGGATACTATCAAAAGCTTATTATACGGCACAAGTATTTCCGCTCCCAAAAATGATAGCTAAAAAAATTATGTCAAAAGTTACAAACTTTCTGTGGAGAGGAGAAGTATTTAGAGTCACTGCTAAAGTAGCCACTCTAGATCCCAGTCACGGTGGATTAGGCCTTGTAGACATAACTACCAAAGCATCAGCACTCTTCGTTAAACGGACGATGAACATTATACAGCAGCAACCTGGAAGCATTACAAGTAAACTTTTCGATGTTCTTAAACCGTCAAGTCTTCAACCTCCAATCGATGTAAGAAACATCAATGTTTGCTTACAACACGTGAGGACCTTTTATATCGAAATGAGTTATGTCAACCATACACTTTTATGGTCAAGTCACCTAACAGCAAAGGCTATTATGAATGAAAGAAAGAAATGTGAAAGAAGGAATAAAATAGAAGATAGGTCAAGAAATGTGGACTGGGATGCAGTATGGCGAAATATTAATCTAAAAGGACACTCTTCGGACGTAATAACAGCTTGGTACAAAGTCGTCAATAATATAATTCCCACCAACGAACGACTCTGTGGAATCGGTATAAATCAAACAGATCTATGCCAACGATGTAATCTTGTTGATACAGTTATACACAGATTTACCTGTGGTGGAAACTTAAATAACTGGAAATGGGTGAGAGCGCAAATAGCACTCCTCACAAGAACTTCACCTGAATACGTATCTCCATCCATAATATGTAGACCAGATGCAAGATATTTTCCAGAGAAAAAAAATAACGCAGTATACTGGTTATTGGGAAAGTACGTGAGCTACGTCGTTAACAATCTTGGACCGGACACCACCATTGACTTCAAACTGTACATGCAGGATGAATATAAAAAACTTAGCAAGTATATGGACCAAAAATCCAAATATGGAAACATGCTTATTATCGTATTTGAACGAATGGGGATAGGTTAATATATATACATGGACTAATTGAATATAAGTTTATATCGATACCTACAAGAAAAAAACTGAAAGTGTTTGAGAAGCCTACATGCTAAGGTTAAATTATTTAAAAATTGAACTGTAAAATAGGAGTAAATCAACATGTTTTCTTTTTTTTATGATTGTTTATGTGTGAGTATATCATTATGAGTACCTGTGTAAAGTATTTTACTTGTGCATATGTATTCCAAGGTGTTATAATTGATGTTCTCTGTATACAGTACAATGTACAAGGAATAGAGTAAATAAAAGTTTATTTAAAAAAAAAAAAAAAAAAAAAAAAAAAAAAAAAAAAAAAAAAAAAAAAAACGGTTAAGACGTCTGCCTAGTAAGCATGGAGGTCCGGGTTCGATTCCCGGCCGCACCACAAATTTTAATTCAATGCTTCACATCTATCAATAATTGTGAAAGTTTGTTATGCTGTCATGCAAAAGTTACTATGTGATTTGGACGAAATTTTACAGAGGGGTAGAGTTGGAGTTGGACCTAGGTAGGACATACAAATGAAAATGCCCCGTGGGATATTTTTCGTCAGCGGTGATAGCAGGCGGACTGTTGTCAGTGCCGACAACTCACGCTCGCTAAACTACTGCGCTCATTTCGTTGACAGCCCAGTCAGAGAAGGAAAATAGGGGAAATATTCGTGTAGAATGGTTTCACCAAAAGTAAGTTGCCGGATTTTGTTTGATTAAACACTTTGGGTAGAGCCGTGCTCCTTCCAGGCCTCTTGAAGTATAAGTTATGTCTGGCCAGGAAAAAGTAATAAGTAAAATAACTAAGTCGATATCTTCGCTTATTATCGTGACAGTGGGGTAGAGGGCAGCGTCTTGATGCACAATTTACTATTGAGACAAAGTAGTTATTACATGAAGCTTCTGATCCGTGAATGTAATTAAACCTTTAAATGGCAGAATAAACGAATAGTGTGCGGGTACAAACGTACCTTAAAAGATTGCGTGAAGTGCTGAATTCTCACCATTACTTTAAAACACAGAGTTGTTTGTTTTTCACATAGAAGAACTGAGCGGAATGCGGCGGAGGGTATAGTGTTAGTATGAACGTAAATTGAAGAGCGAATAGTTTTTAATGCCGAATCCATTTCCCGCCTACCACTGCAAGCTACTGTGTAGAAAGGTATGTCGATTCTGTTCGGTAGTCCTTTCAGTATTCAGTATTAACGCATTTGTGGAGAACAAACATGCCTGTTTCCTGGCGCAACACATTTTGTGGAAAATGCGCACTCTCCAGGTCTGTCTGCGCAGTACATCATCTGTGATTTATGAGGTGCACTGAGGAAGAGTCGGTATAACTTTCTAAAACATCTTGTAATTTCCTCTTGCGACGTATTGGGGTAGACAGAGTGGGGACTCATTTCTCGCTATTCGTTTTGCAGGCGCACAAAGAACGGCAATGCCTGACCATTCCAGCGGTCTGCCCTTTCCCGCACCTTCTGCTCTCCATCCCCCCCCCCACCCCTTCCTGCTGTCACCTGTCACATCCCCACAAGAAATCATATGCCCAATACTGTTCTACTGTACTGAAATATGCTGCATACATTTAATATTTTGTCTCAGTCCATTCTGTTTAACAATAACTATATTAAAATATTGGCTGCCAAAGATATACATGGGTTACTGACCTTCGGGGACCATTTACTTTTTTCCATATTCTGCTTTAGTTTGCTTGAAGTAAGCTATTTAAGCACAAATAAGTTGAAAATATTGCAATTTAGCACCTTAGTTTATTTTTTTTCTTGTGTGAGTTACATATGACTCACATGGCGCCAGAGTAAAGTGCCAGGTGTGTCATTTGCTATGTCGCTAATACTTTTGGGTTGGTACTCCTGTAAGTCTTTCATCCACAACATTATTTGCGTACAGTTCCATTACTGTTTTCCTGCATTGTTACTACAGTCTTTATTCAGTGTTTTTTGTTCCGCAACACTGTGACATTGTTGCAGGAGAAAGTGTCTCGTAGAAGTTATATAGATGATTAAAGGCATGTACAGAAGGTTTTAGATGAAGTTATGGACATAAGTGAAGAAGATGAAGATACTACTGACATGGAAAAATAAGAGGAATGTGTTGACGCTGAGTACTGCTCATGGAGAGGAAGAAGCTGAAGTTCAAACCAACGAGGCACAAAGAAAAAATCAGCAATGATAACTGACTATAATCAGTCATTTATAGATCTCTCTCACCAAATGAAGGCGGGATGTGAAATGGTACAGGAAACTTGCAATTGAACTGTTGACAGGGCCAGCACTGGTAAATTCTCTTATGAGTTACCGATACATCAACAAGACCATCTCAATCACAGAATTAAAAGAGGAAGTGACTTTGAGACTACTCCATACAGAAGATGCCGATGCCCCTGAGAAATCTCTCACCATAGCCACCGAGCTGCCTGCAGACTGTGCTCTTGTGAACATGGGAGCAGTAATTCATAGGTAATACGGATGCTACGAAAAAATGGAGAATGAATTTGGACGAGAGCAAGCTGTCAAGAAATGCGAACATACATGGAAATGTAAGAAATTGTGACATATTTTTGCGAAGAGTGTTTCTTCATAAAGTATATTGCATGCAGGTGTTAAACATACAAAGTGGAATTACCCAATTTTTTTCAGTCTGTTTCATTGTTGTTGCAATTAGAGTTGGAGAATATAATTAAAACTGTAGGTGATAAACAATCTACTGTATAAGTAATATGTAACACCAAATAATAAATTATAAAAATATGACTGGGCCATTTGAGTTATATATAATTCACGATTTCAAGTGTCAATAACTACTCTTGAGCTCTTGAAAACTGGAGGCCACGAATAAAATTTGTTAATGGGGCCATAACATACTGTAACACCAGGTCACAGCACGCTAATGTTACAACTACACCACGGAGCTTTAAATGGAAAAATGTCCGTGAGTTGTGTTTACTTCACGTGGCCCGAAGAGAAGACTTCCTGTGACTTATATTTAACTCGCGTGGCAGGCAATGTGTTAAAACATTGTTTTCTAAAAGTTGGGATTTTTTCTATTTCTTGTAACACGAATACTAATAGCTCTTGAAAAAAATCATAGTCAGTTTTCGCACCTCACTGTGTATCACGAACTTAATGATTGGCGTTTTTCAAGTCGTGGGGATTTCGTTCGTGTTTCCTCACGCACCAAAGTCAGAATGAAAGAATACCTACTGGAGTAATAAAATGCTTCAAACTGTTAGATTGCAGATGTTGGCAAAGATATGATTTCTGATAGTTAATTATCGGTAAGCGTTTTCGTGACTACAGTACATTATAGTAATAATATGGGTACACAATTAAAAAGTAGTCATTTTTATTTTAACAATTATTTTACAATCTTTTCCTGGTTTTTGTTTTTGCAAAATCATCAATAAGCTCTGTTAAATCTAGACTTGATGCAATCTTGTTTTCGATTGCTATGAGTGTCAAATGTCCGAGTCGAGCTTGAGCTATACTGTATCTCCGATACGTTTTGAGAATTTTTAATTTGGTAAACGACCTTTCGGCTGCTGCAGAAGAATAAAACTTCAGTAAATACTTCCGTAAGCTCACATTCAAATTCAAATGTAAATCTATCGGACCAAACTGCGTGGTCATCAGTCTGTAGCTTACAAACTACTTAAACTAAGGTAAACTAACCTAAGGACAAACGAACACAGCCATGTCCCAGGGAGGACTCGAACCTCCGACGGCGAGCAACCGCGCGCTCCGCAGCGAGGCGCCTTAGACCGCTCGGCTACTCCACCGCGGCAACCTCGCATTCTAATAATGAATATTTTGTTATAATTTCCTTACATAATTGTCAGGCGCGGCTCGTGGTTTTCATACTAGGGAAGGCTCTGACATTTACCGATCGGAACAAAACTAGACCTCGAGCTCTACGTATGTCTGTAACCACGACGATTTCCAGAAAGGGGGGGGGGGGGGCAATGTCATATTTTACCTGAAACTTTACGTACTACACCTTCTTCCTGTTTCAGAAGCAATTAAAAATCAAAGGCTAAAACCAACATAAAGCCCTCTGATAGCTTTTATCTACTGATATTACGTCTCAAGACTTTATCGCAATAAACAGTACTAAGTGGCACCGTTTGCAGGAATCTTTAAAGTGGTGTGGATAAAATACGCTGCTTGCTTAATGTAATGATAATTTCAATTGTAAACATGAGGTGTAATATATAATTGTGAGTAACAGTGAATAAAGTGCGCATTTTGATACACTTCTTTCATTCCTATCCGAACTCCATTATTGCGGCCACTCATAACAGGAGCACCGTCGTAACACTGAGCTATCAGTTTTTCCGGTTTTTGATGTTTATTCATTTCCTCCAGCTCGCAGAGAATTGCTGCAGTTACATTCTCTGCAGTGTGGCTTTTCGCTCGTACAAAGAAAATAAATCATTTATTTTCCTCAGTAATTCATAGCGAATTATGAAGACCAATTGAGACAAATTTGCACAGTCAGTCGTTTCGTCAACTTCGATTGCGAGGTAATTTGTTTGCGACAGTTCACTCCTTATGAGATTGTGGCATACTTCATAAATCGATTCTAGCAGATCATTTTGAAGTAAAAGTCACTAAAACTTAGCCACAATACATGCACAAAAGACGAAACCAATAACACACGTTAACCGCTAACTCAAATCAGCGAGGACGGAATCGAACGTAACGGGATATATTTCGCGCGCTTTTTTCTTAAATCATTCGCCATTCTCTCGCTAGGTGGTGACACTTTACGGTACCGCATTGTAGTGCACTCTAGTGAGAAATTTGCGAACTTATTGTAATACCGGATACAGCAACCAATATCAGAAACAAAAAGTTATCTAAAACTCTATTAAAACAGTAAAACTAACGAGTGGTAAACCGCACACCAAAACATAACAGACGTTTACAGAGACAAGAGATACGATAGTGAAGTTTCAGCCACTCTTTATTCTCTTTTGAAGTAAGCAGAAGAACGTGAAAGTAGTGTGGAGGTTGGTAGGACACACTTAGGCTACGAGCTCGGAGCCTTTGAGACGCCCATAAAAGCAATACACCAACGAACCCCCACTCCCAACCCTCCACTACATGGAGCTAAACGACACCTCAAGGCGCAGCCTTAAGGCTACTACCCTATTGAAAAACATTGTTCAATATCAACAGTTCCAAAAACATTCATCTTCATTCTTTACATCCGTGTGACGGAAAAATGCTAAATGAATTCTGATGATTATAATTCTGTAATCTGTTGTTGATACATATATTTCAATTTTGGGGGGGGGGGGGGGGCTGGGGGGAGGGCGGCTCCGCCTCAAAGCCTTTAATTACAAGCCGCACCTGATAAATGTTGAACTGTCCATGTGGGGTCAATTTCGGCAGGAGAAATTAAAAGTCGAAATTCCTTCATTCAACTAAAATATTATATACAGTATAACGTCTATTATCTGAAGTAATTTGGGGACATGGATATTCGGAAAACCGGTTTATTCGGATATTCGAACTGTACAGTAAATGTATATATATTTTATTTGGAGGAGCGCAATCCTTCACACTGCGCTGAGCCGGCACGCCGCAACACTTGGAAGATGCAACTGTTGCTGTGAGCAGCTTTGATGCTGCTGCTACGTCTGCCGACTGAAGTGTGCCGATTGTTGGACACATTGACTGACAGCTTCGCCTTTTAGCAGCGCCACATAGTGGCATCTTGTGAAGGCCCAATTAAAAGCATTGTTCCGCCAGCCGGTGGTCCAGGCGGCTACTGTGGGATACTTGGTTTAAGGGGAAGGAGATATGATGGACGATAGGGTGGGAAGGTAAAAAGAAATTAAATAACAAATTCGATGCTTTACTGTAACTCTTTTCGAATCGTAGGTCACGAAGGCCGAGGGGCCCCTGGAGCTCGGGGCCCCGGAGCACTGCCCCGCCTAGCCCTAGAATAGCTACGCTACTGGTATCACGACTACGACTGAGTCGAAAAACTACGTTCCTCTGAGCAGGAGACAAGTATACATTCTCAAACAAATTCGCGACTTGGCTTCGTTTGTCTGCTGGGTTCCCCATTCGGTCGTCGGCGAATGCGCGAAGCACTTCCATACGCGTGAGAATAGGATCCTCCCTAATCCATCTACTAATGATCGTATGCGTGCATCTTGTGCAAGCGGACACGTCTGCATTGTACCCACCCATGGGTAATCTCATAAGCTCTCACTTCCCGTATAGAAAGGGCTTTACACTTTAGCTCGTCGATAACAGTTTCTACGGAATATAGGCCATCGGGACTTTCGAATATGTTTCACGGTACCATGGTACCTAATAGCCCAACTTTAATTTCTATGAGAGAAACGAGCACCAATAACGTTTAGACTGTAAGATAAATATTGTTGAAACGAGATAGAATGGCTGACCAGTACTTACCATTGTGCTGTACCGCCGATAGTAACACAAATGAAGAAACAGAAAAAAGGGGACAAAAAGGACAAGCTTTCGGAACAGAGTCTATCAGCTCTATCAGCTCTGGAACACTATCTTTCCCAACGCCCACCTGAAAGCCTCCCAAAAACCTCATTCCTTGTTACACTTGCTAATTTCATACTCAACAATAATTACTTCACCTTTGAGGGCCAGACCTACAAACAAATCAGGGGGACAGCTATGGGTACCAGGATGGCCCCTTCCTATGCCAACCTCTTCATGGGCCACATGGAAGAGGCATTCCTTAAGACACAGAAGTTGCCTCCCCTGGTTTGGTATAGATTCATAGATGATATCTTTGTGGTCTGGACTCACGGTGAAGAAATCCTTCTGAACTTCCTTCACGACCTTAACTCCTTCTCCAACCTTAAATTCACCTGATCCTTCTCCAAAACTCAAACCACCTTCCTTGATGTTGACCTTCACCTTGCTGAGTCTCACATCCACACCTCAGTCCATATTAAACCCACTAACAAACAACAGTACCTCCACTTTGACAGCTGCCATCCCTTCCATATTAAACGATCCCTTAGCCTGGTCATCCGTGGGAAACGTATCTGTTCCAGTTCCGAATCCCTCACCAGCTACAACAACAATCTATCCAATGCTTTCCTCTCCCGCAACTACCCTAAAGACCTCATCCACAAACAGATCTCCCAAGCTGTCCATTCCTCTCCCTCCAAAAACAATGTTCCTAACCCCAGACCACCCAGAAGCACCCCCTTAGTCACCCAGTACCATCCTGGCCTGGAATGCCTCAACAAATTCCTCAAACAGGGCTATGACTTTCTCAAGTCATGCCCTGAGATGACACCATCACTCCAAACTGTTCTTCCCACACCACCCAGAGTAGCCTTCCACCATCCTCCCAACCTCCGCAACATCCTTGTCCAACCTTACAACATCCCAAAACCACCCTCCCTACCTAATGGTTCCTACCCCTGCAACCGATCCCGCTGCAAAACCTGTCCAATGCATCCTCCCACTACCACATACTCCAGCCCCACCACAGGAAAAACCTACCCGATTCAAGACAGGGCCACATGTGAGACAACACATGTCATATTCCAGCTGACATGTGTCCACTGTTCAGCCTTTTATGTTGGTATGACTACTAACAAATTGGCTGAGCGGATGAATGGGCACAGTCGGACTGTTCACCTGGGGGACACCCAATATCCTGTGGCAGAACATGCCCTCCAGCATAACTCCAGGGACCTGGGCACGTGTTACACCACACGTGCCATTTGGATAGTACCAACAAACACCAGTCCCTCAGAGCTACGGAGGTGGGAACTTGCCCTCCTACATATCCTCTCCTCCTGCCACCCCCCTGGCCTAAATCTACGCTAACCCCTCCCCTTCCTCCATCCTCAGCTCACCTATTCATTATCCATTCCTTACCTCTCTCTCTACCTCTCCTTCCCGCCCTCTCTGTCATTCTCTCTATCTCTCTCCGTGTGTGTGTGAGTGTGTGTGTGTGTGTGTGTGTGTGTGTGTGTGTGTGTGTGTGTGTCCATCCATATTTCCCTGTTTATGAAAAACGTTTTAGACCCCCCCCCCCGCCCCTCCTACACCCCTCAGCATCATTCATTTCACTCATCTTCTCTTCTCTTTACTACTTGATCTTTCCTCTTTGGTTATATTTATCCTCTCTGGCTTGGCTCAGTACATACATGCAGTATCTCTGACGTCCACACTCGCGAAACACCACCTTCATGACCTAGGTCGTGAACCACCTTTCCCTTCTGTTCTCATACTTTCTTCTTCCCTTCTCTCTCAACTGACGAAGGAACTCTGTTCCGAAAGCTTGTCCTTTTTGTCCCCTTTTTTCTGTTTCTTCATTTATGTTTCTTCATTTGTGTTACTATCGGCGGTACAGCACAATGGTAAGTACTGCCAGCCATTCTATCTCGTTTCAACAGTATTGATCATCTCTGAGGAGAATTTTCATCATTAATCGAAGACTGTAAGATAACGTAGCTTAAAGGAGTTTCCAACGAATATGTCGCGAGAAAGATTTCCGTCCACTATTCCGAATTGTTTATGCAGCTAATTCTTAACGCCACTCCTGATTGACTAGGCTCGTTTAAGCTACTTTCAGGTGCGAGCAAGTAGGCTTTACTGCGCATGCGCAGCTACGATGACTTATTTGGAGCCAATTCTAGTAGGATTCTCATGCATAGCGGTGGAACAGCTGAACTGCGACCTCATTATTTTGGTATTCCTATATAAAGCCGAAGAATTATGCAGAACGACAATGGTTTAATTTTCAGTTTTATTAGTGTGACTTAATGAAACCATGATAAGGGTACTAAAACTTTTCACATAATACATCATACGTACAAAGTAACGAAAATGATAGACCACTGAACTATTTGTTGGCAGTGTATTCCAGTAATTTGCCAAGGAATGACAGTCTATAGATTTAAAACGTAAAAAACACAAATCAAGACCAATTGAAGCATAGATAATGTACCACAGACATATAAACATTGTTTCTTCGATAATAGGTGTCTAAAAGAAAAAAAAAAATCTTATTAAGCTGTCAATAAAGTTATTTATTTTATTCGCTATTACTGATTAAATCGCCTGCTTATTAACCTTCAAGTAAACATTTACTAATATTCGTAGGTGCAGAATAAACAGATCCTACATTGTTTCATAAAACAACAATAAACCAAGAGTATCAATTTCGTAACCTTACTCAAACCACTATTCGCCTTTAAGAGTACATCAACATGTCCAGATTAACGTAGGTATGCATGATATTAAGGGTTTTTTTGTGGTTTTCAGATTACCAATTTCCTTCAAGTATACCCTCGTGTTTAGTTCTTTATTATAGCAGAAGTCTGTTAACATTGTATGCATTACACAATAAAACGCGAGCTCTTTACAACACAGCGAAAAGTTTAAACAAGGCAACAGTCTAGATATTGTTTCAAATAAATTGACGCCTCTGTGGCAAAGAACAGTTTACTGTAGTTGATTGATAAAAAATGACAAGACACTTGTACACGAAGACATACAAATGAAACTATCACGAAAGTAAACACGGATCAAGTGGAGCGCCCTCCCACTACAACTCAGACAATTCTGCGCATGCGCGAATCTGGCTGCTTGAGTGCACACGAATTATTTTTCCCGGTAGTCTGGTAGCTTGCGGTTACTCTTAAACAGCAAGCAGCCACTCGGCAAGTAGCCACAAACAGGAGAAGGCGCTGCTTGAACTTAATTACAGCTCTGCGCATGCGCAAGCTGCTCTCTGGCAGCTGCCTAAACAAACCTGCTGCCTTCACTTCCCAGTTCCCATGATTCATCCCACACTAGCAATATAAGAGACCGCCGCCACCGAAACTACAATTTAGCCGCAATCGATGTCTTCATTTAAAATTTATATACCGTACATACTGTATATACAGTTATTGGTACCGTACGATATTACTGTTTTTCCATGGTTACATACATACATCATTGTCGTCAAATACGGTTCTTACGTAAATTACTACTTTATTGAAGTTCATTGTTGTACGAAGTAAGCACTGTTCACAAATCGCCGCTACGAATCTTAATATCAGGTTAATGTCTTGCTGATTTGGGTCTCTATATGTGTATTTTCTCCAAATATTTATAATAATCACGATCTTAATCTCTTATAGGCCTACCGGTTTGCCTAATACAGAATAGGGTAAAATTTTACGACGCTTCTCGCCGGGCTCCAGTGCGTGTGTTGGTAACAGATGAACAATGAAGTGTATAATTGCGTCAATATTTTTCACGATGTACTGAGTAAATGTAATTGCTATTCGTTTCACTCGCAACAAAATTAATACTGTACCTGCTCTATGGTTAACAGGTTCTTGTGTGTACCCTTTTCCGTTCAGGAAAAAAATGGTTTTAATTGAAGTTGTCACGAAAAAACATTTATTGGTGATCTGAGTTACCGTCATTACCATTGGTGCTAACATAACCACTGCAGCCCGGCGGGAAGCGTCGTACAATTTAACTCAGAATTGCACTATAAACAGTCATTATTAACTCCATAAAAAATTCCACGCCCCAGTTTCGGATATTTCCGTGTGATATCCCAAGTGAGTTATTATGCGGTCTTCAGTGTATAAAGAGCTTTACTTTTTATCTTTTTATACTGTGCTGTATGCTTTTGCATTTACTTAAAATATTTGAGACCAAGGTATTCATAGCTTTTATGGTCCTGACATATGATTTGTCAATTGAATTTGTGTGTCTTATGAAGGCGTAGTCATATTCTTAGGTCAAGATTACTCAGATTTTCTTTTGTGTATATTATACTAGCCAACTTTAAATATACCCATACCGGTAGTCCTAAACAAGGTAGAGACATCGTATTTATGTTCCTGGAATAATAACTATATATTCTCATTGTGTGTGTTCTGGAATACATCTGATGTCCTGTTTTACAATTTTCATAGGTTTAGAGCTGGGCGAGTTTCTGCATTGCAAATTGAAGAAATCAAACTAAGTAGACCTATAGGCTACAGAAGTAGAGTTTCACTTACACAACCTCTCAGCATATGCAGTTGGTACATAAAAATGAAGCTTAATTTAGTTACCGGTACCAGAATATGTGTATCACTGCATTGACATTGATCATTATAGACTCCAATAAGGTTGTCAGTTATTTCCCTGTGCAGAAGCATTTTGTATTAAAATCAGTTTTTTGTTTTGCTTCTATTTATGTGTGCAGCATTAAGTTAGTGTGAATCTACAAGGTGCACCTAGGTGTTGATGCTGCTTTCTGGCTAAGATAGCTGATGACTCAAAGACAACCATTGATAATATCTTTATAGTAATGCCTCATGACCTAAATTACATTATAAAAGCAACAATACTGGCAAGTAACCTTTCAGACCAAGACATGTAGTTGCTTTTGCTAGATGTTAATACTGATCAGGGTATAAAATCTATCAAATCTGAGTTCAAGAGGGTGGTCAGTAAGCCAAAAATTGTTTTAGGAAACTATGTAAAGACATGAATTAGAGTGATGTGCACAGTGCTCACAGCATTTATTTATTTCATCATCATTTGATTGCTCTTTGGGGCAATATTGGATACATCAAGCATGTGTTGCAGTGTAGCCTAAGTACAATACAATCAGCATAGATATCTATTTTCACCTTCTGGTTTAGCCTAATAATGCTAATGTGTTGATCAAAACATATTATAGATTGCATGTGAAGTTATCATTTACAACTACTTGTAGCACTTTTCACAAATAGGCCTAGACCCTATTGGCTTAGAGAAGATTTTCTTTCGGTTGATTTTGTTTTAGTCTCAAAATGTTCATTCTTACTATACAAACATGCCGTATTCTCTTAGTTTTGTTTTGAATTGAGTAAATAGAAAAATGGCATTATTGAAGAAAAAACAGTCTTATTAATTGACAACATGTAAATTTACGGTGCCTCTGGACTAAGTAGATTAGATTAGATTAGTAATTTTTCCATAGATCATGAATACGATACTTTGTAATGATGTGGAACGTGTCAGGTTAATGAAAGGTGTCTTTACAAATTATTACTTTGTACTAAATATTACATGACACTTTTTTTCAGATTTGCTAATTTATATCTCAATATTCATCTACAGTGTAGAGGAGTTGCCATTCAGAAATTCTTTAAATTTATTTTACAATGCTAGTTGGCTATCTGTCAGGCTTTTGATGCTGTTTCGGAGTTGACCAAAGGCTTTTGTGGCAGCATAATTCACCCCTTTCTGTGCCAAAGCTAGATTTAACCGTGAATAGCGAAGACGAATCTTTCTCCTAGTTTTGTAGTTATGTACACTGCTATTGCTTTTGAATTCGGTGGGATTGGTAATAACAAATTTCATAAGTGAATATATATATATATATATATATATATATATATATATATATATATATATATATATATATATAATAAAGATATTTGACTTACCTAGGAATTTTTCGTCTTAATATATATATATATATACACGAATATTATAGAGGAAAAATTCCTAACAGGAAAAATATATGTAAAAAATAGATGAAGTACACTTACCAGGCGAAGGGGCACAGGCAGTGATAGCAACAAATAAACACACAGACACACACACACACACAAACGCAAGCTTTCGCAACCTAGCTGCTTCGTCAGGCAGAAGGGAAGGAGAGGGAAAAAGGAAATGATGAGGGTTTTAAGGGAGTGGATAAGGAGTCATTCCAATCCCGGGACAGGAAAGACTTACCTTGGGGGGAAAAAAGGAGGGTAAACAAATACACACACACCCACACATTTACACAGACGCAAGTACACTTAGGCAGACATACTGTAGAACTGTAGAAAGCAAAGAAGTTAGACAGAGATGCCAATTGAGGCAGGGGCTCTGTCCCTCCTTTTTTCCCCCCAAGGTAAGTCTTTCCTGTCTCGGGACTGGAATGACTCCTTATCCACTCCCTTAAAAGCCTCATCATTTCCTTTTCCCTCTCCTTCCCTTCTGCCTGACGAAGCAGCTAGGCTGCAAAAGCTTGCGTTTGTGTGTGTGTGTGTGTGTGTGTGTGTGTATGTTTATTTGTTGCTATCACTGCCTGTGCCCCTTCGCCTGGTAAGTGTACTTCATCTATTTTTACGTAAATTATAGAGGGAAACTTTCCCGGTGGGATAAATGAAAATAAAAATAGAAAAGAGATGACTTACCAAAAGGATATAAATTATAGAGGGAAACTTTCCCAGTGGGATAAATAAAAATAAAAATAGAAAAGAGATGACTTACCAAAAGGACCGGCTCGAGCCGGTCCTTTTGGTAAGTCATCTCTTTTCTATTTATATATATACTGTGAAGATCCCTAATTTTTTAAATAATTGTCAGCAGGATGATCTTGTATGGGCTCCAGCAGTTATTCTGATTACACGCTTTTGCCCAAATAATACTTTTTTACTCAATGATGATTTATCCAAGAAAATGATGCCATACGAAAGCAGAGAATGAAAATAGGCATAGTAAGCTAATTAACTGAGATGAATATCACCAAAAATTGCAATTACCCTAATATCATAAGTAGCTGAACTCTAACGTTTCAGCAGATCTTCAATGTGTTTTTCCAGTTCAACCCCTCATCAATGCATACACCTAAAATTTTTGAGTTTTCTACCTTTGTTACAGATTTCTGACCAAAGTCTATATTTATTAATGGGGTCATTCCGTTTACTGTATGTACTGTGTTTTATCAGAATTTAATGATAGTCCATTTGCTGAGAAAGATGTCATTTACAATTTCTTCAGTTATGGTAGTTCTTGTCTGTCAGGTGTGATAACTATACTTGTATCATCAGCAAAAATAACCAGCTTGCATCTTCATGAATATAGAATGGCAAGTGATTAATATCTATTAAGAACAGTAAAGGACCCAAGATCGAACCTTGTGGCACCTCATTTTTGATTGTTCCCCAGTTTGAGGTATCAGCTATTTTTTGCATATTATGTAAACTACTTTTATCAGCCTTCTCCACTCTTTAGTTTAGTTTAGTTTATTATCATCCATTGCATCATATACATTATATTGGAATTGTCGTTTCTGTACAGCATTGGTACTGTACAGATTTACAAGTTATATAATATACATACAAATTAACAGTTTACATTATATTAAAAAATTAGACAATTACCTACTGCATTAGTCATATATTAGTCTTTGTTATTGTACAGTTCACTTAGAGATACATATACAAAAAGAGTACATAACTTTTACAGTATGGCTGCTTCATACAATGGCAATTAGTAGAAATACAGAGATTTTTTAAAAGTTTGGTGATTAAAAATATTCTTCTATTTCATGGAAACATTTATCTAATAGGTAGTTTTTTCATTATAGTTTAAAATTTTTTTCATCTTCTGTTTCATTTATGTAAGCTGGCTAGGCATTGTAAAGTTTTACTCCACGGTGGCTCATATGCTTTTGAGTTTGTGTTTTTCTCACTCTTTCTACATGCAGATACTTACTGAAGCTTGTATTGTAGTTGTGAAAATCTGAATTTAGATGAAAACTGGTCAAGTGTGTTCTGATATACATTACACTTTTATATATGTACAGAGAGGGTACAGTAAGTATTCCTAACTGGCAGAATAAAGGTTAGCAATGTGTTTGAGGAGGGCTGAGTGTCATGATTCTAATGGCACTTTTCTGTAATTTAAAGATGTCAGTCAAGTGAGATTTTTTCCTCCCCAAAACATTATTCCGTAAGATGCAATGGACTGTAAATAAGCAAAATGCACTGTTCTTGTACATTCTTTGCTAGAGACTCTGGATGTTATTCTCAGTGTAAAACATGCAGAATTGAGTTTATGTGATATGTATGTCACATGTTCGTTCCAGTTCAAGTTCTGATCTATATGGATGCCCAAGAATTTTTTTGTCTGTGTGTTTTCTATCTCCAGGTCACCGAAATATAAATGGAGGTCTTCTTTTTCATTGGCCTTACTGTACTGAATGTAATTTATTTCATTTGAATTAAGTGTTAATTGGTTTGCCTGGAACCATTTTCGAACATAATTAAGAACATTCCCAATTGTAGTGGATAAGAATTTGCTGTCATCACTTATAATTATACTTGTGTCATCCGCAAATAACATAATTTTTGATGAGCTGTTTGGGTTTTTAATATCATTTATACAAATCAAGAAAAGTAGGGGGCCAAGAATATTACCTTGTGGGTTTCCGATACCAATTTTATTTTTTGCTTATTGTGGGAAGATATGATTTCTACAATTTGGGTTCTGTCTTAGAGATATGACTCAAATAACTTCCTTCCAATTCCTCTAACACCTAATGCCTCCAATTTTACCAGGAGAATTTCATGGTTTACTGTATCAAAGACTTTTGAGAGATCAAGGTTGATTCCAACTACATTTTTTTATTGTCTAAATTTCTGACAATTTCTTCTGTATAAGCCTGTATAGATGTTTAGTGCTGTGCCCTGTACGGAAACCAAGTTCGTTACAATTTAAAAGATCAAAGGTGTCCAATTAGCTTAAGAGACTGATTTTTATAAGTTTTTCTAAAGGTTTTTGAAAAAGATTGAAGTAAGGATAAAGGTCTGTAGGTTTCTATTTTAGAAGCATCCCCATTTTTGAAAAGTGGTCTAACTTTAGAAATTTTCAGTCTCTGTGGGAACACTCCTTCACTGAATGATAAATTTGCAATGTGTACCAGTGGTTGCAAAATATGTAAGGCCACTTTTTTTATTAGTGATACTGGCACTTCATCCATTCCTGCAGACATTTTTGTTTTAAGGCTGTTGATTACTTTTAACATTTCTTGTTCATTTGTGGGATCCAATTTCAAACAGTTACTGACTACTGCTGGTGCCATTATTTTCTCCTGCTTACTGAATTTTTTGTTTAGTTTTACAGGTACACATAGAAAGTAGTTATTAATGTAGTTAGGCATATCTTCCTTCTTTATTTTAATGTTATTATTTGTCTTAAGCACAATATCCTGTTTTGTACATATTTTTCCCGTTTCTCTTTTGACAGTTTGCCACTTAGTTTTTGGTTTATTATCTGACATCTTTATTAATATGTCATCACTAAGTACTTCTGCTAGACTGATCACCCTTCTATATATTTTTTTGTAGTTGCTTACATATTCCTTGAAATTTGGATCAGTACATGTTTTTAATTCAGAAGTAAGTCTTCTCAAGGTCTTGGATGAGTTCTTAATAGCAGGTGTGGTCCACGAATTTGAATCTTTATGACCAGATGTATTAATTTTCACTAGTCTTTTTGGGAAACACATTTCAAAGTTTGACATGAAAAGAGACAAAAAACATTATAAGCCATATCTGTATTTGTCTGAGACACTACATCTACCCAAGTCTGATTTGCCATTGCGATACCAAACTGTCTGCAGCTTTCTGTGCAGAAAATTCTTTTATACATATGATGTACAATGTTGGTGTTTGTTGGAAGTTATTGAACTTTAATAATAAGAGCATTGTGATCAGATGTTCCTAGGTTAATATTCACAGCTTCTGTATCTGAGGTATCTATGTTTGAAAATATATTATCTATGAGACTTTTTGAGGTTTTTGTTACTCTTGTGGGACTGTTTATTTGTGAGTGGAAGTTAAAACTGTGTAGAATATTTAGGAATTGGTTTTTAATTGGAGTTTCTGTCAACGTATTGTTATTAAAGTCCCCAAAAACAATTACTGATACTTTCTTATTGTGTAAGATACTCATCAGTGTCTTAGTTTTGTTGATTTCAGGATCCCTTTCTCGTGATCTGTATACTGATACGATTATAATTTTCCTACTTTGTATATTGAGTTGGACTGCTGTGGCCTCAAAATGTTTTTCTACACTCAGGGAGTCTACATCAGGCCTGTTTTAACGGTAAAACCTGATTCTACATACATGCATACACCTCCATTTTTAACTTCCTGTCTACAAAAACAACTAACAAGATTATATGGCTGTATACTAATTCTTTCAAGTTCATACATTTTACACCAATGCTTTTGAATACAAATACAGTCAGCAGAAACATCATTGGCTTAAAGTTCAAGTTCTGGAATTTTATTTTTGAGGCACAGTATATTAAGACTAAATACCTTTAAGTTATTTTGAGATGAGTTCATATTGGTAATTTTCCCTGTCAGCGACTTCTTGCTGCTGAGGCTGGGCCCCGAAAATCCTTTTGGGATACAGGCTTCCTGCAAATTGCATTTCTTCCCGTTATGTGTGATTTAAACCATTTGTACACTGTCCCATTCATGCCACAATCAAAAGCCTTGGAGAAATCACAAAAAATCCCAACGGGTGATGTCTGATTATTCAGAGAATTTAATATTTCATTGGTATAAGTATATATAGCATTTTCTGTTGAAAAGCCTTTTTGAAAACCAAACTGACATTTTATTAGAACTTTATTTTTACATGTGTGCAAAACTACTCTAGAATTCATTACTTTTTCAAGAATTTTGTATAAGGTTGTCAGAAGTGAGATTGGGCAGTAGTTGTTGACATCAGACGTATCCCCTTCTTTGTGCACTGGTTTAACAATAGCATGTTTCAGTCTATCAGGAAGAACACCCTGCTTCAGAGAACTATTACATATGTGGCAATGGCCTGCTCCTTTAACTGCCTAGCTTCTTCTAATGAACATTAAGATCCTATTTTCTCCACAACGTTTAAAAAATAATTATTAAAAATGTATTCAGCTTCTGGCTTGTTATTTGTAAACTTTTAATTCACTTTGATGGTAATGCTGTCTCCCTGTGCTCTTGGTTGCCCTGTCTCCCTGGTAATAATATTCCAAATTTATTTTAATTTTGTTATCAGAGGTACTAATCTCAGACATGATGAACATGCTTTTGGACATTTTTAATAACTTTTATTAACGTAGCACAGTAGTTTTTATAATATTTGACTGTTTCTGGGTCATTACTCTTTCTTGCTGTTAGATACAGTTTCCTTTTTCAGTTACAAGCCTTTAGTAAGCTATGGTTTCTTGCATGGTTTCTTATCATTATATTTAACTATTTTCTTGGGAAAACAATTTTCAAATACTCTTACAAATGTATCATGAAATAGGTTATATTTTAAATTAGCATCAGCTTCCTCATCCCAATCTAACTGCTGAAGATTTTCCCTGAAATTTCTAACTGTTGAATCGTTAATTGAATGCACAACTATGCCATTTACTGTAACTAACTGTGCACCATGATCAGAAAGACCATTCTCAACAGGACAAGCATTTATGTTTTCAAACTTATCTTGGACTAAAAAAAGTTATCTAACAGTGTGCTGCTGTCCTTTACTACCCAAATAGGAAAATGAATTACAGGTTACAAATTGAAAGAACCAAGTAAAACTTCCATGACTTTCTTCCTATCACATTTCTTTAGTGAGTCAACATTGACATCCCCACAAATAATAATTTGTTTTCCCTTATCTGACAGATAGCACAACGAGGCATCCAAATTTTCCATAAATAACTGAAAGTTTTCTGAAGGGAACCTATATACTCTAACAGTTATAAAAGAAGGACTTTTATTCAGTTTAAGCTGATAGGCACATGCTTCTGTATGTTGCTCTACACAAAACTTTTTACACAGTGCTAACTTTTGACGTAGATGGCAACTCCTCCACCACCTTATTCTCTCTATTCACATGTGATGCTAGTTTGAAGTTGCTTATGTTTACTTTTTCTATATCCACTACAGTGTGATGCTCAGATAGGCATAGTATATTTGTTACTTTCTCTGATTCTGTGTCATCTAAACAAACGAGTAGCTCATCTACTTTGTTCTTTAATCCCCCAGTAAAGGTTTTATATGCGTAGGCATAATTTCTCCATACTTAATTATGACTTACTTTACATTAAAATATGTGTTTTGCAAATGTCTTCCAAGCGCCGTTACATTTAATCTGCCCAATTTTGTAATATTGAAGAATAAATACAATATCCGCCAACTACGGCACATTTGCTTCCGATCACCTGAATTGGAGGCTACACAACACAATGTTCTGTTGTTGCAGATCACGTGATTATGTCATCAGCAAATCACAGCACAAAGGAAGAGTATCGTCATCAGCCAATGGTAATCAAAACTTACCGCTACGGCAACATGCAAATTAGAATTTTTGACATTAGAAATGAAATATGTGGTAATGCGTTTTATAGACAAAAGCACGCAATGTTTACAAGTTGTGAAAATTAACATGTTAACATGAAGTTTCAGTTATTTTATTTTCTAATTCATTTCATTACACTTTCAGACAGATGATAAAATAAATAAAACATGCTGTACCTGCTCTATGGTTGACAGGTTCTTGTATGTACCCTTGTCTGGTCAGTAACAGTTATTCACCTCATAAAATGAAAATTTAGAATTAGTTGATGACTGTTTCGCACAGATCATAGCATAAATAAAACATGCTATACCTGCTCTATGGTTGACAGATTCTTGTATGTACCCTTGTCTGATCAGTAAAAGTAATTGGCTTCGTAAAATGAAGATTTAGAATCACTTGATCCTGTCAACCATAGAGCAGGTATAGCATGTTTTATTTATTTTTGATCTGTGCGAAACAGTGGTCATTTTAACTGAAAGTTAGGTTAGGTATAGGTTAAAGCTTTCTTTTTAAGTATGTGATGGTGCATAGCGCCCAAATCTTCGGTTTGGTTACCATTGGCTGATGACGATACTCTTCCTTTATGCTGTGATTCACTGACGACATAATCACTTGGTCTGCAACAAATGACAGTCGTGTTGCGTAGCCTCCAATTCAGACGATTGGAAGTAAATGTGCTGTATTTGGCGGATTTTGTATTTATACTTCAATATTACAAAAGTCGGCAGATTAAATGTAACGGCGCTTGAAAGACATTTGCAAAACAGATATTTTAAGGTAAGGTATGTCATAATTAAGTACAGAGAAATTATGCCTACGCGTATAAAACCTTTACCAATCCCCCAATATTTTGGTGAAAGATAGTAACATTAGTTTTTTACTTTACTTTTGTGATACTCAACTTTATTCTTTAATCTCCCAATATTTTGGTGAAATATGGTAACATTATTTTTTTTCTTTATTTTTGTCAGATTCATGTGAGTTTCGAGTATCTTTAGCACATGCCTGCGTGAGCTTCCCATTGGATCCTGGTCTTAGTCTAAAAAATAGATACATTCATGAATTGCAGTGTCCTTCTTAAGGTTTTTGCTATTAATCCAGCCAGTTTACCCTTTCCTTTCCTATTGAGGTGTATGCCAGGTCTTGTGAAGTCCCACCTATCTATAGCCTCAACAGGAACCAAACCAATGTTTGACAGAGTGACCGCCCTACGCAACTGATCTAACTTCATATTGACCCTTCCGACGGAGCGGTTCAACTAGGGCTGCTCATGTCGCATGAAAGCAGTCACAATACCAACATTTGTGTGGGTTGTTGCAGAGGGTATTTTCACGAGGTCACACTCAATATTGTAGCCCTGATCCCTTTCAGTACTGTTTTCACTCCACCCACTACCACAACATGATCTTATTTAGTGAAATCTTTGCACAGGGAACCTAAATCCTCTACCACCTTGCTAAGACATGCGTTGGGCTTTAAAAAGTTTGAGACCTGGTACCTGTCACCTAATTTTTCCTGCAAAATCTGGCCCACACCTCTTCCACGGCTGCTACCTAGCAACAGAACTTTTTTCTTTTTTCCTAATGTCTACTTTTTTTGAAACTTTTGGTTTCCTAATGAAGTTTTGTTGCATCTTAACTACTTCTACTTCCATTGGAGCTTTTTCCTTACTCAACTGTGATATTGGGGAAAATCTATTGGTTGTGCCAATTGCAAAATTGTCAGACACTCTTCTCTTTTTCTGGCACCTGTTCCCAGTTACCACTTCCCACCTCGGTTACCCTACTCCCCCCCCTGAACCTTATCAGTTCTTTCCTCACTCTATCCAATTCAGCCTGAAGGGCTCTAAGCTTCCCCTCCTGTTGTGCTTTTTTCCTATCTCTTGAGCAAACCCTGCAAAAGAATGGAGGAGTCTCTTTTGTTTCCCCAACTCCCACACAGTTACATCCCCAATGAAACCACCTGTGGCAACAGCTGCATGAAACCCCTAAACTAACTTTCCTACGGCAGCTCACACACTTGGAATTCATGATTGTTTATAAATTAATTATGATATTTACTTAATTGATAATGATAATATATATATATTAACCACAAATATAATTATGTAATATAATTAAGTTTGATACACAGTCACTTTTTATTGATGAAGAGAGACTCAATGTACTGCTGTATGTGTTTGTGAACACTGGGTAGCTGAACCAGACAATGTGTACTACACTTCCATTGAATATGTGGAATTGAGAAGTGCATGGTATAGGGAGACTGCTGTTTATGGTGAAGTGTGTGAGTGTATGTTAGTAGACAGTACATTGCCAACAAAATTGATTTGAAAAACTTCTATAGGGACATGGATCTAGAACCGACTGCTGTGGAGCTACCTAATATGAACATGATTGTTGTTTCTGTGTACCATTTCCGTAGAGGGAAGAGAGGCTTAGGGTTTAACGTCCCATTGACTGCTTGGTCATTAGAGACGGAGCTAACGCTCGGAGTCATGAGTAAGGATGGGGGAAGGAAATCGGCTGTGTCCTTTGAAAGGAACTATCCCGGCATTTGTCTAGAGTGATTTAGGGCAATCACAGGAAATGTAAACCTGGATGGCCAAAGGTGGAATTGAACTACCATCCTGCCGAGTATGATTCCAGTGGGTTACGACTGTGCCACCTCGTTCGGTCGTTCGCAGGTTGAGAATTTTGAAATATATATTAACCAGTTGGAAAGCTGTCTGCACTACCTATCCCAAATGGGAGCAAAAATTGCATCATGTGGTAATTTTAATATACATACTGGTGCAAAAGTTTATGAACCTTATAAGCAGTTATATTGACTTTTCATGAACAATGTTTGTAAAACTTTTACAAAATTGAGGAGATACCTGCCTTGACACTATTATAAGTTATTTAAATACTGTAATTTGGACTACAAGATAAGTGTGGTCGAGCCCATATTTGCAGATCTCACAGCAGTGATTATGGAGATTTGGGTAAAAATTGTGAGTAATCAAGACATTCCTACATGGCATCTTAACTATGTATTCAATAATAGGGTCATCATGATGGGAGTATATAGACAGACATACTGTGCACAGGTGTGCCTAGGTATGTTTGCATTTGTGTATATGTGTGGGTGGGTGTGTATTTTTTTACCCTCCTTTTTTTCCCCCAAGGTAAGCCTTTCCTCTCCTGGGATTGGAATGGTTCCTTACCCAGTCCCTTAAAATCCTCATAATTTCCTTTTCCCTCTCCTTCCCTTCTGCCTGAGGAAGCAGCTAGGCTGTGAAAGCTAGCGTTTGTGTGTGTGTGTGTGTATGTGTGTGTTTTATTTCTTTGTGTTACTATCACTACCGGTGTTCCTTCTCCTGGTAAGTAATCTTCATCTACTTTATATATATATTTTTCCTCTATAATATATATCCGTTGCCAGAGAGGCTCCCTTTTAGCGGACATTCTCAACCATCTTAATCTTGTTTGCCTAAACACAGGTGCACCAACCTTTCTTTCAGGTACGATGCATACCTATTCTCACTTGGACCTCTCGATATGTACTGCTCAACTTGCACATCGGTTCGAGTGGTATGCTCTCTCTGATACATACTCGAGCGACCATTTTCCCTGGATAATTCATCTCCTTCATCATACCCAACCTCCGGGTTCCACTAGTTGGAACATCTCGAAAACTGACTGGGGACTGTTCTCCTCATTGGTGGTTTTCCATGATGGGAACTTCCCCACCTGTGACAGTCAGGTTGAATACCTCACGGAAGTCATTCTCAATGCTGCCGAATATTCCATTCCACATACTTCGTCTTCTCCACATCGAGTCCCAGTCCCCTGGTGGACTGCGGCATGTCGCAATGCTGTTAGAGCCTGGAGACATGCTCTATGCACCTTTCGCCACCACCCAACGATGGCGAACTTTATCAATTACAAACGTCTACGAGCGCAGTGCCGTCGAGTCATCAAGGAAAGCAAACGGGCCTGCTGGATTGCTTTTACTAGTTAATTTAACAGACTTACTCCTTCTTCTGTTGTCTGGGGGGGGGGGGGCTGTGCTGGTTATCTGGCAAAAAGGTCCACTCCCCAATTCATGGCTTGACCGTAGCAAATGAAGTCTTCGTAGACCCAGGCGATATATCCAACACTTTAGGTCAGTCTTTTGCAGAAGTCTCGAGCTCCACACTTTATCACCCCGCCTTTCTCCCTCGAAAAAAGACAGAAGAGGCACGGCCACCTTCTTTCCAATCTCTCAATCAGGAAAGTTACCATGCCATCTTCACCATGAAGGAGCTTGAACGTGCTCTCTCCGTGTCCCGATCTTCTGCTCCAGGGCCTGATGCAATTCATATACAGATGCTGAGAAACCTTTCTCTTGCGGGTAAAAGTTTTCTCCTCCGCACTTATAATCGCATATGGATTGAAGGTCAGCTCCCCACACGCTGGCGTGAAGCAATTGTTGTTCCCATACCAAAACCAGGGAAGGACAAACATATTCCTTTGAGTTATAATCCCATTTCTCTCACCAGCTGCATTTGCAAGGTGATGGAACGCATGGTTAATGCTCGGCTGATTTGGCTGTTCGAATCTCGCCGTCTCCTTACCAACGTCCAATGGGGATTTCGTAGCCATTGTTCTGCTATCGACCACCTCGCTACCTTGTCGACCTATATTATGGATAACTTTTTGCGTAAGCCAGAAGGTGGCTTTGATTTGGAGAAGGCTTATGACACCTGTTGGAGGGCGGGCATTCTCCGCACGCTCCATACATGGAGCTTTCGCGGCCGCCTCACCATTTTTATCCCAGCATTTTTACTAGATCGAAGGTTCTGTGTACGAGTGGGCTCTGTTCTATCGGACACCTTCCACCAGGAGAATGAGGTGCCACAAGGATCTGTGTTGAACGTGGCACTTTTCGCCATAGCAATCAACCCAATTATGGATTGTCTTCCGGCTGACGTCTCTGGCTCCCTTTTTGTGGACGATTTCGCGATTTCCTGCAGTGCCCAGAGAACTTGTCTTCTGAAACGCTGTCTTCAGCATTGTCTCGACCGTCTCTATTCTTGGAGTGTCGCCAGTGGCTTCCGGTTCTCCAGTGAGAAGACAGTCTGTATAAATTTCTGGAGATACAAAGAGTTCCTTCCACCATCTCTCCATCTTGGCCCCGTTACTCTGCCTTTTGTGGAGATGACGAAATTTCTAGGGCTAATATTGGACAGGAAACTCTGCTGGTCCTCGCATGTGTCCTATCTGGCTGGCCGGTGTATTCGTTCCCTTAATGTCCTCTGTGTTCTTAGCGGCACGTCATGGGGAGCGGATCGAACCGTCCTACTTCACCTCTACCAGTCCACTGTCCGCTCAAAATTGGATTACAGAAGCTTCATTTACTCTTCCGCATGGCCATCCATTTTACGCCTCCTAAACTCGATTCACCATTGGGGGTTACGCCTGGCGATGGGAGCTTTTTACACAAGCTCTGTTGACAGCCTCTATGCCGAAGCTGCCGAATTACTGTGTCGGTATGCATGCCGTTTGCTTTCGATGCCTCACCATCCTTCCTATCCATCGTTCTTTAACGACTCCCTCGATAGCCAATATGGGCTGTCTGCAATTGCCCTGCTCCCTCCTGGGGTCCATTTATGTCCCTTACTTCGGCAGCTCGATTTTACTCTCCCTTCCACATTTCAAATAGGTGAGAGCCCAGTGCCACCTTGGTTGAGGCTCAAGTTCGCGTTCACCTTGAACTCACCTCACTCCCGAAGGAGAGCACTTCGGATGCTTTATACTGCTCGTGGTTTCTTGAACTTCGTGCACGGCTCAAAAATTCAGTTTTCATATACACGGATGGCTCAAAGACCAATGACGGTGTCGGATGCACGTTTGTCATGGGGGATGACTGTTATCAGTACAGGCTTAATGCCCACTGCTAGAATTTCACAGCTGAGCTTTTTGCCCTCTATCAGGCTGTACTATTTATCTGCCGGAACCGTTCTCCTCCTTCCTATGTCATCTGCTCTGACTCCCTCAGCGCCATCAAGAGTCTGAGCAAGCCCTTTTCGGCCCATCCTATTGTGCACCGAATCAACCGCTTCCTTCAGTCATTAGCTTCTGACGGCCCTCGCGTTCACCTCCTTTGGGTACCTGGCCACACAGGCGTGCCTGGTAACGAGGCTTCTGATGCCGCTGCCGAGGCTTCAACTCTCTTTTGTCGGACAGCTACGTACTGTGTCCCATCGCATGATATTCAAGGGGCTCTTTCGCAGCGCCTTACATCGTTGTGGCATACTGTGTGGTCTTCACTTACTAATAATAAACTCCGGACCATTAAACTGCTCCTGGTGGCTTGGATGACCTCATCACGCCGCTCGCGACGAGAAGAGATCATCTTGGCCCGGTTGCAGATCGGACATTGCCGTTTAAGCCACTGCCACTTGCTCAATGGTGCAATGGTGACCCCGCACCATTATGTTCCTGTGGCCACCCGCTGTCGGTGCGCCATGTTTTATTGTCGTGTTCCAATTTTACTCCTGTTCGGATTGCACTACATCTGGCGGACACACTGGAAGAAATCTTAGCTGATGGCGCGCTGGCTGTTGCTCGAGTATTGGATTTTATCAACTTGACCAATTTGTCAAGGGACATTTAGCTCTTTCCTTTGTTGTTTTTTATTCTATGTTTTTAGCTGTTTTTCTATAGTGTCATTATCCTTGGGTATATCCCAGTTTTGATCCGGGCACTAATGACCTTAGCAGTTGTGCGCCCTAAAACCAAAAAAAAAAAAAAAAAAAAAAAAAAAAAAAAAAAAAAAAAAAAAAAAAAGAAGAAGAAAAATATGATTATGACTGAATGTCAAGTGAAAGGTGTTAAGAACTTCATGAGAAACAGTAGAGGATGATTCACGTAGGCCTAACATATGGAGTTTCAACTCTTGTAAAGCAGAGTAGATGCTGAACAGTTTCACAACATTTCTAAGTTTGTGTAAAGATTTTTCTGAAGTTGAAGGTAGATCACTCAATGACAAGTTTGAGCTAATTATCTTCCTTTGCCTCCAGTCTCAAAGCTATATTTAACTATAGAAGGAAAAATTTAGCTGCAATATGGCAGAGTCTGAACTAATTTGCAACAGGAAAGAAGTTTCTCGTGGTTAGTATCTTAAGAGCCCAGAAATTGATGGGAGCCCTGAGATTGATTGGAGCCCTGAGATTGATGGGATTGATTGGAGCCCTGCGATTGATGGGATTGATTGGAGCCCTGCGATTGATGGGATTGATTGGAGCCCTGAGATTGATGGGATTGATTGGAGCCCTGCGATTGATGGGATTGATTGGAGCCCTGAGATTGATGGGATTGATTGGAGCCCTGAGATTGATGGGATTGATTGGAGCCCTGAGATTGATGGGATTGATTGGAGCCCTGCTATTGATGGGATTGATTGGAGCCCTGAGATTGATGGGATTGATTGGAGCCCTGAGATTGATGGGATTGATGGGAATCCTGAGATTGATGGGAACCCTGAGATTGAGGGGAGCCCTGAGACTGAGGGAAGCCCTGAGATCGATTGGGTGTTAGGGGGGGGGGGGGAAATTCATCGTTGCCAACATTTGAATTTTTGTAAAGGACTACCTGGTTTATTGCTAAAAGAAAAATCTTCAAACCTGGATTGTTCACATTTGCCTTTCTGTTGAGTGCATCATACATGTTGATTCTACAGTTCCTTAATACTTTGATGAATACCATGGTAGTCATTCTCCAAGTGTACTGGCTACGATACAGATTTACATTTCTTTCCTACAACAGTATTCTCATTGTGGTGTATGGTCTGAGATCGACAGGTAACATTTGGCGACAGCTATCAAGTCACTCTAGTATGTGTTAGTTATCTGAAAGTATTTTATTTACTTTATAAAATCGACAAATGCTTGTTTGCCATTAAATTTGCAACTTAAAGAAAAGCATCATGTCAGCTTATATGATTCCAAACACACTTTTTGAGGACAATTTTGCAAACAATATTGCAACAGTGTAGTTTTACTTAGTATCATAAGATGATTGTTAGGGGTCCTTTTCAAATCTGAAAATTTTTTGACAGTTGTTAGGAATGCCTGTCTGAAAGATTTGGAAAAATATTTAGTAATTTACTGTTAAACATGCAAATAAAATCAATTCACAGATGGTTTGGTATTAAAGTAATGTTAGAAATGCCTACTAAATTATTAAGAGTGCTATTTTTGTGATTTTAATTTTTGTAAATCTTTTGTTAATCTGGTGCATCTTTCTTTGTTTTAGTGCAGACCTATATTTGCAGTATAGTACTTATGTGGCTATTTTAATATGAGGGTTTGAACTTATGTGGTGGAAATTATTTATTCACAACTGATACAAAAGCATTACATGAATGCACATGCTATATGGAAGGCATAGTATACCAAGCTTTTCTGTTGTTGGTACAAATGAAGCGATCTACTGCCTGTTGAATCTCTGGAACAGTTCTGAAGTGAATGCCACAAAGCATTTCCTTCATCTCCGTAATCAAATCAAAGTCACAAGGATTTAAGTCGGGGGGGGGGGGGGGGGTATGGTGGATGGTACAGTATTTCCCAGTCCCATCGATCATACAGAGCAGCCACAGCTTGCACTGTCTGCACCCGCACATTGTTGTGCAAAATGATGGGTGGATTGCACAGAAAGTGTTGCTGCTTCTTTCCCAAAGCTTGTTGCAGGTGATGCTCCATAAACGAATACTGTGCATTGACATTAGGATAACACCATTACAGTTGTACATAGTGACACCGTTAGACCGAGCGCTCACAAGTGACTGTGTTTCCCTCGATTGTGTGCACACTGGTGATGGTCAAGTCCGTTTGCTTGGAGGTAAGGTAGGTATGTCAACAACGTGACCTATCAGTGACAATAGTATATTCCATTACAGTGTCTCCACAGCAGTGTTGTCACTATTTAAGTTCCAATCCCTGTACATAAATATAAAGTAGCTAAAACAACTGATGAAACACAGACTTTCCAATTTGCTGATGATATTGTAATCCCATAGACACAAAAGGACCTGAAAGATCAACTGAACAGAATGGACAGTGTCTTGAAAAGAGTGTATAAGATGAACATTAATATGAGGAAACTAAGGATAATGGAATGCAGTTTAAGAAAATCATGCAATTCTGAAGGAAGTAGATTAGGTAATGAATCAATGAAGTTGATATATTACTTTTATTCCTTGGACAGTAAAATTACTTATGATGGTCCCAGTACTGATGATACAAACTGCAAAATGGTAATGGGAAGAAAAGTGTTTCTTAAAAGAGAAATCTGTTAACATCAAATATTAATTTTAGTGTTAGGAAGTCTTTTCTGAAGGCATTTGTGTGGAGTATTGCCTTGTATGGTAGTGAAACATCAACAATAAATAGTTTGAATTACAGAAGAGTATAGTGGCTTTTGAAATGTGGTGCTGAAGATTAGGTGGGTACATCACTTAACTAGTGAGGAGGTACCGAACAGAACTGGAGATAAAATACATTTCTGGCCTAGAAAGAAGTGTTTGATTGATAGGACACACTCTGGGACATCAAGAGATCACCAATCACCAGTGTAATATTGGAAGTAAGTGTGTAGGGTAAGGATTGCAGAGGGAAACCAAGAGATGAATGCATTAAGAAGTTTCAGTTAGATGTGGGTTGCTGTTCTTATGAGGAGATAGAGGCTTGCAGAGGAAGAGTAGATTGGAGAGTTGCATCAGTCAGACTGTATAACACAACAACAACAACAACAACAACAACAACTGGCAATACTAGGAGCTCCATCTTTCTCAAATTAGAGAAGTTAAAAAAGAAAAAATAATAAAAATAAATGATGAAAGACGATTTTATGAAACCTAACTATCCAGTATTTCTAGAACCTGACCTTAACATTACATTACATAAAAATCACTGAATTAAATGCTAAGCATACTGATAGGTGACTGTGAATGTCACATGACATGCTTAGTTGCCATTGTTGAGCGGTACTCTGGTCATTGTTGTGCATTTGAATCCATAGACCACAATAAACACCATTAATGCAAGTAGGGATGTTGAGCACCCTGCCCTTCTACCACACATATTGAATCCAGTTCGAACAAACTTTGTTTTCTCAAATGAAATTTGTAGAATAGTGTTTTCAGCAAATTCCTTAAATATCTCCCTGTACTTTGATAGCTGTGGTTCTGCCATCCACTAGTAAAACCAAAATGTTCTGTGACCAGCTACTGATACATGTCTTTCACGTGTCCAATTTAACCCTTTCTTCCCAGTGTTGTTCCTCAACAATTATAAGCTGCTTTTTACCATATTTTGTGTATCAGTCCTGAAAGTCACATTATTGTTGATGGACAATGTGCTTCTATTATGACATTTTGCTGCTTGGTACGGCTTCCATCCACTTCTGAGGCAGTAATCTATCCATCTTGGAAGTTGTATTACGTCGCCATGTGTACATGGCTGCGAGTGTGAGTGTGGCTCATATTATTTTATTTCAGCAGTAAATTGTCTTCTTTTTGGTGCTGTGTTGAAGATTGTACTAGCATTATTGATCTGACAATATTAACTATCAAGAAACTAATGTCTCAAGTAATAAAATACCTCGATACAGACATCTGTGTTATGCATGGAATAAAATTGTTTGATCAAAAATTTTAAAACTCATATTTTGATGTTTAGTGCACTGTATTAATACAGAAAACACCAAATTCAAATTTTTAATTTTTCCAAAGTTGAATTCATAATGTGGGATTGAAAGGGTTAAGTGGGTTTGTAGTAGTTCTGATTATTATGTTCTTTCTCCCTTTCTCTAATGACTATCAAGGCCTTGTTGCACCCTAATCATGGGGCCCTGAAATTCCTTAAACCAAGCATGAATAGACGTATCAAAGTGAGAGTATTATTGAAGCCCCTGTCCAATCATATTAAACACCTGCAACCATGTAAAAATTGAAGACTCTAGCTCTGAGTCACTTAACTAGGAATTCTCCATAAATTAGTAGCGCTTGTACCAGTTAACTGTGTCAGTAAATTTTCCGTTTGTGTGTGTGTGTTATCAGTGAAGAAGGCTAATTGGTAAGTCAGCAGCTCCTCAATAATTTGTATCCTTTCTTTAACTGTACTGTATATACATAGCATCACCAATCATGTGAGTTGTTGTGTGTAAAGCAAATCATTTAATTCCTTGTTGATTGTGGCCATGATGGCTAAGTTAAGTAACCGTGTGTGTGTGTGTGTACATAGTATTTAAGTATTTGTTTGATTCAGTCTTCTGTTAGTCCATGTTCTTTTGACTTCTTTCACTATCCATCTCCTCCTCCCCTCCTCCTGATATAAACAATGTAATGAGTAATGCACATTAATGTTTCGTAATTTCTAACTTTCCTTTAGTCGAGCTCCTCCTCCTCCTATCTCTCTCTCTCTCTCTCTGTCTAATCCTCTCCTCTACTTACCCATGACTTCTTGCCCCTCCCTCAGTCCCCTCTCACATTTAATCTCTTCCTCTCCCATTACCCTCCGCCTTCTGTCAGTCCCTTCAGTCTCCCCTTTCTGCCTCATCCCTCCTCCTGTCTTGACGTATCACCTGCCCACCACCTCTACAAACATCAATTTCCAACTCTTTCTTGTACTTTCTTCTGACTGCCATGCACTACATGGTGTCTTTAACTTCTACATGAAAAATAAGTATCTGTGTTAAATGTCATAGTGTCCTGCCAAATATGTTATTTCTATCATAAGTTGTGATGTAGAGGGCATTCAAAACATGATTTTTTGCAGTTTTCCGAATTGTTCGACTTTCGTTCATAATGGAGCTAATTTTTCCGTGACCATCATAAACAAAACAAAAAAAGAATCATCCATATTCACCATTTGAATCATGAATTATGGTCCTTAGTACATACAAAAATCTCAGAAAAAGGCCATTTAGTTTTCCTCAAATGTTCCTTCTATACAAACAGGGCTATTTGTAACGTTTTGGAGGATTTATATTGGCTTTTAAATATCCCAAAAAGAGTTCCAGTTCCATAGCCTTGTTTTTAAAATAATAACATTTAAAGCATTTTATTGAAGGAAAATCACCTGTCTAAATAATATTTTTTCTTTTCAGTGAGAGGTGAGGGGGGGGGGTGTTCTCCTCCCTCCCCCTCCCAGTCTCCTGGGAATGAATGCATATCCTTTTGGCACATTGACACTCATGAGTCATGGTATTTACTGATTGATGATATTGAAATATGTTCCTATAATTTCATATTGTTGTATTCCATCCTAGACTTTCCATTGTACACTGATGATATTTGTGATCAACATCAAACAAATTTTCTAAACTGACTGTAACATTCATAATCATTGTACAAGAGAGAAGTATGGCCTGTGCAAAGATTCATTAACTCTCATTATGCTGCAAAAAGTAAAGTATGCATTCTGTGGACTATATGTAGATTGTGTTTTACGATTGACTTTTTTCTTGCACTCACTAGATTATCATGTCTAATTTTGAAATTCAATGTCCTGATTAATAACCAAAAAACTATTGTACCCTATCAACCTTTTACATTTTACAATTTTTAAATAATTTCTTATTAATGTGTAATAACTGAGCTGCTCTAATGGTTTTTCTGTTCCAGGTGGTGTTGGTGTTCATACTTAGTATTGCATCACTTATCATCTACTTCATTGATGCATCCAGGTAAGGCTGTACTAATTTTTCATCTTAAGCATTCATTCATATTTTATCTAATATAAAATATAAGTTTTGACAGCCAGTGTTACCTTTACTTAAAATTTTTGAGCTCCCAATTCATGATCAATAAGTAAAACTTTCCCCTAACTTGTCATCTTTGACTGCAGAAGACATCAGAGGTAAAGAGGAGAACTGCAATGAGAACTCTATATAGGCGGTGTAGAGGACACCACAATCCATTTATATTATTGGATAGAAGACTATCTCCGGTATTGCAAACATTATTGATAGAGAATAATCTATTGTCAATCCACTGGTGTTATTTGGAAAACCATATTTTGTCCAGTTTAGAACATTTCTCTTTTCTATTGAAATTATAGCTGTGTTTGTAAACCTCAATGGTGTCTCTATTTGTGTATGCATATGTAGTGCAAATTTTTTGATGTGACACTAGTCTCATTAAATTTTATTTCATGGTCACCCTCTTGGTAAACATGGGTGTACTATGGCAAATTTCTCCATATGTCCCAAGTGAAAATTCCTCTTTTGCTTATCTAGTTGAGTGCTGACACTTCTTTGTGTAGTACCATTGTTAAGCTAGACCACAACTAAAAGTACTTGCATATGCAGCCAATGTGCCAAGAGAGTGATGTTCATCTTTTGTAGATCTTAAATATGCTTTAACCTTTCTGGATAGTCTGAAAATACTTTCCACCCCATACTTATCCAGCATGTTTCTAATGTGATCTGTAATCTTGATTACTATAAAACAAATCAGTTCACAAATTTTATGTGCCCTGTTGACCAAGGCTTTTAATCCACATCTTTTCTTATCTGGAGTGCTGGTTAGAGTTGTTGTCTGGATTGTCGTCCCATTTTTTTGTATTGGATTCTATGGTGTAGTTATTCTAGGGTTGAGGAGACTATCAAATTACTTGCACCATCTTTTGCATATTCTCTTCTCTTCACTTATTATGTTCCTTGTCTCGTCTCATAGAAACGAATGGGAAAACGTCCCAAACAACAACACTGTCCCACCAAATTAAAAGAAGTGAAAACTGCCATGAAGAAAGTGAAAAATAACAACGCGTCAGGGACAGATGATATTCCAGCAGAACTGTTTAAGCAAGGAGGTAGAGAGTTGGAACGAAGCCTTCTGAAACTGGTCACCAGAATATGGGAAGAGGAGAAAATGCCCCAACAATGGAAGGAGGGTATCATATGTCCCATATATAAGTATGGAGATCAAATGGAGTGTGGTAACTACCGAGGGATCACACTACTTAATTTGGGATGTAAAATATTCTGTAATATAGTATTCGGCACAATCCTCCCAATCATACAGAGTGAGACGGTGGCCATCCCAATGCAGATTTCTCTGCGGGAACTCAAGTATAGATCAAATATTCACATTAAGACAAATCTTGGAAAAGCAATTTATGATAGCATAAATAGAAAGCAGTTATATCAAGCTCTAATCAAACTGGGAATCCCTAGAAAGTTGGTAGGGCTGGTGAGAATGACAATGAACAAAACACAAAGTATTGTAAGAATAGGAGGAATGATGTCCAACACATTGAGTACAGTATTAAAAACGAAGTGCGACAAGGGGATGCAATGATATGTCTTCTCTTTAATGCTGCCCTGGAGTGAGTGATTAGAAATGCAAACCTTCTGAATAGGGGAATGATCTTCTATAAATCAGTACAGATACTGGCCTATGGAGATGACATAGATGTAGTAGCAAGAACCCAAAAAGCAATGGAAGAGACATTTATGGCTCTCGAAGAGGCTAGTAGGAACATGGGGTTAATTATTAATGAACAAAAAAATATATGGCAGCTGGAAAAGCACTTAGAGAGAGTATGCCAATGCAATAACAATGGGCAATTATACATTGGAGATAGTTACAAATTTCAAGTACCTGGGCTTGACAGTTACCCATCTAAATGATATCTCCTACGAAATTAAGCAGAGATTAATACTAGCCAATAGAGCCTATTTTGTCCTAACAAGACTTCTACCCTCAAGGCTCCTGATTCATACCACTAAATTAACTTTCTATAAATCTATGGCAAGTGCTGACGTATTCCTATGAAAGATGGACATTAACATTTAAAGATACTGAAATACTGGATGCATTTGATACAAAGGAACTTAGACGAATTATCGGCCCAATCTGTGAAAGAGGAAGGTGGAGGAGGAGATACAACCATGAGTTGAGTGTCATGTACAAAGACCAACCCATCAGAAGGACATTGAAATCATCCAGATTGAGGTGGGGAAGACATGTGGCTCGCATGAATGATACAAAAAAAAAAAAAAAAAAAAAAAAAAAAAAAAAAAAAAAAAAAAAAAAAAAAAAAAAAAAAGTATTACAAGGAAAGTCAGGAGGGCAGAGGAGATGTGGTTGACCAAAAGCCAGATGTGAAGATAGGCTATAAAAAACTGGAGAGTATTGGCAAATGACTGAGAGAAATGG